>OY987279.1:15323795-15928191 GCA_963920785.1 Sphagnum contortum | reverse complement strand
AAAAACAAATCCAACAAAACTCCAAAAATTGTATCATATTTCATGCACAATTTTTAAAAAAATTCATGCATGTCAAATCCAAGTTTTTTATTATTAAAGTCATTCAAACATTGTAACAAAGAAGAACATTTACTTAGCACTAATGAATGTAACAAAAAATGTTGGGGGGTCTAATTGACATATCATTGCAATACGTCTTTTCTTAATTGACTTAAATAATTAAATGAAGTATGTCTTCATGAAAGATCTCAATATCTTAAATTTGAATGTAATTTAACATTTAAGTTTGGTTTGTTAATGACTTTATGCACTTGAAGTTGACATCCAAGAAGTTTTGCTTTACGTACTTGAATCCAAGATGATAATACTACACAATGGATCAATACTTCTATAGCTAAAAAAAGAAATTTGGTATGTATCTAGCAAAATCATGGTTTTTATGCAAGAGTTTCCATTGAACACTGTTTGATATAACATTTTAGTTCTTTGGTTGCTACAAGGTTGACCAAAAAATAATGTTGAAAATTTTAATTCTTCACAATGAATGTCTTTAAAAAGACCCAATGGTTTAAAATCTTCGCCAAATGCCACAATTATAACATTTTCAAAGTAATTGTAAATTTGTTCAAAAGACAATTTGTTTTGCACCATAGTATTTGTTGATATATCTTTTGGATCCTCTTCAAATCCATTTTCATTGTTGTTGTCACATGGCACATCATTCGTTTCACAAAAAATGTTAATAGAATGGGTGTGATGAGATAATGTGAACATATCAAGCCATTGTGGATGGAGTGATATATTAGAGTCTTTATATAACAATGTGTTAAAGAGATCATAGAAAGCTATCATAATAAGGTTTGGAGATACATTACCTATCAAGACTCAAAGATGGTGTTTTGTATTCCATCTGTCTTTTTAATGATAAACCAATAGTTACTTCATCATGTGGAAGATGAGGTGAAATTGATTGGGTGAAATTTACATTTGTTGAAACATTTATAATACTTCCTTTAATACTATATTGGTCATAACCTTAAGGTTGCCAAATTTGGGCAAATACCAAAACATGGTGATACCGATTGCTCTTTTATTTCATTGTGTTTTTTTATAGAGTTTATGGGGTTTAATGTTTGTTGGGACTAAAAACATTGGATTTTTTTTATAAATATAAATGAATAACAACTACTACACAATCAATTGGAATATCAAAACAATGTTTTCAATGGATGTTTTATATATTTTTACTACTTGTTTTCTTAAGCATAATCGATGACAACACACACGTGTATGAATTGGTGTATCCTTAAGTTCAAAATATTTAACTCAATGATCCAATGAATTTCCATTGATTCCAAAAATGTATCTTCTTGTGTTGTGTCAATGTAGTTTGGTGGAATGTTATAATTAGTTAAATTTGTGTTCAATTGATGAGAAGGAAGTTGTTGGCCGGTTCATGATTGAGAATTGTTAATTTCATTAGTATTAACATTTATATTTGTCATAGGCTAGATGTTGTCCAAAGAAATGTTGGTAATTTTTGCAACAATTTCTTTTTTTGTATAATGTGATGTAAATGATGATAAATATGGGTGAATTGTAACTCCAATATGGAATTTTTGACCAAAAAATTATTTGTTATATCTTTTTAAGTGGATAATGGACATGTAGTTATCAAATGCTCTAGTTCATTGTTATGAATGGGTTGCCAATGGAAATGTTTAGGTTTGTGAACATGTTCATGTGATATTTGAGTTTTATGTTTTTGTGAGTGCATACATCATTAATGTCATGCAAAAGTAGAGACCATTTTTTCCCATGTAACCTTTTGTAGGATTAAGTACTTCATCAAGATAGAGTAATTGGAATGGATTATTTGTTATGAAACTGTCACCAACACATAACCATATCACATGTTTATTTTTTTGACCATACATAAATAGATCTTCATAAAATAATTTGCCAAACAAAATATTCCATGATTGTCACCCCACAAGCCCCCACTATTGCATTTATGGCCATCTTGTCCACACATGCTTGCAAAGAATGAATGCCATGATCTTTGTATAACAAAGAAACATCAAAATGGATATTAATGATTTCATGGAATGTAGGAGTAGGTTGTTGAAGAGATTGTGCAAAATGGGCCATACAGTGGGAATGAAATTGGGGTGAGGTTTACAAATAATGAAATAAAAATAACACTGAACTAAACAAACAATCACCAATTACAAAAGCATAATTTTGAACCATTGAAAATGTTGCACATTAAGCACATTATCAAGTCATGTTGACAAATGATAGAAAAGTGGGGTTTGTTGGATAACCCACCCAAAAAAAAAACTTACAAGAACTTAGTTGAAATAGATTAATCTAAAAAATAAAATACTAATTTTTTTTTACCAAAGTTGAAAATTACCAAAATGAATATGGGTCAAAAAAATTTAAAGTATATAAATATTTCACTAAAGAAATATTTAACAAAACAAAAGCTTATAAGTTTGTTGCAACCGAAAATTCAATTGACACTTTCCATGATGATTTTTTTTCAATCACTAGTCAGTGGACTATGATTAAGATGTGGACTGATTGCGATTGATAATTGGAAGACATTTTCCATGATGAATTGCTTTTAGTGTTTTCTAGGTCATTAAACTACAACTGGGGCGTGGACCTGCAATCAAAAACTCAATCAACATTTTTCCACAGTGATTTTTTTTCAATTTGATTTTCAATCGTTTCTTGCTACACTATGACCATGGTGTGGATTGATTAGGACCGAAAACTCGATGAACACTTTTCCACATTGAACATTTTTTTTATAGTTTTTTAAAAATTATTGGACTACAATTGGGGTGTGGACTGGTTATGACCAAAAATTTGGTTGACAATTTCCATGATGAATTTTAATTTCAGTTTTTTTCTTTGGTCAGTGGATTACAATTGGGGCATGGAACAATTGTCACTGAAAATTTAGTAGACATTATCCAAAATGAATTTGTTTTTGGTTGCTAGACTTGTATAAAATCAACAAAATGAAAAAAAAAATTGTTTCACAATGCTAATAAAAATATATTGTGGATATGTAATATATGAAGATACGGAGGTATGTTTATGGAAAATGTAAATGTAGTTGTTGATGTTTTTGGAAACCAATGTAACATTATATATAAAGTTTGGTCATCTTACAATATCAACTTGGAAAACTAATTAATATAAACATCAAAAAGTATATTCAAGATTGAAAATAATTTCATGTTATTGAAAATATGAAGTAGTTCAAGTAAGGCTACAAAACTTTGAAAATTTAAACCTTCAGGTAGAATTACAAAACCTTGAAAATCAAAACTTTCAAGTAAGATTACAAAACCTTGAAAATCTAAACCTTCAAGTTGAATTAGAGGCTAGGATAATGGCATCTTGAGCTTTGAAACTTTCATTGTAGTTGATAAATTCCCTAACTAAATTCAAGTGAAAACCTTTGTTATTTTTCAAATTACCAAGTAGTTCAATCATAATAATTCGTTCATTGAAGTACTTTGCATTGAAGTCTTCCTTCAATTTGAAGAATGGAAGAAGCCAAGGGCCTTTCACATGGGCATAACATGGTTGAACATCATCAACTTCAATTGTAGAATGTAAACCATCTATGGGCTATTGGTAAATATCACCAAGCTTGCACTTTGAACAAACTTGTTCGTGAGGTAAAAAAAAACATTCATGACAGTCATACAACCTTCGACCTAATTATAAGACATAAGAAAAATTGGAAATTAGGTTCATTTTGGAAAAATCTTAATACATCAAAAGTTTCAAAAACCTTAAAAAAGGTTTTAAAGTGGATACATCAAACATGGAAATACAATTTGACATGAAACACAAGCTAAATAGAATGAAAAATTGCTAACCTTGCGTGAAATGACAAGCCTATCAAACTTAACATGTAAATTGGAAATTTTTTACAATTTCTTTTGGATTGAAAGACACAAGACTAAAGCAATGATCGATGAAACAATAGTTTACAACTTCACATCACCCTTGTTACCACCCATAATGTTTTTGCTAATGCAAAATGTGCGGGCTCCTTTGTGAAATTGTTTAGCCAAGTTATGAAACTCAGCTTAGAATATGCCAACAAAACTCAAATACACCAATCACAAATGTGAAAATTTATTTTGATAAAAATTGAATAATATAAAGTAATAAAACTTGACAAAGTAATATATATATATATAATTTGAATGCCTTTTGGGGAGGTCCCATTAGCAATCAACAGTTCAAATTTCCCATCGATCTCACCACACACACTAGTGATAGCAAATGCAATGGTTATTGTTGTAAAAGGTTACAACATGCGTACACCAAAATTGTTGATTATGTTTTTGGGATGAAAAGATAATTTAATAAAAAGGTCAAAAGGAGGGACGATTATTACTTTAGTGGTTGTAGAAAGCTCCATGGTCCAATTTGAATATCTTTTGTCATAGTCAAAATTCTCCTTTGATAGAAATTTTTTTCAACCGTAAAAAGTTACTTTTCTTGATCAACTCAAAATGTGTCCTTATCAAAGTGTTGTTGATGTTCATAGTGATTGAAGGTGTACCCACATAATTAGTCACATCTACATGAAGATAAGGATAAACAACATATTTGGTTGAGGATCTAGAAAAGGAACAACTATCATAGATATTAAACATTCAAAGCAACATTACGAATCGTGTGATCAATATTTTGAACTAGCACAATTGATTGTTCATTTCATTTTGATGTCAAAATTAATTGGAGCAAAATTTGATAATTTGAACACAACTAAACAAAATATACATGTAAGAAAATAAATAATGAAAAGACTAAACTCACCCAATCAAGTTTAATGAATGCAAAACCATGCTTGAAACAGAAGGGGAGGACTTTGGGCAAAACATATGAGATTAAAGCGAGGTGCTATTGAGAACAACCTTGGGAACCTAGGGAGCATATTGAGGCACTCCCCAACATAGAAGCCTAAATAAGCTTCCCTCCCCCAAAAAAGAAGCATGATTTGGGATTTTTAATTGAGGTGTTATTGGAAACATATTACGGAACACATTGGGAATAGACCAAAAATAAAAAAATCCCCCTTCCTCCCCCCCCGCCCTCCCCAAAAGAAAACCCAAGAAGAAAAACTAAGCCTCTTAGCCTTCTCATTGGCTGCATAAATTTTTTATTTCCAAAACTGTTTGTCACCATTTGCAACCTGCGCTAATACCCCACTTCTAAACTGGCGGTACCCATGAAGTAATTAAAATGAATTACACTGAGGCTAATGTGAGGTACCAGAAAAATTCCTGGAAGAAATTCTTGCCAAACCACCAATAGAATGGAAGAAAAACATATTAGAAAACCCCCGACAGAGAAAAACTTGGACAGACTCCGCGACATATACTGCCAATGGTAACCACGTGTCAGAATCTCGATCATCCACACCAGATCATCAGTCCCCTTTAGTACCGTCTTTAATAATGAAGTTGTCAAGGGCTGTCGTCAGGTATGTAGAAACTGACACGCGTCAGAAACCGACGCCGAGTTGTTTCTGCTTGCCTGTCTTTTGACAAGTGTCGAAAAGCTGACGCCTAGGAAAGTAGGACACGTGGAGGACGCTCTCTCGACTTAAGGACCGTGTTCCAGATCTCGTGGTCAGTTGGTACCCTCAGATGAAGGTGACACGTTTGCTATAGGCCAAATTGGGCCATCCGGGAGACTCCGGGACCCCCCACCGGCGTGCCGTTCCGACAACTCTCAACCCAGATCCGTAGGTGTTTATGGACTTCTACTGCTTTGACACAAATTATAGGAATGCTGAAAATTTCAAAAATACCTTTCTCAAAGAACAATTTTTTGTGAAGGAAAATGCAGAATGTTTTGAAATATTCAAGAATACTCACTTTTTTGAAATGGAATCTTCAAAATTAAGTAATTCTTCAGCAAACATGTGCTGAAGCTGCCCGAGGCCTATACTATGACTCAATGGAACTTTTCAAACTTTGGGTCCTACAACTGGACTTTTCCCTTTGTAAAGAAAGATCTGCAGAAGTGGGGGAAGCAGTGTTTTATTTTTCAATTTTGTAGCATAGCAGCAGCAGTGACGAGCCTCTAATCGCAGATTTCGACTTAACTGGCCACAGTTTTGTACAGTACCAGTATATGTGTAACCTAGAGAATGCCCTGCGGTGATACTCTCCCCTAAAAACTTAAAACTGGGCGAAATTTGGCGATCTGTTTTTGAAATAGGGAATCGTCAGAAATTTGGATCAGTTTCGGCTTTGGGTGATTTTTCGTCGAAAACAAAGAGACTGGGGGAGTGGTGTTTTGTGTTTTGGAAGTGGGTCAGAGGATCAGAGAGTTTGTTGTTGATAGATGCTAGTGTCGACTTAAAAATTCTCTGCCTCTTTAGTGAAGTTTATCCACTCCCTACAAATTGTTCTTTGTTTTCTGATATTGGTGTGGTCCCTCACAAATTGTCTGAAAGTATGTTGTTTTAACAGATGGAACACTCAAGTATTATGAACAAGCATTTCTAATCCTTTGCTGATTCAGCTTGGAAACAAGCATGCAATTCTGACCAGGAAAATGAAAAAAGAAGGTTTCTTTCTCAACTGATAGGTCATGGTAGTAAAACAACAAGCGCACTCAACCAGCCTTTTTTACTCCTCAATTGAGGGAAGAGCATCTGTGAGACGATGCAGAACATGCAGAATACTGGTGTAGAAACCAAATGTTTTCACGTGACATCGGTACTTCTAAAGCATATTCAGCACACCAACTGTACATAATTTCTTTTTGGTTTTTAGTCTTGCCAACATGCACGCAATAGTGGATAAGCACATATAGTAATCCAAATAGCAAAAACTACTACGACCCCAATCTTTGCCCATGGTGGACTAAATCACCATAAACCAAAAAGATTGGAAATGAAAAGAAAAGTCACCTATGTCAAGTTAGATGGCTGTTGTGGCATCATCCCTCCTATCAAATATTTATTCTTAGGAGACATGTATGCTAGATGCAGGGGAGCTGTATTCAGAGTCCCTGGAACTCCACTGGTTTTAAACACCAGTGAACACATTTTCACCAGGCTCACCCTGATTAGTCACCATTGTCAAAAAATACTTATTTGGCACTTGAGTGCCAAACTACATAGTATCCCAGAATGGCATATTTATCTGAGAGTGGGTTCCACAAATGCCAAACCCATGGCATTGCATGTAGTTCTTGTTTACTTACGTTTCTCAAATTGGACAATGCCTTCTTTTTCTAATTTTATTAAGTGTGTCTTGTAAATTATTCACCTTGTGTAAATACAGTTGGATTATTTAGTTTGTGTTCAGTTTGCTAACTTCTCTAATGATAGTTGCAACTTGCCTCATTTTCATCTTTGAATAACTACAAATTTATTCTTGTTAAGCATAAGACATACATGTTGCATAGACTATTGACAACAACACCATTGCAAAATGTCAAAATGTAATGGATTCACAAAATTATCAAGCTAAGACCATTGCATAAATATTGTAAATAAATTCAACCTTTACAAAGTAGATTTGAGAGCAATTATTTAGTCTTCTTTAAGTTCCTAGTTCAAAATAGGCGATTCTAATTTTGCAACCTGGATTGGAACCTCCACCAAAATTAGAATAAAAACCAACCTAAATGCAAAACTGGTTTCTTTGAAAAGGAACTAACTGGACCTTAGTGTCCAGACTAAAAATTTAGAAATTTGAAAAAACAGCTCAAAACCTCAGAACAAGTTTAGTCCAATTAAACTATTAATTGAACCCAAAGAAACAACCTTTTCCTCAAAACCTAGAGGCTGGAACCAAACATTTTTGGGTTTTACTTTAAAGAGAAGATTTTTTATTTAAATGTATAAATATAAGGGAAACAACTTTTAACATGCAAAAGATGTGATGACTAAACAACAATAAATTGTAATTTGTCTATTAATAAAATGAATAAGGATTGAAATAAAACTGAATTGTCAAATTCTTTGTTTTTTACATGGAACACATAATAGAAGAAAAAGAAAACCCAAATACATGGGTAGCAACTAAATATTATTAGGACAACATTACTGGTTGGTGAATTTGAAAAGTTCAGTCCATTAGGAAAAGTACGGTCCATGTCTATTCTAAGGGTGCAAAATTTAATTCAACTTAATTAGAATATCTACTTATTGTTTTGTAATTGCAACATACAATACATCAAGTTGTCCACTATCAACTTGTTCACGAATATAGTGGATGTATTTCAATATGTTTCATGCATGCATGCAAAACTGGATTTTGCACAAGCTTGATTGCAAATTGATTATCACATTGTAATCATGTTGGTGTACCTTCCAAGTATTGCAATTCTTTAAGTAGTAATTGTAACCAAACCACTTTCTTAGCACTATTTGCCAATGCATGGTATTTAGTTTCAATGGTAGATATGGTCACCATAGGTTTGAGTTTGTTGCTCTAGAGAATCATGTTGAACCCAAATTTAAAAAGTAGCTCCTAGTAGTTGAACATCTCTTGTCAAGATCATGGCCCTAGTCAGAATCAACAAATCCTTCCAATCTTAGAAATTCCTTTAGCAAAAATATGATGCCAAAGTGTGTTGTCCTTATGATGTATTGGAATAATCTTTTTGCAACCTTGAAATGGGCCCATTGTGGAACATTTATTTATCTACTAACACAATTAACATCATATGATAAATCATGTCTACTTCGTGTTAACCAAATCAAATTACCCACAAGACTTTGATAATATCCTTGGTCAATAAACTTTGATTTCATGTCCACTTGAATTTTAATACCTTCATCCATGGGTGTGGTTGTCGGATTACAATCTATCATTTTGAACTTAGCTAAGAGATCTTGTGCATATGACTTCTAACACATCACAATGCCTAATGATAGGTATAAAGATTGCATACCAATGTAAGCATGCATAATTCTTAATTTTGACATTTCAAACTTTTGTTCTGACTGTGCTTCTACAAAGGCAAGTTTCTTTGCATGATTTCCTATCAATAGTAAATCATCCACATAAAGAATTATTATGATGTAGAGGTCAATTTCTATGAGTGTGTACAAGTTGTGATTAACTTAACTCCTCATCATGCCTTGATTTTGCAAAATCTTGTCAATTTTTTAATATTATGAATGTGATGTTTGCTTAAGCCCATAAATAGCTCAATGAAGTTGACACACCAAGTGTTATTTTCCTTCCACTTCAAATCCTTGAAGTTGGTACATGAAGACTTGTTTTTCTAAATCACCCTTCAAAAAAGTTGTTTTGACATCAAGATGTTTAATTGCCCATTGATTCTTGGATGTTATCACCACCACTATCAGAATTGTTGGCCACTTGACAAATTGGGGTGAAAGTCTCATCAAAGTCCAAACCTCTATATTGTTGGAAACCTTGTGCAACTAATTGAGCTTCAAGTTTATCCACTTTTCCGCTTGCTATTTTCTTCACCTTGAATACCCACTTGGAGGTGATAATGTTCTTGCCTATTGGAAGCTTTGTCAATTCCTAAATATATATATATATTGAATTGATTTAATTTCTAATTCCATTGTTATCCGTCAACCCAAATGTTGTGAAACCTCATAGTATTTTGCAAGTTTTCAAACATTTGCTTTAGTGAGGTTCACATAGTCCTTGAAATGCATGGGTATGCTTCAAAGCCTTCTAAAAACATGTGTTTGGACAAGGGTTTGAATAGGAGTCCTTGCTTGATGTGGTCGTACTTGCATGGTAAGTTCTCCAACATTCTTTTGACATCCAAAACAAATTCCCTTCATTCGTCGCTTGATATATTAGCTTGTATTTTGGATGATGCATCCATTCTTGTAATGACAAATTCCAATGGTTGTGGTCCAATAGCCTCATCATCATGAAACAGTCCTAGTGGTATGGTTGAACTAGTTGACAATTTTTTGACTATTGCTACCAAAGAACTAGAGAGTCTTATGGAATGTTCATCAAACACCACATCTTTGCTAACTATTACCCATTTTGTCAAAGGATTGAAGTGACAATATCCTTTTGACCTTTCATCATACCCAACAAACATACACCTAAAAGATTTGATTGCATTTTGTCTCTCTTTGATTTTTCAATAGAACATATACCATGCAACCAAAGATTATCAAATGGTCTAATTTTGGTGGTTCTCTTGAATACACACATTTAGGAATGAAACCATGATGGGACCCTTATGGACTTCTATTAATCAAATAATTAGCTATGCTAACTACTTTTGTCCATATTCGTGAGGGCAATTGTTTTCAATTGCCATGGTTTTAGCCATTTCTACTATTGTACAAATTTTCTTTTTTACCACACCATTTTTGTGTGGGGTATGTGCTATAGTTAGTTATTTTTGTATGTCGTGAAAGTCACAAAAACCATTTGTTAAACAATAATTCTCCTTCCTTATTTGACCTTAACACCTTAATGTTTTGTCCATCATTTTTTCCCACCAATCCTTTGAAAATCTTGAAGTTTGAAAATGCTTGATTCTTTGTATAAGAAAATAAATCCAAGATTTTCTATTGAAGTCATTTATAAAGGTAGTAAAATACTTTGAATTTCCAAGATATTTGTGAAAAAAATGGTTAAGACAAATCAACATGAATGACTTCATTAAATCCAATAGCTATATGTTGGTTCAATTTTGGTGCATGTTCCTTTTGCTACTTTTTGAGCATGAAGTGTTGGCATATGTTTAATGTTGGGGAAATTGGCGGCATGCCTTGTGATCGTCCTAGATTTGATAACATTTGCAAACCTTGGTACTGGTGATGGCCTAGTCTTCTATGCCAAAACTCATTGATTGCATCAATTGTTGAATTAATGTCCATCACCAAAGCAACTAACTTTTGAAGCTCTAATTGCATATGATAAAAACCATTTTGAATGTTTTTTGTTCCCATTGCTAGAACCTTGGAGGATTGTTTAGCATTCAACGCCCAACATTTATTTGCACCAATACCATTAAGTAACCTTTATTGGCCATTATTCCCACCAATAAAATATTATTCAAGTGATATTTGGAATGTAAAAAACATCGTGGATGTATTTGGCATCTCCATTATTTGAAATCACAATGTTTCCCTTCTTGCAAACTAAGTGAGAGTGATCAGCTATAGACTTGACATTTTGAAGTTTAGTGGTTTGCATCAATGTTTTGAAATTTTGAAGATCTCCCATCACATGAATTGTAGCACCCAAGTCCAAATACCAATTAGTATCTATCGGGATTGGATTTATAGCAAAAACATAAGTTTCAAGATTTTTTGAACATTCATCGTTGATATCTCCCACCCAACATTTTTGTTGGACACAATAACTATAATCATTTCTTGATGAGTCAAAACTAGTGCTTTTAATGTTAAAACCGAAATTTAAAAAATGATGGGGATGGACTCATCAAATTCTCTTTCCTCCACCATCTCTTTGTGTTTGTGATCTTGTTGATTCATGATCTTGACCATAAGATGATTGCCCATGTTACATTGTTGTTGTGATCCTCCCTTGCCCAATGCCCAAGTTGGCAATAATGGTTGCAATGTCCAAGTCGATCTCCAAAGGAAAGTCCTTGAATATTCCTTTTGTTGTTGTTGTGAAAGCCCATGTCTATCCCCTTAATTTGACTATATAGGTTGGGAGTTATGGGTCTTTTCGTCTATATCTAAAGTTTGTTTGTTTGGTGTATCTATTGGTTCTCCTACTTTGGATCACTAGAGCTTTCTTGTTTCCCTACTTACTAAAATTTGTTTCTTGCTTATGTTCTTCAAGGAGAAATTTTCATATCAATTTTTCAAATGATGGTAGAACATCTTGAGCAGTCACACTTTGAATGAAACTTTCAAAAGATGTTGGAAAAACATTCATGATAATATAGTCATTGTATCTTTGATGACCTCAATGACTCCTACAAGTTGTGTGACCATTTCTTTCACCACTATATGAATTCAAGGTGTTTCCAGAGTATGGTGTACACACTTAATGTTAAAACAAGTACATATAATATCAAAAAATAATAAAACTTAAAATTTCACTCATTTTAAATTCTTCTAAAAATCACATTTAAGATAAGTGTACACCAATAATTTTATAAATGTTATTTAAAATACCCTATTTAACAACAAAATACCATTCTTCATTAATTATAAATTTTCTCTTTATTTTTGTAAAATGATAAAGACAACACTCAACCCAACTACATTTTTGATGGAAGAACATTTTACAACTTAAAAAAACACTCATAATCATCAACATTATAATAACATAATGTACTACCGAACATTTGTACCATTTAATATGAAATTCTTGACTTTATGACAAATTGAAAATATTGATGTGGAAGATTATTTATTATGGTGGTCTTTTTGTACGTGCAAAGTTTCATGGACAAATTCTAATATTTTTTTGTCCTTTTCTTACATTGTAGTGTTGGTGACACTATGTTGCAAATTAAAAATGCACTCCAATTGACAATTGAATTGTTGATATGTGCACCAATTTCACAACAGTGTGATACAGAATGAATCAACCTTTTTACAAAGTGATGAAAATGTGTACATATTTTGTGCAAAAGATAAACATCATGATACATGTTCTAAATCATTTCAATTGCAAAATGACTTAAATTTCACAACTAGATTACATTAAAAAATTCAAGTAAAGAAAAACATGTTGGTTGAACTTTGTGTTGGTACTTATTCAACACATAATGGTTGGGTAAATGGTACAAATGGGATTTTCCAAGCTTCAAATAAATTGCTTAATTCACAATAAGTCATTTGGATTTTGTTTAATAACATTAAAAGTGGTCAATTGATGAGAACAAAAAATGCACACTTTTATGAACACAAAATACATCCCACATGGACACTTATAGAACCCATTTTTAAAGATATCCAAATTGGTTCAAATTCAACTGATATTATAACAAGATGAAATTTCCTATTCAACTAAGCCGTAACACGTACTATACATCAAGCACAAGAATTAACACGTGATCACTTGGCTTTTGATCCTAATGGAGTATATAACATGTTTTAACATATACAACATTTTCCTATATTATGAACAAAGAAAGTAAGAACCTCTTTCAACCTTTACAAATGAAAAATTTCCAAATCAACCCAAGTGTTGCCATAGAAATGCATTGATTGCAAACAACTACATGATGAGATGTTCTGATTCCTTCATCACTCACACATTCTTATTTGTTATTTTAATACTAGATCCTTATCATTACATAAAAATGATGTTTTCCTTAATTACAATTTGAAAACATTTAATATATTATTTCTCAATGAAACACATTTCAATCCACAAACATCAAATATTATTTGTTTCATTGATTCAAAAAAACATTCAAGCTTAAATGTATATGCACAAAATGGCACAATGATAATATATGACAAATTCACAACATTATCATCACATGAAACATTTACTATTTTGGGAGCTAGATTTATTACAACAACATTCAATACATATACAAAAAAAGTTATACATGTAATAGTTATATATAAACTTTCAACATTATTATTTTTAACATTCATAAATTAAGTTCAAAAGCTTTTGGACCTAATGCCAACATATTGTTTAACTATAATTTGGATGATTTCAACATTGACATGTTTGATCAACTCAACACAACCAAATGAACTTAAATTTTTTATGAACCAGTACTCAATGGAACTTCAATTTTTAAAAATCATAACAATTTATGGTACCCATCTTGATTATATATGAACAAACACACCCATCCAACAATGTATCTCAAGAGTTGTTGAAGCATATTGGACTGACCACAAGCCAATATATTTTGCATTCAAATTGTCAAATTATGTTTCACAATACCATCACACAAGCTAAATAATATCCATACACTCTAGGGCAGAGACATTGCAGGATTAGCTGCTTGTTATTTTCCTTCTTGAGAATTTGCTAGGAGGAAGAATTTGTTTTGGGGGTGTGGGGGAAGCCACAACAGTTTTGAACTTTGAACATCTAGGAGGGGTGTGGAAAGAATGACGCTTCAAATTTTGAAGATGACATCACCCTAGTGACGACACCAGCCAAGGTAGGATGATTTTTTTTGGTGGGGTTTGGGTCCTGGGGAATGCCACAACAAGTTTTGAATACCCACCAGGTATGCCCAAAAATAAAATTTCGAAGTTTGATAGTGTGACGACATTGTGCTTGTGATGACATCATGTGTGTGTCTCCTGAATTAGGGTAAGTGATAGGCCATAGAATGATGACTTGCTTGAAAGTTCGCAAGTCTAATAAGAAGGCGCAGTAGCCTAGGAGTCCTAAGGTTGAAGAAACCAATAGTAGTCTCATTGTCAACTTTCCCAGACTTATGTATGTAGTATCCATGCTTGTTATTTTTGTAACACACACACTAATAGTGTGAGAAAATGGGCAAGCCAATGACTATGGGGTACTTATTCTATGTGAATAAGTAAGTACCCCTATGTATTTACATAGTTCATGGCCCTACCATTAGCCTAAGCCAAAGATGGCAAAGAACACATGAAGGCAAAATAATTCTTGCAGCCAATAGGTGAAGCAGCATGCACCTGGGGTCAGGCTTTTTTTCTTTTGGGGGAGAGTGGGGGGTGTTGGAGTTTTGTTGTTCTCAGTCTGTTTGTATGAAATTCTCACTGTGTTCCCATCAAGTTCCCAAAAACAACGAAAGAATTCCCAACATATAGCTATAACTTTCTTGCACTCACCATTTTTATGGGGTCCCCACATCCAGACTCCCATCATCATGTACAGCACTTTGCCACCACAATCAATTCATTTCCACTTATTCATACATGATCTTCTTCCAACCAGTGTTGGGTGGGTAAATCTATTACCCATGGGTATATGACAATGATTAGTAAATGTTTTCAATTATACTTTTAACTTTTCTACCCAGTTGATAAATATATATGATTTACCCTATCTTTATTTCACCCAACTAACATATATTTGAGGTTTACCCTTACATAAGAGAGGGTAGTTGTTTTGACAAGGGTAAATACAGGGCATATGTCAAAGTCATCATATAGCATATATGCATTTCAATGTTTTGTAATGCGTGTGGTTATAATGTTTGAATTATGGTGATTAACTTATATATAATTATTTTTTCATTACATTAATAACCTTTGAAAAAATCTTATCAATATGCTTTTGGAAACCATTTAAATTTTACTATTTTTTTTCATTTTTCATTTTGATTGATTTGAATATATTTTGTTAATTTTTTAATAGGATGTTTGAAATTTCATGTGTTGATGTTTGCAATGCCAATTGCATACTTGTCTTTCTTCACCTTTGATGGGAAAATAGGTACATGGTAAGTGATGAATACTTATCTCTAGCCTAACCCTTAAAATAAGGTAAATGTTCATCGTTTACCTCTTCTCTTACATTGATGAATAATTTTGCAAAGCCTTCTATGCCCTTACCCTCACCTGGTTTGGATTTTTTAAAACCTTATTCAACCTTTGTTAAATACAAAAAAAATTTAAAGTAAATGTCGAATTGAATTTTTGAAAATTAATTAGATTTTTGACACTGGACTCTCGAGTTGACCCAGGCAACCCAGTAATAAAGCAGGTCATATTTACCAACCACATTCTTTCCCCCAAGGCCTTGATTTCCAGATGACATGACATGTTTTTCTAGAATTTTAAGGTGCATTCACACTTGGTGTTAAGGACTCCGGTGTTAAGTACCCTAATACCAAGCTAGTCATTTAGGACCCAAACCTATTTACCACAAAGATTTTTATGTTAAGTTAACATTCACTTAATATTAAATAATCACCCATTTAACATTGGGTGCCACCTAAGATGCCACCTAGATTTTCACTTAAACTGACTTAACATTTGAGAGTTCAACTTTTAAGCAAAGGTTATGGGATAAAGTATCCTGCTATTGGGAACATCTTGGTGAATCCATCAAGAATTTGGGAACATGTTGAGATTGCGTCCAAGGGAACATGGTTGGAACATATGGGGAACTTGATATGAACACATTGAAAATATGAGAACTTGTGAGAACATAATGTCAAAATCCAACCCCCCTTCCCACACCCCAGCTTCCAAGCAGGCAATGTCATTTTTCTCAAGAAAACAATTTAATCTACCTACCTATATACTGGGAAACCAATTGAGTGCTTCACGTGCACACACAAACACACATGCATGCACATAACACACTGAAGATGAATGTAAATAGAAGACTAAGGGACCTACCCTTTTTTATAGAGTATTCGGAGTCCCAGTGTTTTTTTTTCCATTTTTTATGTGGCACAGGTGGCAATCATCCCACAAGAGATTTAGCATGAGTGGCAATGATCTCACAGAAGGTTTAGCCTTAATGGCGAAAAGATTTAAGAAAACTGTCAAAACAGTAAAAAACTAGCAAAAAAAACTGCCTTGTGCAGTAAAAATCTGGTAAAAATTCCATTGTCACTGTATGCAACCTGGCGGCACCTTAAACCTCATTTAAGAACAGTGTCTGGCGATTTGGAGCTACAGACTCCTGTTGTGGTGGTTCCGCCTCCCTGGCTGAGGGTGAAATTTTGCCCCAGTTCGCCAGAAAAAAAACATTGAAATTTCGGACACTAAGTTATGGGACAAAAAAATTCATTTGTTTCTTGTGTAGGTGTTACAATTTTCATAAAGCCTGCCTGCCTCTCTGCGGATTTACAAGAATGGTGAAGGCTGCTTCTCATATAGCTGCAATCTTTATGCACAGTAAAGACTATACCAGATCCGAGCTTGTTCCAAGCTTGCGCCTGGCTCCATCTTGTGCAAGCCCTTATTTCAGTGAAGTGCAGGGCCTCAGAATTTATGTACCAGTTCTGGTCCTTGGGACAAAATGCATTCAAATGCTATGAGTGAAATGAGTTTCCACTCCATCGCCTTGTCGCAACACCGCCACGCCAGATAAGATTCTACCTCTCGTTGTAAAGAGCTGACTAGGCAAAAGGCACCTCAAAGACAAGACTTACCTAGGAAAAGACCTGCATAAAACAAAATCCCCAAGGGAATAGGGCTATCGCCACGTAGTGGCGCCGCCATGGCGGCCGCGACAGTCACGTGGCTTGGGGCCACGACCCACACCCGGTATCGTACCGGGTCGCAAGTCTGGCGGGTTTTCGTATTATTAACAAAAAGAGTGACACATCGAGTGTGAGTGTTGTTATGGAAAAAAATGGCCGCCGGCTGAATCGGCGGGTCAGAGCAGCATGAACGGGGAATGAGAGTGGTGGGCGCAGCCGTTTTTTTTGCTGACTACATATAGCCAACAAAGCTATATTAAAAGTTTATAAGTGCTAAAATTGAGTGCTTTTTGAGGATTTTTAATAGCCATATTTAAATCAAACTTTATGAAAAATCGCCAGATTTATATACATGGTTCAAGTATGTAGCCATTTTTGAAAACTTTAATTACTTTTATATGTATCTTGTAGCCAAATTTAGCTAAATCTTCGTATGGATCATTGCCATTTTGGCTACATCACAAAAATTGGGAGAAAAAAAACACTGGACCGTGGGGGGGCGACATGCCACATCGTCCTACCCTTGGGAAAGCCGGGTTGGGGCCACGTAACAGCGCAGCGCCACGAAACAAAGCGAAGCAAGCGAAGGGAGGAGACAAAAGTGCTGCTCTCATCGACATTATTATTGTTATGTTCATTTGGAAGCTGCGCAGACACATTCGTCGCACCATAGCTTCGCTCACACGCCCGCTGTTTCCCCACAAACGACGAGCACAAAACTTGTGCATCTGGTTCCAGTGGTTTGCGTTTTGCGTAGTTTTTTTCTCTTTTTTTCGTGTGTGTGTTTCCCCTTCTTCTCTAGTGTGTGTTGTTCGGGTTGTTTTGCAGCAGCTGTGGTAAGTATTCTGTGTGGGACTTTCATGGCCTCGATGAGTACGACCGTAACGAGCTCGCCGCAGCCCGTGGTGAACAACTACACCGTCACTTACAACCTGACGACTAGCACCAAGTTCAACCCTAGCATGGCAATCATCATCGTGGTTTTGATGTCGGCGTTGTTCTTCCTGGGTTTCTTCTCAATTTACGTGCGCAACTGCACCATGGCAGATGGGGAAGAGGCGAGTTCCGGTGGGCACAATCCGAGGCCGACGGCTCAGACTTCTAGCAGCTCTCGACCCAAGGGGTTGGACAAATCCGTGGTGGAGTCGCTCCCGGTGGTGCATTTTAAGGATTTGAATCTTGAGATGCAGGACGGAAATGCGGGACTTGACGATGGGAAGCCACCGGAGGAGTGCCGGCAGGATGTACATCGCGAGTGTGCGGTGTGCTTGAGCGAGTTCGAGTCGGAGGATAGCTTGCGGTTGTTGCCCAAGTGCAAGCACGTTTTCCACTTGGAGTGCATTGATGTTTGGTTCCAATCGCACTCGACATGCCCGCTCTGTCGCGCCAGTCTTGTTCCCAAGGAAACTCAGCACGGCCACGATGCGGGAGAGGGGGAGGATCAAGCTGAATCAGTGGTTATTGTCGGGGAGCAGGGGCGTGCGGGGGATGGGGCTGCTTTCGAGGAGGCTTCACTCGAGGTGGTCTTGACGATTGATCCAGACGATAGTGGGGAAGGCGCGCGTGAGTCACAAGAAGATACGCAGTCTGCAGTACTGCAGGTTGATTCCACTCGAAGTGGGACAACTACGGAAGGTAAAATTCTTGCATGAGAAAACGCAATTTAGATGTCTGCTTCTCTTAAGAACATGTTTGTGAAAAGGGTTTTCCTTCTCCCTGATGATGCCGGCTATTAGGCTTCTGCTTGTGAATCCAGTGTTACTGATTTCTAATCTCTGCTTCTTGAGTTTTCTTTTCCCTGCCGAATGTCTGTAATTCTTAACTGAAGAATTCAGCAGAGGGATGTTTAGGTTTAGTACTTTCACAACAAAACCTGCCTCCGAACATTGCCTTTCAGCTTTCAACATCTCCATGCCTGTGAAATTCTGGAGGAGTTGATTGCTGCATAAATGTGCAAAAGAATTTAGTATTATTGTGGGATTTTTTATCCGGCTTTGTGAAGGCACCAATTCAAATTGGTTCAGAATCTCTAGTTCTTATCATAATATTTGGATTGAAACAGGTACAGTCTGTTTCTTCATTTTCTTGTTTAGATTAGGCTTCCTTAAACCACTCAGATCCAATTCTGGTCTCTGAATGGCATCAAATCTGGTTTTCCTGGGGGTTTGATTCTTGGGTTAATGTTGGTGTTGGAGGCTGGTTCATGGATTGGGTGCTTGAGTGGCCTGTTACAGTAAGACTTCAAGCAGTGCTGCTTTATCAAGTGTCTGCAGGATATCTCTCGGTGAATCTTAACTTGTGCTTGGTAATTGTCATAACATGAGTTTCGTTGTCTATTTTGTGAGAAACTGTGTGCAGAAACAGCAATCACAGTGTAAGCATTGTTCTTCAAAATTGATTATCTGTTAAAACTTCTCTGTGGATTTTTCTTACAGGAACAAGCAGTTCAGTGGAGTCTTCAATCTCACGAGATGACCAGAGGGACACTGCACGTTTAGCTCTGTTTCGCAATTCACAAAGCTTCAAAAAAGCTGCTCGGGGAGTGGTGGCACATGAGCGAGCAGGCACATCAACTGTGTCCGACCTTGAAACTTGGACAAGCTTGAAGTCCTGGAAAGCCCCCACTCCTGGAAATGAACCCATGCACCGGTCTACCTCCCTAAACATTGATGGGAAGTCCATGAAAGATGTCTTCAGCAGCAGCCAAGTCCCCAAACTTGTGTCTCAACATTCTGTGCCAGCAGCTATGAACCTTGCAACAATCAATCTCCCTATGGAATCAAAACTTGGTATCCAAAGAACAGGTTCATATTCAGGGCTTGAGCTTTTGAGAACTGACAGCATGAACTCCGTGGAGAAGGCTCTTTTCACAGGGTCAAAGCCAATCAGGTCAAATTCGGAGCATTGGGTCAGGATTGAACTGATTCAGCACCAGAATCTTTAGGTGTTGGGCCATCAAAGACAAAACCAGTGCTACAGCTTGGTCTTGATGAGAGCCCCATCATCAATAGGGGAATTAAAACTGGAAATTTTGAGACATGGAGTTTCTTGAATGTTCAAAACACACAATCTTTGCAAAGCATCATTTGAACTGGCACCAGCACCCTAATCCCAATTACAATGATAGTCCTGATTTTATTTCCCAGCCCCAACTTCGACTGATGTAGAGCTGCACTCAGTTGCAGGATCTTATTGTTGAATGTCATCAACTCCAACTTCCAAAAGTCACAAAGCTTTGCCACAAAGTTTTGATACTCAGAACGGAGAATTCAGAGGTGCCTTTGTGCAGAGAGACCCAGAGTAGCTGGAGCATATCAAACACTCTTCCATCTGTATGTCAACAATGATGGGAATTTCATAAGCTACTCAGAGACCATGTGGAATTCTTCCTCCATTTTGACATGAGGTTGACCTTCGAAAAGTGTTGTTTCAAGGTGGTATTTTACAAGAGATTGCTGCTTGCAACCTGCAACCTTCCAACAGCATCCTTCCATTTCAGTGAGTCAGATTCATTCAAAGTCTTGTACAAACATTGGATCATACGGCACTGTCCATTCTGTTTTCCTTTTTAATTCTTAGTACTCTCTGTTTGGAAGTTTACCTGTGTAGAGGTTAGGAAAATTGAGCAACTTAGGATAGATCTCTTCTTTTCATGGTATATGTAAGTCCATTGAGATTCCTAGAATCCGGAGAATGTTCAGCATTAGCAGTAGAATGTGAAGGAGAGGACAACGATTATCTTCTTCATTGCGGCACTGTTTTGCAGATATGTGGTGAGGACCAGTTTATGGCTTGTTTTTGCAAGTAACAATCTAGACAAATTGGTGAGTAATGGTTATAACCTTGTGCAGTTGTATCTTATTTAATCCTGAACCAGGATTGGCATCAATGTCAACTCAGAACTTCCTGCAGAAGGTTTGTATTTGCATCTGGAACAATTGATTTTGTGTGTGTTCAGTTGTCCACTGTACTGTTGAGCACATGTGAAAACAAACTAAAGTGCCAAGACACCATGGCTTCTCGCATAATTGTGCGAAAAACATCATCCTCTGCCTGGGAACAGGATGGTCTTGAAGTCTATATGTGCAACACATATCAAAGGAAAGAGCACAGCTGGGTCACCCCCCAGACAAAAGTTATTCAGTGGACACTGCATAGTGATGACTTGAAAATATTGCAAGAGAGGTATCATAAAGCTTTCTATATATCAATCTCAGCTTAATATGGTACGAATTGAAAATCCAGCACTGAAGTTCTGTTGTTCCTAAACAATTTAACCTTCCTAGTGGTCTGGTATCAACTTGTTTTGATACCAGCCTCATCTTGGTATTGGAGCTTTTTTAGAAAAATAACAGCCTGGTACTGATATTGAAGGTTTTTTTTAAAATTTCTTACCAGGCTAATACGAACAACCCATGCATTAAGAGTTGGGTATGCGATGGTATCAATATGTGTATGTGAAGTTTAATATTTGCTGGTATATATAGTAAACAATGGTATCAATACCATAGCTGTAAGGTCCTCCATTTTTGTTGAATTTTGTTTTCGTTTTAGGACTTTAACATTGATGTTATGAAGTCTAATAACTACAGATGTGGATTCAGGAGCAACCAATGGAACTCATGGATTTGTAAAACCCATCAAAGGCTTTTATTTCAACAATTATAAATTTACTTTCAAATAAAATGCTTGAAGGTGGAGTGGTGTTGCTCACTGCCCAAATACAATCTCAGAACCCATTTTTGCTCCACCATTTCGAGATACTAGAGGAGCAAGGAGGACGGGTTGCCTGGTATCAGAGTATCAACATAAACCCCTAAAACCCTAATACCAGACTGGTCTGGTCTCTCCAGACAATATTTTCAAACTCTCATATTGGGGCAAAACTGGTATCAGCCCCAGTATCACAGAACCTCAAGTCTAGTCTTTGATACCATTGTTGATACCAGGTGTAAACCTGTATACCAGACCAACACTGACTAATACCTTATCCTTGTGCATAGAGGATTGTCAGTTGTTGGTTGCAGAATATTGTTTTCCTTGCAAATTATTTGATGCTTTGCAAAGACTTGTTAGCCTGGAAAAATTGTTTTCCTCAACTTTGTGGAAACTGCTGGAGAGAGAAATATCGCAAACAAGTAGCACATTAACTTAGTGTAATCGCTGTGCCCTTTATGTCAGGTTCAAACAAAACCATGAGAAATGACGGAACCCTGTAACATAATTTGGGCATGTGTATGCAAGATGTGTTAGATTAAAATAGCAACCTAAAAGAGTGTACCCTGCAACTTGTTTGGTTGTTTCAAGTCAAAATTGCAAAGGAGGATCCAAAGAAAAATTGTCAGAAACATGTTGAGTACATTTGGCATGAAATTCTGGAAGCAGCAACACTCTGAAACTTTATACTAGACCTTAAATTCAGAAAGGTGATGACGTTCTTTCCTCATCATGATGGCTGACTTTGAGCATGGGCTGACTTGTTCAGTCGAGCATTATGCTAGACTGTGTACACTTCCAGTCAACCCTCTGGTATGCTGTTACTTTGGTGGAATTTGCACCAACCTACAACTTCTGCGGAATTGAAGTTCTTGGGGAATTGTCAGCAAATTCCAATTTTTCAAGCTCTCAGTGTCCATTTTTGTTGACTCTTTATCCTTCACTGCAGCTAAGTCTAGAGCACAAAAAACACATTGGGTACCATTAGTGTTGTGTTGTCTACACTTCACAGAAACTAGCTTTGTTAGACCAGATCTAGATGTGCCCTTATATCAAGTTTTGGAAGAGAGGAGTGAGGATAAGGTATCAAATGTCTCAACCACGCCCTTCTTGCTTAAAATCATCATGCTTGCCGACCAACATTCGCAAGAATGGAGAGGTCTTTGTTGCCCTTCGGTAGAGTGAGTATATTTAGCAAACCAGCGGGATTGCAGCACTGTGGAAATCGATTGATCAATATGCATCGAGGAGACAATGGAGAAAATCATGGTGATGGTTGACCACCTCTCTTTGTCCCGGAGGCGCTCTCCGGGGAGGGGGAGAGCTAATGCTTGTTGGGCCTTTTGGTTTTACGCTGCTTGACACCTAACTGGACACCTGAAAAGAAGCGAGCCACATCATTTGAGCAAAGCTCGGAGATGGAAGTTCTCCTTTTTCTTTTCTTGACAGTGAAGAGGAGTAAAACTAAGTCTGTGAGCTTATTACCCCAGGTCCGAACAAGCTAATAGGAGCCCGTTTATCTCGTCGTTCCTCCTGAACGAGAAAAGTTAGGGACAGGTTGTCAAATTTCATCTCATTTTTTGTTCTCATTTCAAAGAAGGGAACGAGCCACCTGTGAAAGAAAGTGTAAGGGGGTAGTATAGGGCAAGGGTAGCGACAAGGCTTTTTCACCTTTGAGAATGCTGGGAATGAGGGTAGGAGCCTGAGTGGATGGCATCCCAGAATGATGAAGAGCGGTGTCTGTTCTCCTTATCCAATGTCAAAAAGTTCCAGAAAATTTAACCTCTTCTTTTCAGACCTATTTCTTTCTAAATTTTATTTCCTGACTTTTTCATTCCCTTCTCCCCATATACCTTCATTCTCAAATGGTGCTTTATATAAGGTTGGGATGGATATGAACCTGGGTATATATACCTTGGTAGGTCAAACCCCTACTCTCTCGGTATAGGATTTGGTCACAGCTCACGAGATATCATGGTTCCTTGGCAGGTCCATTTAAACTATCGCTGTACATGTTCATACTCATCATTTTATTCTATTTTACAAATAGGAAAACTGCTTGCAGTTTGGAATTGTCCAAGTTACGAGTCTAAATTTGTCCTAACTAAGCCAGATCCTATGAACCATCATCACTGAACCTAACATATACCCCCTTCATCAATTTCCTGGGTTTTTATATTTAAAAAATACCCACACCTTATTCATAAGTGTGAGTTTTGAAATACTAAACTTGATACCCAACTTGGTAGCCACCTAGTATAGAGTCCAGATGGGTTTCTGCTATCTCAAATAAAGATCTTCAATCTCACACATATTCACAATTACCAACTCACACTGAGTGGAGCTAAAATTTAAGAAGTGCAGCCAAATAATAAGTGACAGCTTAAAGGTTTCAATGTTACAAATTCAAGAACTTGTTGAGACAAATATAGCAAGGTCAAAGTCAGGTCTCAAAGCAACACCCAACCCAGTCTTGCCAGGTCTCTACCAAACCCATAAAGGTCTAAGGCAGGGTCTCTGTCTGGTTCCTAACCAATTTCACACCCCACTGTTCCAATATGAATAACCTACCCCTGGACTTGTGTTGAGAACCACTCTCAATAACCAGCAAATGCTGATACCAATTAAACTTACACTCTAAAACCTTATTGTTAGTTTTGAGAGACACTTTTTCCATGAGACACTAAAGAAACTCCTGCTTTAAAACCTGCAGAGTACAAAGAGTGCCTGTGCACCAAGGACGCCCAAACTCCCAAGAATTTGTCAACAAACAAGATTCAACTAAGGTTTTAGAACAATCTCATTACTTCACTTTCTTGAAGATAATGCCTCATTTCAGAGGTGGACATCCTTGCAAAATAATTACTTCAGAAGTCACCCATTCCAAGACTACTTTCTACAAAGGTGCTTAAATTACATTCATAATGACTGACATATGTACAAATAGCAACAGTGTTGACAAGAAGGTGTGCATGGTGAGAGAGACAAACTTTCACAACCCTCAAAATTTGCTTGGAATAAATATACAACCATTGTAACTTGCCAATTACAACATCTTCAGCACCTGCAGATTATCAATCAAGTAAGGTAGGCAAAAGTATTTTCTGAAGTTGCCCAATGGTTTGGCCAACATCAATTTCAAATGATGTGCATCTATCATCCAAGTGTTTCCAGATACAATGGGTCCCACTTGTGTGCAAATGATCTTCACGACTCGTATTTGAAGTGACACATATCCCAACATCTCAGAGAGCTAAGAGACAATCATAGACACCTACACTGCCCACAAAAGCACCAAGAATCCTCTTGTAACAGCAACAAAACATAAAACAATCTATGAACTCAATCTGTATCACTCAATGAGTGTTGATTAGAGGGGTCAAGAAAAATGTAGAGCAGCACAACTCGAGCCACTTATGAAAACCAATATATAATTGGACCCAAAGAGCTGTTCTGCACCATATACTTCTTTTTCTTTTTCCTTTTGGGTACAAA
Source organism: Sphagnum contortum (assembly GCA_963920785.1). Taxonomy (NCBI): domain Eukaryota; kingdom Viridiplantae; phylum Streptophyta; class Sphagnopsida; order Sphagnales; family Sphagnaceae; genus Sphagnum; species Sphagnum contortum. The sequence goes on along the minus strand of OY987279.1, from coordinate 15,902,853 downwards.
GTGTGACACTGAATACTGTAGACTCTTTAGTAGTTAACCTTGGTGTAGAACACTAATGTATTTTACATGGGGAGACCAAAAAATTCACACAAAGCATGTCCCGATTTGAGACAACTCTAGCATTGCTGATGCTCGCAAAGAATGAGGAAAAAAAATAATTGTCTGGTACAGGGATATGGCTTCAAAGTTTGCATCACCTGCCAACCTGTTATTGCATGTACAAAATCACAGCTAGGTTTTATCCTTGACCTGCTTTCTCAGCAAAATCTTTCAAGTGCTGCTTGATTGTCTGCATCACATGAGCAATATGACAATATTTATCATAGTCCAATCTTGTTCTTTGTCCAAGTGATGAAAACACCCAGAAAAAATGACCTTTCAGAGTGGCAGTTTAAGTTCTTCATCATGTTCTGGAAACAAATATCTCCATGGAGTGCCTGTTCAACAACGAATGCACCTTCGCAGGAGCTATCTGTGTTCATTCCCATACACATTCATCACAGCTTCCTGTTTCAGGTATTAAAGGAGAAAAGGAACTAACCAGAAGCTCATCATGTAACATGTCAAAAGTCTTTTGCATGCGCTTGGACCTCTGCATTCATCATAATGCAATGCCACCTTCATGTCAATCCATGTCTTTTCTTATCTCCCAATGCCAAGAATTCACTTCTTACACTCTGCTTGCTTGTCACTGTGGCTGTCAATAACTTTGTTTCTAGTAGTATACCAAAATTGACAGATAACCAAGGTTTCATACAGTTATTTACCTTACATACTGCATGATAAGTCTTTTGTATTTTACTGTGGACTTGCTGGAGCTTTTCTGGAGCATTTGCAAACTCTATTTCCCTTTTGAAACCTGCAAATTTCAACCTGCAAATGCAAAAGCCTTCATCTCAATAAAAATACAACAAAAGATAATAGTTTTTCCTACAATTGAAGCAAAACCAGACCCACCCTTGATGGCCACAAGAGGACCCTTAGATTTGGAGAGTGGACATGCTGAGAGCACAGCAATAGCAAGCAACAAAGCCCTATTATTGCACCAGACAACTGAAGAAAGTACGGATAGGGCCATTCACACACTTGGTGTCCTCAATGTCCTCATGGAGGCGGTGGTAGATGATGTACTTCTCTTCATACTCCCTTTTGTACTTTTCAGCCCTGTAACAACAACAGAGAATGGGTGTCAAGCTCCCTGAAAACCCAGAGCATACAATCGGTTCCGCAGACCTCTGACATTCATGCTGCAGAACAGAATTATCACAAATGAACATGTCATACATGTTGGGTATCTACGTGCTAGAATCCACCAAATGCAATTAGTGGTCTCTTTGAACAACAAAAGACTACAAACTTTATCTAATCAACTGTATGTGTGTGACCAGGTTAGAGAGGAAGTTGATGACAGTATGATACCATGAACATCATAATTAAAATAGACCCACTAAAGGTTAAAAGTGATGTGCAGCATACTGCTCATAAGTCACTACAGGACCCCGCAGCTCTGGTGTACTTTTCTCATACATCCGGAAATAGTCCTTCTCATCAGCATCATCACAGCTCCCAGAAAGCTTGGCAGCCCATTTGCCATTACTTTGACCTGCACTAAGTAGAGCACTGGTCTTATCTTCAGGCCCTACCACACTGGCACTAGTCTTTGGTTTCCGGTCTGAGTCTTGGCCCCCTCGTCGCTCAAAACTCTCCTTCTCAGGGGCCTCTTGTCCCTTTACATATAGGTGTTGTTTCTGGCCATTCTCTGTACTGGAAGCTTTGCTGCTGGGTCCCGCATTGTTCAATGGCACATCAAGAGGAGTTCCTCTGTTCAGCTCAGCATTTGTAGGCCTTGGACCAATATCCTGTGCACCTGATATTTTCTCCAACTTGCTGGCAGGTACCACATTGGGATGGCCACCACCATTTACAGGGAGCAGGGGAGTCACAGGAGCAACAGAAGGCTTTTTGTACACCCTTGCAGCTGCTTCCTGGACACCACTATCTTCTGCCGATCTCTTCACTCCCTTTGATTCTTGTAGCCTTTCAGAGCCCTCACTGTGGCCAACTCGAGACTTTAGTACTGACCCTGCATCCAGCCTCTCCTCCTGTGGAGTACTACCTGGGGGTTTCAAGACCCCTGTAGTTGTACGAGTTGTTTCTCGAGCAGCCACCTGGTCTATTCTCTGCACCTCTTTCTGAGAGGGTAGGGTAGGTTTTCGAGTCTCTGCAGTGGCAGGAGAAGCTTTTCTCAGGTCACCTGCAGCCTTGCCAGCACTCCGTGCTTTGTCCTTAGGTGGGCTAACTTGCCCCTTGTGAACCAAAGACTTATTGCTTGTTGCTGGTTCAACAATCTCCCGACCTTTGACTGCTTCAGGTCGAGTGCCATCCTTCCTTGTTAGATCCCAGGTCTCAACTGTAGTGCTTTCACTCAACTCACCTTGCTCTAGATCAGGACTCTCTGTCCCTCTCTTCTCATTCTGTTTACTGAGGCTGTCATTGTCAATTTTTGACATACCTTTTGCAGTCTCTTGTCTGACAGGCTCCATCTTCCTTCCATCTCTAAACCAGCTGTTCTGAGCACCACCATCATTGCGGAACCTTGCAGCCATGTAAGGATCTTTTGTCACTTTCCCCCATGAATCTGTCTCCTTCAGAGACTCATTCCGTCGTGATACCTCAGGCTCAAGGCTTTGCCTTCGGACCTGCTTTGGATCCCTACCAGGCCTCACCATAAACCCTCCCTCATTGTTACCATACATACTCTGGGGGTCCAGATCTCTCTTGAGATGTCGATTCCCAAGGAACTCAACATCCTTGCCCGGTTTTCCAAGCAGCCCTGCATCTGGATTGTTCCGCCAATTTAACTCTCTTGGAAGCCTCATTGTGCTTTCCAGCTCCCTTTCAGATTTTGTAAGAACTTCAGCATCTGTCTCCCTCCCAGCCATTGGAATGGGTTCTGCTTCTTTCAAAGTGGTGGAGCTCACTTCTGTGTTTCTAGATAAATCAGGTAGTGGCATCTCAACTGGCAGCTTGGGCAACAAATTAGCTTTCTCTCCTCCCTTAATTGATCTTTGCAAAGGCTTCTTCGGTGTCCCAAAATTTTTGTCTCCAACACTCTTTTGTCCCACTGTCTTTTGAATTTTTTCTATAAGCTCACCAGTTTCTGGGTCCTTTACAGTCTTCACCGCTGCTTCAGCATCCTTTGTTAGTGACTTATGAAATTCAGCAGTTGCATGTCTCTTGTCTTTGCCTTGCTGAGAAATAGTCTCTCCACCATCATTTTTCAAAGCAGGAGATCCAAGTATTGATCTTGGAGCCATATCAGCTCTCAAATTGGATGCTTTCCCCTTCTCTGTCTCCCCAGGCTTTGCAAAGCTGCTGTCATTGTCTGCCCAATTTGACTCTCCACCCTTGATTAAACCTACCCTTAACTCAATGTCATTCTTCTTCTGCTGCAACCCTTGTGCATCATTTTGTTTTGTGGCAGGAGCCCCCAAGCTTTCATCTGAATCAGAGCAACTCTTATCCACAGATACCAATTTCATATTTGATTTGGCATCTTCTGAGCCTTGAATCTCCTTCTCATTTTCCTTATGTTCTCTTAGAAACCCTGGTGGAGAAACAGAATCCCATTCCTGTGGGGACCCAACACCACCATCAACTGATACTACATCCACATCAACTTCCAAGTTACTGTCTAAAACTTCAACCACCACATTAGCTCTTCCTCCAGAGTCAGTGCCAACCTGGCCTGTTGCCTCTTCACCAACAACATCTACCTCTTCTGAATCATGAGATATGGGAATCTTGTCTGACACCCTAAATTTTGACCGCTTCTCCTTGGCTTGACGTGATGCCTGCTAATCAATCAGGGTTGTGACACACATTAGTACAGGTTGCCACAGATTTGTCCTTCAGAACCAATTGACCACACAAACATGATATCAAGCAGTTTCATGTCCAGAAAGTTCATCAACACAAATATGATATCATGCAGTTTCATGTCCAGAAAGTTCATCCACAAGTGGTTTTTTCATCCTCACCCCACAAAACTCTCCTGTTTTCAGTATCCTACTGTTGCAATATCTTTGTCACTCTTTGCGAAAAGAACTTCCACAGACATACTCTTGCAACTAAGTAAAATATAAATCACCTGTTTCTTGTCCTTGGTCTTGGGTTTCAGGTGTAGGGAATCTTCTGATGCAGCAGCTCCCTTCTCCTCATCCTCACTCATAATCTCTACATCCTCATCCATGTTTGCATCTTCATTGCCACTGGAGCTGCTGCCATCACTATCACTATCACTTCCACTTCCACTCCGGCTGCCATTTCCAAAGGCATAAGCACTCCTGAATTAGAAAACTCAGACATATGTACACAAGCTTCTTCATTGTTCACCATATGAACTTAGATATAGCTGATCCCTGAAGTTCAAACAGGATACAACAGGAGTTTATAGTAATTGTCAGATATGCAGATACTCTCAGCAAATGCAGTACACATGAAATTGCAAAGCTCTACTGATGTATGTACCTTGTACCACTGTGACTCTCGCTGCCACTGCGGCTTTCAGAATCACTATCACTTCCACTATCACTACAGCTGCTGGTGTCACTACCACCACTATTCACCACCTTCTCCTCCCCCTTTGGAAATCCCATGGCCAAACCCTTCCCACCCTCTGAATTCTGATTCAGAGGACCCCCACTTTCCATCAGGTCCTGTTCAGTGTTTTCATCCCCTCTGATGCTTACTAGCTCCACATCAGCAGATGATTCATGCAAATGTAGTGATTGTTCCTTCATGTTCAAAGACTCAGGCTTGTGAGAGGGCATGCTCTCAGTGACTGGCTGCTGAGCCCTCTCAGCATTCCCACGCAGCTTCTCATCAGCTTTTCTGATAGCTCGGCTCACCCGATCACCACTGCACCTCTGCATTGCAAAGGAGGAGAGTCGACTGCTGCCTAAGAGGGCCCCAGGTCTCTCCCCAAGCAGACCTACTTCTCCAGGTGCAATCTGTTCTTTCACTGGTTCTGGTACTGTCTCAGACACCAGTTCCACAATTGCTGGAGAGTCCACTAATGGTGGAGTATCAGCAGCTGGAATCTCTGGAGAGCTGGTAACAAAGTGCAACAGAGTTATTCACAGAAAACAAAAAAAATTCATGTACTAAGTTACACCAGTGCTGGTGATCCTTCACATCACCAAACAGTTGGCCTAACACAATGTATAATCTTCAGGGACTCATTGCAGCACAAATGTCCTTAATGCTTCAATTTCAAGCAAACCTTGCATTTTGACATCATGTATCATACTCTGCATGAGGTAAGGAGCAGCAAGAAAGGCAGCAGCTACAAAACTGACTTTGCAGGAACGTGACACACCTTCCACTTCCAGGAGATGGTTTGGCAAAGCTCACTCCCTCCTTCAACATATACTTGCCAGGTGCATGATATGAAGCAATCTGTGAAAGAAATCACTAGCTATATTAAATTTTTGTAATCTGCAACTCATAGCTTGAAAACCCAACAATGAAAGAAATATTCTGGATGCTTCTTTTACACACACCACCCTCCTTTCTTCCATGCCTCTCTTGAGAGACACTCCTAAAATTGACGAACGTTCCCCAAAACTCAACTACTCAGAACCTAATTTTTCGGAAGACCATACCGCTTTGATGGCCTTCTCTATGGTTTTCCTTTCTGGCTTCACATGAGGCATTGCTTCTCCCAACGCCTTCTCAACTGCCTGTTAAGTGGCAACAACAAAGCCTTAGCCACTATATGACCTTTCTACCACAGCATAAACAACCCAAGTCATCTTTGTCACTGCTGAACCAAACCCCACATATTCTATCCTAGCCCTGACCACCTAGGAGCTTCAAAGACTGGTCAGCTGCAACAATGCACATTGCTACCCTAATGAAGTATTTAGCTCAAACTTCAGATCCAAGAGTTCATTAGAAATTTCACAAACCAAGAAGCCAACTGTCAGCCATTGACCCTGGAAGAGATGCAAACCTTAATTGTCAAACCCTTTGGATTATCGGTAAGAAGAGTGATGAGGCAATTACGGAGCTCACTGGGGCTGACCACCCCCCCAGCCTTTGGAGCCACACCTGTGTCAGATGTGGTAGTTGCTGGGCTTGGTGTATTATTGTTCTGAACCACAATGCTAGTCTTTAGTGGGACAGGTACAGAATCACCCTCTTCAACTGCTGGACGTCCTTTGGACGGTGGCAATATAGCAGTTTGTGGCCGAATTGGAGGCAGAAGCTCAGGTGAGGTGACAGAAGCTGCTTTTGCTGCTCTTGCAGTTGCAAGCATTGCTGCTGTTGTTGGAGCTGGCTTAGGTTTTGCAATTGGGACCACTGGCGCTGAAGAAAAATGGGCAAAGGCAAAAAACAGAGCAGCCTGTTAGATTTACCAGTAGAAAGCATTCTGCATTCAGATTGAAACCTGCAACTACAAAGAATCACAAGACACAAAAAATAAGGAAATACAGGAAGATAATTAGGATCTGTCCACAGTTGCTAACACAGCATGAGTTGATGGCCTTCAAAGTACTATTTGAGCATGGAGGAAGTGCTTACTGATGTATGTAGTATCATCATGCCAAGCTCAGAAACAAGTTGCATCCCATGACAGCAATTTCCATCCACAGTTACCCACACTACCACCACATCACTCCCATACATGCTAAGGCTTTAAATGGTCTAACAAATGCTCTTATACACAGGATTAAGGGCCCACAAACCCGTATCAAACCAGAAATAAAAGGAATAGCCACAAAGGTTGATAGCAAGGAGTTACCAGGGCTGCTTGTCACTGCCTTCTGAATCTTTTTGGGAAGCTCCTTCTTGGGCTTGACTGGTGCTCTCCGTCCATTAACTGCCCCAAACCACAAGCCATGCTGTTAGAGAAGCATCATAAGGTACAATATAATTGACCACACATGTCAAAGTATTACACAAAACTCTGAGTATAAGTTAGCCTGAAGTCAAAACACAGTTTGTATCACAATGCTGTGGAAGCAAAAACTCACCATCCCCAGAGCCTCCACCTTGGTTTTTGACAAGAGAGTGTGTCGAGTCCAGAATTATTGCCCTGCATATACAGCCGCATGCACCACATGTTGAAGTAAGTAGTTTGAGAGTTACCCTCTGAATTGGGATACTTGTTAAAACCTTCAATTATGTAGTCTCACCATCCCAGAGCCTCCACATCACACCATGAGATAATCACATCCTAGGCAAAAGCAAGATCAGCCTCAAGGAGGAACAAAAGAAAAACAGGAAAAAGAGAAGACAGGAAAAGCAAAAGTGCATGACAAACACCCCTGAGAGACAAATGCAAAGGATTAATGCAAGAGCAACTTCAATGGCTCATACAAACTGCAGCATGATTCCACTTCCTCTAGTTTAACATTAACCATGTCATAAAACATCAAACAGACTTTAGTTTTTGCAAATATGTATACATATCATGCTCTGTTATTTTACTGGGAGAATGGGACAAGACAGTCTGAAAAAAAGCTTAACAAAGTGGACAAGACACAGAGGAGAAATTCTAGTAAGCATGTAAGGCAACAAGCAGACTGAGACAGCTACCTACATGAGACCCTCGCAAACATGTGCCCATTTTGAATAGACTTTTGGCCAATTTTGTGATGAATTGAGGAGACATACTTGCGAGACTTCTGCTGGCGTTCAGCCTCCTTGGAGCGGTTCTTCACACGATCCTTCTCACTTGCATTTAAAATTCGAAGAACTGAAAGCTTCCGCCACACTGATCCTGCCTCTTTTAGCACACCGTTGCCATCTTCACCACGTTGCTGCTCCTCATAAATGTCACACAGATCTCCTGGTTCTGGTGCTGAAGAGAACTTATACTCCTCATCACCAACCTTTATTACCTGGCCAAAGCAAGAACAGTCATTAGCTACCTGATCTGTTAGAAAAACAATAATGACTCATGATTGCAGTCTCAGAAGGACAACTTGCCATTGACAAAGACATGCAAACAAATTGAGGTAATTGAACCCTAGATCTCATACAATCCAATTAAATCCAACATACTACGCACAAATTCAGTCCCACTTCAAAGTTCTTGTGACAAACCTTAGTTGAAATCTAGGGTTCTCAGCCCTAAAAAAAGGATATCTATGAGATTATAGAGAAATATCCAGAACAATACTTTAAAGGTAGAACAACAATGAGTGTAGTCATAATCTTAGGAGAGGTGCTCAAAACTTGTCAGACCATCACCCTTGTCATGAATGGCAGTGAGAAGCTGCCATGACTACCCACTGACATCATCAGCTCCCTACAATGAGTGCATATCACAATATAATAGTATGCCCAAAATTTCAGGCAAACCATTGTACCAATCTGCATCCCAAGTTTCTGTCACATTCCAGAAGCAGACCTAAAAAAGAATTTATGAAGCCGCAGCAGCCCTGGCAACCTCTTAAACAATGAAGGTATTGTATGTGACAGAGACAACAAAGAGGGGAAAAGAGCAAGGGAATGAATCCACAACAAACAAATATAGAGAAACAAAGCATGCAACATCCGAGGGAAACAAAGGAAGCTGAGCAAGCAAGAAGCTCCAATATTCAGACACTAAGCACCAGGTCCAACTTGCAATCATCTCTGGGAATTGATGTAATTTTCTAGACTTTATAATCCAATTATGTGATGCAGATTAAGCTGAAGCACATAACTTAAATTCTGAAAAGATTGTGTCTTGTGCACTCAATTGATCATCAAATCAGAGTTCATCAAGGGAGAACTCCAGAGAATTACACTCCTTTTACTTCCCCAAGAGCAAATGGCTTCACAGTGATGTCCAAGAACCAAAAGAGAGGGATGAGAAACGATATGCAGTTGGAAGAGGAGAAGGAAATATGCTTAGAAATTTTGCTTCTCGACAATTTGAATGAAAAGGAGTAGGCATCCAAAAACAATGCAAAGCTCGCTGAGGCACCGATGTCTGCCAAGGGGATAGGGAAGGGGAGGGAGAGGAAAAATAAGAGGAAAGCCGCAACAGTGGAGCGTTCGTGCTGCATTCGGAGAATTGTCTCCCGTAGATACTCTGAGAAACCGTAAGGACGTTAAGAGAAATTCTTACATGACCAGCAGAAGTGACGCCGAACTTCATTTCACATTTAACGTCTTCAGCTTCCGCACGCTTGAGATCCTCCAAAACCTCGGGGGTGAGCCTGATCGCCATGGCGAACGGCGGCCTACCTTGGTCCAAAGACAGTACCTGGAAGCTCTCCTCTTGAGAAGGTGCCACAAAAGCAGCCCCACTTCCTCCCGCACTCCCCAACCTCCCTTTGCCCACCCCCGTCCCCTTCTGCTTTGGACCCATCCCCTGCCTCCTCATAGGCATCCCTCTTCCTAGCGGCGGTGGTGGTGCGACCATCATTCGTCCCGTCCCCCGCCCTGTCCCCCTTCCCAGCTTGCTCCCCGACATTGGGCCAAGACGCTAAGGCATTTCTAGCACCATCTCTAGTGTATTCCCATACAAATCAAGTAGGAAGTTCCTCCCCATTCCTTTTGATAATTAGCTCCATCTTGCTGCCTCCTTCTCCACCCCTGTCCCATCTCTCGCCACAGATTTTGCAGAGCATCGAACTAGAAAAAACTCAAACAAATCTGGTCTCCGTTCATTCTTCTCATCTTGCTCTTTCAACCTTTATCCGTATAATTCCTTTCTTTCTTTTTCCCCTCAGGAACAGGGCGAATAAATGCCCTGAAAAACAGCGGGAAGCAGCTTCTACAACCGCTACATCTGGTACCAGTGATTGCAAGAGCGCTAGTAAGTAGAAAAACACCGAACCCTAACAAAAAGGGAGCGAATTACAAAGAGATGCCAAAGCACAAACGAGCGCCAAACCCTAATTCCGTCATCCTTTCGCCCTCCAGAAAGGATTTGTCTATTCTGGATGAATTGCCTTTTACTCCCACATTTATTTCATCCATCCAATCCGAAGCTTTCATTTCAGACAAACAGATACTGTATTTCCTCTGCGGATAAGGACGCCTTTTTCTTATTTATTTACTAAACAACTAGTGATGTGCAATCATTTCATTTGTCAATATAATGCCAATTATTATTTTCAAACTCTTTCCCCCAATAAAAAGCAGCCTGCCCTTCAAAGAAAACACATGCCTACCATGTCCGAAAACCAAACCTCTATAAATAGGGGTAACAATGCCTTATTACCCTTCCTATACAATAGAGATATCCGCGATGTCACCCTGTCTTTGGGCCTCCTTTCACCCCCTAACCCCTCTTTTCGTGGTATCGTAAAGTAAGGAAATTTTATTAAATCTCAATATGAAATGCTGGAACTTAAGTACGAAATGCTGAATCTCAGCAATTAATGCACAAGCTTCGAGATAAATTATAGTAGCTGTACAGGTTGTAGCAGTGAAAATCTATGCAGCAGCAGAGGAGCCGCTCGGGAAAAAGGAAAGACATGGTAAAATTTAGGAACCATCAATATTGATGGTTCTCTGAGTTTCACCCCCCCCCTTGAATGCTAATGTACTTTTTTGCAGGTTTTTTTTGAATCTCACCCTCTGTATGACCTTACCGATATCTCTAATGCATAATAGGGGTAACACTTATGTGAGAAACAGGCTTATGTCATAAATAGGCTTTTTCTTTAGTTTATGTTTTTCTTTCATTTATAATTAGTATAGGCTGCTAGGCTACTGCTCCTGATAGGCAATTTTTGAAGAAAAATTTGTGTGGCAGTGGGCCTATTGATGAGGCAAAAGAGAGAGGTTATGCTAGTTGAAATATATGCTTGTTTGTGATCCACATCACACTTGCAAACTTGTTTGTCTAAGGATCTCTTTTTCATTTGGTTGTTGTGATCACAATTTCTCATGCAAGCTACCCAATGAAAAGTGACTGAAATCCTTGCTCTAAGTCCCTTTCGGTTGGACAATGGAATTGTTTTGGAAATGTGTATGTTATTAATGTTGGGAACTATATAGTTGGGGCTTGTTTTAGATAACTTTCTATAGAACTTTCAAAATATAAATGTTCTCTTTAAAAATAACAAATGTTAACATCTAACAAGTCACAATTTGACTCATAGTTTTGTTTTCTGGTCAATGCTTGACTTACAAAGCTGTGAGAGGAATGTATCATAATTGGAAAGCAAATTACAATGGAAAATTGTTCCTACAGATTTTATCATAAAAATGTCTAAACAAAAGGGTTCTCACTGTCGTTGGTGAATTATTGAAAAATAGAACCTAGTTACTTTTAGTTGTCATTAGTAGCATCCTACTTATTTTAAATCTTCTCTAGCTACAAGATTAAGATTTTTTGGTAACCCAATTGACCATAAAAATTTGAAAAATTTGGTATATTTGTCAATTTTGAATATGTCACCTATGCCTTCTTTCATTTATCTCTCTAATCACATTCTACTACTCTCCTAGAAAATAATCAAAAAGTCTCTAAAAATTCGGTATTACATAATTTGAAACTCTCTTTAATTTATTTGAGCAAGTGTAATATCCTTGCCCAAAGGGCAAACTTTCAAATTGAGCAAAATTTGTCTCCCCCCCCCCTCCTCTCTGCATTTTTTTCATCTTATGATCATCATTATTTATTATCCAAGCAATTTATTATTCATTTTTTATTTTGATATAAATAACATTAACATGAAATGGTACATGTTAATTTTCTTTTTTCATATCATGTATCAAAAGGAGTGAAAAAGTTAGGCTTGAAAATGAGATAGGTCAGGATGGAAGAGAGATAAGAATGGCACAGACAAGCAACTAAAAAAAAATTCATATCTTCATTGATTAATTAGGTTGATCCATATCCAAGCAAAGAAGAATGAGCACACCTAAAATTTGAGAATTCAGAATTAGGGAACCCATGGTTCACTTAAAAAGCCATGAAAAAGAAAATCATTCACATGTAGTAAAGTTATCCATAAGTGAGTAAAACCCTGGATTTCACCAAGACTAAGGATGATAGTGAAAATGGCAAAAGGGATTACACCAAAAGGAAATTAACACAAGAGTTTGCTCCTAAACATGGGATTGCTTGGGTTTCCTTCTGGCTCCTATGTTTGGTGGGACCAGGAGCCATTTCGTTTGTTTCCATTTGAAGGTATTCCAAAAAGAATTTGTTTTCTTGTTAGTGGTTTGCAATTTAGAGGTCCACCTAGTGGAGTAAAATTGGAGGTTTGCCAACTTTGTTATGTCTGTGTGGGGTTTACAATTTGGAGGTCTGCCAATGGAGGAGAATCAGAGGTTGGCCAAAATCATTATTTGTGTGTGGGAAAGAAATTGATGTGTGTGAAGGTCTGCTGATGGAGTAGAATCAAAGGTCAAAATTGTTCAGTGGAACACTGGAACAAAATTGGAGAAATTGTTTGGTGGAGGAAAATTGGAGGTCCCAGAAATTAGTGTGGAGCATAATTGGAAATTGGTGTGAGCAGAATTGTGTATCTTCTTTATGTGCCCTATTTCTCTTGCTGTCTTGATTTTTTATTTTGCTTCTTCTAATGATAGTGTGTGAAGAAGCTTGGTTTTTAGTATTTTTGCATTTGCACCAAAGTGGGAATTTGTGGTTTGGATTTTCTCACCTCATGAAAGAGATTCCTAAATTTGTTTTACAATATTTCCATGGACTATTGATTTTTTTCTCACACTGTGGTTGATTTTGCAATTTGCTAAACAATGGAGAGGTTTTATCAACAAGCAAGCAACATGAAACAACCTTTCATGTTTTATCATCTCCTTGGAATTTTTAGGACTCATTTGCAAGAAAAACAATCACAATCTTTTCTTTCTGGAGGGTGGGGGATCTAACGGTATGTTCCTTATCTGTCAGCAATTACATAGAACATTACATCCTTGGATGTTGGGCTGGACCCAAAAAAACAATAAAAACATGTGATTTAAGCTCTCTTTTTTGGCTTTGTGACCATGAAATTTCAATGTGCAATTTGTGATTGTTTTCAACCCCCAAAAAATGTAATTAATTTGTGGGTAAATGCATGGTATGATGCACATGTTTTTAGGCAAAATTAGAACTATACATTAGAAAAAACATTGTTATATGTAATGAAACATTTTGCAATTGTGTGCAATTAATATGCAAATGATATACATATGAGCTAATATAACTAATATACATAAACCAATATGTGTTTCATATATCTATGTTACTATATTTAATGGTGTACATATGGGTTCACATAGCTATCATATACATAAATTAATATACCTAATATATTTAAGTTGTATACCTAGTACACCTCTAGGTAATATACCTATGTTATGGAGGCTTATGCTTATATACTTAACCTAGGCTAATATAACTAGGCATAATATTAACCTATGATAGATATCATAGAGGTAGTTTAAGTTATTATATAACTAGTATACTTATGCTACTTGGACCTATATATGTTAATATACCCCACCTAGGTGAATATTCTAACATAAGTAATAAAGGTACTAGCTTGGGCTAGCATCATACCTAAGCTATTATACTTAAGTTGGCTATGATAATATATCTAGTGCATACCTATGCTAGCTAGGCACATATGCAAGTATACCTAACCTAGGCTAGCTACTAGCCTAAGGTAGCTAATATAATAATATAATTAAAAGTTAATTATTAAAGGTAATTATGGTTATTAACAAGTGAGATAATATACTAAATATTCTAAATTACTAACTACAATAATAAATGGTTATAGTTATTTTATGATTATAATATTATTATTATGTAATAATAAATATTAAAATAACTAATAGATAAACTAGGTTAAATACAAATAAATATTAGGTGATAATTGCAATCAAGTTGGTCACATGTACAATTAAAAAGTTTGTTTTTTATATTTCATTCATGTTGTGTAAAATATGTAAATAGATGGACTAAAAGTAATCCAAAAGAAAATGTCATTAAATTGGTGAACCAATAAAAGATGTTTGGCCTACTAAAACTAAACTTAAATAAATTAAAATTATCCTAAAGTTACATAATTAGTCTAGGCCTACTAAAGGGAATGTTATTTCATGAGTAGATGAATGTGAGCTATGAATCGGTGAGTAGGGGAATGTGAGCTTAAAAAAATATTTTGACAAATGCTACTAACGTGGAAAATATTTTTATGCATGGCTTGGCCACATGGCATTCCATCAATCCAATTTGCATTAATTGAAATGACTCCAATGTGTGTGATGTCCCATTAAATACATTACAATTTTAAATTTTTTGTGAGCTTGAAAAGATCAATCAAAGTAACATTGTTTAGAGTATGTTCAGTTGCAACATGTGACCATATCCATATCCACAACTTTCTTATCAAACACCACCAAATTGAAGTGTATACCCATTTATAGATGGAAAAAAATTTAAAAGTGTAGATGCAAAATACCAAGGAAAGGTTGGATACTTGGCATCTTTACATTGCTTACAAGATTACAAGATATATGGAACAAGGATAAAAATCACTACTACAAAATGTGGGTGAATTTCACTAGTCCTAGTTAACTAAATTAGTGAATTCGCTACTTTCCAACTAGTCCCCGTTTACTAAGACTAGTTAATTCATTCAAAATCTAATGAACAACTTGCGACCTCCTTTTAGAAACAATATTCCATGGCCAACAAACCCAACAAACCAAAATTTCAAAACATATTTTCATTAATAGTGTGACTACTTATTAGGATTCAACGAGGAAAAAAGAATAAATGAATCAATTCTCAAGAAGAATTGGCCAAGAAACACTTCCAACGGAAAGGAAGATCCATATGAATCACATGTGTTTTTTTACAACGAAAAGGTGGAGCAATTGGCTCCAAATAATAATATTACCACAAACAATTTGGAAAAGTTGAACTCCCCCACATACTCAAAAAACGTGACGTCAAATTTGGATGACAAAAAAGTTTCCACACAATTGGGTGCAGCAAGGTTTGCCATGGGTTCAAATGACGGGAACCCAACATTTAATGGAACCTTGCTATATTGAGTACATATACATCCACAACAACATATTTTGGGTTTTGCAAATGGCCTTTGTGATTATGTATTAGTTCAAAAAGAGATTTGCAAACTAATGACTATCGAATTGTTAAATCCATGTTGTTTCACCCATTTAGTCACAAGGACATATAGTTGCAAAGCCCAATCATTTTATCAACTAGGATTTTAATTTTTTTATAATATTGAAATTCTATGTAATCATTGACCTTGGTATGACATGTAAAATGCATGCCATGTCAACTTAGTAGTTTTATTCAACTAAATGTTATATAAGATGCATTGATATATGGATGACATGTGTCAAAAACCTATAAACATATGTTCAATTATGAGTCGTCAAACATGAACAAAATTCAACCTAACATAATTTAGGTAACCTAAGTAATCAGCTTAACCAAAATACAACCTAGCCTAACCTAGCTAACCTAGGGTATTTAACTTAGGCTAGGTGGCTCAGGTTAAAGACTAACATTGGCCTCTTAGTTTAAGTGGCCTATACTAAACTACTTAACTCAAGTTAACTGGCCTAGGTATCATAAGTTGCAAGAGCAAGGACTTGATCCCTTCACCTCCACTTTGGGGTTCAAATCTTCATCCATTGCATTACCACACTTTTTATACTATGTTTATTAAACATAAAATTATAAGATAAAAAAATTTATTATTAAATTAAATTAAGCCACCCTAGGTTGACATAGGTCAACCTACCTACTACCTATCAACCTAGCCTATGTTAACCTAAGCCTCCTTAGGTTGATTTAAGATTAGTTAGATCAACCTATACTACTTACAAGCTTATGCCTCCTTATGCTAAAAATAAATTAACCTGATTTACCTAACTAAGACAACTTAGGCTAAGCTAGACTTAGAATAAGCTAGCTAGGTAGACCTAAACTAAACTCACCATCCAAACAAAAGTTCCCCAATCTGTTATAAACGTTGTTTTATACCTATCCTTAGGGGCTATTGAAATATGATGGTATCTTGAATATCCATTTATAAACAAATAAGCTTCGTACCTTGCTATAGTGTTCAGTACCTCATCAGAAAATGGCAAAATATAAGGATTTTTTTTGGTTGCCTTATTCAAATTTTTGACATCCACACAAATTTTCAATTTTCCATTCTTCTTCGGCACTACCACTATGGGTGATAACCATGTAGCTCCTCTATTGGTTGAATGAATTTGGTTGTTAATAATTTATCAATGTCCTATTTGACAACTGTAACATAATTAGGGTTTAATTTGTACCTTGTTTGATGTGCTCGTGGTATTGAGGTATCTAACTCAATTCTGTGTTGAGCTAATTCTAGAGGTATGCCTTTTAGATCTTTGTAAATCCAAGCAAACACATCTTTGAACTCCTTAAATAGCATTTGAAGTTCTTCAGTCTTTCCCTTTGTCAATTGTGAATTAACCTTGATATATTGTGGATTTGCTTATGTACCAAGATTTAGCTTAATGGGTTGTTTATCTTCAATCAAAGTCCAACATGTTATCTAAAGATGATGTATTTGTATTTTTGTTGGTGTCTCATCCACTTGAATATCATCTTGGCTATGATGGTAATAGGTTTTTGGAGAAACCTTGTCTTCCAAAAAAACCTCTGGTTTAACACAAATGTCTTCTGATTTCATTGTTGAAGGCACCACTTCTATAGTTATTTGATCTTATGTCTTTTGCTTTGAATTAGATTCCTCAATGCTTCTAATTTTTTATACTCTAACATTCAACAATGAAACCTTTTCTTCTAAGAGTGTAATTATGCCAATTGAGAACAATTTTGGTTTGTCTCAAAGATCAAATCCTCTTCTTCATTTGTTAACCCTTGCATCAAGTTGTAACAAACAAATATTTGGGGCCTTTTAATTTCTACTCCCAATTTTCTATTAACTAATATTGTTTGAACTGTTCCATTATCTTCAATAATAATGACATTGTTACCCCAGTCATGTGTAACATTTGTATTTATGAACCAAAGTCTTCTTAACAACATAGAATAATTAGAATGAACCACACTAGTTTTTAAACAATAAATGTGGTTATATATGGAATACCATGTATGTGAATCTTTAAATTATAAATGATTCCTAAAGGTCTAGTTATACTTTGATATACCATTCTAAGGTGGTATGGAGATGGTCTTGGTTTAAATAAACATGGCTTTGTTATGAGGTTTTTTATTATAATGTTCACACTTGCTCTTCCATTTATCAAAACATCTTCAACAATGTTTTTCCCCACTTGTACTTGGATAATTGCCATATGGTTATCTACCTTTATAAATGTTGTGTTTAGTTCAAAATGTGTTTCAACCATTGTGGCTACACTAGGTTTTGATATTTGTTTAGTTGCTATATTTGGTTTTTTTGGCTTCAATTTCTACCACATGTTATATTCAATAATTGACTTAACCTCAAAAAATAGGTCATCTCCAACATCTGTTTATTGATATCTTGGAATATTTGTTCCACAAACATAATTATGTTAATAGCACTAGCAGACAAACTTTATGACACAATGGGTTGTGTGGAAACCTCAAATTTTGGCAATCCCACACTACTCGTATTCCATTGTGGTTTCTCCTTCGAAATTAGATTTTGTAATGGGTCTTATGTTTGCATCTCCTAAATAGTTTTAAGAAAAGATTGTTGTAGTTTTTGCTCCTCTTCCTAGTTAGTAACATATTTCTTCTTGATTGGCTTTCTGTCTTTAAACACTTGTTATTTAGTAACCTTGTTCCTAGTGATGGCCATATTCACATCCACCATATGGACTGAAGGATTTGAAACCTTAGGTTTTACCACAACTTGTTTTTTTGTAGGCTTTACTCCTTTATTCTTAAACATATTATGCATATCATTGTACTTAGGATAATCTATGATCTTATGTCTAATATCACCATAAATATGACAGGAATATTTCAATTTACTTTAATTTATTAAGTTGTAACCTCAAAGATTGTAGGAACATGGTTTTCCTTCCTTTTGACTCTACAAGTTTCAACATTATGATTTGTCCTGTGACAATTTGTAAAGTACATTCATGTTTTCTTTGGAATTGTCCAAGGTTTCTAAGTTGATACATCTTACTACGTTCTGGTATTGACAAATGATTCATGGCCTTTACTTTAGAAAATCCTTGTTCACAAACCAAAGTTGCTTCCTTATGTTCCTGAAAAGTTTCTCTCTTCATACCTATTGTTGCTACAAGCAAATACAATTCTAATCCATATTTGAAAACAATAGTTTAAAAACTATTTGTTGTCTTGTGTTGAAAACTATTGGCCAACTTCAATAATATCTCATAATAGACTTCCACTCTTTCATTCTTCTCATGTTTCATGTTTTTCAATTACATGTAAACTTGTTCATCATTTTGAACTTTTATGTACCTTTTACAAAAGGCTAGCTGTAATTATGCAAAAATACAATTTGGATAATCTCCTAGATAATAATTACACTAGTTAGACATAATATTTTTTTTAGGGTAAAACTAAATATATTAACAATTTTTGCATCATTTGTTTCACTACTTGTTCTAATGGTAGTTTTAAATACTCTCACATGAGCATATGGGTCATAATCCTCGGCATACTTAGGATAGTTAAGTGGCCGATAATAAGGTCTATTTAGTGGTAATGGTGACCTACTTGGATGCACCATTGGCAATCCAAAATATCTTGGAGGTCTTGGTGGATTTGAACCACCTCCTCCTTGATCTAACGGTTGACTAGCAAAAACATTATTCACCTTTTTAGGAAAATCTTCATGCAAATTCACAAATTTTGTTCCCCTTGGAGTGCGTGGTCTGGATTTGATACCACCAACATTAGTAATAGTGCTAACACAAATGGAGCTTTAGTAATTGTAATTATAAATTGGGGCATTACCACATAATACAATGGCACAAATATTATTAGTTCCATTTAAAATTTTGAAGTTCTTACATAGGTAACTCCAATATTGTTTTGTTGTAACAAAATTTGTATAGGAATTACAAATACAAGTACTACATTTATCCCCATTTGAGATCTCATTTTTACTTTGTTATCTCTCCACATTTGTTCTTTGAGTCTATCTGGAATTCTGACCCTTTCATGGTATAGATCTTCTCAATAGAACCCTATTTCCTACTCTTATAGGTTTTGAATTCAGATTCTATAAATGTTCAACAAATCCTTGCCTCACATTATTTTTAACAAATGGACATTCATTGATCTAATGTCCAATCTGATGGCAGTATGTGCAACATGGAGAATTTGGTCTTGGAATTATGTTGACACTATGGATTCCTCTACTCCAATCCCTTAAAACTCCATTATTAATGCTACCATTTTGTTGATTAACTATGGGTTAATTATACCTCACTCTTACAACCATAGGAACACCTTTTGCTAATGTTGGTTTTGCTTTTGGTAAGAGTACAGTTTCTTGTCTAGTTACAAGTATCGGTTCAACTTTTCTAAATATTTTGATACCTTGAGTTGCAGCTTTTTGCTCAACAACATAATATATTATTGGTTCAAAATTTTGAGTTCTTTGTTCAAACTCTTCATTCTCATGGCCTTATCGATAATAAAAAGGTGAAGTAAACATGTACCTTTGTACCACTTCCTCCCTTTCTAACCTATTGAATCTATGTTGTTGTTCTTGAATCAGAGTATCAGAATCATGTTGATGCATCAGGATCTGTTGATTCTAGCACAACTTTTTGTTGAGGTTCAAATTCCCAACTCCTTCGTATAAACTCAACTTGTAAGTTTACATTTTCAATGTAACGTTCTTTTCTCTTAGAATTTTGTTATATATTGTTGGTGTGCCTTTATGTTTCACTAGTGTGCACTTCACAAGGAATAATCAGTGTTACCTAAGGTGTTTTGTGGCATGTAGGTCTCTTTTCTATCTCTTTTATCTTCTATTCAATAAAATGTTTTAAATGTTTTAATATGCTAATCTACTTGATCTACATTCAAATTATTGTTAATGGAAATGCCATTTTCCACTTGTTCATGTAATACAACCTGATTCAATTATCTCCTTCATCTTCTAATTACAATTCTATTTTCCGTTTCTCCACATCCTAATTCAAATTTGAACAAATTTTCATAGTTAGCTATTTTGCTTAAATATGTTTTCTAAACAAAAAACTATGGTCAAAATTTGAAATGAAATGCAAAAAATGAAATTGAAGTTCACTATTTATCTATAAAAACAAATATTTCAACAACAAGACATAAACAACATTCTAAAATTCACTTTGAATTCAGACCTTGGGATGGTCGCCAATGGTAAATACAAAATGTCTAATATTATATCATGGTCTAAAATTTAGACTAAAATACAATAAAACTAATATTATTACAATCTATTCATTTGGATCTACTTAGAACTAGTTTCAGAATTAAAATCTAGTAATGAAAGTATGATATAAAAAAATCAAAATAATAACTATCACTATGGAAACAAAAAATTTCCAAAGATCAAAACATATTTCTTTCATACTTCAATAAAATCCATGTTCTAGAATGATATAATGGTCTCTCATCTCTTTCTCTTCTCCAAAGATATACCTGAAAAAAAAAGTCATATGTTCTATTCGAATTCAAATGGTGATAAAGACTATTAATTCTTAAAATAACTAAGTAAATAAAAATATACTAACTAATAGTTATCACAAGTAACTATTCCCTTAACACTCTCCCAAGCAAGAGTAGAAATTAGATGGGTTGGAACACCAAATATGGCCCAAGAACGAGCCAGAATCTCAAATTCAATATGGAGTAAAGAAGCAAATATAAAATTGGACCTACATCCACCATAAGGACAACAATTTGTTCCAATACCATAGAATAATGAAGCGATGATAGTTTCAATATTGAGTTCTACACCAAGAACAAATATATTTGTAGAAATTTGGATTCACTAGTACAAAATGTGGGTGCAGTTCACTAGTCTTCGTTCATTAGACTATTGAATTAATTGCTTCTTCATTGGTCCCCATTACAACCAATGAATTCACTCAAAATCCAGTGAAATTGCTTGGCATATAGGGACACATTTTGTTGTAGTGATTACACACAAAAGCCTAAGTTCTTCAGGTACTAGTTCCAGGGGATAGACTCCTAGGTTTCATACACCAAAGTTTGTACAAGTGTTAGAAGTAGACTTGGATGAACATAGGAGAGTTGCTATTATGTTTCAATAGGAAATAAAATAGTGTACAAATCACCAATATTTTGCTTAGATTTTCTGATTTGGAAATAAAAAATAAACATATTATAAAGGAGAAGGACAAATATATTCAAAATTTGCAGGGGGTTTTGGAAAAGGAGCAAAAGTTCAAAATAGAGTTACATGTCAAGAAGAATGAGAATAGTGAGGTATCAACAAAACTACAAATAGCCAGACAAAATATTAACAACATGGAGAAACACAACATGGATCTAGAGAACATCAGAGTAGATAGGGGTTCTTTGTAGGGAACTTTGAAGCAAATAGATGCCAATTATTGGAAGTTGAAAACAAAGATGGATTCTCTAAGTGTAAAACACAACAAATTTCAAAAAGACTACAAGAATATGGAGTAGACTCTTTTGAAGCAATAGAAGGAATTAAAGGAGCTCAAAGTGGACATTGGTAATGTATATAAAACCAAGAATGAGGTATAAAGGCAATTTGACAAGAAGCAAGTAAAAATGGACAAAAATTTACAGAGGCATATGGCTTTTAATGAAAAGTTGCAAAAATTTATAGAGGAGGCCCAAAGGATCAAGCCTTCCAATTAAAATAATGTCATTAGAAAAAATAATGAATTGAAGAAGCAACATACTTTGCTTCGGGGAAAAATTCAAAGCATTGACAATGGAGGAAAAGGATGCAAATATGTGGTGGGATGTAATGTAGTATATTGTTTAGAAAGATATTAGAAAGGTTTGTAGAAGGTATGAGAGAAATGAATGGCTATATAGGCATAGAATATCTCAAATGGAAAAGGTCACACCATCATTTCAGTATGAACTTTTAGTCCTCATTCCATAACCAAAAATGTTAATTGAGAAAAAAAAGAAAGGAAATATTGATGGTGTAGGACCATCATGTACAAGAATAGAAGAGGAGGAATTAACATACCTTAGAGGAAGGAAGGATAGTTCCCAAATGGAGGTTGGTGGTATGACATATGCATCATAACAAACTCAATAACCAATAGAATTTGTTTTATAAGAGGTTAGTTCCTAAGAATATGCATTTACAACCACAAAAATAGGGGAGTAGATATAAATTGAAGAACAAAAAATTGAAGAAGTTCAACATGATCAAATTTAAATTATATCAAAGTTGCAACAATAGGATTAAGCTTAGATTACATTAAATCTACAATCACATCAACAACTACAAGTTACATAAAAGTTATAATAACATGAGCAAATTGAACTTTCGTCAAATCTATAATCACAACAACAACCATAAATGACATCAAAGTTCTAGTCATATGAGTAGACAATAACACATCATTAAACAACTACACAATTATCAATAGAAGCATAGAGAGAACAACAATAAATTTTACATACAACAAAGAATCAGACATTAGTTCAATCTGACATACAATAAACACAAATCGATCAGACTGAAGTATAGATAGATTAGACTATAATACAACAAGATCAGCATCACATTTCTTACTTACAAGATCAAAAATAACATTAAATTTAGCTTTTTTAACATATTTTGATCTAAAATTTTGAGACGTAATTTAGAATATGTTGTATAGTAATGTTAAGGGAGTAATTACTCATGGCAATAGTTAGTTAGTATATATTTACTTACCTAGTTATTGTTTTAGGAATTACTAGTTAGATTACATAGTTTTTATCACCTTTTGAATATGAATAGATCATAGGACTGTTTTTTTAGATGGTTATATCTTGGAGGAAGGAAAAGAATGAAAAGAGGATTATTCAATGTAGAACATTGAGTTTTAATGGAGCATGAAACAAAAGCATTTTTTTTGTTTTTGGAAAAGCTTCAATTCCGTAGTCAAATATGTTGTTTTGATTTTTTTTCATACTTTCACAATTGTATTTTAATTCTAACACTAAATATGAGTAGATCTAAATGAATAGATTTTATTAGTATTAGTTTTATGATAAGTTTTAGTCTAGATTTACATCAAAATATAGGAATAATTTTTTTGTATTTACCATCTCCTTAAAGTATTCAAGTAAATATGAATCATAGGTCTGAATAAATAGTACTTTGAATTAATGATATGCCAACACCTTACTATAGATTGCCCAATGGATGAAAGGTATTTGCAAGTCAATGAAAATTTAGAGCATCTACATTGGTTTAATAAGAGATTTTTTGGAACATTAATTATTTCTAAAAAGGTACATAATTTGTAAATGCCTTTGTAGGGTTTATATGTAGTTTCAAACCTAGTTTACTAGGTGAGGATGCTTTTGATTATAGTTGTCTTGTTGATTTTGGTAACTTGGAAAGGTTGATCTTACATTTTTAAGATTTCACATCATAGCCAACTATAGGAAATGACTACCATTTATGAGCTATGGAAACCATAAATACCTTTGTGTGATGGTCGTAGGACATTATTGATGGAATTTATCATGAGGGGCATGGAATCTTGGTCCTTGGAGTTGTCTCCCTATTGGAGTATAATAGACTTTATTGTAATTACACACTTCCAATGGTTGGTATGTGGGTTGGTTCAACTCTAAGCTACTAATCTAGATTGAAAGTGAATTAGAGTAGGAAGTCGCATATTTACAACTTACTATAGGAGTCGAGAGTGTTGCATCTTGAATTCCCTTTAGTTGATGTTTGAATAGAAGAATGCAAACTAGATGTACTAGTGATTTCATTTTATAACATTTTTTTAGCTTGCATGGTTCTAATAAAGATTAAACTTAATGTTAATTGCATTGTAGTCCATTGGTCAACTCAATGTCAACTATAATGACAAAATAAAATAGACATGTTAAATTCCTTTCAACTAATCTTTACCTCTCTCTTATTTATCTCCCACTATATTAGTCAAGTTTTGTACTTAAACTTGACTCCTTTCACAATTTTGTTGACGCGTTTCATGCCTTAGCATTACTGTTAAATTTAGTCAACCTATCAACTACATTTTTACTATTGTTCAACTTCTATTATGAAAGCACGAATGTGCCATGTGTCATTTCATTAACGACCATCCGTTCAGTCTATCAAACTTGCAACATGGTCATTTATTTTAAAAGTGCCACGTGTCACCCCACTATTGGCCTAAACATTTTACAAATACAATTGCAATATAGTTGACCTTGCAACTCACATTCTACTACGATTCGACTAATCCATTAAACATATCAAATCACCACACATTACCTCACTATTGGCCAAATGTTTTTCCCATCATAGTTACAACACAATCAACTTTCTAACTAATCCTTTACTTTAAGTCAAATGTTGGTGCAATGTTGCGAATGTGCCATGTGTCACTTCATTACTAGCCAAACATTCCAACCTACATATATCTAGCATAGTCAAAATTGCAATTAAACATTCATTGTTGTCATGCCCAGTCAGCCAATGAATTTCATCCACCATGTAAAGGTAGTTGACAATAACCCTCAACTAGATTGGTAAAACATTCTGCTACTAAAATGGTAAATAGTGGCACATATTGGCTACTGTTGTGGTACTAACACATGGCAAACAATTTCCATTATAATGACATTTTTGACTTGTACTTATTGACTTCATTGGTTTACAATTGAAAAAACATTTGGCAATTAAAAAATAAAATTGTAACTAATTTTGTAGTTTTCAACTATGTTTGTAATTGAACAATAGTTGAAAATGTAGTTGTAAAAGGGGGGGGTTTTCTACTAATGATGAAAATATTTGTAAAACATCTGATGATGTGGTGCATTGAATATGCTATAAAGATTCCTTGTTGTTCACTTGAGCTTATTCACCTATTCATCATTCACTGTTCACTACCCACTTGCTAGTATCATTGCATCATTTTGGAGGTTTGTTGCAAAAAAAATACCTTCTTGAGATCTTTAAACAGGTAATTATTGTTGTTTTTTAAAAATTGTGTTGGAAGTTCCAATCCCCTTTGTTTTTGTTCTTTTCAAATTTCTTCCTACCAATTTTTTTCTTTGATTGTTAATACTTGTTGAACCCCCAAAAAAAAAAATTAACAAAAATCGCAAAATAAAAATTGAGTTATTTTCTAAAATAAAATGAAAAAACTTGTTAATAAAAAAAGTAAGAATAATTCATAAACATTGAAAAAACAAGAAAAAATACTTCAAGTGAGTGAAGGAAAAAAAAAAAGGCTCCCATAAGTGAAGATGAAAAAGAATTGAGAAATGAAGGAGTCGATTTACATAATTGCATGTAGAAAAAATCCTAAGAGTCATTTTATGTAGTCCATAATGTTTAACACCTTTTTAAAAAATTGTAGTAAAAACAAAAAAAAGCCCAAAAATTTTAACTTTAAGGAGTTTTTTCTATGGAAACCTTTTAAAATATCAAGAGTCAAAAAGTTTCAAAAAAATTTCACCCTTTATTTTCATCACCAATCGCCAGTTTCTAGATTTCATCTATTGATTTTGGGGCTTCATAGATAACTGAAAATAATGAATGAAACTAGGACACGGGACTAGGGAGGACTTTGAAGATAACTTTATTATATGTTCTTTCCGTCCAAACTAACTTACTAAAAGCTATATAAACCCAAGGCAAAATGTTTGTGTAAAACCAAAACAAAAAAACATGGAACATGTTGGCTATTGAATACAATTTGGTATTACCTAGCCATGAATATTGGTTTGGCAAAATGTACCAATGGTTATTCATCATCAACCAAAAGACAAAAACAAATGTTGCACAAGCATACAAATATCAATTACAAAAAAAATCATAAAAAATATATAAGATAATTGTGGCAAGGAAAACTCCTTTAGAATATATTTTAACCTCTCAAAATTAAATTTTCTTTCAATTTTATAAAATTTCCCATATTTATCAACATTTCAATTTCTTCAAAAATAATTTGATCATGATTTTAACTATAATAACTTTACATATAAAAGCCCAACAACTATTGAAACTACTAGGAAAATTAAAAAATAACCCTAACAACATAAAAACCAAACACATTATCAACATTTAAAAATAGTAATAAAATATCCACCAAGATGGAAAAAAAATGAACCATCATATTTCAATGTTTTGTGTGCAATTGTTGGGGGAACGTGTCTTTTCCTTCATTTTCCACCCACCCCTTCATCTCCAACACAAGTGGAACTTGATTTATTTCAACCCTAGTAGCTTACAATGTACACAAAACTATTGAATTATTCAAAATATTGTTCAATTATTACATATGTGCACATGAATAATAATTTTACATGTTCATTTGATGTTTTTGTTTGTTGCACATTGGATTTGTGCATGTCAACATTTATTCCAATAAAACCTCTTATAGTTGAATCCTCAAAAAGTTAGAAAATTATGTTCTTATATGTTACAAGAAACATTTGGGTCACACACTATTAAAGAATGTCTATTTTACAAAACTATGTAAACGTTTTAATATCCGTGGACATGAATTTGTCTACATCATAAAAAAGATGCAAGACTAGTGTGATGAAACAAGTGATGAACATTTTTTCAATGCAACATAAGCATTTTGTGATTGCCAAACTACTACCTTTAATAAAATCATATTGAAAAGATTAAAATTTTAGAACTTTGAAAACAAATAGATTCAATATTTGACAATGCATAACTTGAATGCATCAAGTTCCTATAAATTACTTTTGATTGAAATGAACAAAAAGTTAGGTATTATTTTTGTGTTTAAAGGTCATTAAAATACAGATTCCAACTCTATTTGCATATACATATATATTCAATTTGTGTAACTTAAAAGCTAGGTGAAAATTAAAATGTGAAAGTTCAAATTATATTTTAATGAAATAGATTGTGGAAGGTGACCATTTGAACAATAAGAATTTAATCTAACCACATCACAAACATTGAAAACACCATTTGTATAACAAATCCATAATTAAGTGAAAAAAACCCATGTAAGTAATGGATCCCCAAAATATTGCATATTGGGTCAACTTTATGTGAGTGTTTGTAATTGAAAAGGGTTGTACCCATCTCACTTTGAAAATTTGTACTTGCCCCACACTAATCAATTATTGTAATTTCAAAATAGAATGTTATAAAAGCTTACATCCCTTTGAGAGAAGTAGAAATCATTTATAGTGGAAACTAAAGAAACAATGCTTCATTAGCAATATGACCCAATTTTGTTTGCAATATTTGACAAGTACAATGTTTATGTAAATAAAACAGATTTATCATCAAACAATATTTGGATTCAATTATAAAAACTTTTAAAGCTATGCAACTTTTAGAACATAAAGGTGAGTTCCATAACCTTGTTTGATTTCATTTGTTTTCTCATATTATTTTGTATAATATCTCCAATACATATGATTTTATTTGAAATAATTTTAAACGATAATTTTTTTTAACCTTCTTTTCAAATGATGTTAACTAGTTTTTAGAATTGATACATCATAAAGTATTTTGAATTTGAATGTTTTATGAATGTTGTAAAATTTTATGAATGTCAAAAAAAATCATCGACTTTTAATATAAAATATTTTGCATAGGAAAATGTTGTGTTATGATTGGCACATGGAATTATGATTACATAAATAAATTCCATATATGTAAAAAATACTCATAATTTGTTAAACAACTTAAGATGTTTTCCCTTTCAAATCCTTGTTTTTTTTAAGCCTCATTAAATTGTTATATATACATGATGGTGCACAAATAACAACCAATTTTATTATTGGATATGTTATGCATATTCATAATTTCAACTAAACATGGAAAGGTTTTTTTCCCATCTAGATGAATCAATGAGCTCCAAGCCCGTAAATGCATTACCATCCTTAATTCAAATACACATTTACACCAATTTTGTCAACATATGTAGAACAACATAGCAATGGAATTTTTCATTGTTCAACAAATAATGACAAAATGTATGATTATTTAAACTCCATTGGATGTTTGTTGGGCTGAAAGAAGAAGCATTGAACATGAAAAACCAAATCAACACGTCACAATGTTCTTCAAACCCACCTTGTTACATTGATCCATGTTGCATTGAACCTTGTTCATCGAACATTCAATGCGGATTTCCAATGTGCTCGTATCACAACGAAATTACTTTATGTTGCCCATTAAATTGTTTGAGTGGTTTACACAAGCAATATAAGGATGACTATGCATTTTGTAAAGAATTCCATCTACCCATGCAAAAATGGGCATTGGAACATGATGACTTGTTTTTGCCTCTTCCTCGTCCCCTTGTTCCTTGCCCCATGATCCTTGGAAATTGTGAATGCGATTGCACATGCATTTGTGAGCCACCAAGCCCAAGACCTTGCCAATCAAGACAAGGAAGCCCCTCAAGGTGCCTTAAACCCCAAGATATTTAACACAAGTTGATTTTTTAACATGTTATCTTCATGCATTTGTCCAAACCAAATTTTAATATTGGTTGTTTTGAATGATGTGGGTACAGATGTTGTTCTTATTCATCTTCACCTCACGAGCATACAAATTCTTCTTGTTCATGTTCACCTCCTTTCGTCAACCAACATGAAAAAAGTCTTCCACAAGCTACTTCAAGTTCATATAATCCTTGTGAGAATTGTCCATGTCATAAAAGTTGACCAATGTTTCCAAATATAGGATTTGTTAACTTTCTAAAAATATTGCCATGGGTTTTAACATTTACAAATTTTTGGTGTTGATTTCCAATGGCGTTACTTGAACCATCATTTTTCAGGAAGGTTCAAGCACCTAAAATTTTATATTTAAATGACTTTTTTCAACAATTGAAATCTATGTCCGAACAAACTTTAATATCTCAATTAATCGCCTTGAAATTTTAGTTGACTTTAGTGGCTACACACAATCTTTATGGGGAGGAATTCAAAATGACTAATTGTAAAAAAAAATGATATCTTACTTCCAAGGTGCATGTGTTATATGATTTAAATAGGAATTTGTGATCCTTTAAAAAAGAACTCATAAAAAAAACCATTTTGCAATTCCAATGACTAGTCACCATATATACACTTATCCTTTGAAAGAGCGATGGGGAAATAAGATAAATTGTAAATTTTCTCAGTATCTTGACAACTCAAAATAAATTCAAGAGAGGAATCATGGAATTTAATGTAATGGGTATTAGATGTAGCCCATGTATTCACAATTGTTCTTTCAAAATAACCCATTACTCCTTGAGGTCATATAATTAAATATATATTAGGGATGCATGTTGTGCCTACACCACATTTGAGTTTATTTATCAAGTGTGTTTATCATGCACATACAATTAAATACAAGGTTTCCATCAACCATCATAACTAAATGGAAATTTAAATTGTACTAAAACATTTAAGACATCAACCATGTAGGAAATCTTCAATCACAAAAACCATTTAACCATTTATGTTTTGAAAAACACAAATATTCTATCTTTTACATTAAACAACTATTTATCCAACCAACTACAATCTATTCACATTGTTTTATCTCAAAACAATATTCATATTGAATTATAAACATTTTTGTTCAATCTAAGCAATTGTAATCCATTCAAAATATATGATTTTCCATTTAAGTCATTTTAATATACATTTAATTATAATAAATGAATGACCTACTAATTATAAAATTATTTAATATGCATTAATACTTACTATGATATTTAAAAATATACTTATGCATAGCATATTCCAAAAATAATAACTTGGGTTGCAATGCATAACTTGTTTGCTTTAATTATGGATCTCAAAAGTGTGTGTGTGTGTGTGTGTATGTTACAGTGGAAACAAACCAAATGTATATTGTTATCATGACTTTGTGGGTGCAAGATATAGTTTTCGTCATCTAAATTGTGATATGGTGTTAAAATGTTCTTTAATGTGTTTTTAAGTTTAAATTTGAACATTTCATGCATGATGGTTTTTTAGTCATGCACAATCACTTTATTTCAACTTCATCACTTTTCATGTTTTCAATTAAAATAAAAATTCAAAGAAATATATGGTGTCAAAATTTAACACACAAACACAAAATTCAAATTAAGTCCATGTTGCTTTAAATATGTGAATATTTTTAAAATTAATAATAATGAGGGTAAATTTTTAACTCCCTCACATGTTACCCCTGAAAGTACTTGTTTTTACACATGTAATGGGGAAAATGAAAACATAATGAACCCCATGGGTTATCACTAAAAATTGAAAATTATATTTTTGAAGTTATATTTGAAATTATACCCCATGAACCAATTTTGAAAAAAAATTAATCTAAAAATAATCACAATCGATTGTAATTTTTCTAATTTACAATCTTTTATTTCAATCCAAGCAATTACAACCCCAAAAGAATCACATAACAAGCAAAGGTCAAAAAAGTAGGGGGATGAAAATTATGATATTTGATCAATGAATTTCATAGCTAACAAGGAAAGAATGTAATATAAAAGTCAAAGGAGATTCATTAATCTTGATACTTTAATGGAAAAAATGTCCAACATCCATTTGATTTTATGGGTTACAAATAAACACCATTGATTAAATAACCAAAATCCAGTAAAATAAACATCAAAGCTAGACAAAAGTAACCATATATTGAATTTAATTTCACTATAATGTGTTTACATTTACAACCATGATTTAATATGTAGGATAAAACCTCCTTTGCCCTTAGTGGTGTTGGTAATGTGGAATTTAGTTATAGATTAGCCAAAAAATGACAAAACAATATAATATCACAATTTAAGAAATACAAACTTGTAGTAGTTAAACATGTTGCAAAAGTGTAGGGATCATAAATTTATCCTAGTACTTATTATTGTTGAGTGGTTTTCATTTTTTTCAAAATTGTTGGACCCAATTTTCATGAGGGTTATAAAAACCTACCTAGTTTGCCTTTAAGTGTTTCAAAAAGAAATATTAGTAGAAAGGGATAAGGTATCAAAGTTTTCATTTATTTTCCTTCAATTAGTTTTCAATTTCCTAGCTTTCATAAATTTTAAAAATATGGTTATCTAAGGTGGTTCTCAAAATTAGTTATGTTCAATCTTTTTTTCCAACTCACAAAATTGTTGTCAAACAATTTTTTGCTGAAATTGACAACATGCGAACAATTTAGTTTTAATATTTTCATAGTTAAATAACTTCGTGTCCCTCTCAAAAGCATTTTCAAAAAAAATTAACTCATTTTCCAATCTCCATCCATTTCAATGAAATGTATTAAACGATAACCTACATTAAGTTCATTAGGTCAATTTTTGTTCACAAATATCAAATAAACATCTTTTAATTTAAGTAAAAGTTATGGTCAAAGGAAAATATATATTTTTCAATTTATGATTTAATAATGGGCAAACCCATCCTTGGGCGGTACCTTTAGGAACATCCACATATTTATTTTCTTAAACACATCAAACTTTGAAAAATCATAGGAAACATTTAAATAAATATTTTCATGAAATTTTCAATGAATACATTCATTAGGTTCCATATATTTTGAAATTTCAATAATATCAATAATATAATGTATTTTGATGTTCCTAATAATTGTATTTAAAAAACGTTTAAAGAATGTAACATTGGTTCCTTTCCTTGAACTTTTTGGTTAGTAATACAAATTTGAAACATGATCTAAGATTTGTTTTGCGAAAATTTTCCCTAATGTAATTTTGAATTTATTAGATATGATTTTTTTATTAAGCAATAAGTATAATTTAATTATGAAATTTCAAAGTTAAGGCTATTGATTCTTAAAAGGGCCATTTCGATTAAGAAAATTTTTTTAAATATATTTTTTGATTCCAAAATAAAATTATGAGCCATATATTAAGGCATGCAATGGACAAACAAGAAAAAAAACTTAGTTGTGAAAATATTTAGAGGAAAGGGCCTAAGAAAACAATTTGGCCACTTTGGGTTCCTTAAGGAATTTTTGAAGTGGTTCCTATTGGTACAACCCAAGGATGGGTCTACCCAATGCTTAGGATTTGGCAAGCAATCTTGAAACCAATGGTAAGAAACAATGATTCATGTTTTGCCCACCAAGAAAAAGGACATTTTATGTCTTTCACATTGATTTGGTACCATTTCCAAATAAAAAATTCTAGGTTGACAAGTTTATTTATTTGTTAATTTGTGTTTGAGATTTATTCAATTACTCAAATAGTAATTGTTGCATGCAAAGTTCTTAGGCCACAATTTGGCAATAGAAGATGCACAATTGTTGTCTCATGATGTTTAGATGTTGCATCCATTACTTTAAAAATATTATTACTACATTATATTACATTCAACATGACAATATTAATGATGCATGATACTAATGTTTCATTAAAAAATATGTATAGCACGCAATTTTTATTCACAACTAAAAGTATGTAATTTCCATGTCATGGTGATGCAAGGCCAACATTGCACAAAAGTCATGCATTATTAATAAATAAACAATTTCGTACGTTCACTACATGGTATTTAGTTTTTACATTGCATCTGTGCTAGTTTTGCATTGTTTCCTTAAGAGCCTTATTTTGTGAGGGTATTCATTACATGAGATTCATTTTCATCAAATTCAAGATTAATGAAGGGAAACATGTAGCCTAGGCAAAGGGATTTTCAATGCCCCAATTAACATTAAAATTATTTTTTTTGCAACCAAGTTTGATAATGTGTGATGAATTTTGTTTATTGGTCCAATTGTAGTTATGTTGATGTTATGATTGTGGGGATGATAATGTTGAGGTGGATTGCAAATTTAAGGCACATTTTACTACTAATGCAAATAGTGGAAACCCGTGACATATAGTTATAGGATTATGAAAGGCTTTACCATGTTGCATTGTAAACCCAACTACCATGGCAAATGATTGATTTACTTCAAAAATCATTAGTAATTAACAATGTGCATAAGTATGATCAAGCAAAGCTTGAAACATTCCACTCCTATTTGTATCGACAATACTCATAACAACATCTTGATAATTTCCAAAATACAAAAATGTCATTGGTCCATCATTGTAGTAAGCACTTTCTGAAACCTTTACATAAACATGATGGCTGAAAGGTAATGCACAACTCTTTCCCTAGTTCATAAGCAAGGAATATTTTTCATCCACCTTGGAGAATATATTGGCTCAAAGTTGATGCACACATGTAAACATCATGAGATTAAGGAATAATGACCAATATTGAAACAATGCAAAAATGAATGGGGAGACTCAAATTCTTGGCTAAAAAGATGAAGTGCAACAAAAACACAATTAAAGGAAATCTTTAAATATGATAGTTTGAAACTTGGTGGTGTCAATTTGATTATTTTTGTCTATTGTGGACCATTTTGTTTAAGTGACACGAATAATATTTTTTTCTTACAACCCATTACATGGTTGTGAGAAAGTTCCATTGTTTTCTTTATAAATTGTGATTTTAAACTATGTGTAGTTTTTTTCCCTAAATAAACCATGTGTGAAATATTCTTACCCTTGTGACGGGCTTTAATAACCTTGCAATTTGTTCATGACACTAAGCTTTGGTCACATATGTTTTATCATATCCATGTTTTTGAATAGACATGTGTTCCAAACCTAGAACAAGATGATGATAGTGGAATTTATTTTCTACAAAAGGGCCTTTGTAAACAAGTTTAGCAACCACCCACAATAAGTCCTTTTCAACTGAATCCCCTTTACAAATAAGTTTTTCTTGATAACTCCTGTTGTTATAGTTTATTCCCAAGATTTGCAACATGAAATTTAGGCTTATTACATTTACTCACTTGGCCTTACCTATGGCAATCCTTAAAGTGTCTTGAGATTAGATTCAATTACATATAATAACATTTTTTGGGTAAGACTCAAATCATAATCAACTTGATTAAAAAGAATTACAACATGGAGCATACATATGAAAATCTCATGGTTGATGTGTGATTGACTTAGAAACTTTGAAGCAACAAACATTTGCATTTGCACACCATAAGCCCATAAAAGCCAAAGGTCAAAAAAGATGAAAAGAAAATACCCCATGGAAACTATAACTATGTGGTAAAAAAGACAGTGTTCCAATTGAACCATTATGCCTCCTTGAGTGATGGTGTCTTATATTTCTACATAGTTTATTTTAGGGTGGACATTTTCAATGAATAAATGTAGTGATCTAATGTTTTTTTACATATTATTGCAAGCATGTGAATGAACAAACATACCTTAAGGCATGGATAAAGTAATAGTTTGAATAACCTAAGAAACATTCAAGGTGCTACAAATTTTGTATATAACATGTATAACCTTTTCTATCATGCAAAGGAAGTGGAAAGGATAAAATTTCCAAGTTTAACTTAAACAAACTTGTAAGCAAAATTTGTTTTTGTAATCATACTTATGCATGGCATAAGTGTTTTATGTTGTTTTCATGTGCTTGTGTACACTATGATTCTTATACATATTCAATATTGAAATTGCAACCACCAATTAGATATTTTACCAGACCTTGAAAACCTTAATATTCAAAATAATATATTATGACACAATTGGTTGTTAACATTGCAAAGACCTATGTATATTACAAACATGGAGTTGGCTTGCTATTAAAACATCCAAGTCAAATGGCACAACGAATTTCCTTTATCAAACTCCATGCAAAACATGTTCAATGTGTTTTTCGTCTAGTACCAAACATTTGAGCTACACTTGTAGTCATGTCTAAGCGAGTGTACTTCATGTTATGGGCCTATTAGGAAACACTAATCCTTTAGCACAACTAGTGATGTAAACATTACAAATTTGGGGTTTGTAATAACATATTCCCACTTGTAGATAAAAATCGGTGACACATTAAATGCATTAAATAACTAAGTACAATGTACACCAAAATCAATAGGATTTATACATTGTTGCAAAATTGAGTTTTGCACATTTTGGATTCCATGAAAACCATAAATTTATTGCTTGAACTAGAATTTAAATGCGAAAAATATGACTCATTAAGAATTTAGTTGCCAATGGCTTTTAGACGAGAGGTGACAACATTTTACCATTCTGGTCATTGATGTACAAACTCGCAAAAACCCAAACGTCACACAACATTTTGTAACAAGTTCTTGCCTATAAACTTTGTGATGTATCAAATCTTTAATCAACAAAACTATTTTTAGACTTTGTCAACAGATGTAAATGTTGATGGCATTTCACCAACATAGGAGACAAAGACTTCCTATCATATATTCATTAACAATAACAACATTTTGTTCCCATTCAACAAATGAAGAAACTAAAAAAAGATTTGAAACTAATGTTTAATGAGTCTTTTTTTAAACATTTTTTAAAGAATGAAAAGAGAGAATCCAAAATTAAACAAACTTCATTTTTGATGTTAGAAACTAGCAAAGCCAACTTAGACAACTCAACTACAACATCCAAATCCTTTTCCATTAAATTATCAAAAGAAGGTAAAACTTCAAA
Source organism: Sphagnum contortum (assembly GCA_963920785.1). Classification (NCBI taxonomy): domain Eukaryota; kingdom Viridiplantae; phylum Streptophyta; class Sphagnopsida; order Sphagnales; family Sphagnaceae; genus Sphagnum; species Sphagnum contortum. The sequence goes on along the minus strand of OY987279.1, from coordinate 15,867,189 downwards.
TTTTCCTTCCTATATTTTGAACTTATGAGTGTTGGTTTGATCCAATTTTATGTAGGTATTTGGGCTTGACCTTGTTTTAAAAAGTACCAAAATTAGTTTTTAAATCTAAAAAAACAATGCTACTTCCACTACTAGCTAAGTGTGTTGTAGTTCATTAGATTATGTCACTGTGGAACCATAAAAGTGAATTAAGTTCACTATAATTTCAGTGCTTTTACCTTCATTGGTGAAAATGGTTCACTATATGGTGTACATGTTTACTAAGGGTGAAGTTTGTTTACTAGGTTTGTTTCTTTAACGTTAGATTGTCTATCACATTTCAAACCCAAAACTTGTCTGGTGAAAACATAACATTATTTCCAAACATCATTAATCGGTCTAGTTCAATTGTGCCCAAATTCAAACTCCAATTGAGTTTCATAATCTAATTGGTTCAAAGCGGGGCATAGGGAACATGGAAATCGTTTGCATTAGAACGTAGAGAACGGCCAGCACGAGGAGGGTTTTTGTAGCGATGGGAATTTCATTAGCTCAAAACGCATTGGGAACGTGGCCTTCATGTTTAGGGTGATAGAAACAGCGCGCGCAAAGTCCATTCTTCTTCCTCTTCAAGCTCTTTCTGCCACTTCGCTCGTGTTTCATGGTGTTTTCTCTAAGAGGTTATGTGTTTTGGGGTTGCGTTCACAGGTTTGTGACTGAATTGTAGTTATTGAAAATTGGAACAGAGCAAACGAACTGAGCAGGAGGAGGAGGAGGAGGAGAAAAGTAATGGGTCAAGGACATTCGGGCGGGTTGCTGAGCAAGCAAGGAGGTACAGGGGATCGGAAAGGCGATGCTAACAATAAGGAGAAGAAGTACGAGCCTGCGGCATTGCCGATCCACGTCGACAAGAAGCAGTGGAAGCAGAAGGGACCCGAAGTAGCCGCTCGCTTGCCCGTGGTTCACGCCTACCACCAAGTGCAAGCTTCGACTTCTGAAGCTAGATCGCGTGAAGGATTACCTGTTGATGGAGGAGGAGTTTGTGGTGGGTCAGGAGCGTTTGAAGCTGCAGGAAGATAAAAACGAAAAGGATCAGTCTAAGGTGGACGACCTGAGGGGATCTCCCATGAGCATGGGCAATTTGGAGGAAATGATTAACGAGAATCACGCCATTGTGTCCTCATCGATGGGGCCTGAATACTATGTCAACGTCTTATCGTTCGTGGACAAGGACCAACTGGAGCCAAGTTGTGCTATTCTGATGCACAACAAGGTATTCTTCTCCTTTTATCTAGTTCACATAGCTTTTGAAAAGGAGCAATGGTGGCCTGACATGTTTGCACGCATGTTTTTGTCTCTACCTTTTTGCTATTGCAACTGTGCTGGCTCCCATCCACATGACGGGCAACCTAAGCGCTTGGGCGCTATGGAATCTAGTATATCTAGTGCTATAAGCTCATCTTTTCCTATTGAAGGGGGGGAATTATCTAGGATGTTATTTATTGGAAGCTAGGGGCCAATGGACATTTTAGGGTTTAAATATCCTGGAAGTCGGTCCATTATGTTGCGAGATTCTCAATAGTAGGGTTTGACAAGCTAAGAAGGAGTTCACCTTGAGTTGCAACTATGGATGAATTGTTCAAGTTGTACCCTAATATTGAAGTGTGGAGATTAAGCAGTTGCTTACCCGAGTGAAGCACGAACCCCTCCTCATCCTGGGCTTAGTCAATGAACCTCTGACCTCTGATTGTGGTGGCATTTGATGGCAAGGATCATTTCTACTCCTTGGTCATACCAATTATTGTTCTTTCCTTCCAGTGTTGTTGCTTTGCACATTTTCTGCAGTTCCCCTCTCTCTACTATAAGTTAATGAGTGCTGCATATGACCTCCAACCAACCCTTCGTAACAATGGAGAAAAACCAAACTCTATCTTTGACAGGGAACTAGCAGTTCAGAGGAGGGAAATGTCAGCATCTTCAGGGCAAAAAGTTCTATGACCTTAGTCTATCACCATGCATATATGTAGCATCGTTTCTTGAGATACATGGTCTAAACCATCATAAATGGCCAAGTGACATTTAAATAAGTGATTTCTTGTTGTATTCTGGGTGCTGTTAGTGGTAGGACTGTTGCAAGATGAGGTGGACCCCATGCTATCCGTTATGAAGGTGGAGAAGGCCTCTTTGGAGTCATATGTAGATATCAGAGGTCTGGATTCACAGATTCAAGAGATTAAGGAGGCAGTGGAGCTGCCTCTCACACATCCAGAGCTTTATGAGGACATTGGTATCAAGCCTCCTAAGGGTGTTATCCTTTACGGGGAACCTGGGACTGGAAAGACACTGCTTGCCAAGGTGAGCTTTGTGAGTGCAAGACAAACTGCTCAAGATTGAGGGATTTTGTTGTTTTGGGTTGTTATTGGCACCAATGCATGAGGTGCAATCTAAAAGTAAAGACCTGGGGTTGGAATTTGGAGCAGGCAGTGGCAAATTCCACATTGGCAACATTTTTGCGGGTGGTTGGAAATGAACTGATACAAAAATATTTGGGGGATGGTCCAAGTTGGTGCGAGAACTCTTTTGTGTTGCTGATGAGTTTTCCCCATCCATTGTCTTTATTGACGAAATTGATGCCATTGGGACAAAGAGGTAGGTTTTCCTCTTACACAACATTGGATAGAACAATCCAGTTCTTCCTCCACATGTACACTTTTAATAGTTCAAACTTGAGGGATGTGTTGTAGAGTGGGTCTCTGAGGTTCTTGCACTACTTGGCAAATATGATGCACACTCAGGGGGAGAGCGAGAGATTCAAAGAACTATGCTGGAGTTGTTGAACCAGTTGGATGGATTTGATGCACGTGCTGATGTGAAAGTAATTTTCGCTACCAATCGCATTGAGAGTTTAGATCCAGCTCTGCTACGGCCCTTAGGGCTTGCATGTGTGTAACATTGGGTTTGGAAATTTGTTCCTAGTGTGGTTTTTTGGCAATGGCAGATGTAAAAGATAGAAATATGGAGCTAGCAATCTGGAAAAAGGTTTGGTAGATTTGATTTGGGGGTGGGAGAAGTTTTACTTCTATGTTTTTTTGTTTGCAGGGAGCTGGTAGTAGCACTTGAGCGATGGAATCATTGCTTCTAAGAGCCCTTCACCAAATTTGTTCATAAATTTATTGATGTGATGTGTCTAGGTAGTCTAGGGCAACAAAATGTCATCCAAGGGTAGTGTTGACTCTTCACTTGTATAAATTGCAAGCACACTGAAAGTTCAAACAAGGATCATCAAACCTTACAAGTTTCTATGCATGTTTCTATACTTGTCATCTTGAGTTCTTAAATGGACGCATGGAAATTACAAGATGAAAATATTATAGAGTTAATTACCCATATTTAATGGTTAACAGATGGAAAAATCTCCCTAAATCAACCAACCATAATTTGTTAAATAACTCTCCTAAACTAACTAAACACAATATGAAAAAACAATTTAAATTAATTAATCACACTAGGTGAAAAAACCCTCTTAATTGACTAGTGTTGTAGGTTGATTTAACTAATAGGTGTAATTCCCACCTGAATTTGGACATCATTTGTTTCCATCTTGTTTCACTAGCTTAATTGACCTGTCCGTAGCAACTGGTCCTCAGTCACCGGGGGGTTAACATGTTTTACCATGATTTCCTATAGTTAATCTGTCTTAATTCACTCAAATCTTAGTGAAATACAAGGTGAACTACCCCCCACTTTGGTAGTAGTGTTCTAATAATGAAACAAATACTCACCTTGGTTAAGGGTGCAAACCAGTAGCTTATGAGGTTTAGCCACATGCCCATGCTAGGACTTGAGGGCTATGTTGAACTATCCAAAACATTTAAGTGTCTTGAAATGTGTGTACAAATTAATGATATTGGATTCATATGCAACTGGCTTCTTAATTTGTTAAACAATAAAAAATTGGCCGCCCAATAGATGTGGGGCCTTATTTATTTTCAAATGGTGGATGGTTGATTGTGAATTATAAAAAAATCCCCAATGTGGGAATTAAGAAGTAAGTGATGGATTTGTTTTTTGTAAATGTAGTTCATGGACCAATGACAAATGATTGGTAATCCCAATAAATAATTAATGTTAAAACCATTGAAGGAAAGGAATTATTGGCCCCCTTTAATTTGTTAAAAAAAATTAAATTGACCACCCAATATAAGTGGGGCCTTATTTATTCTCAAATGATGAACTATCCACCAATGGGGAGTGGCAAAAAAAACCCAAGTGTGGTTTGGAGGCCAAAATGTGGGGAATAAATTAATCTTTTTTGTAAATGTAGCATGGACCAATGGCAAATGTCTAACAATCCGAATAAATAATTAATGTTAAAACCTTGTGAGTAGGAGAAAGTAGTGCACTCCTTAATTTACCAAACTAGTTGTGTTTGCCCCATCTACATGCTTGGTAAAACCTAAAATCATGCATGCATGTCTATTATCTTAGGGCAATAATTTTTTTTATGACTTAAAAGGCAAAAACAATACAAACATAATTTGTGATGCCAATTTGATTACTAAAGATTCGTTTTGTTCCATTGCAAATCAATTTAAAAGGACAATCAACAACCTACTCTAACACAAACTACACTATTTGTAGTTGATTCTTCTAATAACTAGTGAACTATATCCAACCCATTGAATTTATCTTGTTCCTCACATTGAAATAAACATAAACACAAACTTAGATTTCCCAAACTTGGTTTCTTCATTCCAATGCTAGTTTTATGCAATGAAATTATATATTATTATATTTTATCCTTGACATGCTAATAAAAAATGAGATCATCGTCATCACTTACATGCTACAAAATGTTGAAAAAAACCATAACAACATCCACATTTTGTTATAGAAACAAGAATACCCGAAACACAATCAATTGGAAATGAACCTTTTACAACTTACGAATCAAAGATGCAGAAATTGGATATCATGAAGAAGCACAACACAGACACAAAATAAATATGAAAAACAATGGACCCCTTGAAACACCAAAAGTTTCTATGAAGTTTCAACATGCAAAGTATTGTGAACAAAGGATTCAGGACACAATTTAGCCAATACTTTTCAACGAGAATAATAAGCATTAAAGCCAATCACGTTGAAAAGTAAGCATATTGCACATATCTACATGTGTCGAACAAGGAAAAACCTAAGTTCTGCGTAATTGCAAACGACTCTAATAATTGATAATAGGACCTTTCAAAAATGGATTAGTGCTACAATGGATATTTTTGAGATTTTCACAACCTAACATTTGTTCCTTCTAATGCTTGAATTTTGATTGCAATGCATAATCCTTTTTGGTTTTTAACACGAAGTTTATCACTTTTGCTTCAGAATTCATGATCCAAAGAAGATTCATAGCAATGGACAACACGAGTTTTGTTTTCTTGACCTAACAACAAAGGAACATGAGGTTCATCCACGTATTTACATTAGCAAAAACATTGTTCTATAACTTTGAGTCCATCATCAAATTCCTCAGGGAATTTTTTGAAGCATCCCCACACATCAATTATTGTTGACCCATTGTAGGTTTAGGCAACTAAACATCAAGAACAATAAGAAGAATAAGAAAACTTAGGGCACTAGATTTCCCCACATCTCTAACTTGCTTCTTTAACAAAATTGCAACCATTGCTTAACATACATGATGTTGAACTCCTTCCATAGACCTTACCCTAAACTCTAACCTACACACAATTGTATGTCATGTTTACTTGTGTTCCTGGTTTCTGAGGTTGGAGAATGACAACAAAAATAGACCATTATGGTTGTGGTTTGAGATGTGTAAAGAACATGGAAATAAAGATAGAAGACCTATAATATGGGCCAATTCCACATGGGGCAACACAAGGCGTTGTATTCGTTGTCGTTGTGTCAATGAGGAGGTCATTATTAATGGGGTTTTTCTATTCCCATTAAGGTTTATTCTCCTCTAGATTTTTTAACAATAGGTTCCTAAAGTAGCAACATGTACATACAACACATAAACTAAAACTTAAGCTACTACAAATTTTAAACTAACGTGTACACAAATTGCTCAAACGTGAAGGAAATAGGTTGAAAGAAAAATGATCCAAGTTTCACAATTGAAAATTGAAACACATAATCATCAATGAAGTCCAAAAATCCTTCAACAAGTCTATCCTCCTAGTCTTATACTAACCAATTCAAAGTACAACAATCATAATTGACCATTATAAACAATCATTAGCCAATATCTAAACTAACAATCCAAAATTTCAAAAAATACACCATGCTTAATACATGTCCAACTATTGATTTTGTCAAGTATAGGTTCTATCAATTACCTATTGATTAACATGTCAACCTATCTTCCTAACCCAATCATTACCCACCAACTTTAGTTAACTAGTAAAATTAATATTATATTAGGTTAAATAACAAGTTATGAGACATGTTAAGTTTAACAACTTGCTTACAATATCAACATGTTTCCAAATTTGGATAATAGTCATATAATCCAATAATTGTGCAAAACAACAACTTATTTTAAGTGCCTAGTAATCCGATGTTTCTTGTAGTGAAACAATATGGAAATCCTCCTTCAAATAAGAAGAAAAAAGAAAATCTTGAGGATGGCAATATTGAACATTACAAAATCCTCTTTTAGAAATTCCTAACGTACACCAAAATAAAACGAAAGAGACTTTCCAATTTGATTCACCATCAAAAGGAACTGAAAATACAACAATTATGAATAACTTTTCTTCTTTTTCAAGCTTGTTATGCTCTTCCTACACTTATATAGTAGTAGTAGTAGTAGTAGTAGTAGTAGCTCCATTATGCTTGTCTTCATGAACCTTATTCATTTTGTGTTCTCTTCTTCATTTTTCACTCCAATACGGACATTACTACTATAATGAAACAAAAGCAACAACAAAATTGGAAGTGTGTTTTTACTTGAATTGTTCATGGAAAATAAAACCTCCTTGACCTCTTGTTCATATTTTAAAATTCATGTTTGCGCGATTTCACAATGCTAATCATGTTCATCGACTAACACAAATCCATCAACATCTCCCACTGAACAATAAACCATGTTCATTTCCAGCTACATTAGATTACAATAGGGTAAAAACATGCAAAGAGGACCTAATGACAACCTCCTAAGTCACCATGACTAGTCCTAGAAAGATGATGTGGCAACACAAGATTGGATGAAAAGTCTTGAGACAATGCTAAACAACGGTGCTTAAACAATGGTTTTACACCATTTCACTATGTTGAAAAACATTGGTTACAAGCTTTAAAAAGTGTTGAAAGATATTTTATATTTATTGAATTACTTTCAAACTTATCTAGATGCTAGATTTAATACATTAAAAATATCTTCATATAAATAAAAAATATAATTTCAACATTAATTTAATTTATGAAACTTATGAACATCAAAACAAAGGATTGGTTATGAAAAAATTGGCTCTTATTTGGCTGGTTTTACCCAATATAAAAAAAATCTTTCTAAAGCCAAATTTTTTTATTCCCAACTACATCATATTGCAATATAAAAAACAAGATTTTTAGAGTTGGATTTGTTTACTCTTGGCTGCATTAGATTGCAATATTTTTTGGAGCCGAATTTGCTTATTTACACCTACATCAATTACAATATAAAAGAAACTTTTCTAAAGTTGTATCAAAATGAAACAACATATGGGACACAAGCAACCACTTTGTGCAACAAGGAGAGAGCTCTTGTGTTTACCTTTCAGTTTTGGTTGCACGTTTATTGATTTTGTCATCCGTTACTGAATCCTCCCTTCAAACACATGGGTGTGCCCCCTATACCACCCATCAAATGAGTAGGTGGACCCTAAAGTTCCACATGTGTGTCCATTAACTTGGGGCAATAACAATTTAAAATTGACCACCCAATATAAGTGCGACCTTGCTTATTTTCAAATGGTGGTCTGTCCACCAATGGGGAATGGGAAAAAAAGTTTCCAATGTAGGAGTTGGAGGTAAAATTGTGGCTAAACAATGGTTGTTTTTGGGAAATGGAGACCATGGACCAATGGCAAATGCCCAAAAATCCCAATAAACAATGTTAAAATGATATGAGCAAAATGATATAGTGTTCCCCTCCTCCCCAATTTGGAAAACGGTGGTTGTGTTAAGCCAAATTTAGCTAAATCTTCATAATGGTGATCCTTGCTTTTAGTAAATGCTTTAGTTCCTTGAGAAAACAAGGCATTGTGGACATGTAGGCTCTACCTACATATAATGCATAATACATTTGTGTGTGTTTATGTGTATGTACATATGTCTATGTGTATGGTTATATATACATAAAGAAAGATGGACATGGATGGATGCATCATAGTCATACACACAATTATAAATGCATTAATTGTATACATAAACATAAGTATACATAAATAACTAAATATAACATGGCTTTTATTAAAATATTATATTAAATATAATTCAATGTGTAAGATTATAGATGTAATATGTTCAAATATAGATATATACATACAATATATAGACATGATGAATGACATATTTCATGAATAAATTAATTTTTATATGATTGTATGGGTTGGGAAATTTATACTATATTATTTGAAATATTGAATTTTGCAACATATTTTGGTAATTTAAATGCGAAATGTATATAGGTTTGTGGTCTATCCAATAAGCTTTTGATGATCCAAAGTGACATTATTGTGTTAAAGCATTAGTCCATACTGAAATACTTGGGGCAACTTTGGCATCAATTGAATTATTTTCAACTTTGCCAAAATTTTCAAAAAAAAATCAACCTTTTATGCCGAAATTTTCAAAAACACATTCAAGCTACTAGCTAGTTTTGAATGAAGGACTTGTTCATCAAATTAGTTACTTTACATCCATCTGGCCACTAACATAATGAAATAACTTCAAAATACTAATGAATTTTATTACATATATTACACATATGCCGAAAATTTCAGAATTTAAAAGGTAGCTATTGAACAAAAAAAATTAGATCAAATTAATTATTCGATAGAGAATTGTTAAAGTTGCCCATGTATGAACTAATTGTGTATTACAAATAGTGGTTGCTTTGAACATAAAATTTCTAAAATTACATTTGTTCATGAAATTTTGTAATATAGTTGCTTGGGATATTTTTGTTAACACATGTATATTAAAATCTCCAATTATTATAGGTGGACAATTGATTGGTATTTTTTCTAATGTAATTTCCAAATAGAGATGAAATAAGACATTTATGTTTTGGGTGGTTTGTAAATTGCAATTATATGCATAGCCTCTTGTGTATTTTTATTAAAAGTTGCAATTATAAATTTTGCACCTAAATTTTTTATTGAAATTGCATCTTAAAGTATCATTGTGCCATGTTCATTATACTAAGATACATATTAAATTTGTTGGAAATTGCATTGTGAATTCCTTTATACATAGAAATATTTTGTATATTTGTTTCATTTAAACAAAGAATATGTGATGCAAAATAATTTTGAGTCCATAAGAATATTTCAAAATTGCAAATGTAGTGAACAAGTATTTAAAGATTGTATAAATACAAACTTTTTTGGATATAATATTAAATGAGGAATGTTTAATTGGTATTGTGTTGTTTTTAAATGAGACATTTCTTCTTCAACCATAGGATCTACGTTAAAAAAATTAATTAACAATGGGCAAAGTAAATAGAAATGTTCTTTTAAATAAATGAAAAATAATGATATATATGTGAGACCATGTTTTGTTACATTAGATGGATTGAATATTAAATGTTCAAGAGTTAACCTTTGTGCCTAATGTATGGTGCGACCCACAGTTAATTGAATAGGGAATTAAACTCTTGTAATAATATGAATAGGATTGCTACCTATTTGTATTTCAACACTTTTTCGTGGTATAGGTGTCCAATTTTGATTTAATCTAGGGAATTTTTTGTCTATATATGAATCTTTTAATTTTTTTCTTACTTCCAATTTGAGGTTTTGAAAGTTTATTCGTATGAATGATTTTTAAAACACTTTTGTATAATCTTCAAAAAATTCATCTACACCATTTACGAGGTCATACATGATGTCACATAATTCCCTGCACATAATTCCACTAGCATATTTTTTTATAGTAATAATTCAAAATGCAATTTAACTATTTGGCTCGGTATCATTGGTAATCTAAAATGAGAAGTTCATGTGTTAGAATGAATGTCTTGTGGAAAGAATGTGAATGTTTGACCATTTGTTTTTTCAAAATCTATTTTTATTATGTTGAATTGTTTTAACATTTGTGTAAAACAAGTGTGGTTAAGCATTCTCTATTGGTGGCAATTTGGGACAAATCTTATTAATAAATTCAATATGTTTAGAATTTTATGATAATGTTCGGAATTTATTCAAAATATTGACAAATTCAAGATCATTTTGTTGCATAAATTGTTTCAATTCATAACATTTTACATCACAACATCAAAACATGGCATTTATGACTACATTTACGACTACAAAACTAGTTGTAATTGCCATTTGCAATTGGTTGAGACTACATGACTCTACAATCCAAATGACCACATCGTAAATGCCATTAGTCGCTAAAATGATCATAGTCATAACCACCTTTGTGATATTTATATATAAATAATATATATTTGTATATAATAAAATTATGCATATTTATCAATATATAAACTATTTTCGAATATTTATCTTACAAAATATTTATTCATTTAAGTTTTGATTATTTATATATCATATACATATGGTTTGTACACGAATTGTATAATCATATATATAATTGTATAACACATTATTTTATTATACATCATTATACATACCATTGGTTAATGTAATCAACATATGGCATTATGATACCAATGGTCAAAGTTGACTATAGTCAACGTGGTCAAACTGGTCAACACGTGGGAACAAATTTTGATTTTTGGACCTCTTTGAATTGGTCCAAGGCTTCCGACATCAACCTATCACATCACATGTGACACAATGTCATCACATAAAAACTTTATCATGTTCCAATGTTTGAATGTATAAAAATATACAATTTAAAATTTAATTTATTTTCTAATATTTAATCAAATGAACATTTGAATATGAATTATTAAACTTTGGAGCATAATCTAGATATGTGGACAAACTAAAAATTCAAATAACAAATTTTGTACATAGAAAATCACTATTGAATTTAAAAACTTTTACATATTTGTTATGTTTCAATACATGATAAACTTTAAGAAATATATGTATAATTTGAATAAAAAATTGAATATTTTTTTATTTTATTTTGTAATTCTATTATATGAATATAATATTATATGAATATAATATCCATGTATTATAATATATCTATACATATATACACATATATTGAATATTTATATTATATATGTGAATATTTAATCTTCATTATATCATTTAATTTAATAATCATATATTAATTCCAATTCTATATCAATATATTTTAAGTTAATTAATAGAATTGATTTAGAAGAAGAAAATTACAAATTTACTTTTATTATATTTATTATAATCCAACCACTTAACATAACATTATAATTGTATTGGTTTTCCATTATTTCAATTTGTCATAATTTTAAGTTTATTAAAATCTACATATTTAATACAATATATACACATATGCCATGTTATATGTATATAAATATTTACTGAAATATGTATAAAATATATACATAATACAACAAATATTTTGTAATAAATTTAAAATTTGTAAATTTGTAAATTATATTTAGTTAATCATATTTTTCTAAAAAGTCATTATATAGATAAATTTAATATGTTGGAAGTTTATGAATCATATATAAATTTGGTTTAAATAACATGAAATTTCTTGAATTATGTTTTTTAAAAATAAAAATAGAATATTTAGATTAAACTTGGTTGGACTAAATCTAAAGTTCATTAATTTTGTTTATTTTTGGTTAAAGCAGTATAAATGAGGCTAAATTAGGTTATTCTGGCTAAAATAGGATAATGTTTTTATATTTTGATAAACTTGGCGAAACTTGATTAAGCTTGGTTAAATGAAGATAAGTTTCTCTAAACTAAATGATTTTGGCTAAATTTAATAAAACCTAGCACAAATTTAATAATTTTTTTTGAAATTGAATAAATTTGGTTATACCTAAAAAATAAAAATTGGTTTTGTATTTGGTTAAATTTTAATAAATTAAATTAAACTTGGATAAATTAAAACATTTAGGTTAAACGTCAATACTAAAGTTAAATTTGGTTAAAATTGATGAAATCAAGTTACATAAAAGCACTTAAGCTAGACATGGTCAATTAAACATGGCTAAATTTGAATTTTTTTTGGCAAATAAGTTTTTAAAATGTTTTTTTTTGGAATTGAGGCCAACTAGGCTAAATTGAGTTAATTAATCTAAATTTGGTTAAACTTGGAAAATTTTAAATGTTTTTAAAGTTGGTTACATTTGGCTAAACTAAACTAAATTAACTTACATATGTTAAAATATGTTCCATTAAGTTAAAATAAATAAAATAAAATAGAACTAGGTTTAAATTAATTCATACTAAATTAAGCTAAAATATATTAAATTAAGTATTATTTAAATTAAATGAAATTAAAGTAAATTAAACTAAGTTAAGCTTCTAATACAAATTTGACCATGTTGATATGTATTTTAGTTTTTTTTTCAAAAACTTGTTGAAACGAGGTCAAGTAATTACTTTAATATGGTTACATTAGTTGTGTAGTCATATTTGTAGTCATAATTACTTCTAGTTGTAATCATGTTCAAATTTGTAGTTGCAATTTCATAATTATGACTATAGTCATCAAAATGACTATGATTCAAGTCCACTTACAACTACATGACTATTTTGGGCAATAGTCACAACATGTTCTAGTCATAGAAACCACATTTTGGTGTAGTGCATTTTCAACCAAAAAATTGTCATTAAAACATTAAATCCATTAATTTTAGATTTGAAGATCCACGAATATTCAAATTGGATTAGCTTGATAAAAGTTACATGGCATTATAATATCAAGACCACCCATAAATCATGTATGAAATTATTTTATAACACGTAATTTACGATCAATGAGTGTTAACATTCTATTACCAACTATGGATATTTCATCTATTACAATAAATTGTAATTGATCATAAGATTTAATTTAAACGTTTCATTTTTCATCATTTTAGTGTTTTAAGTTCATTTTATTTCTTGTTTAATGGGATTCCAAGTGCTAAATGTATTGTTGTGCCATTTATATTAAAAACAAATTTCCCATATATGTTAATTTCATAACTTTTGGCTTTAAAGGGTTAACATCTATCATTTTTTAAATGTAATGTTGTAACATATTTTGTATAATGCACATTAATGTGAATGTTTTTCTTGTCTTTGCACCTCCTGGTAAGAAGAAAATAAAAAGTCTTGATGGGTTTTTTTTTGGTACAAAATATCATCCACAATGTTTTTTTGTTCATCACTTCATTTTCTCATTTGTAGAAAAAATTGTTCATATGGAATGGCCCATCACGTTTTCAAATGTACTATGAATTGGTTTCCATTTTCCATATATTTATTTTGAGTTAATATATGGTCTTCGTATGCTAAATCAAAATTTTCAGCATCATTAACATTAATAACTAGGGAATTTTTACATGGATTACTTGCATCAACAATTATTTCATCTTGAATAAGATTTTCCCATCCATCAATTTCATGCATTTTTGTATATTGTTTTAACTTTGATTGTAAATTATCCCATTCATAATCATATTTAGTATTAACATTAAAATTGCATACGTATTTTTTCTTTAACTTTTCAATATTTTTTCACTTAAGTATGCATCCTTCCAAAGAATATCAAAATTTTCCAAGTTAAATTTTTTAATTCAAAAAAGGTTGAATAATAGTTATAATATTTTTCTATAGTGGTTGTCACGATATTTATGAACATTAACACAAACCCAACATATAACTTTGCTTTGTTTATATCGTTTGCATTTTTTGGTATTATAATTTACTACAAATTTAGCAAGGCAAAAAAATTCTAACGCAACAAATTGGTTTTTATATTTTCCAATTAAAAATTGACAATGAATATTTGTTGAAGTTGGTGTAAAGTTTTATAATATTTTTCGTGGTGACAACACAAAAACTTTATTAGATTCTTCACATGTATTAATAAATTGAAATGATCTTGTTGAATGATAAAATGGGACCATTAATGATATATGTATTGCTTATTTGAATAGGAATTTATTGTGCATTCAAAAATGCATTTCCTATTTTTTTTCATTCAAATGTTTCAATTTGTTCAAATTTGCATTTATATAATATATACTGCATTTCATGTGTGATAGATTAATCTACTTTTTAAAATAAAAAATGTAATAAACAACATCAACATATGGATCTATAATAAATTGTGCATCTATATTTATGTCCCATAAAGGTCATGCATGTATGTTAATACATTTGTGCATATGTCACATGGTTTATAGTAAAAATTAATGTCAGTTTACATAATGTACAATGTAATGCAAGTAAATAAATGGTTTCATCTATTTGTAATTTTACAAGGAATTTATTAAACAAAATTTGTAAACCTAACCCCATGTCAACAAGCTTGTTAAAAATCTAATTTGTTATATCTAATACAAATTTGAAGTATGTTCTCCTTCATTCAAAAGTAACAATATTTTTGTATATTTCATTGGCAATTTCAAATATTAGAAATGACAAATTTTTTGTCATTTCTTTTTACATGTTTGTTTATGTTGGTGTATTTGTGCATTACAAATTTCCTTTTGAAAAATGGTTTGATTGGTTGTCAAATATGTATCAACAAAATTTTGGACCTTATTATTTGATGAAATACCAAATTGAAGAACATTCTTTACTCATAAAAAACCATGGTCATGAACTAGTCTTTTAGATTAAAACTTTGTGATGAAAAAAAATCCACAACTTGACCAAAAAAAAATAGTATTTTTAAGTAATTTGCGAAAATTGTTCATCCTATGTTCATAATATCATACACATGTAATAGATTCATTTCTGACAAGATTTCTATTGTTCAATGAATAATCAAAATTGATTTTCCCATTTTGATTAAATTGTTTAATATGAAAATCCTTTAGCATTTTTATAAGTATAGGCCAATTATTTACACCCATGGTGAATGTCATGAAAAATGTTGAAGGTCCAAATTGTCTAATAATTGCAAAAGCATCTTTTTGAAAACGATTTAAATAATTTGGAGATTTTTTATTTGGTTTAATTCATGATAACCTCAATTAGATTTTAATATTTAAAAAAAATTTACATTAGTTAACACATCATTATAATTAAAATATGATTTGACAACTTTTTTTGTTTCAAATTTGAATTCATGCACAATTTAAAAAAAAAGAATCAATATTGTTTTTAAAAATATTTTTGTTTTATGATATGCAAATTTGCTATGAATACTTGTTAATTTAGCTTGAATTGTCTTTTAATATGAAGATTGAAAAGTTGGTCTTGCATGTCCAAAAAAAATGTTGTAAAATTATATTCTTTTAATGTTTATCACAAAATATTCCGAGATGTTGAAAACCTTTTCTAAGGGTAAGCATTAATGATATTGAATTATCATCCACTATCGGTTCAAATCTAATATGTTTGGACTAAAGTGTTTTTAAAACTATCTTCAATGATTTTTTCAAATGTGTTTAAATTATTAATATCAAAGTCTTGTTCAAGTTCATGTTTTTATAATTCATTTCATTAGCCACATTGTAAGTTTTGTTAAACCTTGCCAATTTTGTTTAATCAAAACTTTTGGATCTATTTATAGTGGAATTTTATAAATTTGTTGTAATGCTTTTATAACTATATTTGGACAAACATAACTTGACACATATATTGACTTGTATTGTAAATTTCTTTTGAAAAAAAGAAATGGAATAATCATCATATATGGAATTTGTGGTGATACATTTTTGTATCAAATTTGAATTTGTTGATACATTCACAATGCTACCATGCATTACATATTGTCCATATCCTTGTAATTAGAAAATTTGTCCAAAAGCAAGGTGAAGTGCAATTAAACGTTCTTTTATTTTGTTCAACATTAAACAAATTCCAAATTTGGTTTGTTATTTATAATGTAATTTCATAAAATTAAAGTTAAGGGTTATTTAAAGTTGAAATTTAAGGACAAGACTTACACATCAACACATGATCATTAGATATTAGATTTTTTAGAGGATTAAAGAACAATGCAATATATGAATGTGATGCACAACAAATTTGATGTGCAAAATATAATCTTTGGCAACAATGTTTTGGAATATCTTCAATATTTTAAAAATATTTCATATCATATTTGTTATTCAATTTTGTTTGGTCAGCAATTAATGTTG
Organism: Sphagnum contortum; assembly: GCA_963920785.1. NCBI lineage: Eukaryota > Viridiplantae > Streptophyta > Sphagnopsida > Sphagnales > Sphagnaceae > Sphagnum > Sphagnum contortum. Next base: position 15,850,751 of record OY987279.1, on the reverse strand, counting down.
AATTCTTTTCCATTGAAATATTCAATTTGCATTCTTGTGTTTGAACATCATCAGTAATGTCATCATTTAAAATTTCATTGTTCATCAACATTATTTACATTTATAAAAGTAAATATGGTTAATATATATATTCATTTAATAAAAGCACCACAAAATTTGGATCTCAATTAAACCATATATGGGCAGATGTCCGTCGAAATGAATGCAAATATGGTGTAACAAAAGCATATTGGTTAGATTTTCACAAACTGATTTATGTTACATTCAAATTACCAAACACACTTCCAATGTATAACAAAAAATCATTAATGTCTCGATTCATTTAAAGTGTAACGTTTGTGATTATCTGCATGTAAATGTTGCATTTTCACCTAATTAATTACTCCCAAAATGTTGGCACCTTGTGGCTTGAATTTGTATTTTTAGATTGTTTTTATGGACCATATGCAAAAAAAAAAAATCTTAAATATCAATAACAAGACAAACAAAAATTTGGATGATTTTTAATCCATAAATACACCCACCAAACACCATAACAAAACACCTTTTATAAAAAACCCAAACCCAAAATGTGACAAAAACAAATATAAGAGTTGCCAAATTCTGAAACTTAAAAAATGAAAATGTGACTAAAACTAAAAACCTTTCCATCTAAATAAATCCATTCAATATTGATGTTTGTTTCAAACATTGAAATACCTCGTGCACATTGCTAAAATTTTTCTACATGATTCAAGTTTGAAAAAATTAATTTAACAATTTTTATTTATTTACACCTTCATATTCATTAATATGTGAAAAAAAGACAATGAAACTATAGTTTCAATTTCTAAATATCCACAATGAATTCTAAGAAAGTTAGAAAGTTTTATTTCTTAATACAAATGTGAAAAGAAAATTTCATGATCTTTCATAAAGCCAACAAACTTTCATCCAATATAACTTGAGTTCATAGTAGAACATTAAATGTAGTACCTTATTTCCAGAACAGAGCCTCAGGTGGTAAAGCCGCTTGTTTAGTCCTCCTGGTGCTCAAATGAATTATGACTAAAAGGTAAAAAAGAGGGAAAAAATGAAACCACAGCAGGCAGGAGGATGGACGAAAAAAAGCTTAAATCCATTAGAACCTACAGGACATCTTTTAAAAAATAGGGCCTAGACACCTGCACACTAGGTATCCTAACATATTGTTAGATCACATCGATTTTTTCCTAAGGCTGCCTAACCTTTTTCATAGGCAACCTAGGCTTTTGCAACCTTGGGACATGTTGTGCAAAGCATGACTATTTTGTGTTCTGTACATACCTCTAAGTCATCAGCCCTGGGGTCAACCAGCACCTAGTTTGAGATCCTGCACCTATTATTGAATATGGTAATGTGCATGTGTGTAGAGTCAAGTTTTGATTGTAAAAATCTGGTGTCATGCATGTTTTGCTTTTGGAAAGGCGAATGGCCCCAGATTTTCTCCATTGTCTTGGAGTTGTGCAATGTGCAATGAGTTTGCATTCAGATACAGTCACCAAGCAGAAGGGCTGCCTGACTACATGGGCATTGGCTATCAACGTATGTTGGTCGAAGGTTGCTGTATGTTGTCTGTTAGGATTATGCATATATTGTTGACGTGTTTCTGTAATTCAAAGATTCATATGTTGTCTTTCTTCATACCTGAATGAGAGGCACATATACTTTTAATACCACTTTTCAAATGACAAATATTAGATCCATATTTATACTTAAAACTACATTATCATCTTCATACTTAAACAGATTTTGCATCTGAATGGCAGGACCAGAGTGTTACCTTCTCTTCACTCATTTCAAAGGTGATGTAGCAAGACCAACTTCGTATGTCAAAAGCCTCGTACCGGTGTATCACTGGAGAAAACCTAGAAACCGTAACCCCTAAAAGACCCATGATTGAGCTCTCATTGGTACTTCAACTCTTGCACTGCAGCTTAACAAGCTCATGTCCTAGTTGTATAAACCAAGAACAAAAGAGAATGCTCACTGAGGATTATGATGGTAACAACTTATATATTTGAGAAGAAGACTTTGTTTTTTCTTTTGCATTTGAAAGCCCCTCCTTGCATGGACAATTCATTCGATGGACCTCCACTAATTTTTGGGCTTATGTCCCAAGGATTCCACCCTCAAGACTATGATCCTCAAATTATGGGAGGCCTTGGGGAGTGGGCCTTCCCCTATAGTAAAAAATTGGTAGAACTTTAAAAATTGTATATGAAGGGTGCCGTACCCTGACTTATATATCTTCTGGAATAGAGGAGGCATCCTATGCCTCAAAATCCTTATGGCGAAGGCTTCTCTTCTCCTTCCCAAACAAAATTCTGCCAGATCCTTATGGTGGACAAGAGTCTTGAATGGGCAGTTCAGGGAATTCAGGTCTTGGCTCCCATTCATTTGCCAGACCTTCATTCCCAGAAAGGCCCTGTTCCCTGTCCTAGTCCTACACATGAAAACCTTTGTGATTTTCGCTAGCATAGTTGAAGGTACCCTTATTTGACAAAATCTACAAGTTTTGCTTTTCAAAATGCTTGCATTAGTTTTTCTAACTCTATTGTCATGATATCTGATGGATATCCATCTGGTACCCACCAGTATCATGATAACCAATATTAAAAAATCGTCAATTCTTAGGCTGGAATAATACCCTTGCACCTCAGCCTTCCCAAAATAACAGGCCTCCCACTCAATGCCTGAAAAAATACACCATACACCATACACCAACAGGATGTCCAAAAGTACACAATTTGTATTTTTTATGGTGGGCGGTCGAAAGAAAGTCATTCCTATTTTTCCATAAAAAATTAATGCAAAACATTTTCAGACATGTTCCCTTCATCATCATCGATTGGTTGGACATTTGGTTTTGGTTGTTTCATTTTTTTCTTTCATAAAGTATTGGCACTTTTATTTTCTGTGTATTTTTAGAACTTTTTTCAGTCTGAATTTGCCATGTTTGCCTTTTATTTATTTACTTCAGACTTATATGAAATTTACCTCCGTTTTATTGGATCTTTTGAAATTCCAAAGACCCAATACAACCTGTACTGGACCTTCCAAATGTCGAAAGATCCAATTTTATGATTAATCGCTTCAAAAAACAAGAAAAAAATACCATTACTTTACATATGGAAAGGTCCTGCTATGGGGCCTTCCAGATTTTAGTTACCAGCCTGGGGGATCTCAAATCTGAAAAGCCCCCATAATGGTACCTTCTCTTATACATAATCCTACGGGCCCTTCTGGCACCCTGCTGTTTGCGGGCTTCTTTGTAAAATCTATTGCTCCAACCCCCTCCCTCAAAACCCTAGAAATCCTTTGTCGGCCTGCGGTCATCTTTGTGGCCATCGTGGGACCCTCCTCGACTTCTCCCTCGAGTATCCACTTCCTTTTGTCTCATAACCTCGTTCGTAGTTAGTGTTTACTTCCTCTAGGACGAGCAGCAATTCTTGATTGTTCGGTAGTTTCAAGTTACTCGCGATCTGAAGCGGCCTTCAGAGAGTATTGAACGCATTTTGAGTTGAGGCTTCCTTGATGATCATCGGTCTGGGATTTGTAATCTCGAAAAAATTCTGCTACTTGAGGCAGTTACTTCTTCAGAACGTTCAATTTCTCTGCAAATAATGCCTTCCATTGTACAGGCGTTTCACATTTTTCTTTCCTTTACCTGACAATCCCTTCAAAACCGGGATCGATCAAAAGGCTGTGTGTTGTCTAGCTCAGAGTTGTAGAAACGCAATTGGCAGAAGGTTTTGGAACGGGATTTGAAGTGGACTTGGATGGGATCTCTCCATGTCCTCTTCCAGGTACCTGTCCTCCCTCCCTTTTGCTTCTATCTCCTATCCGCGTTGTGAAAAATTATCTTTGATATGCTCTCAGTTGGAAATCCTGTTGTCTTTCGAATACTATTATTTTCGGATTTGAGTCTCTCATAGAAAAACTGCGTATCATTTGCCTGAAAATTGCCCGAAAACAGTCTGAAGGAATAGCGGAGAGCGGTGTGGTAGATGGATGATGTTGTCCAATCGAGGCAACGCTGCCATAAGGGGGTGACCAGGTCAGGAATGGCTGCAGAAGGTGTTAAACTTGGGAGGAAGCAATACCATCAACATGATGAAACACTAAAATCTGTTGAATAAACACCAAAATTTGCTCGTGTTTGCAGAATTGCATCCTTCTTGTTTTTCCAGACAAATGCGTTCAGTAACTTAGGAGTGCTCAGTGCAGGGATTGATTGTACAGATGGATTTGTCATCATCAAAAGCGGCGGAATTGAGGTTGGTGAAGTCTCCCATCATTCTTCCAAGCAGCCGCGCTTCAAGCATTTCAAGACAGGTAAGCTTGTACCGACTAAGGCTCTGTCTGCTATGACCTAATTATGCTCTTGTTTTCTCCGTTGAATGATGACTTATCTGATTGACCAGCTCCACCTCACTAATGCATGCCTTTGGAACACAGGTCAACTTTTGGTAAAACTTTCCTTTCCTGCGGATCTAACCGCAGAAAGTTTTGTTGTGAAGGTTTGGGGACCTTTGGGCTTTTTGGCACAATTTTATTCCAAGCTGCATGAACTTTTGAGCTTTTAGTGGATGAATTCGTCCCAGTCACGATTAATGACTTGTGAAGTTTTTGAGATCTCATAACATTGAACTTGGGGGCCTTTTGTTTCCCAGTGAGAAAAACTGCACATGTATGTCTCTGAGTGGTGTTATGCCATGCAGAGATTTGATTGCTTTTGTCTGAGATTTGCTGATGTGTGATGGGAGTCTTGGCCTGTGGGAGTTAAAGTCCTGTCTGATTAGTGCACAGGGAAGAGGATTTCAGGCACTGGGCAGCCAAGGGGAGTCTGCAATAAGCATCTCACGAGGGACATCGAGGCAGTTTAATGTAGAACAGGGGCCTAGCAGTAATGATAGCCTTTTGGAGACGAGTGTTGTGAACTCCAATAACGACCTGGTGGATTTCTCTGATGCCTTGCAAAGTATGAGTTAATTTTCTGGGTGACATTCTCATGGCTACTTGTTCAATGTGTATTACTCTTTTTAATATTTGATATGGGGATGTTTGATATTTGAATATTAGATTTCACCCTTCTTAAAAACAAGAAGTTGCAGCAATATTTCCTTTGCAAAGCATTTGATTAACTCTGGGATCTGGAATAATCCTCAATGCGAATGACACAATTTCTGGGTTTACACTCTCAAGTTTCTGTTGTTATCAAAGTCATGAAGCAACCCCTGCAGAGAGACACATAACTGATTTTAGTAAGAAATCCATTGTTGTGTTTTGAACTTCATTGCTAGATGAAGTGTTGTCTGAGTCGGCTTCCAGATTCTTGTTTGGGACATGACTATAGAAGCTGCAGGCGATCCTACTTTTGCATCCAAACTGTGTCAAGCATTGACCATATTTTAGAGTTATTACCTGCTGCTGGGAAAAGAGAACTGAATGCTCTGCTCCAGTCACAGCATTAAACAGTGGAATTTTGTGCACGTACTTTGGCTATTTTGATCTACTGCAATCATGTGAAATGGTATGGCCTTTGTCTGGGTATTGCAGATCAGGTAGGGTCCTGACCACGAGTAGCGTTCCTAATCAATCTGTTCTTATTCAAGACGTTGACATGATTGTGGCAGTGGTGGAAAAATCTTTAAAGGAGGTTGCAGAGATCAAAGCTCAAGCCCTATCTGAAGCTGCAGAATGGAAGCGGAAGTATGAAATGGAGCACTTACGGTGCCTCCATCTAGAAAACTGTGCTCTTGGTTTGTGGATCTTTCCTTCAAAGGGTTGATTTGTCAATAGAATGTCTATATTCTGTTTATCAGAAATCCTGGCTTAAACTGCTTCCCACTTACACGTTTTTGTGGAACTTTGGGCTCAGTGTTTAGAGGATTGGGACCTGATTGTGACCTCAACAATGATTGAAGGCTGGGCAACCCAAAGAATGTACAAAAGAACTGTTGTATTGATGAACCAGTTGGTATCAATGCTATAGGGTATAATTGGTCTGATTGATCTATTACATGAAGCTCAGAAGAAGATTATGTTGTTTCAACTATCACCAAAGTGATTGCATTTAAGCTCACATGGTTTCTTTTGGTGGAAAGTTTTCACCAATAGGTGATCCTGATGTGAAGAAGATGGGACAATCCACCACCTTCTTACTGGTGTTTTTGTCAAATTTCTCAGGTGCAAACTCTTCAAGCTCACAGCAGCTGCCAGAGATTAAGAATATGGCCAATGAGGTACTTGAATTGAGTGCTGCAGATGTCACAACAACTGGGCAGCAATCATCTCAAAGTAACAACAAACAATTTATTCACAGCCATTCATCTTCCCTTGAGAACCCTGGCACATTGCCCAAAACAAAGTTTGGGCCTGAAAAGGTTGCAACGATCCATTTTGTTGCCATCAATTTCCCCATGAATCAGTATTTTTCAAATTGTCTTGTGTTGTGTTCTCATATTGACTTGTTTTTCAGTTCTTTATCCCTGCTTGCTTTGGCCACTTAGGCATTTTTTTGTTTAGAGTGATCAAAATTGTAAAGGTAGACTACTTTATGAGGGTTATGGTAACTGCAGGCCATGTTCAAACTGGTGTGGAGTCACGGTCTCCATCAGAGTGATGAACAAAGAATTGTATCTGTTGAGTTTGGAAACATCAGTACAGAAGTCCAGAGTAACAAGCAGGTACTTCCATTGTTTGGTGGTTTTTGTTGGGAAAATAGTTTTGTTTCAGCTCTTGGTTTTTCAATTGCATGAATGTGCAAGACTTTAAAGACAAGTAGACAAACAAAAACTGTTCAGGAGATGCTGGAGTTCTTTGCTATGCTCTTCCTCTTCTTCCCTCTGGCCAGGGCTGAGTGAGCTTGGAACCACATTTGTCCTGGTGACACATTCCAAAACATGATTTTGTTAGTGCTGATTTGTTAATTGACATTTTTGGCCTTCTAATTTTCTCTAGATCCTGTTGGTGTGGGAGACACCTCCAAAATCAGTGGTCATCATCACAAAGCCTAATGCACCAACTGTGCAAAAGCTCTGCAAAGAAATGATCAAGTAAGTGCACTGCAGAGGGCCCATTCTCTAGTGAGACAGAAATCATTGAAGTTTTCAGAAGCAGTTCACAAGTTTAGACTTCATAATTTTTAGACTTCAGGCTTGGGTTTTTTTTCTGAGAGGTGTTGGAGAGCTCTCTTCTGGTATATTTTTGGGGTCTTTTTTCTGATTAGCAGGTCCATACTCAGAAAAATGGGTTTATTGTTTAATAGTCTAAATATCAGAATTTTACTCGTTCTACCATTTGGGGCTATATAGGGGGTTCTGGCAATCATATGCCTGTTTCATCTTTGGATTTTTCTCAATTTCCAGTTCTGGATGAGGAGTCTAAAATCTGGGGCATACTATGTTCCAACAGTTGCCTGTGTTCTTGAGAGGACTACATGAAGGACAAATTTAGTTAAATTTGTAGGCATTGATTTGTTTGTGGTGCACAGGTGGCTGAGAGATGAAAAAGACATGAAAGTGTATACAGAGCCAATTGTGAAGGAGGAGCTCCTCAAAGAAAGCTTGTATTTTTCCTGTGTCCAAGCTTGTGAAACAGGTGACTTCATCCTCTTGGTATGTTCAATGACTGGAGATAAGATATTAAAAAAGAAGGATTAAACTCTTACATTTCCAGGGATGATACTTTCAGATTAACCTTGGTGAGGGTAGTTGTTTCCATTTCTCAAACAATAAAGCAAGAAAATTATGACTTTGGAAATGTCTCAAATAATCAAAAGTTCCTGTAGCTAGGTAAGGCTTTGATTAGTGTAAGCTGCTATGTGGGTGAGAACATATGGAGGAAGGTTCATGCCAGATGTATGCTGTGGTTGAGGCTGACAAGGTTGGATGTGAATGTACCATTAAAGAGGGAACCTACAATAGTGTTAGATATGAATGGCAGATCAGGAGTTGTTGGAGCTGCACAACAAAGTGGACTTCGTCATCACACTTGGTGGTGATGGCACCCTCATTTGGGTAGCATTCTGTCTTTTGCTCTTATGACACCTTGGGAGTTTAGACCGCAATAATTAGGGATGGTGTGGGATGGATTCTGACATGGCTAAATCCAATTTCTGAGCATGGTTGGTTGTTAAACTAAAGAGTTGAGAGGGCCCTGTAATGTGAGGAGAATTTGTGTGGTCAAAGTAAAGATTGAGGAGGAGGAAAAACAGAACATCCTCTAAGATACTATGAGGTCTCTCCTGGCTCCAGCTGACAGGCTCTGTGATTTGGACCTAGCAAGTTTAGTAGCAGCAAATGTCCAGTTTGAAGTGTCATTAGTGGGGGGAGTAAATTCCAATATTGAAATTGTCACCTACAAATTCCATCTCAAGTAATATGCATGACCATCATGTGTACTTGAGGAACAAATGGCATGCATGAGATCAACATAAGGAGAAAGAGGGTCAACTTGGCTATGTTCTAAGGCTATGTGGATCACATTAATCTGGGGTGATGTGAAACTTATTTTATTTTATTCAATTTTGGATGGTTTAGGTATTTTATGCAAATGCTATCATAGATAGGGCCAGTGAAGATACAGAGGGTGAAATCCTGATAGAGAGATCAAGAAACCATGGAACATTTATGGTTGAAGGTTGAATGCTGCTTGTGTTTTTTGGTAGGCTCTGAGGGTGCGACTGATGTCTTGTTTGGTCTTGAATAAAACAAGAGCTGAGATTGTATGCCTTTTTTGTTGTGCAGGCAGCATCGATGTTCAAGGGTCCAATTCCACCTGTGGTGGCATTTTCAATGGGTTCCCTTGGTTTTATGACCCAATTCCGTATCCTCTCTTTCCATTTGGTGTTCATACCAAGGTTTAATGTCACCACCTCACATGAGTATGAGTAATTGCCTTGACACCAAAATGGTCAGAGAGTGACCGTTACAGGGAGTGTCTGCAAACTGTTATGAGGGGTCCAGTGTTTATAACCCTCCGCCACCGGCTTGTATGCCAGATTGTGCGTGATCCACAGAATATGGAGGATGGAGGTCCTGAGGTTGAACATTATTTAGTCCTTAATGAGGTGTCCATTGACCGGGGTTTGTCACCTTACCTGTCAAACCTGGAATGTTATTGTGATGGTCTTTTTCTCACTTCTGTCCAAGGTGATGGCCTCATTCTTTCTACTCCCTCTGGAAGTACAGCATATTCATTGGCAGCTGGTGGCTCGATGGTTCACCCTCAGGTTCTTTCCTGTACACCTTTAGACTGGTCTCCTTCTAGGAGGTATTCTGTACCATGTAGGACACTGCCACTATCTAAATAGGAGCCTATGACAATTTGCCTCTTACACATCTTATTGAACATGAACCAGCTAATCAATTGTAGGTGCTTCCAATGGAGAACTCATTCTGCTATGTCAAGCTGCGGCACTAATTTACCTGTTGCCAAGAGGACATGGCAACCATCACCCTTTTCTCAGCTCACAAGCACATAAAATTTCTTACTTAGATTGTGTATCTTCACAACATGCAGGTGCCTGGGATTCTTTTTACACCAATTTGTCCTCATTCCTTATCCTTCCGGCCTCTTCTTCTGCCAGAAAGTGTGACACTCAAAGTTCAGGTTTCTATGCATGTTTGAACCAGTTTTTCCTTTTGCCATTTTTTGTGCAAGTAATCTCTGGATCCAGTGCACTGAATATTGTACAAATCTCCTTTGGTTATGACTCACTAATGAGCATACTGTTTTATAGTGGGTAACTGTTGAATCAAAATCCAATATATTTTTGGCAGGTGCCAAAAAATTCTAGGGATCAGGCATGGGCGAGTTTTGATGGGAAATCCAGGCAGCAGCTGAGCAAAGGTGACACCCTTATTGTCTATATGTCGGCATGGCCAGTTCCAGCAGCCTGTGAAAGGAAAACAACTGATGGCTTTCTACGAAGTGTGAGGGAAAATTTGCACTGGAATTTGAGGAAGAGTCAGCTGTGATGGCCTTGGTCTGATTAATTACAAATTGTCAAAGCCAATACAAGTCTTTCATCTTGTCTAAGTCATGTTTTGTTTAGCTATTCTCCCTGTTGACTGATTGGGTGAGACTGTTCTGGCCATTATAAGTCTAGATTGCTATGGTGAGCTTAGAGGATCCTATTATGGAACTAGTCTGCCTGTAAGATGGCCACATGTAGATAAATTCACATAGGTTCAATCAAAGGAAGCATTTCCAACTGTTAGGGGTGCAGGGAATGCCCATTCACAATGTGTTATGGATGGTCTTTGTGGTCTTATCCTTGCTTCAAGTCATCCAGCAGTCATCTGGATATACACAATATGGGGTGTAACTGTCCAGCTGGTAGTCACCAGTGGTGTGCTTAAATGATGTGTTCAGGGTGCAGAAGGCCTGAACCACTCATGGATATGTAACTGTCTCAGGCCAATCTGCATGTTTGTTTTCCAGGAAGAAGGGTGAGGCTATTCAACCTAACTGTGAAGTCCTGTTGCTGTGCCTGAGTTTGACCAGCACTGAACTCACTGCTGCAGATGTGGTGATGGGAATTGCTCCTTTTGATCTCTGCTGGAGAGAATCCTTCATGCCTGACTTTTGGGCTCCATCTGGGCTCTACATCTGTTCTCTAAACACATGGAAAACATGACACCATCCAGGGGGATGATGTTACATGCTTTGCTAAGGACTTGAGTTTACAACTCTTTGCTGATGATTTGAACAGTTCTATCCTCATTGGATATAGCACTGCCTTCACCTCTAGCTGATGATCTTTGTCTGTTTTTGCATGATGAACCAAGTGGTTAAAGCCACATTTGTAGCATCTGGAAGAAGATTTTTCCAGTCTGTCTTTGGGAACCCATTCTCTGTTCATTGCATTCAGTTGTTTTAGGATCTCTAAACTGTGGTGTGTAATTTTCTCATGGTTGCCTCATTGTACTTGTGATTTCTAACACTATTCCAAATATTGAATTTGCCATGCTAAATCCAATATTGAGAATATTTACTTGCATTTAAATCATTTAGTACCTGATTGGCTGTGCCAAGCATGGGAAAGGGTTTCATTATTTTGGCTTGGGATACAGTCCAAGTTTTAGGGGACTGATTCCAAGCCTTCTATTTTTGCATCTTGTAACAATGAGTAGGACAATGAGAAATTCCACAATTTAGTGGTTGCGTGCAGAGGACAGTAAGCTTATTTGTAAAGTACCTGAAGTTTTTGTATTGGTAACTTAAACCATTTTGATGAAACTGACGATGGGATCCATAGAGTCAAACTAGGGCCTGAAGACAAGGCTGACGTTCAGCATGACTTCGTTAGCCGTTGCAGGTGCCTCCTGCTTCTTGTTGGTTTGCTTGCGCTGCTGGTGGCCCTAGTTCGACATCCAGGGTTCGCAAGCTCCTTGGCCGAGCCAAGGGGGTTTTTTTTGCCTTCAATTCTGTGACGTAGGTGGGTGTAGGAATAAAACAAAAGAGAGAGCAGAGGGGAAAAGAGAATAAACAGAGAGAAACGTTTCTGGTTTAATTTAGTGTTAATCTAATCTAGTTGTTAATCAGGATTAGAAAAATAGGAGGCAACCAGAGGGAGACAGTCTCAGGTATCCCTTTTGTCATCCAGTTCCAAAAGTAGTGGGTTGCTATTGGAATCTTGAATGCAACCAAGGTGCGTATCACTTTTACATACAGTACTTTATGCAGCAAACATGTAGCAAAGTTAGTAAGGGGGTAATGGAGGCAGACAATTTATTAAAGTGGCTTTTTAGGAAGCTTTAATGTGGTGTTGTTTGTCTCGAGTCCTATAGGAATGGGGACAAGGAGTGAGGATTGTGATATTTTGGTATTAGGGTATAAAGATTGTATTAAAACCTAGTAGAGTAATGTTGACAGCGTCCAAAATTATGACAAAGTTAATGTTTGGCATTGGCATAATGCTTGAGTTAGGGAACTCTATGTGATTTTGTATCTTTTTCTTGTTGATCCACTTAGTTTTGTGTTGTTGGCTTTATAGATTTAAAACTGCCTTGTTATAGTAGGCAGTCTTTAGAAAGTGGGGTTGTGTTCTTAGTAAACCTCTTTTTTCATGAACACCAAATGTCCCATGTCTTATAGTTCATCATGTTTTATTAAATCTTGTAATTTTCATGTCCATTTCTCTTTTCATGCACCATCACAAACCTATTCACCATCCCATTTCCTATGCAAATCACGAACCACCCATTCATTCCCACTACTATTTTAACAAACTACGCACCGTCTATTAGTTCCCATAGCCCTTCATACGAATGTGGCGTCCCAACTTCACATTTCCCCAAACCTTTTGATAATGGACATGTAGGACCTTTTCCCACCTTCCATTTTATTAGCATGTACAATTGCTCATGATTAGACCCCCCAACTTATTTTCATTTCCCCAACATGCCTGCAACCTCCACTTAAAGCCTTTCGCCCCACCTATGGGTGTTAATTTGCTATTTGAAGGTTAACTTGTCACCAACATTTTTGTTAGGCATCAAATTCATCTAATCTAAAACCTTGTGACAATTTTGATTCAATACCTTCCCTTGTTTCCTCCTTGCTTGCATAAGCTTAGGTTTGGGTTTCAACATGGGATGTTTCCGAATCCTTCCATTTAAGCACATCATTTTCAATTATACAATTACATTCTTATCGTTTTATAATGTGATGTTTAAATGATGTTTTGTTTTTCATTGGATAAGTTAGCAAAAGACTCCTATGATGTGTTAGTTTGGCATTTGTTCCTCTTGTTACTGTAATAGTGTTTTTGTTTTGGCTTTTGTGTCGGAGCAACATGGCATAGGGAAATGCAAATCCACCTCAAACATTTTCTAGCAAGTAGCTAAGAAAACATGTAGGAGGAATTTTTTTATAAGCCCAAACTTTCGCAACAAGTCTGAGTTTAGTGTTTCTTCCCCAACACAATCTTTTAGTTCATAAATGTTTTTTTTATAGTTTAGTTATTGGATGTGCAAGGGAATACTTTTGTGAAATTCACGCTCTAACACCATTTTTTCTTGCACCCATGTCCTACAATATCACTTTAACTCTCATCGTTTTACATCTTGAATCAAATGGCTTCTTCTTGGTTTTCTTGAAATATTACAAACTAGACTAAAACCTTGAGCTTTTGTTTGATCCTTCAAATTGACATTCCAATGCATGTCACATTTGTTCGCAAATGGTATTTTTGGGATGATTTCTAAACATCTTTGAGACTATTTTCGCCCATAAGATTTCACAAGTGGATTCTCATAGTTGTTTCAACTTTGTTTTCATATTGCACAAGGTCACATTCCACATTGAATTACACATGTCCTTGGAGTGCCCACCTTTTAGCCATGACCAAACCTTCAAGTGGAGTTTGTCCCATTGTCATGGGGGAAGTTTTGTATTGATTCGCAAGTTGTGTTTTATTATGCTTTTAATTTTGTGATGTATTTGTAACACATTTCTCCTTGCACCAATTTGGAATTACAACCAAAGGTGGATGTGAAGTAATAATCAACAACATTAGATGCATTTTGGAACTGCACCCCATTGGATTATTCTTTAATTGGACGTGGCAAATGCCTTCAATTTAGTGTTAAGATGGGTCATTTCAAAAACTTTGTGTAGCAAGTGGGGACATCATACAATTCATCCCCTTTGTTTGTGTATTTTATGCATTTGAATTTTCCTTGTTTTATTGTCATTATAGTCATGAAGGTGATGTCATAATCATCCCATCTACCATGGGAACCCATCAAAGTGATCCCATGGGAGAAGCATTATTTGCCTTAACCCACTTTAGGGCTTTACATTTTATAACTAATTGGTTTTTCCTCTTATTTATTTCCATCCATTATAGTTGACATCCACATCATTGGCCCTTTCAATTTTATCATCTGTTTATGAACATTTCAAGATTGAACTCCATGCAGTAAATTTTTCTATCCAACCTCAGAATTGTGTAGCACGTTCACCTTTTAACTTGCGGCCTGACTTTGACACCCCTTCTTAATTTAACACCCCATTAGAAATTAAAGTCTTGTGGATTCCATTAGGCATTTCATCATTCATATCATCCTTCATCAAAGGTGTCTTATTAGAAGATGTTTGACGTGTCAACTTTCTTTTTAAAATGGATGATGTTCAAGTAACCATTGGAATTTTAATTCACTGCTTTCCGCAATAACCATCTTAGTTTTTCTGATGCACACTTCCCTCTTCCACCTTCATAGAACCTTTTTTTTCCTTTGGTTCCTCCTTTTTTCATATGTTTGGTGTTTTTTGGGTTTAGGATCCTTTTGTCACAAATGCCAAAGCTATGGAGTTCATTCATATGGATGTTCATTTGTAATTTGTAATGAATTCATATTTAATTCTTGATTTTGTTTCAATTCATTCTTAGTTAACTTTTAGTTAAATTTTACTTGTAATTCATTTCTAGTTCGCTTTTAATTAAATCCTAGTTCATTTCTAATTGACTTTTAGTTCATTTATAGTTAATTTTTAATTTACATTTAGTTCATTTGTAGTTAATTTTTAATCAAGTTTTAGTTCACTTTTAATTAATTCATAGTTCACACATGGGTACATTTAGACCACACATGGGTGCACATGGGCCACATGTACCTTGGAAATTTCATAACAATTTTTTTTTAGGTTCCTAATAGGTATGAATAAAGGTAAAATTCACTATTACTTTTAATATGTTTTAACACCAATTTTGGGCATGTTTCCTTATCATAACCTTGTTATGTTTTGTTTCGTCCTTACAATATTGAATTTTTGTTTTGCATGTGTTGTGTTTTTATTTGTTTTGCCCCAACAACTTATTTTGGGAGTTGGGCCTTTGTAGTTTCAATCATAGCTATTACGTTTATGATTGATCAACATCCGTTCTTTCTTGAAGCTTTAACATAAGTCGACAACAACATTTTCCCTTTCTAGCAACACCTCAAAGCAACATGTGATCTTCTACTACCCCAACTTTCATGTG
Organism: Sphagnum contortum; assembly: GCA_963920785.1. NCBI lineage: Eukaryota > Viridiplantae > Streptophyta > Sphagnopsida > Sphagnales > Sphagnaceae > Sphagnum > Sphagnum contortum. Next base: position 15,835,735 of record OY987279.1, on the reverse strand, counting down.
TTCCTTTTTTTGAATAATTCGTTATGCAACAAATGGTTCAACTTTAAGATTGCATCTTGAAGCGTGTACACCATCATACCCTTTCCGACATGCTTTCCATAAGACATGCTTTCCATAAGATATCTGACACCCATTATGCTCAAATTTTATCATGTTTCAGCCTTAGGGCAAGTGTTTGGTTTATAATTCAACCAATTTTTTCAATGTTTCGATTATCTCCCCAATTTTTTTCACAACATTTTAGACATGATTTGGACTACCACATCCTTCAATTGTAGGTATCCTTCTATGTGTGTGCACACATCCATTGACCTTATGGTATCCACATCTTATGGTGTGTTCATGGTAATGAGCACACAAGAACCCATGATGCAGTTTGTGACACTTTTGTTGCCATTGCACGAAATTCTAGTTTCCATGTGGGACAAAAAAATTACATATGTCTTCTTCAATCATGTTCAATTCCATTTGTTGATTAGTCAACATTGTGTTCACCAAAGATGAAATTTGCACTTTAGTTGATGTTGTTATTGCCAACCCACCGTGATCAAATTTATTTTTTTGACTTTGCACAATTCAAGGATTTTGCTACTTTCAATGTAGCTCAAGCCAAAGAGAAAAGCTATCATGACCACCACTAGGTTGATCAACTCCTCCTTTTAGCAATTGAAGTATTTGGATGTTTACACAAATAGGTTGATGTGTAAAAACACAATTGTGCTATGCCTTTTGGAGTTTAAAAAACCAAAAGGCCCTCCTCTTTCTATTTTGGTTATTTTTTTCCGTCAAAAAATTTCAATTACATTTCAAAGGATGCAAGCATACTTCATCTTAAGTCAAGGGGTAGCGGTGGGCCTAGCTATTTCCCAACTTCCACCCCTTCAAAACACAATGCCCAATCACCATGGCAAACTTATTATAGGCAATTGGTTGTTGATATGGAAAGATTTTGACATCGAATTTGAGCTAACTTGACATCTTGTAAATTCTCCATTTTCTTTTTTCCTTTGTACATTTTTTGAGTCTATGGAGTATTTATAAATAAAAATTTGAAGGGTTGTCTAAGACTAAAAGCCTACAAATTGTGAAAGTATGATTGGCAATGGGCCTTATCATGATGAAGAATAGAGAGAAAACAGGCTTTCCACATGTGCAAGCCTTTGACAACCCTGTTAAAAACCTTATTTTCTACAAGGTGCACAACTCAGGATGTGGGTCTGGTTCCAATGGCCTTCATATACTAAGATAAAATTTCTTGCTTTTTTCTTTTGCAAACCCTTGTTTTGAAGCACACTTGACTTTTTCTTGCCTGTAGCAATATAATAGCTCTTGTACCATATAGCTATTTTGCATTGTTGGTCAGAAACATGCACTTGTAATTTAATAGCTAAGCTTAAAGCAAATGCAACTTTTCAGATTAATACTGTTACCATGTTCTCATTGAACAGTTTTGCAACATGAATCATAACATGGTGGATGGAACTTGGAAGTGGAGGGAAGGAGTTTGGCTCAAGCGGCCTATTATTTTCATTTTTGTGATGTAGCATAGGTAATCATCGCACAAGAGATTTAGCACAAGTGACTATGATCCCACACAATATTTAGATTTAGTGGCGACAAGTTTCAAGGTAACTGTCAAAACAGGGGGAAACTAACAAAACTACCCTAAACAGTAGAAATCTGGTGAAATTTTCTTTGTGACCTGGCACCCTAAATCCCATCCAAGAATAGTGTGTGACACATTGGAGCTAAAAACTCCTCTTAAGGTGGTTGCACCTCCCCAGCTGAGGCCAAAATTTTGCACCAGTTCACCAGAAATATAAACACTGGGCTCAAGTAAAGCCCAAGCCTCAAGCCCAAAGTAAAGCACCCTAATTTGCTATTATTTAAATATTGGCTTAGCTTGGATTTACAACTGGCTTATTCTCGGTGCCCAGGTGGACACAAATCACGTAATGTTCGAACTGTGACACTTCTTGGCAATCTATTTTTGAGATAAAAATTTGCCCCAAATAAGGGGATCAGTCATTTAATTTATTTTTATAAGTGTCACAATACTGGTGAGTATCCCCAGACAGATTCCGTCATAATTTGACTAACTGCCGATACTTTCCTCTAGGAACATTAAAAAGTGTAGCCAGTAGGCATACTTGTGACAACTCGCTCATTAAAAAGGGTGCAGTCTGGCGAATTGATATTAAGAAAAAAGGAGATTTTCGTCAGAAAGTTTGGGCAGTCTTAGCTTTTGGCGATTTTTCGCCAAAAAAAAACCAGGCTGGATGGGATCTTTAGTGTGTGTTGTTGTTGAGAATAAGTATTAGGTACCCATTGAACAAAGCGTGGATTGATTGGGTTGTTAGCCTAATTGAGTTTTCTAATCACGGACACCTTGAAAAATAAGGCTACCTAGTACCGTATATCATACATGATACCCTCCTGTTTTCGCTATGAAAAGATGGTGCTGAAGTAATAGAGGTTGAACAATATATGACGAGCAAAGATCTTGTAATGCCTGGTTACAAGCTTCGATTACACTATGGAATTCTAGAAACCACTTGTCCTCGAATGAAGCTAAAGCTTTCACCTACAAGTCGATCAATGAATCCTGCCCGCATAGGGATCTACGACGATTAATCTTCTACGAAGTCCTTCTTTGTGAGCGTCGTGTTTATCTATGAAGTTCCTTTCTTTGCCGTTGGGATCGTCACAGTATGGAAACGCAGGAAGAACAGGAGGGAGGAAAAATGATAAAGGAAGGAGATGACCTCAATCCAAATTCTACAGTGTCAGTTTGAGCAATTCTATCTGCATAGGCAGATTAGAGTGCTGAGTTTTGAAAATTGTTTCAAATTTCATTATTCATTAGGGGAAGTTAACTAGTCTTTGTATATTTTATGGAGAACTTGAGAGAAAGGGGTATTTTTTTGGCATGCTCTAAAATAATAAAATGTTCAAAATTAGTTCAATAATATTGAGAATATTTTAGGTACATTTAACATATATTATCATAATCTAATTCTAAGCACCCTGTTTACATTCAAATATATTATGAAATTTACTTTTTTTTCAATAGGTTGCACCGTATATTTTTTTGCACGTCATTTGGAAAAAAAAATCAAAGCAACTTCCCTCCGCTTATTCAACTACCCTTGTTTGAAATGGGTGGACATTGCGGTATCAAATTTCAAATAGATTGGGTTCTCTGTATGCTTCCCTCTACTTTGTTTTCAATCACCACACACATGTAAGCACATTTTCAACTACGTCTACTAGTCAGAAGCACTGCAGTTGTAATATTTGCACAAAGCTCTGTCAATGCCACTAATTGGACAATATGCATGGCAGCTTACTATCTGTGATGATGTTCTGCAGCTTAGTGTTGCTCGAAGGCCATGAGTTTGATCTTCGAGGACAATGGACCTCCATTGTACCTGATTGTGAAGCCGTTTCAAAGGACAGTCAAGCACTTCCCACAGATGCTTCCTGGATTTAAATACACGCATGGAGAAACTATTTAACGATACTACTGGAAGCTTAAATTTGGGGAAAAGCATTGCAATTTTTCAAAGTTGAAAAAATTGTATATAAATTTTCTCATCTCATTTTTGATATATTTTTCAAATGCATTTGAGTTACATTCAACAAACAAGACTTGACTAACTCAAAAGAACTGTCATTGTGACTTTCAAAGAAGTCCATTGCAGCATGCTTCCTTCAATGCTAATTTTCCACTAAAAAGTAGACAAGCTACTCTGGATCCATGAATTGCAGAATATACCTCAAAATTTGAGAACAATCACCATAATGATTTGACCCAATCAGGAGAATGATTATTCCAAACAATTGCCTCATTGATTAGAAGTGTTTTTTCTTGCATTGAACAAGGTTCAGGACTCGTTTTTTTTCCCACAAGAGTTCTTTCTGTCCTATTCCCGGAGTAGTCTGCAATGTCTGAGCCACTTTTCCTAGCATCAGAAATCTCTACGGGCGGGAGACTATCAACAAGACATACCCAACTGTCATGTCTAGTGGGTCTCAGGTCGAACTCTTCACCATTTGACGAATCCTTCATGTCTTCAGATTAAGAATGAGGATGAATGGGATGTAGGTCATCATCGGGGTGGACACTAGAATATTTGGTGAAAGGGAAGCTTGCAAGTTTGACTTTGTTCTTCCAGCTTCTACATGATCAAGAACACTTAGACTGTCAGAAGCTCCTGAACCAAAGGACTCCGTCAACAGCTTCACTGTCAGCCTCCACGTACGCGCATTGTTTGAAATCCCTGTAGAGGGCGAGGGGCCAGGGCGTGCTATCAAACTGATAGTACCTGCCAAGAATTGGCTTAAGTGCCTCGGTCGCTTCCTGGGCATGATAATGCGGCATGGTGGAAAAGATATGATGCGCAACATGAGTATCTACGATGTGATGAAACACGGAGTTGAGAATCCCGTAGTTGCGATCCACTGTGGAAAGAGCTCCCCGAAGCCAGTCCCATTCTGCGTCTTCGTAATGAGGCAAAGACGGATGCGTATGCTGCAAAAACGTGATGAGGACAAGAAAACTGTTGACAATCAGGAGCGGTACACCATACACTTTGAATAGCCAGAGGAAGCCGTAAACAGATCCAAGCCCGTAGAGACCAAACCCTACGAGAAGCAATCCAAAATCGCTAACGATGACTTGAAACTGCTCTCGCTTGCTGTAGATAGGACTATTGGGATGGAAATGCGAAGCGAACCGCGGATACTTTCTCCCTGACAGATTGCAAACAAGATAGAGAGGCCATCCCAACAAAAGAATGAAAGCAATCATGAGTATCCGACCCGGTGGATGCTGAAGGTACTGCATAACTCCTCGTAGTGTTACATCCTCCATCTTCTTAGGAGCGAAAACCTCATCGCGATCCGCACTACCCGTGTTACTGTGGTGTCTCCTGTGAGAATGCTTCCACGAAAAATACGGTACCAGCAGACAAGAATGGAGGACGAATCCTACAGAGTCGTCTAGCCACTGGTGGTCACTGAAAGCGTGGTGACCACATTCGTGAGCTATCACCCACACTCCCGTGGAAACGCATCCTTGCAGAGTCCAGTACACAATCCACAGGGCCCATGATATTCCTACCACGGCCCCGGTCGCTTCCTCAGACTCCAACAACACGATGTAGCGCGTGAAGTAAAAGAAAACACCGATCAAGAACAAGTCGACAGCCAGGTACGAAGCCGACCTTAGAGTCGACCTTTCGAAACAGTGCGACGGAACTGCCTTCCGCAGTTGGCCTATAGTGAATGGCGGCTTCGCAGTCGGGGCCCGATCCAACATCGGATTGCAACAAGTTCGGTCATCATCATCATCCCTGAAGCTTGCCCCCATTTAGGCGTGTGCTAAGCTTCAAACTGCTTTCACTCACCGAAGCGAAGCTATTTTTAGTTCTGCAACGCAATACGATGGAGGTCCTCCGCAAGCCAAAGAGCTTCTTTTTCTTCTTTTCATTAATAATGTGTTCGTCTTTTCTCCTTCTCCTCTCTCTTCAGAAAAGTGTTTGAACAAAGCGCCAAGCTCTACTATTTTGGGCAAAGAGTGGCTCCTTGTTTGAATCACCTAGTACTCTAAAACATTTCTTTAACAAAACACAATTTAACCGCGTTAAAATCACAAACACAACCACATGCGCTCGTGAAAAATGTGGCCGTCTTCAGACAACACTAAGCCAGCCCAGGGTTTCTTTTTCCAATTTTGTGGTGTAGCCAAGGTGGCTATCATCTCCAAAGTGATTTAGCCAAATTTGGCCACATGTACTAATATGGACGTAGGAAAAAGTCAAAATCCTTCAACATTTTTGGCTACGTACTGGAACTAATAATAAAAATCTGGCGATTGATAGATTTTTTTTTTCGAAATCTAGCGAATTTGGGCCATTTTTTCCATGGAAAATCCTTCCTGTAGGTTGAAATCATATTTTTCAGGTAGGGACTTGGCAAAAATTCGCCAGTAAAAGGAACGCTGAGTCAGCCTACTGCGTGACACGGGCAATTGTCTTCAGCGGCACGACCCGAGCAGCCTTTCTTTTGATGGTTATATATAGTCAAAAAGCTATATTAAAATTAAGAAGTGCTGAAATCAAATTTGTTTTGAGGATTTGAATAGCCATAAATTCAACCAGAATTTAAGAAAAATTGCCAAAAATATTGAAAGATGTTTAAACATTTCTACTTTCATATTTAGCTTGCAGTCAAGTTTGGTTAAATCTTCATCTGGATCATCGCCACTTTGACTACATTGGAAAATTGACCGAGAGATGCATCAAAGTTGTGAGAATGGACACATCTAGCCTATTATCTGAATTCCACCATCATTGCATTGGCGAGTTGTATTTCCGCCCATCATGGCATTGGCAAGTTGCTGCATTCCGCTCATCATTGTGTTTGGAGCTGCATGCCGCCCATCATTTTCGGTGGCAGTTAGCAGAATCCAGCATGATTTTCCCCGGATGAGTGCTGGCGCCCGCCAGTCGATTCCAGGCGTGCAAATTGATGGTGCAACCCTGCAAAACTTTATTCCCTCTCTGAATGTCATTTTCATTGCGGAAAAGACGGCCACGCGAAAGGAATTGGGTCTACGAGTTGCTATCGTCTACGAGAACGTTTTTCTGCGTAGGTCTACATTCATTGCAGATCCCTCTATGGATATCTACACGTGGTAACTTATGTAGTAGGTAAAGCCCGATTCTCTTAAACTGTCAGGAGCATTGTTTTCATAATGCCCACCGTACGCGCAAAGGAAACTCCTCTCTGGGATTGGGTCTGATTACCAAAAATAAGGGTACCTACCTCTTACATTAAAAAAAACGAGGTGTGCTTTACTCAAAGCCTGTGGAGAGGGTAAGTGAGCTTTACGAAAATTGTAATGCCCGCACAGGAAATGGACAAAAAAATTTGTCCCATAATGTGCCATCCAAATACACAAAAAAGAAGAAGCTAACCCTTTCCAAAGGTTGAGTCTATTTTTCCCTTAATATTTTGCAAGGATTTGCAACAAGTCCAAACTTCATCTTTGGTTTTCTCATATTTTGATTAATGCGTGTTGAGCACAGGTTTTCCAGCATAAGGATCCTGCTGGTTCCTGCTAACCTTCCCAGATGGTTGATATGCCAACACTTTCCATACGACCGATCAGCCTAGTACATGAAATCTTGAACACGTTCTAACACTCCGTGTTGGCCAGGTCTTGGTCTTTCTAGTATACATGAAGGCATTGCTGTCAGTGCTTTCTTGTACACAATAGTCGCGGGCCCAGATACACTTCTAATTTTCCTGCACAAGAAGGATAAACCATATTAGCTTCTGCAAATATTTTTTGTTTTCTTACAGGAAACGTCTCACTCCAGATTAGCGAGAAAATTGCACCCTGAAAGGCGCCCTTTAAATACATTGTGCTTGTCTGTCCAAGTCATCGCAAACAAATGTTGGCCAGTTCTTGGTTTTTTACAAGAGCTACCAGGTTTGGGTCTATAGACTGTTTTAAATCAGAAAATCCCCTGATTTCAAGTCTAGGGAGCATTTTCAAAAATTAAAACCTGTCAGTTTTAGGGCCAGATCAAATTTTCTTAATCAAGAGTTTCAGGTTTGAGAGGTTCAACATTTGTAAGAACCTTTGGTTTCAGGTTTAGGCCGGGGCTGGTTTCGGTTTATTTTTTAGGATGGTTCAAAAAGTTGATTTTCAAACTAATTTGATTTTCTTTGGATTTTGGAGTTCCCAAAGTTTTCCCATCATATTCTCAAAAGGTTGTCATGGTTATCACGATTCCCAAAATGTTTTAAAACATGTTTCCAAGAATAATGTTATAGGGAACAATGTAAGAAATAATTAACCAACAATGATTTCGACCCACAACATATGGCCACAAATATGTTGTGATGATGTATTGTGTAAAAACCTTTTTAATACTACCATTGGAGATGCCCTTATAAAGCTAAGACTTATGACCCTAGAACCTTAGAACTTAAAGATAGGATTCTAGAGCATGAAAATCCTAAACATTATCTAAATTTAGAGCCCTAAACCTACCTAACCCTAAAATTGGACCTTGTAAAAAGCCATTTAAACTTGTCAAATCCGGTTTTTTGGTTGGGTTCAAATCCATGAAAACCCAGTAGGTCTAGTTTTAAGACTAGGTCTAGGTCCATGTGAAATCATTAGGTCTAGTTTTTTTATGGGTTCTACTCCCATGTTGAGTTGTTGAGTTTGGTTTTTAGACCCATGTCTAGATTTGGACCTAATGTTGATCAGGAACCCGAAATTGGTCAACACTGGAAAGTACCAATGTTGGGTGGATCTAATATTTTGGAGAGAATAGTTGGTTTTGATTTTTTAAGAGTAAAAAAATAATTGGTCTGGTTCTTGATTTTTTTTGAAAATCTGATACCCTCTTGATGTTTAGATTATTATAAAAATAAGAGCACTTGGTTTTCAAGTAGGTTTGTTTTCACCTAAATGAAGTTTGAACTCAAGATTTTTTGAGATATATTTAAATATTAAACATAAAATCACACTTAAATAACATATATGACTATTTTTATTTCTTGTTCATTCATCTTAATGGTTTTAAAGTGAAGACCATTGACATGTCTAAATCTAAAGTTTAACTCCTCTTTACATGTGTCAAGGGTTGTAATTAGTGGTTAATACTTTTTAGGAGCTTTAAATCTCAGGTTCAAACCTTGTAATGATAATTGATAAGTCATTCTATCAATTGGGGCTTTTTACATACCTGTACAATTATGAAAATCGACTTTGACAGGTATTAGATTTGAACCTATGTGATATTCAACTGCTTCTCAAAGTGCCAATTCTCACTCAAAATGAGAATAATTGATTTTTGATTTAAGACTTCCTTGAAAACTGAACTGAAAATTAGATTGAAAATCGGTGGATTGATGATTACTGCCCAACACTAATAACAACTTGTTCATGTTTTGCCTTTCTTCTTTTGGGCATATTATCTTTTGTGTTGAATCCTTTTATATTTGTGCATGCAGTATAAATTTTGTACTCTTGACACTATTTTATTTGCAATGTATTCAACAAAATTCTTGAAAGATGTCCTTTACCAAATGGTAAGTGCTTTGTTGCTTGTTTGCAATGTGTAACCCCCTTGCATAGTGATTTCAGAACATTTCAAAGCTTTTGGAAATGCCATGCTTGTTCTTGCTCAAGTATATTTCCTTTTTGTTTATTGTTTGAAGAATTCAAGAAAAACATTTATTTGAACAATGCAAATGGAGAAATATACTTGTTTCTTTTGATTTAGTAATAAAATCTGATTGGGAAGAGGAGAATGGATTATGATAAAATAAAACAACATAAAAATTCAGAGTCTTATGTAATTTGAAGCATGTTAATCTCTTGTTGGTGCCTTTGTGTAGTCAAATGTAAATCCTTTTGCAATAACCTTGTTGCCAAATGCATTCCCCATGGCAACACACATGTCATTAATGTGTTTGAGCACCCTTATTATCAATGTAAACATTCAATAGACATGTGAATATGACAAACTACCATTCTACCTTACGATCACCAAATCAACTCCACTTCACACAAGTATTAATTTAAAAATAAATAAATAAATAAATATGTTTTGAAGGCTTGATTGTTAGCCACAATATAAATTAGACATACTTGAAAAACAATTTGCTAAGCATTTGTCATATTGGGTATTGTGTGTGAAGTTCCAAAAGTGGAAAGTTAGTTTGCTGATTACACATGTGCAGGAAAATTGGAACCAGATCCTGGCCAAAGTTTTTTAAAATTTGAATACTTATATGGTACAAGGAGGATTTTGCTTAATTGTTTTTGAAAGGCACTAACTTCCTTGAAGTGGGCACAATTTTATTTTTTTTCATTTTTTCATATCAAAATTTTGGAAAATTTTAACAAATAATTAGCACAATTTGCTGAATTTACATTAAAAAAAATCCCAATTTCTTTATTAAAAAATGCCAAATTGCTTTTAGGTAAAAACAACATTGAGTACTAAATATTGTAAAAGCACAACAATCTCAGTTTGAGCTTCGCACTACTAGTGACAATCAACTATTTTATTTTATTCTTATGTTTTCATATGGTTTTCAATAATTCATTATTATTTATGTCAATATCAAATTTAATTTAAATTAATATACATTTCATGGACATGAAAAGACACAAGTTGATTTGTTTTTTCATATTCATGTTGGTGGATAGGGGAAAAGATTGAGGTAGTTATAAAATGTAGGTAGTTATTAAGAAAGTTTATTAAAAAATGAAGCAATTAAAAAAAATTAAAATGAAGTAGTTATGCTTGAAAATGAGATAGTTATTTTGAAATTTTCTTTGGAATGGTTCATCAACAACCAACCAAAGGATTTAAAAAACCCCCTGTATTCCAGTTCTGATTACTCGTCAGTGGAATTCAACAATTCTACGCCATATATGGGGCTTTCCATACCATGGACAAAACAATCCTCCTTCCAGTTAAAGACACCACCTTAAGGCTTATACTAATGTCACATTGTGTTTTCCACCACACAAGGTGTTGTTGTGAATTGTTATGCCATGAGCTATGAATATTGATTAATGTTGTATGGGTATATTGTTCTTGATATATCCTTGGGTAATGGTTTTTTTTTGGCCAATTTGTTTACCCTTTGGGTTATGAGTAAAAGTATATTAACACAAAAAAATTTCCATTGGGTTGATGTTTTGGTATACAAAAATCAGTTTTTTGGTTAATGGGTAGGGTCCAGATACCCTCTAATCATATACCCCTTTTCAGGTTAAAAATGGGTATGAATTTTAAATTTTTTAGATATTCACATTAAATTTTATTTTTTTGAAAGCTCAAATACAATATCAGAAAGGTAAGAATGCCCTACGAGGTAAGTATGAGTTAACACGTATGAGTTAATTTGTGTCAAGTACATTTCTTGGAATATCTAGGTGATGTATGTGGATGAAATTCAATTTCAATCCTTCCTATGATTTTTAGATAATAACTATTAGGAATGTTTATATATGTTTGCTAAATGACTACGCCTTGCCCATTCCTTGCCATATATGATACCTGCTCTTGACAATGGGATTCTTGAAGTTGCCTAATATTGAAAGAAATCTGATCCTTAATCCCCAATTTGAATATCTCAAATGAGTATCTCAATTTGAGAATGTTTTAAAATTTTCATTATATATGTAAAAATGTGTTGGCATGGGATGGTGAGAACTCTCCTAATGTAACATGAGGTTCTGATTTGAAATCCTATGTTTTGTGACTTGGACCAAGCAGAACCGGTTTCCCTTTGGGAGATTATTAAATGCTGAACCTCAATGCTAGGTGCGGTAGTTTTTGTTGTGTATGTATGGTAATTACTTTGAATTCAATGGAAGTGAATGCATATTCTTGTGATCACTTGCAAACATTCCACAAAACTTTGGACACACAATGATTTGAAAACAGCCAAGAAATATTTGACAGTTGGCTGACATTTCATGTAATGTTCAGGAAGATTGGATGACATTTCATGTAATTTTAAATGAAGAATGTTTTGAAAAATACCCATAATGATATTCACATAAGGTGAAGCATATGAATGAATAATGCATTGACAAAAGCAAATTAAAATCATTCAAATACATGTTATGCACATGTCCACAATCATGTTGGATACTTGAGCAACTAGTTAACTTTACACAACTTGTTAGAATGCAGTAAAGAACAATAGGTGTATGAGTTTGGTCTAAAAGAGAGAAAAAGATAAACACCAACACTGGAATCTCCTCATTCTTGGCAATTAAAGATGAGAATATGAAAAATACACATACATCAAGCAAATGGTCCAAGAAAACAATAAAGCAGCATATTTACAGTGGAAACCAGTTTTGTGATATCAAAAATTTAGCAAAATTAGTTGAATTTACACTACAAAAACACATATTCCAAACATTCAATTTTTGTTTGGGTCAAAAGAACAAGAAAATTTGTTGAGAAAAAAAAAATGGTGTTAATTTGACTGAAATGTTGTTTTGGCTGATACATAAGCATATATAAGAAGTCATTTATTATGTCCCTCATCTCTCAAAGTTGAAGAATCTTTCCTCCATTGTAAAGTCCAAAACTTTGAAACAACCTTGAACATCAAAGAAGGTTTGTCTGTGCCTATAAATTGTGGCAAAAACTATTGCAAAGGATTATTCCAATTAGAGCTTTTGAAATAGTCTTCATATATGTATGACGCAACTTTTTTGTACTTGGACTAAAGTAACTTGTGTAGAAAAAGGTTTATTACCTTTTGAAATAGTTTTCATATGAAATACGAGGCTACTTTCCTTAGTTGGACTATAGGAAAAAGTAACTTGTGTAGAAAAGCATTTACCACAAGTAAATTAAGTATTGTTGATCTTGCCTCACATTCAAGATTCATTAGAACAACATGTTTATAATTCAAAATCCTTGACTCTGATTTAATTAGGCACAACAACTAATGCATCATCATCATCAAATCATATATATATTAATTTAGTAAGTCTCTGTGTCCGTGACGGAGGTTTTGGGGGGTGGGGGAAGGGAGAGGCCAGTGAAACAGCGGGTGGCCCCCTCCTCTACCAAGCCTGTTTCTCGAGGTCTTGAAACCTAGATCTCGTCTGTCCGTCTGTCGAGGTCCTGAAACTCAGATGTCGTCTGTCTGTCTGTCGAGGTCCTGAAACCCAAATCCCAAATTGTAAAAGTAAAGTAACCGCCCAAAAACCTGCCTGGCTCCTCTTTTTTGGGTTTTCGTGAAACCCGACAGTTCTGTGAGATTTTTTTGAAACAACTAGAACCGGCAACAGTTCTTTAATTCTGATTTTTTTTTTTCAAATACCCGGAACTTGTGATTTTTTGACTCCGAGTTTTAATTCTTTTAATTCCCATTTTACAAATACCCAGATGTGGAAGTTATTCAACATAAAATGATCCCTTGGGGGGGGGAGGGGGCTTCTTTCAACTCCAACCTCTTTTTCGATCTCTAAAATATTTGCAAAGTAATGAGATTTTATTCAATATTAAAAATATAACATGTTGGAAGGCAAAAGATTGAATGCACCAAAAGATTCTAAAATATTTTATAGCTGGAGTAAACAAACAAAACAACAATAAGAGTTATTAATTGGTTGAAAAAATTAACGGGTACCCACTAGTAGCACATGTGCAATGGAAAAAACATACTACCAATTGTCGACAATGGACTTATTTCAAAATGGAATTGGATTGTTTTGGCTGTGCTATTCTCTCATATGGCTATGAGAGTCTATGGCTTCAAGTCATTCACCACATAATTCTTGTCAGATCATGTATGTATATCTATGCATGTGTTAATAAAACTACATGTTTCAAGCCTAGCTACTTGATTCTTCTCCTCTACCCACTGACATGAAAAGGCAAAACTTTGACAAACTATTTGTCAAATATCCTTAAAATCGTCCCTTCCAAATTGGAGTTTAAAATAAAAAATTTAAAGATTTATTTAGCTATTAAAATACATTCCATAATTTTCTTCAATGATTATATAATTTACAATTATTAACTTGATTATAACCTTCCACTTTCTTTACCATTATTCTTACCTCTTTCTCATACAAGTGAAGTTAAATGATCATAAGATTTAAATTTAAAGTTTTATTTAACTATTAGAATAAATTCCATAAATTTAGAACTTTTTTCCTTGGCCACAAGGTTCTAGGAAAATAATGTTATAAACGAAAATATTTTAAGGAAAAAATTCACATGTGGACAAACCGTGTACCTCAATTGGTTAAGAACATTGGTTCACCCAATCGTTCATGTAATGTTCACATTTCCAATTGTGAGTACAACGCAAATGTTGAGTGAACTGGGCTCTTATTTCCTCACGGCGTAGGGAAAACTCATTACACTCTGGAGCAGGACCTAAGAAGAATCCCTTACCACCTGATGGTGATGGTTCACCGCCTTCCTCGGTCGAAAAGGCTCAATAGGGTGAGCTCGGTAGGACCCGTTGCATAGTACAAGAATATACGTACTCTCAAGTATTAAAAAGACAAATTATAAAATTAACACGTGATCACTTATTCAATATGGAATGGTGTACAGTCTACATGGTTCCACCAATGCACACTATAACTTAGTCAACAACGAAAGACACATGAAAGCGTGAATAGTTCGCACGTGTTTTGTGCTTGTCAACTGTAATATGTACCAAAGTATACACTGGAGACTGTATCATAGTCTCACACCTTAGGCCGACTTGACACTAGGGCCAAAGCCCAACAAACCTCTGGCCAATATAAACCTTTTATTAGTGTCATAACTTTGGCTAACTTGGGCTAACTTGGGCTCATACCCTAGTACCTTGCCCAATTCGACACTAATTATATTATTTTCAGAAATGTTGAAATTTTCAAAAATTATTTGTTCCAAATCAAAAGATATTGTGAATGAAAATAATAATATTTAGGAATATTCCATTTGTTGAAATGATTTTTCAAAATTAATTATTTATTTGACAGACAAGTGTTGAAATGGCCAAGGTACTGGTATTTATCATGTTTTTTTAATGGTTGGAACCAGCCTTTTTTTTGTTTTTGAGAAAGTGCCCACATTGCTATAGGAGTCTTGGACGATATGGTGAGTCCAAGTGCAATATGTTTAAATTATTTGTTAAATGAGCTAGCTATCCTCTATTGGGCAATGTAGGAATGTGGCAAAGTTCTATGTGTTGTAATAAAAGTGTAGTGGCGTTCAGAGGGAAAAAGAGCCATGCCATTACTAACTACAACAAAAATTTATAAACAGACTTTTGGCTACTGTCAAGTTTGAGATGGTGCTTAGTTTGGCTCCGTTGCATTGTGAGTGTGAAGCAAACTAGCTATCATAGAACATTTTGCCTAAAAGTATTGTGCAGCAAAAATGCTCAAGTCCATATCATGAATTATAACAATTTCATTAAGCTTACCAAGATGATGGAAACAAAAGAGGTGCATAGCAACATAGAACATAAAATAAGATTAGAACTTGAAATCTGAAGGAGCTAGTACTTGGGTTGATGTAGAAAAAAAGGTTCATATGAAACTATGCATAGAAACTACACCATCTCTAGCATTTATGCAATAACACCATAATGGTCTGTTGCTCCAATTCAAGCATCAAATGTGGCAACATATGGAAAATTTTCTAAAGTGGGTGAAAACACACTAATGGTGAGCCACTTTCAAAAAAATGATGTATAACAAATATTATAATACACAAAGAGTTAAAATCTTGATAACATTTTTTGGCTATCCTAAACACAATAAAAAAACTTAAAAATTGACACAACAACATGTTGGAACTCAAAGTGAACTTTGAGTCAAAATTAATTTTGATCCAACGATTAAATTTTAAAAATTGAATAAAATCAATGTACATAGAGTATATAACTTATAGATTTTCAATTGAAACATTATTCAATGTTTTTCAATAAAAAATTACCAAACAAAAGAAAATTGAAAAATAATGCAACACATTTCCTCCTTTTTGATGGTAGTGGGTTTTTCCTAAAAAAAAGATATTATTATGCATTCATTGTTTAAAAAATGCCAAAAAATTCATTCTTTTGAATGGAATTTCATCCAATTTTTTTTAATTTCTAAATTATCCTAGATGCAATTGATGTATATCAAGATCATACATCATAAAAAAATTCACCCAAGAATTCCATCCACAACCTTAGTTTTGAAATATGTATTCAAATTTTCAAACTCTGTGATGAGTATTATTTTGTCACAAATTTGATTCCACACATGCAAATTTTTTAATGTTTGTTGAATTTTTCAAAATAATTTATTAGATTAAATCTGAAGCTAATCAAACATACTTTTAAAAAAATAAATAATCCAAGATGTGATGTGTTACAATCCTAGCCTTGGGCTTGCGACCAAGGCAAGGACTTGTAAAGGTGCTGGCCAAGAATGAAATCCATGAGTCACATTTCATGCTCCTAGGAATGTAAGAGGGTGTGAAGGAGTGAACCCGCACATTCCCAAATGAACTCCCACTTTGGGAGTTGGAGTCCCAATGGACTCTTAAATCTTCAAAGGGTGATTACAAGGTCAAAATTCATTGGATTGAAAAGTTCCTTAAATCATTGGAAAGTTTTTGGAATTTTTTTGGAACTTAAATGTCTAATATGGGCTCACCTGACCCATTTGCATACTTAAAACATAAGTTATGGCCAAAAGAAAGGTCGGGAGTCAAACTGCCAATTTGACTCCCGACCACTAAAAGTCTAGAATTTCCTTAATTTACTTATGTGCAGGTAGCGTGCCACATACCATTGAAAAGCTCTCAACGAGGTCTACAACTTTGCTTTAGACTTCACCTCAATTGGAAGTTTGCACAAAAAGTTATGGGCCTTTAAAGTCGCGGGAGTCTCAATTTTGAGAATTTCAGAACTTTCAATTCAAGAGTTCTAAGACAAAATGACATTTGGGTGTAAGCCTTGTGCCCAAGCATAGATAATACTATAAAGGGGGAAGGTGGTGGCTTCCCATAAGTCCACGCTGTGGTGAGTCTTGTGAGTCTATGTTTGCCAGTGATTTGTCCGTGCGCCAAAAGTGCTCCAATTATGCACTAATCAACTTGTTATTTGGTTTGTGTAGGTTTGTGTGAATAATTGACCCACTTGTCATTCGTCCTAGTCCCCATCTCGAAGCTCTAACATGCCCCTCTACCCTCGAAGTGGTGCGAGCTAAGGAACGTACCCCAATTCTTTATCCTTTCGTTATTTTCACCTTGGATTCGTAGTTGAGTTTATAAAAAAGCTTGGGGGTGCATCATGATGTCCATATGTTACCAAAAAATTTAATTGCAAAAATACTATATTTGTAATTATTATTTTTGGGGGGCTTAATGTGCTTTTACCCAAATGAAAAACTTTTGGTTGTACATGCCAACTATAAAAGGTAGATGAAGATTTAAAATAACTTACAACTTGTTATTTAAAAAGGATAGAGTTGAAAAACAACATTCATCTTCTACACTCCCTAAAACATGAATTATGGCCATTTCTACTAACTTAAGATACTCAAAAAAAAAATTTGTCAAAACTCGAAATGCAAGAATTGTCCTCCAAATGCGCATCAATGGATTGAGATTGAATGGTGGTTCCATGGTAGCTTTGGAATTGCTTTTCATACATAACTTGAACATACCCTATTCAACATCAAGTTGCCAATAGTTAAGCAAAGGGCAAACTACAAAATTTGACTCATTAGATCTAAACATCTTTGGTTCATATACCATGCCTTTAAAACTTCCAAGTGTTTGGCAAAACTTTCCTCACATTGAAGCAACAACAAATATTATGAGATATAATGCCCATGGCATCACGCCAAACACAATGAAGGGAATAGTTGTCCAACTCATTGATCAACTAGGCAGTTACACCTATTGACCAATATTAACAAGTTAGCAAGAACAAATACCCAACACTCACAAAACAAAATGACAAATTATGATTCAATACATTTAAACCAATATCAAAATAGTTGAAGAACCTTATTTGAACACTCGTTGAAATCAAAATGTGAAAGGAATCTCAAATCACAATATTTGCAATTTTAAAACTGGGTCATTGTGCATGGCCCAAAGCTTTTCACCATTCACAATGAAAACAAGCTATTCATTGGAATCATTTAAGTCTACCACCCATTTCATGTGGATGTTTTCATGGCTACAATCCAACAAACCTTCAAATGCCCATAACTCATTACTTGAAAATGAAGAACTAACATCATTGTACAAATAATAGAGTTATCCCTGGAAAATCTTCATAACAACCATTAGATCACATATGAAAACATCATGTTGTTTTGCAAATTACACAAGAAGTTAATGATTTCTAACAAAAGGATGATGCAACACATTCCCAACATGTAGTAGGGATCAGCAAGCAATGTCAAATTAGCTTGCAAGTGCAACCAACTTTGCGTATCAAAAAACTTGGAGAAAAAAAAAAAAAAAAAACCACAAACATACAAAGTTCTATTTAATAGACATTGAAAAAAAGGTTGAAACAAGGTGCCTTGGTAGCTTGGTTGCTTGAACTATCCATAGCCATTTGGCCAAAAGTGGCATGTATTTTGCAAGATTTTTTCTTAGAAGATCCATAAAAAATATCCAACGGGTTTCTACGTTCTTGAGCATTTTAAACCATTTTGTTTCCATCATACTAGTAAGCTTAGTGAACTCAAGGTGCCTCTTTGGGCTATGAGCAAAATACACATGACAACTTTGTAGTAGATCCTTTATGCTACTAATAATTCCCAAGGTTGACAAGGTTTTGAATGCAAGATTGCATCTATGAGCAATGCAATGAACACCAATGGAAAAAGGTGCATATTTTGTGTTGATTTGTTTAATAACACCAATTTTGGTGCCTTGGAATGTACTTACCCCATTAACCCCAAAACAAAACAACTTTTGAAATAAAAAAGTTGGATTCAGGCTTCCCTTCTGCAAGGGCTCCATGATTACAATAGTAAGGTTATCAACTCTTGTTCCATCAACACCCCTTTGGACAGAAAACAACATGGAACTTTCACCCAATTTTACATCATATATGCATGTATGGAAATCCAACTCCCATTATCCATAGTGTTCACTTCATCACATGTAAGGGCCACATAGTTAACAATGGGAATAATGGCTAGAATAGTCTTAGTCAATTAAGCATACATAAACATTGCCATTATCCAATCTAAATTATCATACCAATGCATTTTCGGGTTCTTATGCACATCAATGAAAGAATACAATGCCTTCCTACTTTCATACTCTACCATAGGACGTCCCCTTCCAAGATCTAGAACAATGAGGCAAATTGGACCTTCTTTTTTTCCATTTCCATGTAAAACAGTAGCAAGTGCTTAGGCAAAAAATAGAACTTGGTTTTTTTGTGTTTACAAGTCTTGCTACTACACCAATCTCCTTTCTTAACATTCAACTTTGAGAAATCCTTTTATGCCTTCCTCTTACCCTCATGTTTCATCAATGTATCCCACTTGGGAACAAGCAAATAAAACTTCTTATCAATGGTGTTAAAAACCTTGCATCTAACATTGTGAAAAACACAAGGACACCTTGAACCCAAGGCAACTTAGCAGCTCATTCAAGTTGAAACTTCCAAGTATGATCATAAGATTCTTTAACTTATGAAGTGGAGGAAAAGGCAACAAATCAAGATATGATTTTGTATTAGGAAAGTCATTCCAATCGACCACCATATCCAACATCATGGGAGAAACATGCAAGCTACAACTCAAATTGGGTTGCCCAAATGGTGGAAACAAAGGGGTTGCATTAGAAAACAACCTAAGAGAAATTTTTGCAATTAAGAAGAAATAAAAATGTCAAAAGTCCCACTAGCAAAAACTATCTCAAGAGATGGTAAGGGTGAGATGATATTGGTTATAGGAGTTGGTGATACATTGGTGGAGGGTTCAAAACAATGCAACCCAATATCAATTGGCCTTAAAGATTCTAATGGGCCATCGCCATCAAAAGGTAATGGCATTAAATTGTAGACTGGCCACAAAGGTTTTGCATTCGATGCATTTCTACTACTAAAAAAATATGGCAACAATGTGGGTTTGGATTTGGCTGTGGACCTTGCTATTGATTCCAACAATTTTCATTTCATGGTCTTCTTAACCACACACACACAACAAACACAACCAAAAAACACAACACAAGGAAGGTGCAACAAATCACGATATCAAAACTTAAACCCAAGTAAAACATAGGACCTCCAATTGCAAAGAATGCAAAACCTTAAATGCATTACAAATTGAAATCCAAAAATATGGTGCTTGAAGATGTACCTTTTCAATTTAAAAACAACCTCCATATCTTTTAGCAAGAATCCAAATCTTGTTTGGGAAAAATCCCTTTTCATTTTGTGGTGGCATTCAATCATGGTCTCAATTTTAACAAGCTTGAAAACACTCCCTCAAATTGCACATTGCACAATGAAAACCATGGCTAGCTACTAGTAAATGCAACAATCTACAAATCTTTGCCTTGAAATTTGAAGTTTTTCCAATTGAATAACCTAATTTCTAAATGGTGGCACTAAGTTAGTAAGCAGTAAGCAAATCTCTACTTGAGTAAAGCAAGTGGGCAACAAGCTTTACTTGTGAAAGTAGGAGTGATGGTAATGAATGCTCCCTATTTTGGCAAACTAGCTGGCGACACCAAACCTTAAACCCTAGCCGCAATTGGCTATTATGGATGGCCATGATTAACCGTTATGGCTACGTCATATAGTGGTGATGGCATAAGATGGTGATGGATAGCTTTGGACAATTGAAAAATGATGGCAATAGGGTCGACAACCAATGAAAACATTTGGTTACATTCCCAAATGTCATTATATGATTTAGTTACTAGTTTTTTTTTCCCTTTTTTTAAAACCCATCGTCCTATAATTGTTTATAATGTTTTTTAGTGATACTTCGCTAAGAAAAAAAAAGGCTTGTTGGAGCCAAGGTTTTTTTTATATATAAATTATGAAATGCACATGAATGGCAACAAGACTACTTTTTGATATGCTTAAGTGTTTTTTTATGTGATTTTGATGGAGGCATAGGTTTATGTTTCTTTGTCACTTACTATTTCATTTTTCGCAAACATGTGTTTTTCAAAATAGGCCCCAAGTGAATTTTTTTTAAATTTAAAAAAAGGTTCAACAGACACCCAAAATAAAAACCAACACAAAATACGTGTTGAGATTATTTCCTTGGTAATTAATATTTAAGGTGGAGAGCCACTAGCTATGACATCCTTGAATGTAGGCTAATTATCCCCATATAACTATGTCTTGGTCAATCTTAACCCCTAATGAATGTATTTATTAATATTAAGTACCCAAATTCCAATGGAAACCTTTTGTTTGGAGAGAAGGATCTTGCTCCTCTATCCCCAACCATTTATTCTTGAGGCGATGCTAGGAAATATAGTGTATGGATAATCTACACATCTTAAGAAATTGCTCCCATCCAACAAGTAACATGGGAAAATCATAATACCAAAATAATCAAACAAATCTTGAATCGAGCCCAATCAACAAGTCCAAGAATTTGGTATCAAATTAATAACATGTAGGTAACCATTTCATTTTTGAGTTTTTGTGCTTGGGCCTAAGTGTAAAGCCAATGAGTCCAATATGACGAGCGTAGAAAGTCCAGCTTCAATCTTGTTGTAGCACAACAAAAGATGATTATGAACAGAAGACGATGACTCTGAACAAAAGACAACAACCATGAACAAAAAACAATGGCTATGAATAGAAAAAAACACAGGGGCCAACGATGAGTTTACACATCTGAAAAAGACAAAGAAAGCAACGTGTTGAGTTTCGCTCCCATTACTGCAACATTATAATACAAAATATATGACGACCATGAACACAAGATGACCGTCACCAAAAAAAAAGAACGACAAGGGGGTGAGTGATGAACTTGTTCCCCCCCCCAAAAATATGGCAAAGGTGGTAACCTAGGCTTTGTTCATGCTACTATAATGTTGCAACTATTCCTTGGAAAAACAAAAAAAAGGGGGAGCAATGGGATCACTGCAAGGGCGATGAACTTACAATTTTACACAGCCATTTACATTTACACACTCAACACTAGTTGTCACCAAAAAAAACTAGATATTTGATAACAATTTTTTTTGGGAGGGGGTATTACTAATTACATGATGTTGTGCATGTGCAACATGTTTGTCTTTTCCATGCATACTTGTATCTTACATTTAGGGTTGGGGCATTCCCAATTTCCAAAATGTTGGGGTAGCTTGACCACCAACTTGTCCTAGGCCTCTTCTTTTAGAAATATTTACCACCCATGGGCTTTATGAATCATAAAGCATGAGGCAACTAAGATCGTGAACCTTAACATAGATAGATCACAAGCCATAGGGGGGGAGGATTCTTACACCTATTTCTTAAGAATGGGAGAAATCATATGCTTATTAATATTCCTTAATAGTGGGACAAATTATGGGGCTAGGTGGGATCTTGAGTTGATAAATGCTCCTCCTTAAGTACATATCTTAAAACTAGGAGGGATCTTAATTATTCCTCCAATCCCTCACTCTAAAGAATAGGCCTTCCTCTTTTCCTAAGATGGACATTCATGGATATAAGGCGCCCTCCAAAAAGACAAAGAAATTTCTCAAAGTGCTCAGGGGGATCACACCATTCATGAAAAATTGAATCTCATTTTCAATTGATTTACTTTAGATCATTGCCTTGTGCTAAGAGCAACTTCATGTGTACTTGGGATCTAGCCTTGCAACAATATTTCTCCTATCCAAAATTATTTATTTACTAATTTCAAGTCTCACCTATAAACATGAACTTGAGAAAATATAGGTCAAAACCTACTAACAACAAACTATGTGTACCAATCAATATATTTGATTAATCAAGAGCAACCTAGACTATCTCGCCTTTGCTACCCTTAGCATATTGTCTAAGTGCCATATAAGAAAAACATAATTTACTTAAGTCACAACATCAAAGTTTCTCCACAGCCTCATGGTGCCATTGGGCAGCTGTGGTTGTAAGCTGAACCTTTGAATCTTCACCCAACTAAACACAAATTAAATGCTTGATGATATCACATCTATCTTAACCTTGCAATTTAGAGAATGTTTCAAAACTCCAAGATCCAACCAACATCTGAATCACCTAAACATTTGCAGACATCCATAGATTTTAAGTCTGCTCCCAACAATCGTTCATTTTACTTCAGTCATAATATTCCCCACGGACCACAACTACCAGGAACTCAGTGTGCCTAGATTGTCAGTTGCACTGTTAACATTTAACACTATATAGTAGACAATTACACAATTCAATAATAGCTGAAGTTGTAAACCACCTCAGCATGTAATAAAAAGTTTAAAATGTCAAACTCAAACCATGTTACCTGTCTAGGATGTAACCTCGTAATACTCCTCTAATAAAACATTGAGATATGATGACCAACATACTGGGAGAAATACAAACATGAGAACCAGGTTGAAAGACCTCCACAACAGGCATCTTTGAACCAGAAGAAGAAACTCAGCTGTGTAGTTGATGAGTTGCAGACTCCAAAACAAATGATTCACAGCCACCTTCATGACAGTTTTGTTGCTGGAGGCAAAATGGTGTTCAGCTTTTATTGTTTTACAGAAAGTGTATGCTTCAAAATGAAACAAAAGGGACTGAAAGCTACACTCTAGGTCAGGATTACAGTTTGGATTTGAACACCTCCTGTGAAACAATGAAAGCATGATTATGGCTTAAATTTGGCATCAATATAAGCTTATACCACATTATTCATGTCGGTCAAAGATCTTCTCAATAAGAAGTGAAAATGCAGCAAACCCCGCACATCCAAGACAAGCTGCCTGAGGTCCAGCTGCACCCACAAAACCACAGAGCTTCCTATTGAGAGGGGGTACTGTACCAAGGAGTCAGTTACTGCAGTCTCATAGTTATCATAAAGAACCCGTGTCAAGAGAGGTTCAGATTCAGAGGATACAAAGTTTGAAGTAGGTATTTACTGTCCCAAGCTCTATTTAAGAATTCAGATTTGTCCAATACACAAAAAATTCAGAGTAGACTGCATAGCTCAAAGAATATAGATCTGTAATGTCCCAACCCATGTTAAGGTCGAGGATCTTGGGTTTGGGTGTGGGTTTCTACAGTTTAGAACAAAGAAGGGGTTTCCTAGATACCAATTGTTCAGGATTAGTTTTGAAAATTGCTAGGTGCATATTTTTTTCCATTGCAATTCATGCCACAAGTGACAAGATCCAAGGTGGCAGGATTCCCTTCAAGCATTGTAGGGCTCAAGTCCTTCACCAGCAGGAGCTGGGAGGCTTACTTAGCTCTCAAAAATAAAGGGTTTGCAAAAACAGAGACAAAAGGCAAGAAATTGAAAGGAAATATAACTTTAAGGAAAAGGGAAGCCTGCCAAAATGTAGGACACCTGTTTTGACTATAATTCACAAATGATACCTCAATCCATATAAAAAACAAATGAGACACAGAGGAGGAAAAGGAGAATACCTCTGGCAGACATGGATCCTCCTGTAACACAGCCAGCAGTGGCAGTGTTAACTGCATCATGTTTTGCTCTTGCCTGCATACCAAAAAAAAAACACTGAATCTACTTCTCGATCATTTTCCTTGCAACCATCTGTTTCAACAATGACTTCATTCATCTTGCAGATCCAACAATCACCTGCTGATCTTGTCCTCCTGACATGAAGATAAGGTCAGAAAGCCATTTTCTTTCTTTGAATTTAAGTGAGCATACAGTTCATGATGCTGAACATTTAACTGCTGAGCACTTCGGTTTGCACTTTCATCTTGCAGAATGAGATCACAATAACCACTCTTACAATGGGAACCAAGCACTGTCAGAACTGACAAGATTCAGAAGATCTCTAAAAGTCATCGTCATCTTTATTCCACATCACCTCCATTTTCATCAGAAAGACGTCTTAACAGCTTTTGCTCAAAAAAGAAAAAAAAACAAGAGTAGGAAATGTGTGACAAAGGCAAGGATTAGGACCTTTTCAATCAAACACTCTGTGCCTGAGAAAATTGCACCCATTATTGCAAAGGTTTTTGCCATGTGCATGCTTCTGGAGCCCATAGTTCTAGCTGCATGGACAAATTGCTGGCGTGCTGTCATAGTTTCTGCATGAAGTGGTGTATCAAGAGCACCAAACAGCATTCCCATGAACACCCCCATCCCTCCTCCTGCCATTGCATTTTCCCAACCACTCTCTGGGAAGTCTGCCCTTGCAAATACATGTTTGGTGACGAGTTTACTTGCCTCATATTGACATAACCCTACGACAATCACACTGAAGAAACCCAGATTCTCTGATTATTGAAAGGATCTGGTTTGCATGTGAAAAAACCGTTCTTTTGCAAGACATTTCAGCGCTTGATGAATGAAACCCTGGAAGCAAAGATAGAAAACTCCATGTACAAAAAACTTGTTGCACAGCCTCCCTTATTCAGCCAAAACAGAATTACACTCTTGTGCATACTTGACAGCAACGCATAGAGTAATACAACGAAAATCGAATAGATCTGCAAAGAAACACGATGCCTGCTCTCTAAAAGATTCCTTTGAAAGAGCATATGCCCAGGGTTTAGGGTTTACGATGATCCACTAGTCTCTACACCCCAGTCATGCCAAGCTCATCCATGCAGGAAAACAGCTCGAAATTTGCACCCGATCGACAAACAAATAGGAGATCGAAATGATTCAAGCTCTTTGGCAACAACACCCACAAAAATCTGCGAAAACGAAGCAGGGCCCCGTACCCATGACTCCACTGACCCCGGTTCGGACAGCACAATTGTTGAAAATATCTTGGGCGCGGATTTCGTCGGGAGTTGGCAGTCTCAATTGAGCTCCTTCTTCTGTCTCTGCAACCGCCCGTGCAGGAGCTCCTTCCAGCGGCGATTGTGACGCCATCCCCATCTCGACTGTAGTTCGATCCACCTAAACACGAAGCCACCACAACACACAACACTATTCACCTCGATACTCACCTATGCGGCATTAGGGTTTAATGAAAGCGTCCGCGAAAAAGTCCTATGGCAATTCGTGCATCCAAATACCGTAGCATAGGATCAGCTTCCACATTGACAAAAAACAAATAGTTAATTTTTGGCTTTTTGACAATTTAGTATTTAGGCTAGTTCTTTAATAGTAATGCAGAAAGTTTTTATTGTATCTGAAGGGCACGTCAAAAGCTGAATTTTTCCTCCGCATTAGGTGCAGGCGTTTTGATTTTTGATTACTTTTTTCTTCTTTTTTTCCCCTGTGATACCCATCTGGTGTCATGGGAAAAAATGATGAAAATATTTTTATGCCAGCGCTGCACTTCAGGTTACCTGCACGCAAATTTATTTTGCAGGGAAATCATATAACGATGTTCGCTCTCTGTCGGTCTACTGCCTTATTCTCATAGTTTGCTTGCCGAAAATTGTTGACCTGATATCTTCGGAAGCAATCCGAAGATTGAACACACTCTTTGCAAGACGCAGAATCTCATTTTTCTTGCCTTCTATGTGATCAAACCACGTACATGATTTGAAAGGAAGGTTTTCTCCAGTCCCTGGAGGTCAGCGAGAGTCTGTGGCGGGAGTTCTCTTATACTTGGCAACTGTGGGGGGGGGGGGCTCTCTCTCTTGATTGCTATCCTGCAATGGTCTGAACTTTGGCAGAAATCCTTTTCAGGTCCTTGCACTGGTGGGATAGTAATAGTCAACGGGAGAAGATAGGTCTAAATGCAATATGCTGATGGAGAAGTGAAGTGCGGCTTTCTCGATTCTTTGATACCATTTGTGTCTGGGTCGTGGAGAATACATGACTGATCAGCTTGATCGAGATTTATGGTTATAGATAAATGAAAGGTACCGAGATTTCAAAATAAGAAGGCACAAGAATCGCTTTGGCTTGGGGACCAATGAAAGCCACCATGGGTGGCAACAGAGAGGGCTGCAATGATCCATGCACAGTGCAATGGATCATTTTTGGATGAAATAAGAAGCTTACAAAACATGTGAAGGCTGGACAACCTGAGAAGGCGAGGCAGCTTTCCCAACAAATGCAACGAGAAGGAATGAGTCCTGACAAATTCACTCTTGTTCAAGTGACTAATGCATGTTCTGGTTCAGGAACACTTGAAGATGGCATGCTTGTTCACAAACAGCTCATTCAAAGTGGTTGTGAGTCTGATGTTTTTGTGGGGAGTAACTCGGTGGAC
Organism: Sphagnum contortum; assembly: GCA_963920785.1. NCBI lineage: Eukaryota > Viridiplantae > Streptophyta > Sphagnopsida > Sphagnales > Sphagnaceae > Sphagnum > Sphagnum contortum. Next base: position 15,808,856 of record OY987279.1, on the reverse strand, counting down.
ATGTATGCAAAATGTGGAAGCATTGAGGAGGCTTGGAGAGTGTTCAACAAGATGCCATCTTGAGATGTGGTCATTTGGAATGCCCTGGTATTGGGACATGTGAACTGCGAGCAAGGGCAGAAGGTACTGGAACTATTTTGACAAATGCAGTGTGTGGCCAGAGTCTGTTACTTTTGTGGGGATGCTAAATGCATGTGCCAGCGTGGTTGTGCTTCAAGAGGGCTGGTGTGCTTATGAGCAGATCTTTCGAAGTGGATGGGATTCAAATTTCTTTGTGGGGAATAGCTTGGTGGGCATGTATGCAAAATGTGGGAGCATTGAAGATGCTGGGATTGTGTTCATCAAGATACCTTCTCAAAACGTGGTCACTTTGACCACCATGATATTGGGACATGTGCAATGTGCGCAAGGGCAGAAGGTACTGGAACTATTTCAACAAATGCAATAGGAAGGTGTGCAGCCAGACTCTGTTACTTAAATTGTGGGGATGCTGAATGCATGTGCCAGTGTGGTTGTGCTTGAAGAGGGCAGGTGTGTTCATTAGCAGATCATTGAATGTGGATGGGAATGGGATGTTATTGTGACAAATAGCTCGGTTCATATGTATGCAAAATGTGGGAACATGGAGGATGCTTGGAGAGTGTTCAACAAGATGCCATCTTGAGATGTGATCACTTGGAATGCCATACTTGGAGGATGTGCCATGCATGGGCATTGTAAGGAAGATCTTCAACAGTTTGAACAGATGTGTGAGGTGGGCATGGGTGGACAACCAACTGATATCACTTTTATTTATCTTCTGTCAGCTTGTAGCTGTGCAGGTTTGGTGGATGAAGGCACATGTTATGCATCAATGGTCACAGGTTATATGATTTCTACAAAATTTGAATGTTACACCTGTATAGTCGACTTCTTGGCCATGCTGGCTATCTATAGGAGACAGAGAATATGGTCATGGCAATGCCCTATAAACCACATTGGCTGCAAGGACAGCTTTGTTTGGTGCTTGCAAAATTCATGGTAATGTGGAGACTGTAGACTGCATTACCAAATGAATTCTTGAAATGGAGCCTGACAATGCTGCTGGTTATGTGCTTAAGTCAAACATGCATGTTGTTGCTGGTAACAGGTATCTCTCAGAGAATGTTGAATGGCAGATAAAGAAAAAAGGTGTGAAGAAACAGTCAGATTGCACCTAGATTGAAGTGAATAATGAGGTGCATACATTGGTAAGATTCCAATCATCTGGGATCAGATGATTGACATTCATTGTCAGGGCTCATGCATGATGCAAGGTACATGCCTTGTATGGAATTCATTCTGCATGATTTGGAAGAAGAAGAAATGGTATTTCATTTGTGTCAACAAAGTGAGAAATTGGGCATTTGGGCTCATCAACACAGCTCCTGGCAATCCTCTCCAAATAAAAAATAATCTGTGGCTTTGTGAAGATTGCCACACTTCCACAAAGTTCACATCACAAATAGTTGGGAGAGCCATCATGGTGAGAGATTCCAATTGCTTTCATCACTTTGCAGATGATGTTTGTTCTTACATGGACTACTGGTGATGCCAGTAATCTGTCTGGTCCATCTCTATATCATCAAGTTCATTTTGTTTGCAGTAGCATGTCGAGTGGTATTTTAACACAGTCAATGTTCAACAGTCTTGTCAATGTGGTACCACTGAAAAGGTGGCAATGGAGCAGCCTCCCTGGAATTTTGGTTTCAGACCTGTGCCATTTATAGCACTTTATACCTCTTTCATTCAATGTATGTACAGAATTATTTTGGAAACTGAGTGGCTGTTGAAACTATTAAAATTGATGATGAACTTTTAAGTGTGGACCAATGAAGGTTGGAGGTGTTAGTCCAAGGGTCTCCTTGAATTGATGATGGTATCCACTGAGGAGTCCTTTAAGATTTTAAATGAACACATTTTGAAAGAGTCTCAATTTCGTCATTATAAAATATGCCAAGGAGTTGCCTTTGGACCATAGTGGCTATTCTTGCATTATGAAATCCTTAGATCCCTGGCAGTATACAACAAGCCTATACTTCTTCAGCTCAGCTTGGACCATAGAATATGCCTTGGTCTTCTGAAAATCCTTCTCCATTTCAACATGACTACTTTGAAGAACCCTTCAAAGAAAGTTATGACATTGCTCATTGTCACTTGGGTTCCAATTGTGTACACACACAAACACATGAATAGGTTTCTTCTCATATACATGAAACGTGCAAGAGAGCAATTTCTTCAATGGCTTGCAATCCACCACTTAAGGTGTACCCACAAGTTTGTTTTTGTTATGTTTTGTTAAAAAGTTGCGAACATTTAACAATACTAGAGATAGTTGAAAATTGGATGTGGGAAAAAACACAGTAAAAGGAACCATGGTGACCAAGGTCAGAGTCCTCACCAAGGGTTGCATTTTATATGTCTTACATGTATTGGTCTGTTAAATATTAAAATTGTATTTTAAATGTAATTTTTGAGATTGGATATTAATATTGAAATCAAACATGCTTCATATTATATATATTTTTAAAAATTTGCATGAGAACCTAGATTATAGTCAAATGTATAATTTTGTTTTTAAACATGATGACAAATTTTGAATTTTTTGATCATTAAAAACATTCATTAAAAGGATTCAATACATGCATTTAAAAATATAAACACATGTGGCCCTTCTTATGAAATATGTTAGAGTTCATAATAAATTTGAAAACATTTGATGAAGGTTTGAGTAACAAAAAGCATATTCAAATTTTGGAATTTTTAAAAGGACCTTGTCAACAAGTGCTTTGTGTATGACAAAAGACTCTAATAACATAATGAAATGATTCCAAATTCATAGGAGTCCAATTTCATGAGCGCCAAAACATAATTGCAAATTATAGAGAAATAATTCATTAAACATAATTAAAGATGTGTTTTCAAAGTAATGTAAATACAATTTTTAGCATTGTCAACAACTTCCTTGGCTCCTTTTACTATGAATGTACCCATGTGTCATGAACTACTTGTTGCATTTAGAAGAAATTGTCATTGATTTGCCGCCCTACAAGATGTACTGTTGAAAGAATGAAAAAGCTTGTGTGGCAAATGGCACCAGTGCCCTGACCATGGAGTGATGAAAACAACTGGACTAAAGAACAAAACTCCATTGCCATGTTGATTTAACGTCAATAGGGACACTACTAAAACAGTTCAACCCAATTAACTCTTTTGCACTTACTGAACTCCAGCTCAAATGAAGAACGAAAGAGATTTTGTGCAATAAAGTCATATCCCAATCGAAATGAACTTGGTATTCCCTAATGAACTCCTGGAAACATGAAATCCTCATAACATGAGACATCACACAACCTGCTTCTCACACAATCAAATCTCAGAACAAAATTAACACATTGTGGACAGATACATTCTAGGCATACAGACATGGAAATTCGAACAGAACGTACAGAAAATATGACCATGGCAAACATGGTCATGAAGGCTCATTTTGTCTTAAGGAGGTGTGGATCAACCTTTGGAAACCCTAAATCTTCTCACAAGGACAGGTTGTATGAACAGTCCACATAGGTACCTACCTCCATTTAGTACGACATTCTTCCCCAACCCATTCCATGCTCTCTAATCCACATTCTAGCTTTCACTTGGGAGTACGCAACAAGATGAGAATTAGTACTGCGACACGAGTTTCCCACTAGGAGCAAGAGGAGGATGAGGAATTTAAGCTCATAATTAAACTCGTGTGGATTTAAGTACACAACTTGAGATAATAGTACAAACACCGCAACATGAATGCTGCTTCTATATGGAAGAACTGACAGGCATGATATGACAGTAATATTGCACCTCAAGTCTCAAAATTCAAGTTAGTTTAGATCTCGAAATTCGAGTTAGGAAAATACCATTGTGACGAAGGCTGTATGCGGACAAGATGTGGTTGTGTGCACCTCGGTTAGGCATCGTGTTACAACCCACAGTGAATGTCAGAATCTGTACGTCGAGCTCCTCCAACAATCTTGGAAACTCACGTCGAGCTCCCACATATTTTTCATCCTCTTCCTCAGAGAGATTTGTGATGTTCTTTTTGTCCGAATGTGGAGCATCCGTTCTGTGCACCTACGCATCGGGCAATTGTGGCACTAGGAAGGACTGTCGGGGTTTAGAGAGGGCGACATCAGAATCTACAGTGGGCGAGATCATCCCAAGATTGCAATGGGGATTTGCGTTCTCCTTGGACAGTACTACAGTGGGAGAAGCTGATGCTATCCGAGGTGGTGATGAGGATAGCGGAAGGGTCTCACAGCTTGACGTCCCTTAGGGTACCTGCGAGGCGGCACACGTTTTTGAGGCGAAGCACGTTTGCTAGGCGAAGCACTTTGGAGATCAGCCTCTGCTCCGTAAGTTCTCAGACTTTCTTCGAATATGCTAAAAGAAGCTCTTAATATCTTCCGTCTCCGGTGCGTTCGTGAGCTCTCCAAAGGGTCGAAATAATTCGTGGGATAGACTAAATAGTATGGGGTTTCACCCAAGAAGAACAAAACAACATCCGTACCCCGCTTGAATTCGTTGATTGTAGAACATGTCCTAATCCAAATTCTATTGGGACCAATCCAACCAATCCCCAGCAAGCGCGATTCCCCCGAGTAACCGACTCTCTCCGCCATCTTCCACGAGCGTTTTCCAAAAAGACGATGTTTCTCTCAACGATCGATTCGCGCAGGCCGCAACCCAACTCCATTTTGCAACTCCTGTCAGAAAAACAGGGCCCAGTTCAAATTTAAACGACAACCAAAAAGAGCCAATAAAAAACCCCCCTCAAACTCACACAAAATACAAATCAACCTCTTCTGAAGACTCGTGGTCTCCTCGTCTGAAACATTTGCTTCTGGCATCTTGCACCGCGTGCGTCGTCAAGGCACACGACGGCTTGATCTCTCTTGCGCTCCCCTGCGGAAGCCTCTGCCTCAAATCGCATGGTCTCACAACGTTTCTCAACACTCCTTCGAATTCCCTCGCCTCTAGTTCCAAAGATGCGAGCTGTCAATCCTTGTGTCACGTGGTTTACGCCATTCTTAGCTTCTCCTTCGAGCATTCGACAACCGGCGTGGGGGAGATGTTCTTTCGCAACAACAAATCTTCTAGCAGCTGACGAGTGGCACAACGCCATTCGTCAGGTATGAACGAGGACCGGCGACCCGAAGTGACCCCCACCTGAAATGAATTAGACTAAATATGACCAAATTTTAGATTAGCACCTAACTTAATTTAAACAAGTTTTAAAATTGAAAAAATTAGTGGAGAATCTAGTTCAATGTTTTTTGGGTCAATTTTGTGATGTAGCCAAAGTGGCGGTCATCCATAGGAAGATTTAGCCAAAATTGGCTACAAGCTAATTATGAAAGTTTAAAAATTTTAACATGTTTCTACTTTTTGGCTATCTACTTGAACCAGCAGTGTTTTGTTTTGGGCGAAATTTTGCCAAATTTCAACCTTAAAAACATGATTTGACCGACACAAAGGACTTTCCATGAAAAAAATGCCCAAGTTTCCTAGCTTTTGGGGAAAACAAATTCCAAACTGCCAGATTTTTATGATAAATTCAGTATGTAGCCAAGAATTTAGAAGGATTCTTTTTTTGCTACCTTTATATCTAGTATTAGCCAAATCTGGCTAAATAATCTTATGGATGATCACCACTTCATCTACATCACAAAATTGGAAACCCTATGAACCAGGTATAAAGATCTAGCAATTTTTCTTTTTCTCAAATTCTAGTGATTGAAATTTTTTAACTCACTTGATTTTAGCATTTTAAACTTCTCTGTTAGGATATATATAAAACAAATAAAAAAACTAATCCAACACCACCAAATGGTGTACATTTCCCAAACGCCTAATTTCACAAGAGTTTTCAACCAATGATTTTAACAAATGTAATTTCACAAATATCATCCAAATGTAGTAGTGTTAAATGTTATACGAAAAGGAATTATCATGGAAATTATGTTAAGTCCTTAGGAAGGAAACTTATAGAAGTGTCAAATCCTTAAGGGACAAAAAGGACTCATTGTGGAGGTAGTGTTAAATCCTTAGGTAATGACTTATCATTGAGGTAGTGTTAAATCCTTAGGTAATGACTTATCATTGAGGTAGTGTTAAATCCTTAGGTAATGACTTATCATTGAGGTAGTGTTGAATTTTAAGTAAAGGAAAAATAACATATTATTGAGGTATTGTTCAATTAAGAAATATCATGAAGTGTATTGTAGAATCAAAAGAAATTACATGTTTGAAAAGTAGTGTTAAGTCTTAGGAATAGGGATCTATTATAAAGGTATTGCAATTCTTTATAGGTAGATTGTGGATTCACACCAAAGGATAATAGGTGTATGGCTCTTTTGTGTCTAGCTTAAAATGATGAAAATTTGTGAAGTAAATTAACCCTTGCATATGGAATACTAAAAGAGCCATATTTGTACATGATTCCAACTTCAGACCAAATTACATTAGATGTGAGAGTACCATTCAACACAACCATGTGGTCATATGACAAGGCATTGTTAAATAATTCTATAACTTTGTGTTCAATGGAAAAGGTGATATAACAAATCATCCATTTTTTTAGATATTAAACTTCATATTACTCAATTAACAAAAAAGAGTAGTATAAATCAACCTTGATTCCATAGGGATTAAAAGTTAAGTTCAAACTTGCAAGTCTTATTAGTACAATATCTCCAAGAGGGTCAAAGACCCAATCTATCTATACACGACACAATACCATGGCAAACACCTTGTCTTAAGATTAGAGGTTGCATATTCCAATTTCAAAGTTTCAATAATTGCTTGCTTACTTACTTGGCCTTTTGTCTCTTGAGTACCATAATGACATTTTTAACTAGAGACTCTAAATAGCATAGAAGCATGGATAAAACATGACATACTAAGTGAAAGAAAAATTGTGTGGATCTTTAAACTGGTTTTATTGGATTTGAAAAGTTGAATGTCATTAGTGTGAAAACATTTGCCAACTCTTGTGGACACTATTTCAACCCCAAATTGATGGGCAAACTAGCATGGTGATGATCTTTTGAAAATATGTCACTACAAACCAAAAATGTTGGGTGGATCTAGCTTTGTTTTAATTTATACAACTTAGAAAATTTGACAATGGGGACAATGCCATTCAAAATAGTGATAAAAAAGTACCATGCCTATGACTTGGGCTATTAATAATGGGCAATCTATTGAGAATGTAGGTGAGGAAGTTTCAATTGTGACACAATTTGATGAGGAAAGAAATGACTTTGGGAGTTGCCAAATACAACCTCCAAAAAGCCTGGACTTGATAGAAAGGTTATGCAAACAAATTCCATAACAAAATGTATTTTTAAGGAAGGAAACAAAGTTAGCATATACATTGTATACAAGGTTCATTCAAAGTACAAGAGAAGAAGGAAAACAATAAAAAATATAAAATTCTATACATATAAGTTTGCCAAAAAGTCTAAAGGTTCACCTAATATTTCATGTTTCCGTGTTGAAGCAAATTGTTCAAAACCTCTCAAAATGAAACAAACATGTGACCTCAACTAGAACTCATTGATAATGAACATGAGTTTGAGGTGGAAGCCATGTTGAAATCAAGGCAATTATGAAGGTGTGAGTGGGAATATTTGGTCATGGAAGGGTGTAGACATGGAATGTGCCCAAGAAATGATTGATGCCTTCCACAACCAATTGACAAAGAAGTGGAGGCAAGTTAAGATTTGATAAAGACATCACCTTTCTTAGAATGGGGGAGGAAGCTAGCATAATTTTTAAAAAACATTTTGTACCAAGTTGGGTTGCACAAATGAACAAAATTGAAATTTCCAAAGACCAAATTGGCATGAATGTTATGTGTTGATGCTTGATAGGAGTTCATACAAATGTCATTGGATGGATCAAAGTATTTTCAAATTCAAATTGGACTCCTTTTTTGGGTCTTGAAGCAACCTCACAAGTAAGGTGAGTTTGCATGAACATGTAAGTGTTTTGAATTGTGTCTTGGAAAGTTGGTTGGTAATGGTGGCCAACACAAGGAGTCATGAATTCATTCACATATTGTAATTGTGTATTGGGAGTGGAGTCTAATGAAACTTTAATGTTGCTTCCTTTTACCTCAAGATAAGCATATCTTTAAACAACACTTGATTGTTGCGATCAAGGAGAAAGGTGGGGAGAGAAGTCATACCATATAACTTAAGCCAAATAGTAAACTTTATTTAAGAACTCATTTGACAAGGTCTTAAAAAGTTGCCTTCGCAAAGGGGCTTGGATAAATAGGTTATTTTAGGTCTTTTGTTGAGGCTGAGGTGGAGGGTCATCCTTTAAGACCCCCATGGACTTGTCAAAATAACATGAAAATTCCTAAGTGTCAATGAAAACATTGACCTATTCTTTTAATAAGGGATAATATCATGACCCTACCTTGGGCTCACAATTAAAGCTAGGACAAGACAAATGGGGAGTGCATCTACACTAACAAGAATCACATCAAATGTCTAGTATTTGGTTTTTCATGTTTTCAAATGTTAATTTAAATTAATGTTCAAATTGTTGGATTTACTACTTGTATAATAACATTCATAATACATCATGAGAACATGTGACAAAATTCAAAATCAATCTAATGAATAAAAAATACACAAAAATATTTTTTGAACATTGTAACCATTTTTTTAAATAGAAAAAAATGATTTGAAATTATTTAAAATAAAAAACCTCAAATGATCATATTAAATTTAATATTAAAAAATTTTGGATTTTTTTTCAAAATATTCCAAGAATATTTTTAAATAAACATTCATAAAAAGTGGCAAGGGTGGATGTAGAAATGTGATGCACCTTGGGAAATGAGCCAAGAACAAGATAAAGGCAAGGGACAACACCCAAACACACTTTGATTATGAGAATGAGATGTGTGAGAAGTGTGCAAAGATGGAAAAAGAAATCCTCAAGACTCCCAAGTACATTCCACTTTTGGGAATAAGGAATTTTGAAGTGTCTCACAACTTTGGAACAAACTTTGAAGGATTTGGTTTATCGAAATCGTGCCCTTTTTAAATCATTAAAAAGGCCTTGAAAAGTAAAATAATTTAATTCAAGGTTTCATTGAAGGAAAAATAGCTTTAATGAGAATTATGGTCAAGAACCAAACTACCAAAGTTATCCTTAATCAATGTTTTAAACAATTTGGGGCATCAAATTGCCTCCAAAGCAAAATATTTTTAACTTGTTACAAGAATGTCAACAAATGTTACAAGGTAGTGGGGTCAAATGCCTTGAAAACAAAATGTTTAAATGAAGTGATGATATTTCAAAGATTTAGAACAAGTGTTGGGTTTTGGGAGTTCATTTTGGGGCTTTCATGAATTTTTACCATTTCAATATAGTCCCTAAAATGTATATTATAAGGAAAAGGGTGGGCCTCCTCCCAAGTCTAAGTCATGTGGATTTAGGTAAGTTGAAAAGAAGTATGTGATCTAATTTGGTTCCCTTTACACTAACCACTTACATTGTTTGGATTGTGTAGTTGAATTTATCAAGAAATGTTTATGAATGTCATCTGATCCGAATCTCATCTTGGAGTTATTGCACATTTGTCTTGTCCTAGTGTGTGGAAATAAGGAGCAAATTTGAGTTCTTTGTTGCTTCAAGGACCTTTCAAGGACTTATATCACTAATACCTCAGGACAAACCTAGGGACACATCAAAAATCATATATTTGCCTTGGACAAATTGCAAAAGACATTAGTTGTAAAAGACACAACATGAAATCAAGTTGAAACGAGAATCCCATCAAGGTATAGACTTTTTTATCCAATGACATGGTGATTTGTTCAACTTACATGGCATAAAAGCTTGCTACCAATTCATAACTCCCATATGTAGTGATATAATGCCAAGTTTTCATGATTAGTTGGCTACAGTGCAACCACATGGCAACTATCAAGACAATTAAACAAACATTATCCACCAAATGATGTAGATATGTCCTACATGTGGTAATGCCTCATGTTTTTAAAGAAGTAACAATTATTAGTTTGTAATTGTAAATTTCCCACTTGGCATTAAATTAATTTTTAATTTTTAATTTCACAAAATGGAAAAAATATAGAGATTTTTTGTTCAAAACCCACTTCACAAAATAACAAGAATTTGCTGCAAAGACAATCACCACTTATCAAGGATAAGTGACTAACAATCAATAAAATATTGAAAGTGGATTTCACAATCACTAACCTCCTCTAGTTATCTGTCAATTATGGTTACAATTAAGTAAATCAAACCTACACATCGTCATTTCTTAATAAATGCATACAATTGCATCTTTGGAAAGTAAGCTAACAATTGTCATATAGTCCATTGTCATATAGTTTTATAATAAACAATTTATAAAATTACTTGAGCCTTTTTATGGTAACTTGAATGCCATTTAAAATTTAATGTTAATGTGAATGCCATGTTAATTCCCTTTTATTTGATATTGTATTCATTTCCATCTTCTTGCTCTAAATACCACAACTTTCTTGTTCAATTGTCCAAAATAACCAAGGTGGATAAACCTTGTTTCATTATGAGTTATCAGAGATATTTTCAAGATGTTGCAAGTAGGCTTGGATGCCAATGTTGTTGCAATTACACTATATGAATTGCATTATTGTCCACTTTTAATAACATTGTTCATTAAATTTCAAGGACAATTTCGACTAAATGCTATAGAAGTATAGAAAAAATTTTGCAAAATGAAAAATTAACCTCCTAATAGTACAATTCACCATATATATCCACATCGTGAACTTGTATGTGCATTTGGAGTTTTGATTGTGAGGAAGGGAACATGTTTTAATTTCTATCGGATCAATCCATATAACTAAATTCAAGAAAATTTATTCAAGATAATTTTGCCCATGAAAATTATTCATCTTTGATACAATAACTACTCATGTAAAATATTGAGATTATATTCAAGAAAAGGAAGAAATAAAGTGAATAGGAATGTAACTAAGAAAGGAAATAAACATCTTTCAAGGGGTTGATGACAATGTATTCTTTTTTTAAGCCATCAACATGAACAATTCGAATTCCATTCATAATTTTTTTAAATTATTTATTATTGGATCAAATTAGATTCGTAATTGATGGGTATTATTGTCACCTTATGTTACCAGTACCTTATTGGTACCACAACATTAATAAGAGAAAAGAATTACACCAATTTTATTTTTCTTCTTTTTGGACCAAAAAGCTATAAACAAAATCTTATTATTGTATTTGTTTCATCTTTTGAAAGTCAACATGGTTTTTAATTAATGGTGTTAGATATAAAAACCTTATACATGGTAGAGAATTAGAAAGATTGAAAAACAAATATATGTCAACATGTCAACAAGGTGGAAAGTAATACATGCATGTGTGGTGATAAATAAACTATTCACAAAGCAAAAGTAATGTTTAACTTGGAAACACAAATTTACCAATTTGAAGATGACTTGAATGTTATATTTGGTATGTCAAAAAAATTAATTACAAAACATACATGAATTTTTAAAAGATAGTCTTGGTCTTTCGTTACATGTGTGATAAACTTTTAAATGTTTATAACATAGAGTAGGGGGTATTGAGATTCATGTAAGGAACACAACAATTAATTCCAACACTTGTTTACACAATTGTTGCATATAGGTAATTTATCATTTGTAACCAAATAATGGAAGGAAAGATGTATTTAACTTCTTTTAGGAATCATTACAATACAATGTGTTGCAGATTGCAATCTACAATTCTTAGACCACAAGATATTGAACTTGTGTAATACAATTGTCTATAACTTACAATTTAGGTTGGTCGACGGTTTTATAACTGAATTTTCTTTTTGTTAGATATGTTGTCTTATGTTTTTTTTCAATGCATAATTTGTGGAATTTAGTCATGTTGTGTTTGAACATTTGAAAGTTTCAATAACCATGTTATTTTATGCATGCATGAGTGCAAATAGAATGAAGTCTTTTCTACTGTAGACACAATGCATATCATCAACCTACACTCAAATCAACCTATCAAAAAGGTGAAATTTTACACCAAAAACAAAATTTGAAGAAAAGCTTCAAAATGTAACCGCAAACCAAGTCTTGATGCAATGCCAACTCCAAAAGATGAACCACAAATATTTTACAAAGTAAAAAATTCATTATATATATATGCTTTTGAAAACCCAAAATTAATGTGGGTTATAATAGCATATAGTCATTTTCATCATTCAATTATTCTTGAAATATTAAAAACTCGAGTTGAAGTGTTCAAAATTGTTATAATTATGGTACGCTACATGAGTAATTACTCATGACATATATAGTAAACTACAATAGATCATGGTAAGTGTAAACATTGAAAATCCAAAAATTGAATCTACCATAATATTAAGATCTTTAGTTCATAGGAATTTTTCACACTTTGCATTTTTGGTGGGATTACATAGTTGAATAAGCAAGGCAAGGGTTGAAATTCTTGTGGTTTTATCATGTAATTCTCTTGTTCATTATTTCTAATTTGCTTCATTCAAAAAGTTTATGAAATCACAAGTGACTGATTTTCTCTCATGTAATTCAGGAGTATGGATTACTACAACTTAAGGAAAAAACAAAGGATACTAATGAATCTACATCAACCTTTGCCACTACCATTACCTTTTTTTTTCTTTTTGCAAACTAAGTGTGATCCAATGACTCTTCTTCTAATATTTCTTGCATTTCAAAAGTGAGTAATTTTCAACCATCATCATCATCACATTTGCCCAACTCTCCCATGTACTTTTATAGTTGCAAGTTGACTTGATAACCCGGTTATATCTTTATATATAGTATTATTCAAATATTTACATTTTACATGGGGTAGTATGCAAACCAATAATTGAAATGATAGGAGGAAAGAAAAACATTAATTGGATTTCTAAGGCCTTATATAATCCCTATGTCATTGACTTTCCCACATTAATAAAAGAACTTGAACAACCATAATTGAAGTGGGAAAATAAAGACTTAAATCAAGTGGAGAAAAAGGATGTCCAAAATCAATTATAAGAAATATGATCCCATGACACAAATGTTATGAACAAAAAGAAAGAATGTTCTCTTCATTAAAACTAATCTATAGTCTATTAAATCAAGGGGCAATTGTCATTGATGTGACAAATTATATTTTTGGCAAAGTCAATAATCAAATGAACTTCAACTTTTTTTGGAAAGATTTCCAGACAAGAAAAGTTGTTAGATCTTGGAATCTACAAACAAAGTTAAAATATCCATATTGTACAAATTGCATTTTGGGTGAACTAGAGATCATTATGACTTGTAGTGATGATCATTTGGATAAAATCTAAAAATCAAATACTGAATTTTCAAATTAATAACACTTGGGGCACAATTCTTGCAACATTGAGCCTACACATTGACCTTCAACATTGAAAATAACATAACATGATCCATGGAACTTTTTTTTTTGCCAAACACAAAGCACGGAAATTGAAATGACCATTTCAAAAAAAAAAATGGAAGATAACAAGATGAATGCAAGAAAAATGAATTACCAAATAATAAGCTTCATAATTGTTGTAACATTTTTTTAGGTGTTTTGGGAATCAATATTTCAAAACTTTGGGGATAACTTCAATATCATGTTGAAAACTCATCTAATTCCATGGTATGTCCAATGATTACTTGCATGCAATATTTTGAACAAGTTGAATCACCTTGTTCCTCATGGGTCAAGTACCTTATTATTGTTATATTGTTATGAGTAAAATGACTTGGAAAACACAAGCCTTACAATTACAAGTGGTCAAGATTTGCCATTCATTTTGCACAAATCCTAAATTAAGCAACATTTCAACTACCATATTCAATGATAATTCTAAAACAAGGTGTTGTAGGGAAGGGTGTTGGAATTCAAAGTCCTCATTGGCTCCCTCTCCCCTCTTATCCCCTCCACTTTTCACAGGTCAATCTTACATTCCTATATTGCATTTGATGTTATGATATTTCTTTCATTTATTGTGCTTTTATAAGTTTAAAATCAAAGTTTCAACTTAGATATGTTTGATTATATTAACGAATCCACTTTTAAAATTAGATAACCTTAAATGTTTCAAAAATCGGGTGTGGGTTAGAAGTAACAAATGAGCATGAGAAGATTTTGCAACTACAAACTAAAAATAAACAATTACGAGCACATGTGCAAAACTTATCTTTGGAAAATCAACATGTTCGAAGAATTGTTGGTGTGTTAACAAAAGCCTAGCTCAAAAATACTTCAACATATGGCAACAACATTAAACATGCAAAAAAGAACATGAAGTATAATAGAAACTATTAAAATGAGTTTAAAACATTTTATAATCCAAGGAAAGACATTAGCCCTTTTTATTGTTAGTCACAAAAAGTTGTCCCAATTATGTAGTGCATTGAATTTATTGCAGGTGACATGCGCATAGAAATGGAGGATTTACAAAGGCATGTGATGCTAGAAATTAACCAAAGCAACAACCAAACAATGGTTGTTGAAAAAGTAATTTCCTTTCCCATGTCAATTTTGTGTAAGATTTACAACCTTATGATCATTATAGATTATTAAATTTGGTCATGATTGGATGCTTGTAAATCCATTGATTATTTTTCTACAAAATGCACTCCTTTACAAATAAATAAACTTTTTAAAAAAATTGTGAATATTTTGATGATATTTGCATAGGATTTTAGTGTCCATGAATTATTTCTTTTCATGTTTTCCTTGTATCACCAATTCAATATGAACTAGAAGTTAATAAAAAAACACATGGAGAATAAAATGTGACATATGTCGACATATCAACAGGTTATTGGGCTTCAAACTTTACAACAAGAAATACAAGACTTGAAAAATCGAATTCAAAGCATGGCAAATGAAATTGGAACATTACAATCCACATCACCAATACGTGGCCAATCACCCCATCTATCACCAAAAGTTTCATCTATTCCTTCATATGTAATTTTTTCACACATTGAAGACAAAGATGGCCATTTATCATCACATCAAGTTGGATATCATCAAGAAACTCAGCCTTCAATATGTCCACAAATTACCAAACAAATGAGGTGGAAAAAAATCCTTTTCTTACATGATTTTTGCATTAGACATTAAGTTAATGACACCACATATTGTTTCATAAACTCACAATGTTCACCAATAAATTCATCTTGATTTCCAAATAAACCAAACATCTCATATGGTGTTTGTAAGTATCCTAGAATTGGCCCAACAAAAAAGCTAATAGCCAAGATAATGGAGTTGAAGAAAGTGCAAGTAGGCCTTCATGCTCAACTTGATGCTACTTCAATAGATATGCAACACATTATTATTGAACGTGATCTTTTGATGGAGCTTAGTAATTCTTTACGAGCAGACCTTATTAGGTGATTATTTTCATAGTTTTTGCGCTTATTCCATACATATGTTTGGTTGCCATCATGCTTTGACATTACCTTGTCCAAAACATGGGCTTAATATAAAATTAGAGTCCTATTGATGGTTAACTATATGTGTAGGATATTTCATTCTTTTGGACATGAATTGAGTACTACATATGGAGGTACTTCAACAAATGTTATGGTACACATGAAAATCAAAACCAAAAAACCAACTTTTCGTTATATTTTTCCTGATATGGTTCAAATTGCATGATAAGAACATGCAATAAGCTTGATAACTTTTCATTTGAGCTAATTTTGTGACATGCATTGAATTTATTAATTACATTGTTGTGACTTCTTTCCACAAAGGAAACATATGAATTTTGTAGTGTTTATAATTTTAGAACTTTGTTGAACTGATATATTTTATTATTTAGGAAATGTGTTCAATTTATCACATTCAATTATATACTTTCAATCATAACCTATGGGTGCAAAGATTATAATGGTAAGTGTTTCAAAACTACACAATGTTAAATATGATGAGCTAAGTAGAAGTTACATGAAGTCAACAATGGTAACTATCATACTCTTTAACACAATATATGTAAATTGCCCATTGTTCAGTGTATTAAACCAAGTGAAATTTACATGAATTCAAGATTGATATCTGCCATGAACATTAAACATAACAATGAAGGTGTGTGACCATTGACCATTTTTCCACAAGCTTCAAAATGTGCAACTTATGAAAACTTTTTAAAGAGATGTCAAAGGCATTGGATTCCTACTATAGAAAACAAGGTATGAAAGTTAGATATGGTTTCCAAACTTAATGTGGGCCATATTCATTGTACAACATATTGAAAGTCTATTAACAAAAACAATTCTATTTACAACCAAAATCCGTTGAGATATAAGTAATATCAAGGGAAAAATCAGCTAGAATGATTTATCTTTAAATGTTAACTATCATGAAAAAAAATACATTGTGTCACAATTGACACTAGTGTTATTATTTGAATTTAGATGATTTAATTTTCCAACTATTTCCATTGATTTTAAATTTTCTAGGAACATTTCTTTCGAACTATGGACAAGTGGCAAAGGACATAAGAAATACTATGCAAATTTGTGGTAGACCATATCTCCAAGAACGACCTAAAAAAGTAAAATACAATGCTATTTATATGGTGTAATTAGATTGATTGCATGTGAAACTTACTAGTTGTATCGAAAAATTCCAAGGCTCATAGTTTGGGCGGGAGAAACAAGACAACAATTCAACATATCAATGTGCAAAATGCATGTAAGGATAAGTTCAATATGTCAAACTTATTGAAACTATTTTTTGTTATAGGGAACAACTAGTCAACAACCTTGTTTGAAGGCTACTATGAGATGTCAAAATAATAATTGCAAGCTCAAGGTGCGAAATTGGAACATCAAAGATGATAATCCACCCAACAATTGACAAATGATGTCATCCACATTTAATAGCATTCACAATGGAATGTCAATAATATAATCCACTTAAGTAGAAACTATACTTTTAACATTATAGATTATGCAATCCTAAAATTGCAAATATGAAAAAACTTACCCGATCTAATTCAAATGGATAAAAAGGAAAGATGATAGATTGATATGAACCAAAAATAACACATATAAGATACAAAAGTTCTAAACGAGACACTTTGCAATATTGAGAATTCAAGCTTAATTTAGCGATTTTCATTAGTTATAAAATAGTTCCATTGTTCGCCACTTAAGCTCTAGCTATGCTTGGTGTTTAAAGCTTGTAAACAACTTTTAACAAAATAGGTTATTGTCAATTTTCTTTAAATTATTTCAACTGGTCCACACCGTGATGTTTAATTGCAACTAACATTGGATTGTCATCCTTGTGTTTACAATCCAATCATAGAGTTGGCTAATTCTTTGAGTTGTTTAATAACCACTAGTTTGGGAATTCCCCCATAAAAAATTAGAATCAAAGAACTATCAATTATGATTATTTCAAAGCTTTCAAAGAACCATGGGGTTTAATAAAAAAAATAACAAAGAATTGATGGGTTTATTGGTAGCTAATTGACTTTTTTAATTAAAAAAATTGCCTTAGAGCAAGGGCCCGTATCACTTTGCTAGTATGAAATAAAGGATTAGTGCTTAAAATTTTGGCTTCTACTAATTATATGCCTATATGCCCTATTTAACCCTAGCAAGGGTTTGGTCCAAAATCAAATAATCACCGAACGTTGGTGTGGCCAAAGGTCCTCTTTCCCTTACTTCTTTTATGTTTATATTTTTTCTCTCCATTCCATTTTAGACTATCCTACTTAGTATTGAAGTGGGACATCTTGATTACAATAGAAAATCAAGGATTATTATAACTTGAAGTGAATGCAATAGGATTGTATTGTAAAAGGACAAAGAAATAGAAAGATAGAGAGATAAAATTAGGTGAGGAACTTGGGGGAAGAAATAGAAAGGTGGAGAAAGAAATAGAGGCATGAAACTAAGGGGGAAAAGGCAAAGAATGGATAAATAAAGATGGGTGAGGAAAGGGGGGGGGGAGGCAAGGATGGAGAAACAAAAATTAAATGAGGGTAAACAAGGATGCATACTTGAACAATCTTTTATTTCTTAACATGCTATAGAGTGTGATAATGTTGGTGAGGAATTTAAGTGAAAATTAGAGCTAGAAAATCTCTTATACTTTATTAAATGGAAAACTAAAAAAATGAAAGAAAGATTTATAGGTTGTAGAATTGTAAATAGAATATATATATGTATATATAAAGAAAAATGGCAAATGTAAATTTTTCCTATTGGAATGAATGGTGAAATAAAATTGCCAAAGAAAAGGAATGCAATTTGTTGTCAAAGGTTGTGATCTCCAAATTCTAGTTCTTCTAGAAAATGGTCTACACGAATGTCGCAACCCCACTTTGGCCAAGTGTGGGGGTGAAGCCCAACACTTGGAAAAGTTGGGAGTTGGAGTCCTCCGGGACTCCCGAATGTTCAGAGCTCAACAGAAAGGGGCAAAACACCTCGCATTGGGGTGTTCTTGGTGTCATTAGAAAGGTCTTGAAACATAGATATCGAAAATGCCCTCGCATTGGCAATTCGGACATCTGCAGCCCAAGTTATGGGCAAAAGAAGGGCCGGGAGTCAAACTGGCAATTTGACTCCCGACCACTAAAAGTCGGGAATCGACCTCTTCCCGACGTCCGATTTGAGTGTGCGACATGGCGTTGGAAAGATCTCGACGAGGGCTACAACTTTGGTTCAAACCTCGTCGCGATCCAACTCTGCAGTCGGGAGTTATGGCGGTTCAAAGTTCCGGGAGTCCCATCGGGACAATTTCGGGACTCCATTTCGAGAGTCCCGGGAATTTGTGCCATTTGGATGTGGTCTCCACGGCGAGTTGCAGAGAATACTATAGGGAGTAAGGTGGTGGCTTACTCCCGAATTCGGGCCGTGGTGAGTCTTGTGTGTCCAAGTGCCCGTGGCAAGTCCCAACACCAAAAGGTGTCCCGAATGCTAAACTAACCTCCCGTGGTTGGTTTTTGGATGCAGATTCAAGCTTGATCTTCTAGTCCCTCTTCTTAGTCTAATCCCGGGGCTCCCAACTCGACCCTCTACCCCTTTCTAGAGTTGGAGCGTGCCCTCGGTCCCAACTTTCCGTAACTTGACATTTGGTGAACCCTCAAGTGGGTTCACCTCGAGACCAAGGAGCGCGTCAACGAAAACAACACGCACAAAGTTGTTAAAGGACTTCACAATTGGATAATATGGATATGATCCAAGTTTAATTTACATGGCATTTTGTTGTTGTTTATATGTTGTCAGCAAGAGTGTGATTCAAGATCACAATAGAGATTGGCATTTGGTTGAACATAAACATAATTTTTTCTTCAAGTTGGATGAGGCAAAAAGTCATTGAAGTTTCAATGTTTTTTGTTTTGGAGATCATGATGGTCATTTAAGGTTGTGATTTTACTTCACTTTGTTTTAAAGAAGGCAAAGTAGATGTTTGAATTTGCTTCAATTTTCTTTTCTTCATTCCTCATGTGTGAAGTTTAAATGTGAGCAATTCTAGTTGGTGGTCCTATCCATGAACTTTTTATTCAACATGTGGCATTCACATGTTAGCCATTATGTATTTTTCATATCTAGGTTATAATTGTGTGTTAGAAATAAATATTCTTTGACTACATATTGATCATATGTCATCTATATTATGCATTTAGGTGCTCTGTCATAACTTGTGTGAATAACATCCTCAAAACTCATGAATTTGAAATCAAAAATCACTTTTGAATGAAATAGCAACAAGAACATGAAAATTTCACGTTCACAATATTTACCTCTCTTTTTTATGATAAGTATTAAGATTTAACTCCCTTTCAATTTCAAAATGTAAATTTGATAGAGAAAAGAAACATTTGAAGGGAAAAAACAAAAAAAAACCCCATTTATTCACAACAATGTTTTAGTTGTTTTAAATATTTAAAAAGACATTTGAAACATCATCAATCAAGTTTATCATTAAATCTTTGCAAGTAATGGAACCTATTTTAAGAAAAATTGATTATTGAATTTTATTTTATTTTGTGATTTTTCAAAAATATAAAGGTACAATTTTAAAGTAATGTTCACACATTTTGTGGCCCCTATTATTGTGCTTTCACCCAAAAGGCATTTAATTATTGGTTTCATGTTTTCAAATATTCACATCCTTGTAGTAGTTAGGTTAGGTTGAATGGTGGCAACTACATCAAGGTTTAATGGCAATTGTACCTTTTCTACCTAGTACCATGCACTCGAACTTCATTGATAATTGAATGGAATTTCTTTGTATTCTGACTGGGTAATTGTAGAAAGATATTATCGTAACAAGTTTTTCCAAGAAATTATACATGGTATAACTGTGTAGAGTGCTTTGTGCCAAGTAAGTGACACATTCTGTGTTTTTCTTTGACTTTCGATTTAATACAAACTTATTAAATTGAAACGACCTTCCTGTCGAGTTTTTGCTTTATGTCTATGTGAACTTTTGACTACAAATAATCTCCATAGCTAATTTTACATTTCTTATTAAATTAAAGGGTGCCTTTGGAACTACTATTATTTTACACAATCTAGGAACTTCCATAATGTTGGCATAACTAAATTTTAACAACAAATCTTGACGTAATAAATTTTCGTAATGAAAACAGAGTCTATTTGGAATGAACATAAGTTCCCATTCCCAAAGCTTGATGTTTTGAACTTTTATTCACCTTGGATCTCCTAGTGGAAATCACCTAGTTTCATGTGCTTCCAATTTCAACTACATACCTATATGCATGGGCTCATTCCTTTTGCACCATGCCCTTTAATGTTCCATTTGATAACTGTAATATATGAATGAATGTAGGCATGTAATTCATGCATTGAACCTATAATCCCATAGCTCACTAAAATAATGAGTGGAATGCATAGTGGTTGGGACCACCTCCCGTGATTGTGTTTTAAACCATAAAAAATTAATATATATTCATAGAAGTGGCATGCAATATTAGGTGTCACTTCAATATCTTTCCAAGCTACTTGTACACAATAATGGTTTATCCTAATTCCTACATAAGGTTGATCCATAACCACATTAATATCACCTTGTACTTACTAATAGAATGCACAAAAAACATATACATGCTAGGAGCTTAGGTGATTACTTAAGGATCTCTTGAATTTCTTAGTGGAAATGAGGAAACTCAATTTTAAACAATGGTGATTTTGAAATTGATTCTTTGATAAACCGTGCACCATACCGAAAACAATCCACGTAGGGTTGTTGTTGACCAATTCTATAAAGCTTTTTGTTTAATACAATTACTTTGACAAATTTTGCACATCTTGGAGGCCAATAGAAAACATCTTCTTCACAACTATGTTTTTATTACCTCGAACGTGTTGGTGGAAACACATTAGGTCTACAACCCTAATCATACAACCATTGTAGAAACACCTTTACTAATTAGTCACCACACATGTATTCTAACATGGTGTTATTAACTCCTACATTCATCTTCCATGAAGTGGACATAATCACATTAGTCTTAGGTCTTTACCTTAATTATATATGCAATGCTTGTCACACAATGTGACATATAAATTTTATTTATTACCAACAGACATACACCACTTATCCACCAATGTGAAAATAGGGTTGATTAAGTAGAATTATACCACGAACTTATCCATAGTCAATACTTGACCATGTACCTTTTAGGTCTTCATTACATATGATTCTTAAATCATTTTCATATTAGCACCACGTATATGGGCACTTTTACCCATGTGTAACTAGAAGTCCTATTATTTAACAATACCACATGTAGAAATTGCAAGCTCAAATTAATATTCATACAACTAACCAGTTGGAAAATGGTTTAACAATGGAAAACAATATTCCAAATTCACCATGGACAATTTTCGATGAATTTGAAATAATGTTTTCCATTGTTAAATCATCCTTTAAAGGATTCTGGACATGCTTTGTCACTTAACTTTCAACAACATCCCACTAGCTGCACACCTCTTTAGATCCCCAAATGTGCAAATGAGCATAACAAACCTACAACCGATATTTTTTTACATAAATACTCATAATTCCTTAATTATGATTATATTGTGGTTTCAATCAAGTATCATGCATTATCACATCATCTTTTGTGAAAACATGTTCATCTCAATATGGGCACATGGCTGAATGAAAATCACCCATAGTTCCAATCACTAGTATTAATCCAATATGTGCCAAACATTATTTTATGCATTAACTAAATTTTCATTGGATTTACACAAATATCTACTTTTTTAAAATCCCAATAAAACACTTCCACCCATGATAAATACCTAATCCCTTACTTTTAAATTTGTCTAAAAAACGTAAGCTCAACATATACTTGGTTTCCAATTTGAGTAGCTTTCCATGGAATGGCAAAAGTACTTGATAACATGACCTTTATATGTTCAAAATTTGACATTTGTCACCCGCTCCATGAAGCCTAAGCACTTGCATGCAAACCTCTTTCAATCTAAATTATGTTGGAATTACAAAAATAAGTTGTGCACAAAGTCACTAGGGCTACTTATGTATCCTCCTTGTTCCTTCGACAACCGTACCAAATTCCAAATTATGGATCAACATAACCATTATGCAAACACCCCCTCACATTGTTATTCACAATTAACTTTGATGTGGAACATCTATGCATTGTCATCCATCCCAATATTTCACATTTATTACATTAAGTCACTACTTATGGACTACTATGAAAAAGTAACAAACCATGCACAACAACAATGTCCCCAATGGACCCACCCAATTAAGTTGTTCTTGTTGGAAGTTAAGCTACATTGACAATTACCAATCCCATGCACACATGTTTAGATTTTGATATGTATGTACATGTGTATCATGTCATTATTTTTATATAGACCGTTTGATGAAAAAAAAAGACATTGTAAAATTAAATTAGTGATGAGGTAGTGCACTTAACTTGGTGCTTACTTCCTTGAAAGTGAAAGCACACTAAGCCCCCCCAAAATTATGGTCACAAGTATAATTTTTATGCAATTATTTTTTTGGTAATGTATATATGGACATCATATTTTGGATTATTTTGACTTGTTTTAATATATTTGATTAGCTTTAAACTTAAACTAATGAATTATTTCGAAAATTCCAACAAACATCGAAGAATTTGAATGTATGAAAAATATTTGTGACCAAATAATACCCATCACAAAGTTTGAAACTTTGAATAGGTACTTAAATAGTAGGGTTTATTGGAAACAACTTGAAAACAAGCAAGAAATGAAAGCTTCAAGATTCATGAAATGGAACAATTGTATTAACTAACAAGAAGATTACAAAGGTTGTATGCTTCAAATGCTACAATCACAAAACTATGGCTTGCAACAACTAACAAAGGTTGAAGGTTCTATGTGCACTCAAAAACCATGAAAGGAGATAATGAAAGACTACTCAAAACCACTCCATTATATACTAACTTTTAACCCTAAAGTAGCCGCCACCAAACCCTAACCCTAGCCGCAACCCTAATCCTAGCCGCCACCAAGCCCTAACCCTAGCCGCCGCCAAACCCTAACTCTAGCCATCGCTAAGCCCTAAGTAGCCTCCACTTCCAAACCCTAGCCACCACTATTCAACCTAACCTAACTACTATAAGGATGTGAATACTATTCATCCTTTTGATGAATGTTTCACACATTCATCAACATTGGGAATTAGAAACGAATAGTATTTCTAACAGTGCACCTATGTGTTTACACATAATGATTTTCTTTCTGGAAATGTGATGTTCAACAAAGAAGAAGGTCAGCCCTCACATTGGCTTGAAGTTTGATGGAAAGTACTCAGGCTTGCATTTATTATGTAAAACATTTGGTCGGGCAAGCCTGTCTTTTTGAGCTCTATGAACATTTCTTCTACTTGGGCATTCTATCTACTAGATTGTATCACCCCTTTTTCTTGTTTTGATTATGTAGCTTTCCTTTTGTGTTTACATTTGATGTATGTCATATCCATGTGTTAAGATAAACCTCTTCATATGGATGTGTGACTTAGTTTGTGTGATTTAAAAATTGAATGTTTGTGCATGCATGCATGGAAAATTTACATAATTGACTATGAGTATGGATCTCACAGCTACCAAGGTTATGACAACCAATCACTTCAATGAGCATGTGGGGTTTTTGTGTAACTGTACTACTTTTTTTGTGTTCTTCTTCTTGGTTTCCTTTTATCTTCTCATTCTCTTACAATGTTTGTTGAGCTATTGGCATCATGAATTAATCTTCTTTTGAATGCCAGTCTTGTCACAAAGCTCAGTAGATTAGTTAAGCTTGCATGTTGTGGTAATTGTGTGAAGCAATAGCATAGTTCTAGGTAGCTAGCAACAGCAACAATAATTTAACATACCATCATCAATAAGAGAAAGATAATAGTAGAAAAGGAAGATTGCTAAGAGATTGCCAGTTCAGAGGAGTAATGAACCTCAAATGTTGTGTAATGCAGGAATTGAAAAGCTCTACAATTGATTCAAAGTCAATAGTGGGAGGAGGAGGAGAGAAAGATAATGACTTTATGCCCGATTTGCAGAAGACTAGTCCAGGGAAGCTGGCAGCAGTAGCAACAACACAAAAGAGTGCATTATACTCTACTAGAAAAATTTGGGCTACCACAACATAAAATAACATAGAAAAGGTAACAAACAAACCTTAGACCCTGTCAAAAAGCTTTTGTTTCCCTTACACTTGTTCTGCTTGCACTTGAACATAATTTCAGTTTCATAGTATTTTGGTTTATGGATTGAAGTTATGTGTTATATGGTGCCCTTATAGCTTATTGTGCCTAGAGAGTTCCAAAGTTTTTTGAAATAAAGTGACATTTGATAAACCTTCGTAGGAAATTTGGACATGGCTCAGCCATCAACTCTTGACATCTAGCTACAACAGAAAATGTGAAGGTATATGAAATAGAATGTTGTAGTTCAATGGAATATAGTTGTAATCGTTGTGGGGCTTTGAAGTTTAGTAGCGCAAGTGCTCTTTCAAACCATCAACGTAGTATTGCTTGTTTTTCATCCCAAAGGAACTTGAAGCATAGATGTAAATGGGTAAAAAGTACAAATCTTTAAGCTTTTGAATCAGCTCAAGGTTTGCAGCAAGAGAACCTGCAACAAGAGGATCATTTTGATTTTGACAATTTAGTTTCAATTCCAGATTACCCTAATCCTCCACCTTATGATTCCACATTTTCACTTGTGCATTGGATTAGACATTGTAGAGCCACTATCGGGCTATCAAATAAGGACATCAATTCTTTGTTTGAAAAAGTATTGTTTCACCCATCATTCAAGTTGGAAGATGTGAACGTGAGGTCTGGTGCACAGATTGATTGCTATGAGCAGACAATTTTCAGAACAGAAGATGGTTGGGATCAATATCTCATCCATGTTATAGAAGGTGATTCTGGAGATCGTGTCATGCATGTATCATAAGGACCCATTGGAAACACTATTTTCTATGTTTTCATCACCTAGTCTCAAAAAGGACTTTCAAATTGCACCAAGCAATGGTGTTCACCAAGGTGTTTATTCTACCCCAAATACCAGCTTGTGGTGGCTACAAATGCAGGTGCCAATTTTTGTTTTAACTTTCAAGTTCTAAACATTTGGAGATTTGAGTTGGCATTCCTAAGGTGATTCTAAGTTCTTTTGGCAATTTGTGGAATGCAGAACCTCATAAACACACAATGCCCAGGGGCTGTAATAGCTCCATTAATTTTCTACAGCAACCAAACATCTTTATCCAATGATGGGAGGGTGACTGGGTACCCATTAGTGATGTCCATAGCAAATATTGCATGTGAAAATCGGTATTTAGATGAAGGCCATGTTTTATTGGCCACTATGCCTATTATTTCTTTTATAGAAGCTTTGCATGAGAGAAGATTGCAGGTATTTCATGAATGTTTGGATGTTGTTTTCAAGCCTCTAAAAGAGGCCAGTTTCAAAGGCCTTGCGTTGACTGATCCCCACGGTGATGAACATTGGGTTTTCCCTTTGCTATATGCTTATGTTTGCGATCACCCTAAGGGTTGTAAGGTGTGTTGTTTAAGTTCATGCTACACATGTAAATACAATTCAGATTTCATTTTTGTGAAAATTAGAACTTGAAATGAATTTAGGTTTTTCGTTCTCTCACCTAAATTACTTATGACTTGTATGTTGTTTGTGGATTAGTAGGTTACATGTACCTATGACACAAATCAATGTCAACATCCATGCAGTTTGTGCATGTGTCCAAAGCAATCCTTAAGGGAGGTGGAAAAAAAGTTTGATTACAGAACTGAAAATGGAATGCAAGCTTTGGTCATGAAGATGCTTGAATCAACAAAAAAGGATGTTGATTTGTTGTCAAAAGAGAATTCAATGCATCCAGTAAAGGCAAGATAATTTTGCCTTCTTACCCATGAATTTTAGTCTTTTGTTTTATAATTGTTCCTCAAAGGTGCATGTTCATTTTTGTAATACCTTGTATTGCATCATGGCATTTATTAACGTTCATTATTAGTTTTAAGGAAATTTCCCTTGAAGATGGAATCTTTCCATGTGTTTATAGGATAGTAAACCTACACTAGAACTTATATACAAATATTCATAGTGGTTGAATTTGACCCAACAATTCTTATTTGTTTCTAGCTTTTAGACTCAAATAACTTCTCATCTATATGTAAGGATAATTAGTTTGTTTGTAGGAAAAATCATATGGATGGATTTCTTTTTGGTAAAAGTGCACATGTTATTCAATACATTTGCATAGACTAGATAAGATTTGCATATTTGTGTAATTGGCATTAACCACTGTGGTTTATTGCAGTGTGCTCTTTGGGGATTTAATGGTGGAGAAACAGAGTGGGGCAATCCTTATAAAGCAATCCATGTGGATATGCTTCACCAAGCAGATTTAGGTGTTTTTAAGACGATTATTGACATACTACGAGGAATTGCTTTGGCTTCCATAAACTCCAAAATTCTTTCAAGCCTAGATCAACGCCTCTTTCATATTAAGAAACATTCAAGGTACCCATCATTTCGAATTCCTGGAATTGACAAGGGTGGATATTTTTCTTCGAATGCAAATTATGCTACCTTTGAACACCGATCTGTAATGCAGGTACTTTCAATTCCACACTTGGTTAGCATTCTTGTGGGAGCATTTTGAAAATTGAAAAGTTAATTGTGGTTGCCATGAAACTTGCATGGCCTTGTTGTTTTCATGAACATGTCGATCTTCAAAGTGTTGTTTAGGGGAAGTCCATTGCATTCAACCGAGTTTGGATGTTGTAGGTGATTGTGCCATGTTTGGTTGGCCTATATTCTCAAGACATAATCCAAGCACTTGTGAAGTTTCTCCAATGGTATGAAACAACATGTCGCACTAAGGAGTACACTGAAGAAACATTGAGGAAATTGGCCCTTTTAATGCAAGAGTAAGTTGATATTCAATTCTTTTGAACTAGGTGGTGTTTGCCATATGATGATTGTGGCATATGTTTGAATAGAAGTTTTGTAAACTTATCTTTCCAATTTCATATGATGCCTTGTGCAGAGCACTGAGTTCATTCAAAGGAACATTATCTTCATGGCAAAGATCTAAATTTAACTTGGTCAAAGTCCATGCAATGACACATTACATAGATTCTATTCGTCGAGCTAGATCTCCTTTTGAGTATAGTGCTAATATGTATGAACACCTCCACATAGTCCTTAAACAAGCCTATCGAGGGAGCAATCATGAGGATTACATGGGCCACATTGCCAAACACAACCTTCAGCTTCAAACACTACGAAGAGTTGCTGGAAACATGGATGGGTTTGAAGCACCTCTTGAATGAATGACTGCTTTGGACAAGGTGAACTCCCAAATGTCAATTAAATGTTATATATAATATCCCAAGTGTTCATACATAGACCTCAATGTACATTTAGATGTAGTACAATGGTCTAATGATTCAAAGTTGTACCATGTGTTGCAGGCCGTGGAATGTGGTCTCAACATTTTATCAGGTGTAATCGTGAATTTGCGTATTGTTTGGTTAAAGGACATTGGCATGTTGGATGCTGAAACAAACAACAAATATCGCTTTCCCAAGAGTGTATATTCTATTTTATCATTCCATGGAGGGATCATGAAAGAGCTTTTGAAGGCTTTTAAGGTTTACAAAGTGGACAATAACCTCATTGGTGGAGAGGTACAATGTTATACAACTTTGTAGATGTTGTTGATGTCAGACCATGTCTATTTAATCTAATGTTTTTATTGGCAAACTTTAAAACAAGGAAACCTAAAGTTGTTGCAAAAGAAAATTAATTGCTTGCACTAAATTATATGCTTTCATGATGATTAAATGTTCTCAAAGCGTTTTGATATTTTGCAGGTTTTGCACATCTTCAGTGCTTTAGCCATATCTGCAGGAGTCGAAAAGCAGTTTGCAAATTGGCCTATGTATGCAAGGGCACCCCCTAGTTTTCATGGGAATCCTTGGTATAGTGATGTCACTATACAAATGGAACCATAAGGTCTTCCTGAAGAAACTGAATATGCTCAACTATGGCTACTTTTTAAAGTAGATCTCTTCCAAACCTCTGACAACGCATTAGTAACTAAGGAACTCGCTTTGGTACGCATGTACCAAAAGGTTCCTCCCAATAGGTTGAATCGCCTTATTATGTGTGAAGAAATCAAATGGGCTTTACCCATTTGGAAACAACCTACAAGACCTAGTACCTCGTATGAAATGATGCAACAACTTGGAAGTTATAGCATAATAGAGATCAATAACATACTTTGTGCTATCCAAGTTGTGCCTAATTTTTTAGAGAAAACCCATTTCTTTGTAAATAGTTTCAAATTTTGAAATCAATTAAGTAAGGTGTCCTAGTTGTGATTGATTAATGCCATTAGATTAGACTATGGGGGAATCAAGAGTTTCTTCTATTTAGAGATATAGAAAGGCCCAAAATCAGAGTCTTGGAAATTAGGAAAAAGGATGTAATCTAAACATCCGTGGCCTGGGAGGAGAATGGACATGTCTATGAATCAAATCACTGCTACCTATTACTTGAGGCAACAAGAGGAGCAGGAGCAACAGAAATGGGTTGCAACATACTTGATAGCCTTGAATCCGCCACCTCTGCATCAACAAATGATGATGGCGACAACATTTGAGTTGAACAGTGTTGGAGAGAAAAATCTTTACCATCCTAAGTTCAAGGTAGATTATATGGTTTTGGCAGAGCTGATGGATATGAAAATTTCCCTTCTGCAGTGAACAAATTCTAGTAGAACATCAGCTCTGCAACTGTAGTAGCCCTGTTGCTGTTGTTGAATTTGCCTTCAACTTTTTAGGTCATCACCAACACCTCTACAGAAACAACAACAACAACAATAGCTTCGCCAATTTGCAAGTAGGATGTTTGCCACCTGCAAATTCTTTTTGGCCATTAGGTCATCCAATCCCATCGCCTCACTTCACTTATGAGGCAAGAGGAGCTAGAATTCAGCTGTAGCGCAATTCCAACCTTTTCTGTTACAAGAAAACATTAGAGAATTTGGTCACATCTTCTTCATCACTGAAAAAGGAGGAGACCAAAAGCCAGGTTGTGAAGCAAGTGGCAAGGGCAGCAAGCTTAAGAGCAACAACAACAGTAAGGAAGTTGGATCATCATCATCATCATGGCTTGACATTATAACAATAAACAATGCAAGCTTTGCAGTACATTGGGAAGTCATGTGTGGATGTGATGGGGTAGGTGTGGATGTTGACAAAGATGGATGATGGCAGAGTGCAGCTCACCATGCAAGAACAACCCTTTGTGCTAGAGCATAAGATTAATCATCGTCTCGAGTATTATTGAATTGTCTCTAAGGAATTGAGTTTGTAATCATTAGCAGCTCACCAAGACTTCCAGGTCAAATCTTCTTGTAGCAGGTGTGGGAATGGACTCCCAATGTTTTGTGGAAGCAAGCGGTGGGGAGCTTTGGGTGGATGTGCTGCAAGCCACGCTGAAGGAGGGACTGGCACCCAATTCCTAGACCGATTATCTCCACGTCACTGTGGGTTACACTCTCCAACGCATGCGTGGGTGGGCAGACTTTCCGCCATGGTCCTCAAATCATCAGTGTACTGCAATTGGAAGTGGTCACAGGTAAGGGGGAGATTGTCACTTGTTTCGCTAGCAAGTAACTCGAGCTTTTCTTTGTAGTCTCTGCGGCTTGGGACAATTCGGCATCATCACCAAAGCCCGCATTCTCCTTGTGCATGCACCTCAGAAAGTATTATATGTACTGTAGCAATAGCCTTAGATGTTCTACTCAATCATCTCAAGGTCAACATTTCATTATCTCCTTTGTATTGTGTAACTGCTTCTTTTTGCGATTTTGTAATCCAAAACTATGATAGTTTAAGAAGTCGTCACAATTCTTGCAACCAATGGCGCATATGCAATTTCTAAATGCTTTTGTTGTGGTGTTATAACACATTTACAACATCATAATAAACATGAATATAATATTGATTCACTATTGAATATCCAATTTGCAACTGTGTTGTTACAACATTACATCACCTACCTTCAACAACACGCAAACAATACAAATACAATGTTGGGAAAGTATGATTATAACGTAGATACAATAACATAAACAACAAGAATACAACATTGAGTCAATATTGAATATCTAGTTTGTAGCTATGTTGTTGCAACATTGCATCCCCTATGTTCAACAATGCACATGCAATGCAAATACGATGTTGAAAAAATATGAGTACAACATAAATACAAAATATAGACAACATGAATACAATATAGAATCAATACAATAATAGAGTTTGTAACCATATTGTAACAACATCATATCATTTACAACTAAAAATGCATATCCAATACAATCATAATACTAATGCAATATCATTACAATATGGACATAATGTGAATACAACATGACAAACAACATAAATACAATGCAAATATGATGCTACATCAATTATCATTGAAACAATACCAAAATCAAATCAATACAATCTAAATTGTTTCAATGCTTATTTTACACGAACAAAGCACTAAACCTTGGACATCTTGTAAAAGTATTGTGAAAGCACTTAAATAGCACTAATACAAGGGGGTCCCCACTTTGTGATGTATGCATAGGCAAAAGATTTGACCAAGTTAATAGGCAATAAACAATGGTCTTTTGAACGATGGAAATAAGGTGGGATGGTGGTAATAAAAGGTGAATGTGTGTTATTCAAGCACATACAAAGGAGGTGCCACAAAATCGACCATCATAATCACTTATGCATCTTGCAAGTATTGTTGTAACAACCATGGTTGAGGTTCCCAAAACCAATGTGGCTAGCTCTAGTGGGTTGGAGGATATGGATGTAAAAGCAAAGTAGATGGCCTTCCACATAGCATGGAGGTGACATAACAAAAAACAACACAACATGTTCCAAAAGGAGGTTAAGGAGTGTGTTGTCGTTAGCACACCGAAAATCAGAATTCCAATAGTTACCAAAGGGGAAATTGTTGGCGTGAAGTTTGTATGGCAAAGAATAGTGAAAGAAATTGCATGTTGGCATTTGGACTTAACAATCCAACAATTCTAATTGCATACCCTAAACCAATGGGATGCACTATACGAAGACCTAGGCATGTAGTCCTAGTATGACTTTCTTTTAAAACCCATGGCCGTAGAGACTTACATGAAAGAACATTTTAGTTCATATCGAAGAACATTGATTAGGCTTTGGGAAGCGAAAAGGGATAATGCACGACGAGAGAATTATCCTCAAGAGATGTGGGATGCAAATTTTCAGTGTTGGAAGATTCTTTATGCCAAAAGAGAAAATGAACATATGCATGCTATTCATGGAGAATTATGGGAGCCAATGGCTTTGCAATGAACACCATTACCATGCTTCATGGAACTCCAAGTATCATAAAACTTACATGTTGTATATTGCAAATTGTTATTTTACTGTTGCACTCCCATAGACAACTACAAAAGTTATTAGGAGATTGAGGTGGGTTTTCAAACCAAAGTAACCAATTATGAATTATCTTATTATAGGCAATCATGAAACATTGTTATATTGTGATTTGCAAGGGCAACAATTAAGAGTGGCACATGAAATGGAGGTAGGGGAGCAGGATGTGCAATAGCCCACAACAAAAGTACCATTTCAAACCTCCATGTGCATGTTTTAATTTCATGGTGTTAAAAAATTTTAGAGTATAATCACATCAATGATAGATGACCTACACATAACCAATTAGATCCAATTGATTTGACCTTTATGGCACAAGCTTTTACCATGATGCAAGCCCTAGTGACACGGACCATGTTTAAATGACATAAAACTCAATGAACACTCCAATTCACACAAACCAAGTAGTGAAAATAGATAAATGAATGACATAGGTTAACTGACCTATAATGGCATAGGCCCAATTGCCACAAATTGTAGTGACGCAGACCTAAGCAAGTCCATAGTGACATAGTACATTAGGTCCAAATGACACCAACCTTAGTGACATACACCCTTAATTACATGAAGCCAGAGTGACATAGACCTTAATGAAAATAACAACTTGAATGACATAGGTTAAATGACATGATCCATAGTGCATAGGCCCCAATTGCCACAAATTGTAGTGACATGGACCTAAGTGATATAGTTCACTATGCCCATATGACACAAACCTTAGTGACATATGCCCTAGTGACATTACACCTTAGTGACATATATTGAATGACATAGGTCATAGTGATTATATAAATTAACCTAAGTCCTAGTAATACAAGTAATGACATTACCACGAAGCCCATTAAGTGACACAAACCTTAGTAGGTGCACCTCTCAAGATTCATGAGATTTAGTTCAATGTAGATGACATGATTGTTGTGTGGGGGGTATGAAACATAAGTATGCAATCAAGAGACCAATGATTCCTTCTATTTGGTTTGTGCAAGAGGGGACCAATCTATCAAAAGATGCGATGAAATCTTTTGAAGAAGCAAACTTTCTTTCAATAAATGTTAACCTATACTTCTTCATAGTCTTATCATTTGATGTGGAAAACTTGGTTCTAATAAATCAACTTGTAGATGCAATGAATCACAAATTTAACATGCGACAAATTAAGAATGAAAATCATGTGAGTTTGTTCATTCATAGGTTTATATGTTTAAAACACAATTAAATGTGTTGACAGATGAAGTATGAACCTATGAATGAATGAATGTCACATGAATTTCGCATCATCTTATAAATTTGTCTCAAATGTGATTTCAATGCATGATATCAATGCTTGAAATGCATGAATTATGAATGAACAATTTTTTCACAATTTCCATTACTAATTTGTGAGATGTTAAATTTGTGATGTGTCATATTTTAAAACACAAAATGGGAAGGTTGTTCAATGCACATTACCATTTACCATGTCAAAACAACATTACAATTAGTGAAAAACGTTGGCTTCTTGTAGTAACTTTCTAGCCATCATTGGACATTCATGCTCTTGGATATGGTCAAATTTACAAGATTTTATGTGGCAAAACTTCAAACAAAACATAATATGAAGTCACAATTGGGAACTTCTTAACTCGCACTTGCATGGATTTTGGTATTATGATTTCATTGAGGAAATGGGGGAAATGGGTGCCTTGTAAACATATGTATTATGTACTACAACATGTCATGTTTTGTGGGCAATTTGAAATTTTCATTCATTTCCCAACTTGGAGTTGCAATAAAGTTTTTCATTTGTGGCTCAATACGTAGCTCCTATGTAGGTAGGAGTAATAATAAAAAGTGACGACAAAATTTGTAAAAAACCAATGTCCATTGTAACACTGAACATGATGCTACATGTGTTTCCTTCCATGGCTAATAATTGTGCCAATAGTTATTATATATTCTGATTTAGTAGGATTTGATTAGTTAAAAGACTAGATTAATGTTGATTTATAAATTTGGTAGGTATGAATTATGCCACATTGTGTGAGAATCACACATTAGATTGAATTGTTAGATGAATATTGATTAATTATGCCCAACATTATATTGGGTGGTTTAATTTTCTTTTATTCTTACCACTAAAAGAAGTTTGGAGGAAATTATTTTTGTGATTTGAATGTTCCATTGGATTAATTGGGAAAATATTTCTACATAAAAAAATTCTATTTGTTTATGTGGCATGGAATATTTTATCTACATGGCAAAAATTATCCGAAAAAATTCCTCCTTGTACATCAAAATCAAGCTCCCATGTTCATGTTAAAAGCTCATAACTCACATTCACGCGTTCACTTAATAATTACATTGTGTGAGTGACCACACTTGAATATGTATTTCATTATTTATTATTTATTATTTTGTTTCCAAATCAACTTGGAACATACTAAGTGTCATTAACAAAAACTTTGCAATATCCAAGGTCATATATATGACAAGCCATAACAATCCACCTTTGAATAAATTTGACATGGTCAAACATGATCCATGTATTCTCAAAATCTTTTTACTTATGTATGCTTCACAAGATCAACCATTCTTGGTTGGTCCATGTGTAAACATTTTTAATAAGTACATTTATTCGCCCTTGCCTAGAGAAGACATTATCTTAAATGAAGTCATATCATAACCTCTTCATCAACTTAAGGATGTTGTCAATGTAACCATTCCCTTTCGAAGTAATCTTGAAGTTATTAATCATGTTCAAATGTTGGGTGAACTAAATATTGAGAAATTCTACATGATTTTATCCAAAAAAATGACGTGTCAAAAGATCAACAAGTTCATTTTCATCCATAAAAAATTGTTTTGACAAAAATTCCTTGTTATTAACTAGTTGAATCAACAAATATTTAACATTGGGTAATTATTTGATTTCATCCCTTATCAACTAGTTGACAAGTTTCATGTTTCCTCAAGTTGACCCTTTGCCACGCTAAGTGTTTGTGTTCGTTGATATGGATGTAGGCATGTATCAATTTTTGTCCCTAAAAAGAACATAATAGATTTGAACATCAAATATTGTCAAACATATAAAAACCAATTTGCAAAAGTTTCATGCCAATGTGGATTTAGATGGAGGGAAATTTCTTGGAATGAATGGGGAAATGGATGATTTGTCCCTCTTGGTTTGGTTCATTGTACCCTTACATAAGAAGTGGTCACATGTTACATTTTCACACAACACAAGTGCCCAATGCAACAAGAATTTTTTGAACATGAAGTCATTTGTATTCTTAATATTGGTTGTTTTCATAGTAGTCCAAACATGCCAATCATCCTATTTATCCATGCCATGCATGCCACCCCAAATGGCCAGGGCTTTGGCATCAACTTTGATTGCTAGCTTGAAAACCATCAAAGACATACATTAAGTAATTAATTGTTTCAATGACAAAACTATCATAAGGTAATTTACACAATTCATTTATACCCCTCTAGACTCCAAGAAATGCTCTAAGGACATCTTTGACATTAAAAGAAACTGGTGACATATTACATTCGCAAGTGGATGCAAATGTTCTCAATTTTG
Source organism: Sphagnum contortum (assembly GCA_963920785.1). Taxonomy (NCBI): domain Eukaryota; kingdom Viridiplantae; phylum Streptophyta; class Sphagnopsida; order Sphagnales; family Sphagnaceae; genus Sphagnum; species Sphagnum contortum. The sequence goes on along the minus strand of OY987279.1, from coordinate 15,773,149 downwards.
CTTGTCAAACTTGTATTTGATAATGGTGGATTGGGTGTTAAAAGAGGAAGAACAACAATGTTGTCATTAAAAGAGGAATTGTTCAACATCACAACAATTGGTAAATCTAAACCTCTTCCTTGATCTTGATCACATTGTGATCTTGCATAACCAAATTTGTAGAGCTAGGAGTAATTATGAAAAGCTACAAAACTATTGAAATTCCTTTCTCCCAAACTTGATAAGTCCCTTTCCACTCAAGCCCATCCTATGGGTGACATGGCCTTTAGAAATGGTACCTAGCACTATTGTCCAATCTCATTTCCATCAAACTAGACACTTCAAAGCTACCAAACATGTACAAATGATATTTAAGAACTATGACAATACCATCATTGTTAGTATCATACAAAAATTGAGCTGGATTACTTTGAACTTGGCCATTGCATCTACAACACAAATGAATTGAAATAGCTAATGGGTGGGACAAGAAAATGATATTAAAAGATAGGATGAGGATTAACGAAACTTCTTTAAGTTCTTTGAAACATTGGGCACTTCCATAGTTGCATATTGGCACCTAAGGATAACCATGCTTGTCAAGGCATATCTTTTAATGCCAACAAATACATGGGAAGTATCAAAAGAAGAATATTCATTTAAATGCCATTAAAGAAAACCTACATTGCCAGATCCAAAATATGGATTAGCAGTTAACAGTTTGAATGGGGGAAGTTCTTCATCAAAGATAAGTGCATATCTACAATATGCCAAACGGAGAGGAATCCTCCCCCGAGGGGAACGAGCACGAGCTCTGCTAGCCTACAAAGTCAATGCTCCTCTTCTCCTTCCAAAAAGCACGATGCAAATTTCCAATTCCAGACATCAGTTACACTGTGCAGCAAGAAGAAATAAGCACACGAGCCGGTTTAACATTGTGATTGCGTCCGTGCACCAATTAATGAAACTTCAATTAGGTCCAATACGGGGTTTATTTTTAACCAAGGGCAGCTAGAGATCTAATGCTCGCCTACATATCGGCCCCTCCTTCGGCGCCATGAGCGCTCTCTTGTCTCCACAGAGCAGAACCTGATCGTTCTCCGGCGCCATCAAGAGAACATAATGGTGACGAACCATTCTCCCTCCCTACTGACCTGTCGAATTGAGATGGACACCCCCACTCTGGCCTCCTACGCAGGACGCGATCGATTGCGCTTGGAAAATCGTCGGTGTCAAGAATGAGCAGGGACATGGGGACTTGGGTCTTCGTAGTTTGTGTTGGAATGGAAAGGCGAATGGAGGGCAAGGTAAAACGAAGTGCATAGTATGGAAAAGTGGCATGGGTATGCACGAAATGGTGATGTGAAAAGGGATGCGGTGAAAGAACAGGATAGCCAGATGCTGGTGATGGATCGGGAGAGCTAGTGTCTTAGCTTTATATGCATTTGCAAGTTCAGGACTATGTTTCAAGACCAGCGGTTTTGGGTCAGTGATCAGTAGCATATCGCCAAAGTTTCATTACTGTGAACTTGACCGCCAAGTGGTGACGCATTCCAACCTCCTAGGAGATGCGTTTAATATCTATTCTCATTACAAATAGGCGCCCAAATGTCTGACCAGACCCGCGCAGGTAGCTTGACTGGTGTTGATGGAGGAGGAAGCCATCCTTGGGTTCATCCGACTCGGCCGTTCGGAGTAGACGTGGCTCCGTCTTCTAGTCAAGGATCCTTTCACCGACATGACCCTGAATTGTATGCTCATAACCCGGGATCATTTTATGCACAGACAGATCATGTGCAAGGAGCTGAATCCTTGTATCCAAAACCCTACACGTCTTTTGCACAGCAGCCACAACCACAAGCGAGTTCCTTGTATCCTCCAATATGCCGATTGCCTTCTGGAGCGGGAGATGTGGCAGGTACGTATACGCATGCGGCGGATCCAAGTGTGGCTTCTTTTGCTCCCCTGGCAGCATCCAGAGACACTATTAGCGTTGGAGCTCTATACCCGCAAGCAGGGGGTACAAGCGCGAGCTGTTATGTACCCCCAGCACAACCCCGCTATGATTTAGGTTACTGTGAATATCCTGGTTCCGGGGGCTTAATCAGTCAAGTGGGTTTACCAATCCCGTTACAAACAACCGGGGAAACCCAACAACAAGGAAGTTGGAACATTGGTGACAGTGAGGGCCATTACCCTAGTGCTCAATTTCAGACCAGCAGCAGGATGGGACATCATGTGAACCCAGGGCCATTTCCAAGTATGAAATTCTTCTCTTCCGTTTGAATTCTCAAGTTGATGAAAGACACGCATGTTCAATGGGTCATTGGTCCAACTATCCATTTAGAGGAACCAATGTGGCAGGGCCTCTGTTCTGAAATCTTTGTGTTCACAGTTATTCTTGGCAGGTTATCTGGCACTATTTGGAAGCTGTAATCTTCCCATTTTGTATGTTGATCAGAGCCTTGACTACACTAGTGAAGTGCCACACAAGAAAACAAACAATGTATTCTGTGTATTTGGGGATACCAGTTGATGAGGTTTGCATTGAAGGCTAGTATGAGATATCCTTACTTTGGCAGTGGTTGTCAAACAGATGCCCCATATATTCAGTTTGAGCAACAAATGCCAACATCACTAGTGTCCTCAGCGTCCCATCAACCTCACAGTTCTGTGTCCCCACAAGGTGGTGTGCCAGGTTGATTTTCATCCTTTCTGGTCTAGGGTTTTAGAGAGTGATAATTTTCAGCTGCTACAAACTACTTTAGTAGTCTTGTTACTATGTTATTATGCTTCATGGTTATGGGAGTTCCTTGAAGATCAGTGGATGGGAGACTCAGACATCCACTTGCTGGTAGGCCTATGGTGTTTTTTAATATCAGACTTCCTGTGGCCTAATTCATTTCTCATTTGAATTTCCATTGTTGATTCTCAGGCCAGACAAGTACAGCAGGTCCTGCAAACGTGATTCGAGCAGTGATGGGATTGGCTTCAAAATCAAATCGTTACCTATCAGCAGCACGTTTTTTGCTGCATGGAACTCTTGATGTGATGCTGTATGAGGCAGTAAACCTCCCTAACATGGACCTATTTTCTGAGAAGCTGAGACAATTTGTGTCCAATTTACCAACAAAAGTCCAGAAAGTGAAAGCAAAGGCCAGTGAGCATAATGTGAAGGTGAGCACAAGTGATCCATATGCAATAGTCATCCTTGCTGGTGCTCGGGTGGCTCGAACTCGGGTCATCAACAACAATGTGAACCCTAAGTGGAACGAGCACTTTGTAGTCCCTGTTGCACATTTTGTGTATGATGTTCAAATCACACTATAAGATCAAGATATTCTGGGGAGCAAAATTATTGGAGATGTGAAAATACCCATTGAGCAGGTTCTAAATGGAGACACTGTGGAGGGCTGGTATGACATACTGAATCCAAAGGGGGAGATCTGCCACCAAGGTGCAAAGTTGCATGTCTCTGTGCACTATCTGCCAGTGGAGAAAAACTCATTGTATACCACAGGACTTGGAGATGGCAATGGGGTACCTTGCACTTACTTCCCTCTAAGAAAAGGATGCAAGGTCTCACTCTACCAAGACACGCACATCTATGATAACACTCTTCCTGAAGTTTATCTTGATGGGAACCAGGTATATCACCACAAGCAATGTTGGGAGGAGATGTGCACTGCAATCATGGAGGCACGTCACTTGGTGTACATTGCAGGGTGGTCTGTGTATGATAAGGTTAAACTCATACGTGATCGCAATCGACCATTTCCTGAGACAGGGAACTTGACACTGGGCGAGCTTTTGAAGAAAAAAGCAGGGGAGGGAGTTTGCGTCTTGTTATTAATCTGGAATGACAAAACATCACACAACAATACATTTTTTAAAACAGTGTGAACCAATAGCTTTTATAAATAATTTGTGTAGCAATAGAGTGGGCAGCCTGTTGTGCTATGGGTTTGATGTCGCTAGAGGTTTACAGTCTCAGGTGATTGGCAGTGGAAGACGTGGTCTGCAGTAGTTTTATGCTGGTTGGAGTGAGGGTATATTCACTGATAGAGAAAGGAAGAGATGCTTGTTTTAATAAATTAGCTCACTCAACCCTGTTGCTCTTTCAGGATGGTGTCATGAAAACACATGATGAAGAAACAAAGAAGTTTTTCAAACATTCTGGTGTACGCTGTGTTTTGGCTGCTCGCTATGGTGATTCAAAACTTAGCTGGTTCAGGCAACAGGTATAGCTCTGCTACCAGAATAATTGGCTTAGAATTGAGCTTGTGAATTGTGTTGGTGTTTTCTCTTGCTTTCTGTCTTGCAAAAAATTAGTGAAAGTGGGGAGTCCTGATGGTCTTGACTGTAGTGTCAAAGCTGACACTTATTCTACATTCATCTTCATCAATTGACTGTCATTTTTAACCAAGAAGCATGAATGTGAACTTTTCCTCAATTGTGAAGCATTTCTTCCAACTGTGAGTAATCATGCTGAAGTTACAAATTTCAGGTTGTGGGAACACTGTACTCACACCACTAGAAGCTGATGATAGTTGACAGTCTGGGGCCCAGAAATATGAGGAAACTCACCTCTTTTATTGGTGGGCTGGATCTCTGTGATGGTCGCTGGGATACACCCTTGCACCATCTCTTCAATTCCTTGCAGAATGAGCATAAGGATGATTTCTACAACAAGAGCTTCCCAGTGAGCTTCTACTGCTTTAGTATTACCTGAATAGAAACCAAAGCAATAAATGCTTCAAGTTTTATTGAAGTTCAGGCAAGTTAAGAAGAAATTGCTCTATGTTAGGGAACAAAAAGAGCTTACAAAACAACATTTTGAGAAAGACAGAAAGAGAACATTATTAGAATAGCAATAGCTTTGTGTGAGCCATGGATTATAGCTCAACAATTAGTTAAGCTTTAGTTCCTTAAATTTCCTTAGTACTAATGATTTGAATGCTTATAAATCTTCAAGTAGTGATTATTAAAAGTTGAATTAGTTTTTGTGATATTTCTAGGCATAGAGTAATTCTTTATTTTAGTGGATGTAACGCTTAATTAGTTTAGGACCTAATAAACCTTTTAAAGTACATTATCCTTTTTAGTTTGTAGAGAAGAAGAAGGGGATGTAGAATTAGATGTGATTTATTAATATATAGGGAATACAAGCCATAATTAACAATATTTCGCATGACAAGGTTGAGTTAGTCTATAGAATGATCTTCAAGCACTAATGATGTACTTGTAGGATTTTTAGGATGTAGTCCTAATACATCTTTATTTAGTCTCACTTCTATCAGACTTTGGAATAGAATCAAAATCAAACTTAAGTAGCAATAGTTCCGCCGGAGTACCCTCAGGTGAATTACAACTGAATAACTAACTAAAGGATAGATCATAGTTATAAGAATTATAGGATGCGACGAATGGTGCGAGCAAGGTACTCGACTCGATGCTCCAAGGGAAGTGAGTTGATCGGGCCTCGTATCCAACGATAATGGCCATCACCGGGAACCCACGTTCGACAATGGAGACGGACATCATCATCTTCGCACTGGCATTCTTCAAACCTTTCTGGCGCGACTCCACGAGCAGGAACAAACTCTAGATAAATGGCTAAAGCATGTGGGTTAAGAGACAGTTGACGATCCCATACCAAACGAGCAACTTGAGTGCGCACCATTCTCCTGGGCGGTTCTTCTTCGCGCGGCCGTTGAGAAACATCCAAGTCGAACGGTGCTTCTTTAAGTTCTTCTTGTTGTACGGGTGCGACCGGAGGAATTGAAGGCGTAGCGTCGTCGTCCGCCATGACTAGTTGCGCCTGCATCAACAAAAACCAAAAAGGTAGTATGAACAAGGTGATACTAGCGTTTAGAAAGGGTCAAGGCCTTTTTATTTAACAAATTAAGGTAGGCGTAAGGTGTGGGAGTGACGACAGAACCTCATGAAAACTCGAACACCCTAAATCCAATGGATTCATCAAACCCTAAATTCAACGGTGGATCTAGAAGTATGTGAAAGTTTTTGTGATACAAATTGTAATTCCAATTTACTATGTACTACATAGTTAATTAGTGCATAGTAAAGTAAATAGGTAGGGAATAACAAAGGAGTAAATGGTACATGGAAATGTTACTCCAACCATTGACGTAGTCAAGTAAGAACTCAAGGATTTTTTCCTTGTTACTATTGATAAATGATCCTAGTAGTTAGTTACTTGAAGTAATTAGGATGAAAAAGGGGGATGTGAGGGTCAACGGACGGAAAAGATAAGGATCAAGCTCAAGAGGCCTCATCAAGATGTCCAAGATAAGGGGGAGGATGGATCCTCGAATCCCATTAGTCATGAGGATTGTCATCCTCTTTGATTGGAGGATGGAATCTCTCTTGTGGTTCATTGGGCCCAAGGATTCTCATCCTAATTTCAATTGGATGGCAATTCATTCTCAAAATCTCATTGGCCCTTGAAGGATGAGGAAGCCATTGATTGGTGCAAAAGGATTTCGAAACTCTCATTGGACAAGGGGAACAAGCTCAAGGGGTTATGGAGGCTCACCAAGGAAGAGGGCATTGTGTGTATGTGGAAAAACAAGAAGGAGGAGGAGGAGGAGTGTGAAGAAGATTGGTGTTAGTTCTTATGTGTGCAAGAATCAAGCATGGAAAAAATGTGTGCAAGAATCAAGCATAGAAAAAGTGTGTAAGAATTAGGCATGAAAAGAACTTGTGTAGCAAGTACTTGTTGCAAGCCTCTGGACTTTTGGTTGATTAATTGTTCCTCTCAAATCCACCGTTGGATTTGCGTCAAAATTAAATTGGTCTTAGCTTGGAAGGTGTAGAAGGCCCTCCCCAAAATTTAGCTTGATCGGACTTTCTGTGAGGAAGTTGCAGGTGTTGGAAGTAGAGGGTGTTGAAGAGGGTTTCATGGAAGGATTTCCATGCTGAAGCCTCTGGACTTTTGGGTTGATTAATTGTTTCTCTCAAATCCACCGTTGGATTTGCTTCAAAATTAAATCAGTCTTAGTTTAAGAGATGTAAAAGCTTTTCTTCAAATTTCAGCTTGATCGGTTTTGCTATGAGGGAGTTGCAGGTGTTGGAAGTAGAGGGTGTTGAAGAGGGTTTCATGGAAGGATTTCCATGCTGAAGCCTCTGGACTTTTGGGTTGATTAATTGTTTCTCTCAAATCCACCGTTGGATTTGCTTCAAAATTAAATCAGTTTTAGTTTAAGAGCTGTAGAAGCTTCTCTTCAAATTTCAGCTTGATCAGTTTTGCTGTGAGGGAGTTGCAGGTGTTGGAAGTAGAAGAGGTTGAGATGTTTATTTTGTTTTCCTCAATCAAAGCAAGTAGTTTTTAGTTTCGGGCTTAACTTTGGACAAAGACATAAAATAAAATTAAAAAAACTCATGAGATTTGGACACAACGCATTAGATTTATTTATTTATTTATTTATTTATTTTATTTTATTTTGTGAATCTCATTACTTACTTCGAACCACCTTACTTGGTAGACTACACTACATAGTAATTCCACTTCCAACCGGTCTTTTATTATGAGTGCATATCTTAGTGGTGAAGGTGGGCAATAAATCCTCACACTTTGCAGCAGGTGATTGCAGAGGCTGAAGGTCCAAGACAACCATGGCATGACTAGCACTGTAAGATTGAAAGCCCTGCCTCATATGACATCCTTACCAACTTTGAACAGTGCTGGAGAAAGGCAACACGACTACACGATGATGAGCTTGTTAATATTGATAAGAGTGGCCAGATTCTGGGGCCTTCAAATCAAGCACCTCTTGAAGGAGATCCTGCAGTCTATGTGACTGAAGATTATGATGAGGAGTCCTGGCATGTCCAGGTGAGCTCTTCATGTGATCATGCTTTTAGGAATTACGTGTGTGTGGGGTCACTGATGACCTGTGGTTGGTTCTATTGCAAAACAGTGATTGTTGAGGTGGAAGTTCTTTTGAAGTTTGGGCTTTGAATTACCAGCTCTTGGCCCCTGATCTCTCTCCTTTGTATAAGAGGCAAGAGGCACACTCAAAGCAAATATTAGTGAAATGGTTCTATTGTGTTGTTCCTGGCAGAAATGTTCAAATTTAAGCAGCCTTAGGGTTTTGCTCTCATTGGGTGCATGTTGATGTGGTCTCTTAATACAGAAGGACACTTTTGGTACATTTCAGGTTTTCCGCTCAATTGATGGAGGATCAGTAAAGGGCTTCCCAAAGACTATGGAAGAGTTTCAAACACAGGTCTCAGCAATTGCCTATACTTCCTTTAATGTGGCCTCTACTTCCTTTGATGTGTTTGTCACAAAGTATTTCAGTTGAATCATTTAGGTGACCGATGGTGGGATGAAGTGGAGATCCTGATCTATTCAAACAACAGATCCTGGTTCATGGCATGTAATCTAACTGGATATCTTTGGATGTGGTGCAGCATCTTGTTTGGGGGAAGAGTATTGCTATTGATGTAAGCATTCAGATGGCTTATGTCAAAGCCATCCGTATGGCCCAGCACTTCATATATATTGAGAATCAGTACTTTCTTGGATCTTCTTACAACTGGCCAGACTATGATGTTGCTGGTAATGTCCCTCTTTATAAAGCAATTCCTTAGTTGCTGTTTTCCTTTTGTGTCTTATTTCTACAGGTTAGTTGTGCATTGGAATGGTTTCCTAGGTTGTTACTGGATTATTGGTTGTAAAGTTCTAACATCTCAATCAAGCAAATAGCTGTTTTCCTGTTGTTTCCTCTACTGCAGTCACATATATCCTTGAGGCTTCCTCTGTCCATTCTGGGCCAGAATGTATCTCGCATCTATAATAGAGATATGTTTGGTGGGTTGTGGGAAACAGGTGCCAATCACCTCATTCCAATGGAGTTGACCTTGAAGATTTGCAGTAAGATTAGAGCAGGTCAGAGGTTTGCTGTATACATAGTTGTGCCCATGTTTCCTGAGGGCATTCCAGACAGTGGGCCTGTGCAGGAGATTCTATACTTCCAGGTATTTGTCCAAACATACTTGTCTTTTTTACTACTCTTGGATTCCTGTAGGTACATCAACATGCATCAAAAGAAATCAAGTCCCAAGCTGCATCTTATAATGGATCTTATCACTGTGTATGCTGCATTTCTTGCACCAATCTCTGACAGTCATCTGGACCTAAAGCAGCATATCATTAGTTTGCATGTGGAATTTATGTGTGCAGTCCCAGACAATGAAGATGATGTACTTTCTGATTGCGGATGCAATATGGGATAGCAGTCTCAATGGACAACAACATCCCCAGGATTACTTGAACTTCTTCTGTCTCGGTAACCGGGAAGTGAAGAGCCCTTTGGAGCCTGAACCAGTGAAACCACCTGATCTGAACTCAAAGCATGTGAGTGCCTTCTCTCTCTTTTGTTTGCAAGGTTGAATGCAGTCTGTTCCAGTTGTCTGAACCATTTGGACTAAAGTAGGGGCAATGCAAGTTGGATATGGATATTACATAACCACTTATACACTATGTTCTACTTGGATTTGTATTCCCAGGGACAAGCCCAAAAGAACAGGCGATTTATGATCTATGTCCATTCCAAGGGAATGATAGTGGATGATGAGCTTGTCATTTCGGGTTCAGCTAACATCAACCAGCGGTCCATGGATGGATCACGGGACACAGAGATTGCCATGGGTGGGTATCAACCACATCATACATGGGCACATAAGTGTGTCCCACCTCATGGTCAGGTGAGTCCAACTATTTCAGTCTAAACTTCTCAGATCATAGTACTGATAGATATCTTCCTTGGATGTCCACAATAAAAGTGCAGTGGACAATTTGGACAGGAGGAAGAAACTTTTGTCTGATTGATCTACTAGATTAGAGCTGACAACTTGACATTAGCATTGCAAACATCATATGTGTATGGCCAGGTTCATGGCTACAGAATGTCACTGTGGGCAGAGCACTTGGGTGTCTTGGAAAACACATTCCTTGCACCTGAGACCCTGGAATGTGTCCATAGAGTGAACCAAATGGCAGAGGCAAACTGGCTGCAGTATACGGCTCCAACAACAAGTGGCATGAGAGGCCACCTGATGGTGTACCCTCTGATGGTTAACAGTGATGGATCTGTAACCTCCTGTCCTGGACATGAGACTTTTCCAGATGTGGGTGGGAAGGTCATGGGCTCCAATCAGCTCAACATTCCTGATGACTTAACAGCATAATATAATCACATGCATAGATTTCATGCAAAACAAAACAAATGTGTTGTCAAAGCTTGAGGTTCATAAATATGGTGGCTGCATTTGGCTTGCAACATTGTGTTTGTTGCTTAAAATAGTAGCAAACCTAATAAGCTTGAAACTTATACGCTTGTGCACCATAGACAACAACAATGCACATTGCACATTGCTCAATGATAGTTGAACCAAACTTTGAAGTATAGGGGCTAGGTAGGGCTAGTTGTCATCATTGATGGATGTTGTTAATTGTGCAAAATACAGAAGAAATTTAATGAATTTCTTAATGTTAGAGGGCTGGAAATTAATTTAAAATCTTAAGTTTAAATGTTAATAACTTGTGTCAATTTCCAAATCACCACAATATCTTTTAATCAATTTTGAAATCCAAAACTTTGGTTATTAATCGCATTCAAGATGATTTAACACTAAAATATAATTATGGTTAAAATTTGTGATAAAATAATATTTTGATTCTAAAATTGATGAAAAATTAATAATGGATAAGAAATTAAAATTTCTAATTTCAATATAACATGTGGATTGATGTTAGAAAATGATAACAAGGATTGGCTACAATGTTAAAAAAGTCCTTTTGGATGTGCAAAGATCAATGAAAACATTTCAAACTTTCCAAGGAGTTCCATCACAACACATTAAATGAAACTATGTGATTTTTCCCCCATGTTGTAACATTTCACCCATCATTCAATTTAAAACACTTTTTAAAGTAGTGTTTATGTAGCGTGTGGGTTCTATGAGCTCGTTTGCACCCCTAAATGTGATTATTACCCTTTTTTTAAATGTTAATATTTAAAGAGAAAACTAAAAATGAAACTTAAGAAAGCAATAATGGTGTCTGTAAGGCTCACATGTGGTGACCATCTAGGGTTAAATGTTAGTTGGAACATATTGAAATTCAATGGTTATGTAGGTGTTTTAATCATTGAACACAAATTTAAATCAAATGTTTGAAGAACAATGTTTGCCCCTAATAGAGTAGGCTTGAATCTATAAATAAATAATAATAAAAACCATCCTTCCTTGTTGAAGCAAGTTGCAACTCTCTGGAAGTTATTGCAATGTGTTCACAATATTTTAATATTATATATATATATATAGTGTGCACGTTGAAGAAAGTTGAGATCAGTATGAATACAGGGAAAGTAATCACATATATAATCAAGGTAAAACCTTACTAATGGTTGTGAGTAAAGGTCTCCTTTCAACCTATCACCTTGATCTTGACCAAAAAAAACAAAAAAAAAAACTATAGACAGCAAGCATATTATATAATTATTATGTATGTACAATTGATTTATTTTTCAATAATTTGTTGGGCCGTTATCTCGATGTTTAAAAAAAATTCCAACCTGATTAATATCATTTTTTGCACAAAGTTGATATAAAGGGCATGGGCACAATGATTGTAATTAATCCCAATGAATTCGTGTTTGTAAATTGTGGACTCATTCCCAATTTACACAATAGAACAAAAGACAACATGAAATTGTTGTTTGTGGATTTGTATTGCATAACAAACCATGTTGCTACAAAACAGGAATGGGCTTCCTTTGGAAAAGGAAAAAGTAACCTTGAAAAAATGTGTTTTGTATGATCTTTGACCACCAACAATATTTTTTGTTGCAATATTTCAGTTGAAAATTCCATGTCTATTCCTCTCATTCTTGTTTTGCTACAAGTGAAGTAGTTCCCATATATAAAGATGCATGGAATAAATATTTGGTACTATTTGTTTTCAAAATTTGACCAACCAAAATCACTTCATTTTGTTAAGTGATTAAGAAAATGAATGTAAAAGCATGCCAACAATCCCACAATCCTGATTATTTCAAATGTTTTTCACAATCAACATCAAACCATAGATGACATGTAAGTTGCAAATTTCTGCTATGTTGCATCTTTTCATTAGATGGTTTTAGTATTTTGGTTATTCAAAACTAGGAGACAAAAAACCAAAAATATTAGCAATTCATAGCTTATTTGGTTTGCATGAATTTGACATTATGAAAAATAATTGATATGAATTTCAATGTGTCCTCATGCTAAGCACAATGAAAATTTGTGTATCTCACAAGTTTTGGTGAGGTCTGTGGAGGTTGTCAAATTTGCAAGGTAGGCTCTCTGAGGCTTTTTAGGCCTTGGTACAGAATGGCTGCAAAAGTTATGTTATTTTAGTGTATATTTCTCCTGATTCCAACCTGCTGCATTTTGCAGCATTTAATCCCCAGTAATTTAACACCTAAATACCATAAGGCAATTCTGTGCATATGCAGTCCCAAACAAGAAAAGCTAATAGGAAACTAGTGAGGCTGGTGGTGCTAATTGTTCCCCACACTGGAAACTTTTCTCTTATATACAGAAGGGAGAACTATACTTCCTATCTAACAATATACATCTGGCAACTCCTTTCTACTGAAGTAAACCTAGAAGCACCCAATAAATATGTCTGGAACTTGTTAATGGGAACTCATTTGCTTAACACATTTAGGAGCTGCTTTACAAATCCTTCTCATCAAGGCCTGAACTTTGTGTGACTTACACAGAAATAACATTTTGGATGTAGTCTTTAGAAGTTAAATGATTGTTTTGAATTTTTAGCACAAGAACTTCAGGTGTTCATATTAGCTTAGATTGAGTAGTTTGTTACATTATGAATAAGGCGAGATCTAGTAGTAGGAAACTCATTCAAAGGGAGGTTAACAAGGCTAGTAAAGTAGTGTGCTAGACTTTGAAATGAACTCACATAGTTGAAGAGTGTGAGCATGAACTAGCATGTGATCTAGCTTCCAATTTAGATGGACACATCTTTATAGATTTCCACAAAAACCTAATCAAATTGTAGATGAGGATCCATTTCTAATAAATACCAATGACACTAGTGGGTGAGCAATAAAGAATATTATAGAATATTCTATGCCATGTCATGGAATATTTGTAACATATTTGTCTACCACATGAAAATCATTTAGTGATGTGGCAAAATATTCCGTGATGTTGTAGAATATTCTTTGACAAGCCATGGAATATTTTGCCACATCACATGCATGGTTTGTCTTAAGATCAACAATGGCTTATTGATTTTCAACTTGGGTTTGGTGAAGAAAAGTTTGTTGAGAATAACGTGGTGTGGGTTTTTGAAAGCCAAAAAGAATTGAATGATGCATTTTACCATCCCTCATGCAACCATTGCTCCAATTGTCTAGTGCTCTTGGACAATAATTACAATATTTTCAAAAATGGTGAAATGGGTGGGTGGGAATTGCATACTTGAAAAATATTTGATGAAAATCAACTTCTTAAAATACATTAATTATTTGACAAAAAGATGTTGAAATGGCCAAGGTATCATGATACTATACATAAATATACATCATTCTACAATTATTGAAAATTTACAAAGTGGAAAAAAACCAATTGGGCCAAAACTAGAATCTAAACTTCCTACATAACCCAACCAACTACAGAGAGGTTTATGAATGAGATTGTGATGTATTATCACTAGAGTTCAAAGGCTTTAGAACACTTCAACAACCACTGAACTTCATCCCGCACTACAAAGGGATGTGGTCCCAACCACTATGCAATCCACTCATTTTTTAGTGGATTGGACCAATTTCACTATAGTGATGTTATAGTGACATCTTGCTTAACTTAATGAAATTGGCCAGTGAATGAAGTCACATGGCAATAACTAGTGGAATCCTAATGGATTAGTTTAATGTAATGGCATTGATCTACCAAAGACAAGGGCGAATTGATTGTCCATGTGATCTTCAAGTGAAATGCACATTGATGATTATAATGATTGCATAATGATCTTCTTGTGACTATTCCACCTATTGTTTTAATGGATGTATATTGTATTTATATTTTAGTGGCTACATTAGATGATGATCCAAAAATGGTTGCACATTATCTTCATGTGGTGCATAGTGATCTTTTTATGATAAGTTATGTAAATGATTCTCGGAAAGAGTTGCAATGTGTGCACACTATGTTGTATGCATGGCTAATTAGCTTCTACTAAGGGTTCATATGGGTAAAAATACACTACCCCCCCCCCCAGCCCAAATTGTCGTCACAAATACTACATTTTTACATTTGGTTTTTTTATGTAAGTATAAACATCACATTTTGGATTATTTTTGTTTGTTTGAAATATATTGGATTAGATTTAAACTTAAAACAATCATTTAAAAAGAAAAATCCAACAAAATTGATGAACTTCAACATATGAAGTATATTTGTGATGAAATACTACTCAGCACAAAATATGAAAAATTACATACATACTTCAAAACTAGGGTTGTGGGTGGAATTTTTTGGTGAATTTTGTTGTGGTCACTATTATTGATATACATCAATTGAAACTAGGGCCATTTGGAAGTTAAAAAAATTTGGTTGAAAATTCATTAAAAATATTTTTTTTCATTTTTTTCAACAATAAAAGAAATATTTTATATATTTGAAAATTATTATTAAACCAAAAAAATAAAATAAAATCCCAAATGAAAGAGAAAGAGATTTTATATGGACATTGCATTAATTTTTCAAATTTCTTTTGTTTAGTAATGTATTATGAACCACAAACATGAAGCCCTATAGCCAACAAAAAATTGCATATTATATATGTTGTGTATATTGATTTTATTCAATCCTCTTCATTTAACTGTTGGATCAAAATTAATCTTGATTTAAAATGAAATTTGAGTTCCAAAATATTGTTGTTCACATTTTGAGGTTTTTTGCATATGTATAAAATTGTCAAATGATGCAATCAAAATTTTAACTTACTACATACTATGATACTAATTATCACCTTTTTTGGTGAAAATTGGATCACCCATAGTGTGCTTTCACCCATGGGTGTAATCACAATCCAACAAACCAAAAAAGGCATCAAGCTGTAAAGAAAAACAATCAAATTTGATAAATATTTATGTTTTGCCATTTAAAGCCATGGTAATCATGGCAAGTTATTGTTTTTTCATTCATTTGAATGTTAAGGAATTCAAACCAAAAATCGGAAGGCTACGGACAAACTATGTTGATACCTACTTTATTGATTCCACCTCTAACAAAAAACTCGTACGTTACTAAAATATGAGGGATAGAAAGGGTAGAGGGTATACATTCACGGGAACCCATGACAGACAAGAATAAAAGTCGCAAACAAGTTAATATAAAATGAAATTTAAGAAGAGAATTGAGGGGAGATCTTAGGAATGTTGAATTGTGGATTAACATTCTAATATTTATAATCAATGGAACAAGACAAAAGATTAGCTCCAAGAATCGTTACTTCAAGAAGCATATGTATTAGCTACACAAATAATGGTTGAAGGAGTGTAGTCCATCACTAACAACACTGATGTGTAGTCCACAACATCAACTACACTTGAAAAACATGACAAAGTTGAAACATCAACACGATAGGAAGGAAAAGCTTAATCATGGCAAAAAATTCTCATACCTAAATAGAAGCCTACCAAAATAGGAACACGATCTTGGCAACCAATATAAGGGTTTCTCACTCTAACAAAATATCTATGAACAAAATTATTTGATATTAAAGTCAAAGAATAATTAATTTCACATGAAGATATTAATGAAGCACTAGAAAAAAGTAATACAATAAGAATCCATTGTTTGAAATAGTTGAACAACAACCACTATAGTCAAAATACCAACATTAGTTGCATAACAAACCAATTTATTTTCCCAATTCATACAATTGTAATATTTGTGCCATTAGCAATGGTGATAATGGTAGGAAATGTATTGTGAATACCATTACCCAAGTTTCATGATGGTGATGATGCAGTAATTCACATTGGAAGATTAGCCAAAGTATGTGTAACGAATGGTGAGGATACTAATGCAAATAAATTAGAGTATTTTCCTACAACATTATGAGGAAAAAATGTGAATTGGTTTACTCATTATGAGACAACAAACCCTCTTGCAACTTGGGGAAAGGTTTAATTTATTTCAAGATTCAGTGATGTGCATAGCAAAAGACAAGCCATAGTAGCTTTGAGAGAAATGAAGCAATGGAAACATGAAACATTGGAATATTTTTACAACATATTTTTACAATTGTGTGCAATATAATAACTAGATTATGTAAATCTAAGAGCAACCTTTAGAGAAAGACTAAGAAAAAAATTAAAATCAACCATAATTTTAATGCCTAGGGCAACAATTATCAAAGTAGATAGTTCGACAAGAGAAATTGAAAAATAAATGGTTCCACCACGTAGGAATAGACAATCTCAACCACTGTCAGACAATGAAGATTCAAATGAAGAATTAACTGATGAAGAGCAAAAGAAGGAAAGGAAGAAAAATTGCAAGGAACAAGATGATAGATATTGACAAGGCGTATTTGTCAAAAATGTCATAATGAAGGTCATTTGACAAAGGAATGTAAACTTTTGCAAGGAATTTGCAACATCTATAAAAAACAAAGACATAAAGCCAATGATTGTCCACTAAAGGAATTAGGAGGACAATATGTTAAAAAGAATATTCCAATCAATGTAATGCAACTTGAAGCACTAGTTAAACAAGTTAAGCAAGAACAAAATTTCCAGTAGTAAGATAATAATCTTAGTTACGATAAGCAAAGAAGGGAGAACCAAGGATGGTGAGATAATCGACAAGGAATCAAGGATGGCAAACTAATCAAGGGCATTGGCAAGATCAAGATGGCCAATCTAGTCGACATGGGTATGATTGAAATGGGTATAATCAGAATAATTACAACTGAAATAATGGAAATCAGCAAGGAGAGGATATGAAGTGTTTTTGTTGCCGAAAAAAAGACATCAGAAGAATGATTATCCACTATGGAAGCAACATTTAGAACATGAGAATAAGAATTTTCAACCCGAAATTGGGGTCAATGTTGTTATTGTGGAATATATGTATACCCATTATACCAGCATTTGTAGCTATTCAAAGTCAACAATTGAAGGAACGTCATGAAGGAAATATCATTAGCAGAAATAGTCTCATAAAAAGGAGAAGGATGAAGTGGGATCGGGATAAGGAAATACATCAAAAACTTGTAGGTGAAATATAACGAATACAAGTTGAGATGGATGTTCCAACACAACTATATCTAGATACTTCAAAGGATATCCAAAAATTAGCAATTGATACCAAAGAAAAACCATAGCAAGATAATAGATTGGATTATTTATTGATGTCCTTTTGAATCTTTTTAAGCAATTTGAATCCTTGTCTTAATTGTAATTTTTGTCTTGAAGGAATAAAAAGAAATGTATTAAACATTGCAATTTACTTCAATTTTCTTTTAGGGATAAATAATGCATACATCTATGTTTGGCAATGTTCATTTAATGCACTTGATTAAATAATATAGGATATAAGAATTTTGAAGGTTACAAAATCCATTCTAAAAGGGCTATAATTAGCAAAATGGTTTCTTCCATTTGGTTGATTTTTTCTATTCGCTAGGCTTAAAATTTGTGGCCCAAGTGCTAACAAAATGTGTAGGAAATTTTCATGCAAGGAAACATGTTAAGTTGTATATAAAAACATGTATTCATTTTTTACATTTATGGTTTTTTAACAAAATATTTATGCATAAATTACATATGCATGTGAGGACCCACCACCACCATGAAAATTATCATAATTTGAATTATCCAATATCTCTCACTTAAATTTATTCCATTTATATTTTGTATTTGGAAGAAAGCAAAAACAAAGTCCTTGAGTCCTATGGCAAAAAAATGGTACCTTGATTATTAATATGCCCTAAGTAATTATTACTAGGTTCTTAGTACGTGCATCCTAACTATTCACTAGTAGAAATTGGCCAAAATGTAACCACTTTATTTACAACTACATGTGACTATTAGTTATTTGCAACTACATTTGGACATCTTTTTTTTGTGTTGGTCATATTTGCAATTACATTACAACTAATTTGCAACTATTTTGGTGTTCATATTTCCATGTAAACAACATTTAGTTTGGTTTTCATCCAAGCAGAACAATTTATGTCCCATTAGTTGCAAATGTGACCAATTTAGTTGCAACCCTATGAATATACAAAGGTGTATTTTGTGAATTTTAAGGATTATAATTGGTTATATTAATATTTATAAATGTATATTTTGAATGTATCTAAACAACCATATCACATGTGTATTCAAGTAATATTATTAGCATAAATAACCTCAATATAATGGTTACATTAATTAATGTATATTTTGAGTATATTAAAATTTTATGTAAAATATTTACTAAATACATTGTGCCCATATTACAAGTTTATCCAAACCATCTTATTCTACTTCTTAAAATGATTACAAATGACATTTATTAATATATAACATTATATTTTATATTAATTAATATAACAATAAATTAAATTTTAGTATTTTTTCATTAACTTTTTAAAAATAATTACATTTTATTACATAATGATCATAATGATGATGATGATGATATGATAGGAAAAATAATTATATAATTATTAAAATAATTAATAAAATTATAACATATTATATAATAATATTATTATTATTTTCAAATGATTAATGTACTTACTAAAATTTTATTTTTTATGTTATTATTTTATAATAATTGTTGTAGTAGTTAGAATGGAAATATAATAAATTAATATGCAAATGCAAAAATGATTTTCGAAGGAAAACTATAATTTTTTAAATGTAAAATATTTATTGTAATAATTCATAAATAACTATAATGAACGAATTAATAATATGAATAATAAAAATAAAATAATAAACATTGGCTACCAACTAGCTACAATAAATTTTTTTAATTTTATTTTTACTATTAAATATTTACATTTATATTTATTATGATAATAATAATGGGAATAATTTTAATAAAATGTTAGCCTAGGATAGGTTTTAATTATATTATTAGATTAAAATAAACTACTACTCAATTTTTATAATTTATAATTTATAATTACTGAATATTTTGGCTATTACATTAATTTATTTGGTTATGAAATAATAATTAATTAATAATTATCTAATTAGTTCAATATTAGCCATTAATAGTTAATGAAATTGGTTGATAGATATTATAGTTCATATATAATGAAAAAAATAATATTATTATTGTTTATCTAGCCAATAAATTAAGTAATATTTAATAATAACCAATAATATAATTAATTCAATAATCATAATATATTGATGATTATTACTATAAATAATTAATTAGTTGGATAATTTATAATTTATAATTTAACTTTTAAATAATTAATTAACTAACTTATTAATTTATTTTTCTATATTTTATTCATTAAATAATTATTAATTAATTAGTTAACTAATTAGTTAGCTAGTTAATTGTCACTTACCTATTTAATTATATGCTTTTCAAATGGAGATTAAAAGCCAAAACATATGGGATAAACTTTTTAGTTGCAAGTCATTTGTAACTGAAAAAATGTTTAGTCGCAAATGAATTGTAACTAAAAAGTTTATCCCATATGTTTTGGCTTTCATTTTCATCTTGAAAAGTATATAAACAAGGTATTTTGTCTTTATAATTTCATATTTAAAAACGTGGACAAATGGGATGAACGAATGAAAACGACTTAATCCAAAATAAAATATAAATATTCATCTATTTACACCTAACTACATACTTCCCTAATTTACCTACCTATTTAAGTAGATTTTTGGCCTAGGTAGGTAAATAGGTCCCATCTAGATAGGTGTTTAGCCTAGATGGGTAAGTAGGTATATAGGTAGGTAGGTACCTACATACCTAAATATTGATTTAAATTGAATTTAAACAAATTCAATTAATATTCCACGTGGCAAATTTATATCACACCATGTGTCACAATCTAAACCATCCAAGCATAAAAATTAAATGTCATGGATTATTTCAAAATTTTAAATATATATTTTTAATTATTTAGAGTTGGGACACGTGGCAACACAAAAACAAGGTTAACAGTAGGCCAATGCATCTATCGCTAGCTTGTTAACGCATTGATCACGCCAAAATAAACTTCTCCATCATTTCATGATAGCTTTGCATTTGCTTAACCTTGAGCATGGTGAATAACATAAACAATTTTTATTTTTATTTTTACCTTATGACTGAAAAAAAAACATGAAAGTAAAAAACCCACAAAGTCCAAAAAACAAAATACATTTTAGAGATTCCAAAGACTAGAGACTGTTGGAAAAGTTTTAAAAACACAAAGTTCAATGTTTCACACATTTCACATCATGAGTGTTCCTTATAATGCACTTGTAGGAGCTTGCCCACTTGTAACAACTATCATAGTAGTTCATCCATTTTCTATAATTTCACATTTATCCTTTATGAGTGTGGGGTATCATCGACTTAATAGTTTTTTGTTTAATGGGGATGAAGAAAATAGTCTTGCATCACATGTGGAGGAGATAAGGGCTTTAAGGTTTTGCAAAAAAGATGTGGTAGGCAAAGAAAAACATCTTGGGAGATCATGGACAAATGCTAGTTTTTTGTGTTTGTTAGACCTTGCGAGAAACAAATATTAGGAATATAACTGCACGCCATTTAAAGAGATCAATTAAATAACATTTGTAGATGTTGTGAATGCAAATTTTCTGAATGAAATGTGACAAAATTGGAAGCAAGTTCAAGACAAGTGGAACAAAATGAAGAAGATCTACAAATAAAGAAAAAAACATAGGTAATTAATGCACCTCCATTTAATTGGCCATGGTTTGAACATTTTGACAACATTTTTTTGGTATTACCAAAATAAGTGGCATACTTAATGCCATAGATCAAGGTGTGTGTGTGATGAATTCTAAAAGTAAGGTTGTGAATGTTAGTGATGAAAATGATGTCCAAACATTTCAAATACATATTAACCTTGAGAGACAAACTCTCATGTTTGGGGATGACAAGGAAATGTTGGAAATACCCCATTTGTTAATTCTAATAGCCCTAAAATTAAAGCATGCAAGTTACTTAGTGTGCAAGCGAAACCCAATAAAAAGTTAAAGAGGAAAAAAAGGCAATTATCCATAGGCTCATTTGTAATTGTAGATATCATTAATAATTTCACACATGTGGTGAAGGAGATTGAATTAAAATAATGGAAATGAAAAAATTCATCACATTTCAAATGTTACAAAATGAAAAATAGAAAACAAATGATGATACAAGGTGTCACAAATGCCAATGCCATGGGGTTCATTTATTTGACATGTTCATCCATGACTTGTAATAAACTTGTATTTAACTTTTAGTTTAATTTTAGTTCATTTTTAATTAATTCCAGTTAAATTTTAGTTCATTTCCACTTGATTCGTAGTTCACTTTTAGTTGATTCTTAGTTAAATTCTAATTCAATTTTAGTTAATTCAGTTCACTATAATTAATTTAGTTCATTTCCAATTCATTCTTAATTGAGTTTTAGTTTAATTTTAGTTCATTCATAGTTCACACATTAGTGCACACGGGCACACATGGGCCACATGTAAATTGGAAGTTTTTTGAAAAACTTCCTTAAGTTAAATGTTCAATGGGTATAAATAGAGGTATAATTTATCATTACCTTTAGCATGTTCAACCCTATTTTTGGGTACGTTTTCTTATTATTTATTCTTTACAATAAAATCTCGTTAGATTCTTATTTGGCACATGTCGTGTTTTTGTTTTTATTCCACAATCTAGATTTGGGAAATTAGGCTTGTTTTTGTTCTCCTCTTAGTTTAGGAAATCTTGTAGTCTTGGTTATTTTCGTGCTTTTAACACAAGGTAAATTACAGTTGACTATTTTGTTTGTAGGCGTGTTGAAGCCAAAACTACATATTGTCGCAACCCTAACTTGGCCAAGTGTGGGGGTGAAGCCCAACACTTGGAAAAGTTGGGGATTTGGAGTCCTCCGAGACTCCCGAATGTTCAGAGCTCAACAGCAAGGGGCAAAACACCTTGCATTGGGGTGTTCTTGGTATCATTGGAAAGGTCTTGAAACGTAGATATCGAAAATGCCCTCGCATTGGCAATTCGGACATCTGCAGCCCAAGTTATGGGCAAAAGAAGGGCCGGGAGTCAAATTGACAATTTGACTCCCGACCATTAAAAGTCGGGAATCGATGTCTTCCCGATGTCCGATTTGAGAGTGCGATACGCCGTTGGAAAGATCTCGACGAGGGCTACAACTTTGATTCAGACATCGTCGCGATCCAACTCTGCAGTCGGGATTTATGGCGGTTCAAAGTTCTGGGAGTCTTGCCGGGACAAAATCGGGACTCCATTTCGGGAGTCCCGGGAATTTGTGCCATTTGGATGCCCCCTCCGTGGCGAGCTGCAGAGAATACTATAGGGAGTAAGGTGGTGGCTTACTCCCCAAGTCCGGGCCGTGGTGAGTCTCGTGTGTCCAAGTGCCCGTGGCAAGTCCCAACTAGTGAAACGTATGTATAGAACGTGTATTATATGCACTCGTATTATACATCGTATAATACTAACGGCTACTTTTCAAGCATACAGAAATATTGAATCGTATGTATAGAACGTGCGTATAATACATGCATATAATACTAACGGCTACTTCAGGATGACATGTTGTTTGACGTCGAGGAAGAGGCCATTGACCAAGGTTTTGTTGAGTGCGCCTTCTGATAAACACCATGCCACGAATGTCACAGCATTGTTTTTTTGTATCGATGTAAACGTTTTATACGGTATTATACGTATTATACGTCAAAAAAATCGAAATGTGTTAAAAATGATGTTGTGACAACAATTTTTTTTTGTATCGATATAAATGTTTTATACGCGTATTATACGTAAAAAAAAATCGAAATGTGAAAAACACGGTTCAATAGTCCCAACACCAAAGGGTGTCCCGAATGCTAAACTAACCTCCCGTGGTTGGTTTTTTGGATGCAGATTCAAGCTTGATCTTCTAGTCCCTCTTCCTAGTCAAATCCCAAGGCTCCCAACTCGACCTTCTACCCCTTTCTAGAGTTGGAAGCCGGGAGTGTGCCCTCAGTCCCAACTTTCCGCAACTTGACATTTGGTGAACCCTCAAGTGGGTTCACCCCGGGACCAAGGAGCGTGTCACATATGGTAGTGGTAGTAGTGGTAATTGATTAAAAGGAATTAATAGTGACAATTGACTTTGATTTGTATTTCCATTTGGGGAATAAAAACTCGGATTCCATTTCAAAACTCATCTTGTATTACTTTGTCATGGTACAATTGGATGATCAATCATCCATTGTTAAAAAAAAAACTCTTTTTAATATCTCACCTTCCACTTTTACTTGCTTTCCTTTAAAGAAAAAAGGTAATCTATCAACACCAAACCCCATTAGGTTGTCATTTCTTATTTTTGCATTTGTCAATCCAAGCTTTGGTGCACCCCACATTTCACAATAGTTGTGAAGTACACAACAAACAACTGCAATTGGTGATGTTTTATCAATTTTAAAGTTAAAATGTTTCAAACTTCTCCATCTATTTTTCAAAAACCAAATGCATTTTCTATAACGACCTTCCTTAAATTCATATTAGAATCGTATCTTATTTTATCATATCTACATGATTACGAGTCTTTTAATTCTTTTGCAAGTAAGTACAAATTGGATAAGTTGCATCACCTATTAAGAATGGACTTGCAACACAATCTGTAGAACTTTTTTCCTATTGAAAAAATCACCAATATCAAGTGTAACTCTCTTGCGTAGAAGGTCCACCAAAGGAATGTGAGTTCCAGTTATAGCTTCACAAATGTTAGGTATACATATAAGATTTTCAAAACAAACAATGATGTCCTTCAAGCGTTGACCTATAAGAATACTGATGTATTCTTTAAACAAATTGTCTTTGTCAGTTAACACATCACCAACAAGGTTAACATATTTTCTAATTGTTGATACACCCATATTGAATTGATCAACCATATGTGTAGCACTAAATCCATGAGCAAATTGATAAATCACAATAAACTCAATCTTTCTAATCTTTAATTGTGGCTAATGGGGTTTAAACAACTTGATTACAAAAAAAATCTCAACTCCAAAACTAGGTTATTGAAAGCTTCAAAACTCAATCTATAATGCAACAAAATTTTCCTATTTCTTATTTCAAGTATGCCACACATTGGTTTCCACAAGATCCCAATGGGTGTATTGTCTAGGTTCTTTCCACCAAAAATGCAGTGGATCTCTTCTCCTATTCACACTACCTGAAAACATTGAAAAGACATTGAATACTATTATATTGCCATCTAAATTTGAAAGCACATTACAAACTTCAGATTTAGATGTTGCACAATTTCCAAGTATAATAAAGAATAACATCCAAATGAAAAATACTTGCCCAAGTGAGGCTGGATCCATGAACACAAATTTTGAAAACCACAAAAAAAACCCTAAAATAATGAAATGCACAACAACAGTCCCAAAACAATGCAATTTTCACACACACAAAAAAAACTTCTACAAACCAATTTAAAGTCCTTTAGAACATCCTTTATACTCTTGAGATTAAAAAGAAAAAGAAAAACAGTGATCAGAGCTAAACAAAGCTCGAGAAAATGCTAGCTGTGCTGTAGAAACAGTTCTCCGGATTCTTGACTCTCTGGACTTCCTACTCTTGTTTCGGTCTGCCGCAGCAGGAGTTTCGTAAAAATTCCGTTTCACCTAGAAACATGGGCAGTGGGTGGCCCTTTGTGCCTGCCCTTTGCCAGCGGATAGCCCAGCGGATAGCTTGGGTGGAGGGGCCCACTACAGGCTAAAATGCCTGCCCTCACTTGAGCTTGCGCCTAGACTTACTGAAACCTCATCGCAAGTTTAGTGAGAGAGATGGGCATTGTGTGAGTTGTGTAGTATCTGAATCAAACAAGGGCGATGTGAGCGGAAGTTCGGGGAATGTCTATATGTCTCGGGTTTCCCGTTCTATCTCATTGCTACAGTCAACGTCCGAAAACGGAAAGGGGTTCGAAATCGTTGCATTTCGGTCTTGAAATTCGTTTTATAGTACCTTGTGAAGTGGCACGAGATTTCAGGAAGGGAAGAGTGAGAAGAATTGGTGTGGATGTGATAAGAGCAGAGCGAAGCGAAGATGACATTCACAGCACTCTCCGCGCCCTCCAGTCGCGCAACCGTCAACCGAAGAGATGGCTTGGCCAGGTGACCTCGTACCATCCATTCCCTATGTCCTTACGTTGTTGAACAGGGAAATCAAACACAATCCCGGAAAACCCATAAATTTCCGCCATGTAGCAATATTTTACATTTTTCGCTAAAGAAGATTCAAATTCCTGGTACGGTATTTTTTTTTGGGACACGGTTGATGGATTTATCAATCTCAGTCTAGGAAGGAAAACTGCACATGAGGATGGCCAAGATGCGCTTTTAGAAGAGAACAGTCAGTGTTAGCGCTGAAACCCTAAACCGCTCCCTATGTTTGGTGATTCAGAAAGCAATGCTTTCCATTGCCAAATTTCTTTTATTTTAGGTTTAAGGGTTTAGGGTTTATGTTAGTCATTGAAATGATTGTTTTTCAAGGGATTCTGTCAGTATCTGGTAGCTGTGCTTCATTGATTGGATTAGAGACTTTGATCTTTATCCTGTATTCTGGCACTCTTCCCATGGTAGTGGTAAGAAATGAAGTGAGGACCTGATCCTCCCTTTTTTTCTCCTTGAGTAGCTTGCCAATTTTGCAGGATATTGTGTTCAACAATCCTAAGTGATTTCTTCTTTTAGCTTCTGGCATTTCACCTAATTGCTTGTTCATCTTGTTCAATAGCAGGGCAGAACAAGAAGTATCATGTGAGCATCCTACTACGACTATGTTCAGAAATTATTCCTCTGTGTCCTTTTTTAATTTGGAATCTTGGTGTGAGATTTAAATGATTAGGAGTATATGGGTGTTGAAGTCTTAATTATTGTGGGGATTGTGGGGACTGTGATATTGTTATATTGTTGGTGGGTGGACTGGAACAGCATTATATGGTGAATGAGCAAGTGAACTCAGCTATGGTGCAGCTGGCAGGAATTCAACCTGGGGACTTGATATTGGAAATTGGGCCTGGAACTGGTTCTCTTACAAAATTCCTTGTTGAGGCTGGTGCTCACATAATTGCTGTAGAAAAGGTATTATATTACATAGCATTGCCAACTCAAAACCAGTCAGCAATCCTGACCTGCTAGTCCATCCTCCACTACACCCCCTATCCCTGGGATGTGGCTACTATGGTATCTAATACTGGTTGGAATGCATAAGTAAGCATAGGAAGGACAGCCAGCATGTTTGCCACACATGAGTCAGGACCCTTAGTTTCCCCTTGTACTGGGGCAATGGTTTTGTAGTCTGTCTTTAAACATCTGACCTGAATAGAGGAGTATCACTGCAGAAGGGGTTTGGTTGTTCATGCCAACTTCCCTCTCTCAAGAACAATGAACTCTTGAATTGATTGGTTGGTGTGTAGTGCAGTTAATATCCTCTATACCATACTAATTGTTGCTTACCTATTTTTGGGCATGGCATCAGGACCAGGATATGGCAGCTTTGGTTGCTGATCGTTTTGCACATACAAATCAAGTGGAGGTTATCTTTGGACTGATCTGTTTCCTTGCCTTTTGTTTGTTTGCAATTGGTCCATCCTGTGTGATGAGAGGGTTATGTCATCTAAGTACCTGTTTGAGTGGAACATTTTATTTTTCTCTTCAATGGGTTAGATGTCATGTGTCCCTTGTCACCAGCAACATGGACTTTCAATTCAGAGAGCTGCCAGCAGGACCCATCAGCTCACTGAAGGCCATTTTCAGTGTGTTTAAAGCTTTGATCAAGCTGCCACTTTCCTGGCAGAGTGATCATCTATGTAACAACTGATTGTGGAGGGGATTTGTTGGATAACAGGTAGTACATGAAGACTTTGTTAAATGGTCTGTGTCTTCTCAAATTAATGAAGCATTGGAGCAACGCTACAGGGCATCAACTACTTTGAAGCGTGCCAAGGTACATAGTCTCTCTGATTAGAGTTGGACAGTGCTTTGTTCAGGTCAGTTTGAATCTAAATGTTAATTTAGACATAAGTTGGGGAACCTTTATTTTTTTCATTTCTGTTCTTAATTTTCCAATCCTGATATTTGATAGAAATTAGAACCTTACCTTGAGGGAATGCAATTTCATACTTAGGCTCATCATGTGGGGTGCCAGGATTGCAGTAAATGGACTAAATCGTGCCAGTAAATAGTAGTATGGGCCATCAATTCATGAATTCTGCAGGTGTGAAAAAATCTGCACAATAAATAGATACACTGACCATGTGGGTCACTAGGATTTTAGTGTAAGAGCTAAATGATATTAAGTCTGTCCAAACACTAATACACAGATGTGGAAGGCCAACATCTAGTTTCTGCGAAGTTGCTGCTGATTTGGATATGCCCCTGTGTGCTGGAGTAGGTCATTGCCAATTTACCATTTAACATCACAACACAAGTAGTGAAAAAGTTACTCCCACTAGGGAATACTTTTTCTCATGTAGTGCTTCTCTTACAGGTACAATCTTTTGCCCTCTTGTTTCTTTTGGTCCTCTGCTATTGGTGTTTTAAATCTGGATTTCTTAGCTCCAACCCCTGGGTGGGTGGATTCGGTAGATGAACCTGATGGTCAGGATCACATGAATACATGGGAAAGCTAGAAGGTATAAGGCAGGCAACAGGATGACAGTGAGTTAATCCTGATCTAGCTTGTTTACATCCCTCAAGCTGTAGACATTCATTTGACCAATACTCTTGATATGCACACTCAGAACTTTGTTGTAAAATCTAGGGGGTGCCCTGACCAAGACTGTTCAAACTTTTAACCCTTCCCTGGACAGTTTGAAATTGCTCTGCAAAATGGAGTGTACAATCAAGTTCTGACAGTGAAATCATAAAGCAGAAGAAGGTTGGATGAGTCTTCACCTGAAAAGTTCCAAACTCTTGACGAAACTGTTCAGAAATGAGCAACTCATAGGTTTGGCTAAAGCATTGTACCCTGATGGTTGTGCTGCCCTCAGACCAACAGTGAGTCACAAGCTCAATTGATGAAGGACTCTTTCCCTTGTTGAATTCAGTTGCTAGTTTCTCAGTACTGACTTGTGCTGTGACAATTGCAGCATTATGCTTCGTGTTGTGCATATGTTAACAAGCTAGATGCTAATTGTGCCAGCATTATTTATTCTTATGTTGAGATTGATCATCACATCATAGATGGTCATAATAGACAGTCACATCAGATGTTAGTGAAGTCATTTTGAGCTGTTAGTTGCTAATGTCTGTCATCACACTGGTAACTTCATGACTGCAAGCTGGGGTGGTGATCTGCATGGTTGTGATTGAAGAACAGGATGAAGCGGCAATTCGGCTAGTGGATGCATCACCAGATTGCAATGAGTACCGCCCAATCAGTCTCTTAGTCAACTTCTTCTCAGGTTTACACTGCACAACTTCCCTTGCATTGTCTTGTCATGAAACCTACTTGTCTTTCATGTTTGTTCACTGTCACTTTGTACACGTGACTTTCAACTGTCATGATACCAGCCTTATGTATGATCTTCTGCATGAAAAATACCAGTGGTGTGCTTAAAGGATATGTCCTGGGTGCAGTAGGCCTGAACCACTACCTCTATGTAGGCCTCTCTATGCCTTGGGCTTAGATGCTTGCTTGTATGGGATCAAGCAAAGAATGGAATGAAGCTTACCCTCACAAAAGCTTGTTGCAGCTTAAATTATGGTGACTTATTTTTATTAGCTGTCTCTTGACGCCAGAGTGAACCACCAGCTACCACTGCACCACGAGGGATGGATGGTGGGTGGACAGGAAACACTTTTCCATGGCATTCCAGTTCCCAAGCTAACCACAGTGGTTAGCTCAGTTTCTATTTGTACTACCTACCTTCAAACAAAGCACTGGCTCTTACCTGTGTACTAACTACTAACCATCTGCATACTTAGTAGCCACCTATTATCCTACCTACCTACAAGACCTATCATTTACTGGATAGGTTACCAATGTGAAACTTGACATCAAGTCAGTGGGCAGATTATTATATCACCTCTGACTGTTGGGAGCTGATGAAGTCAGTGGGGAGTCATGGCATCTGGCCATCTGGTCTAATAATTTGTTAGTAATACTCATAAGGTTATGACTGCACTCATTCTTGTAATGCTAGTTCTGATTTTGCTAGAACTGACACAATCGCTATCTTCAAATCACTACTGTAGTGTTTCTCTGCAATCTTATAGATATGTTCAGGCTTCTGCATGTTTCAGACTGAGTTATTGCTGATTTGAGATTGAATGAAAACTCAGGAAACTATTGAAATGTGCAGTGCCGGAGTATAGATTCAGCGTTGGTCGTGACAGCTTTTTCCCTCAACCACAGGTGCGCTAGCTCTCTACTTTGTGTTTCTTACTAGGCACTTTTCTAGATTGAAACTTGTAATAAGGATCTGGATGTGCTTATAGATGTTGGGTTTTGTTTATTGTCTTCAGGTTGATGCTGGGGTGGTGTCTTTTGCATTGAAGCGAACATCAGAGTATCCACCTGTTGCATCACCAAAAGCCTTCTTCACATTAGTATGCTCTCTCTGCCTTCAGAATTTTGTGCTTACACTTACCCTGTCAGTAACTACACATTTTTTGAGCAGCACTAGTAAAACCCATTTATCAACTTAAGAGAGCTGCCTGGTGAGGGAGTATTGTCTGGTCTGGTATATGTCAATGGCATGATTACTGCATGATGAACTTGTCTTCTTCTTTTTGACTGATACATCTGCTGATAGAACATGATTCTTTCTTCTTGGGAAGTTTCCTTGATAGTATTGACTGTATTGATGTGCCTTGTCAGCTTATCAGAGAACAATGTACCCACAGATGTATTTCCGAGCATAGTTAAACTGTGCTTCAGAAGATGTGGATTATTGTGTGAATGCAGTAGTTTCTGAACTGCTCACATACAAAAGCATTTAGGCTTCAATTTTCATCATTATTGCAGCCTTGGACGTTAGGGGTCAACAAGGTGTTGGTGCAATGAAACAGGTAAATTCAGCATTCACAAGGAAGCGGAAAATGCTGCGGAATTCTTTACAGCACCTTCACAGTTCTGAATCTGTTCAAAGTGCTCTTTCTTCTGTTGGCCTTCCAGAGACTGTAAGTTTTCTAGACCATCAGTCACCCAAAGGGTTGAAAATCCTGAACATAAGTAGTTTAGGACTCTCAGCACAAAACAGAATATCAGCTGAAATATGTTTCAAGTATGTATGAGGTAACATGGGTGTTGGGTGCAGTCGAGGCCGGATGAATTGACACTGGACCAATTTGTGGCATTGCACAATGCACTGACAGCAAACTGCAGCTCTCAAATCTAACATGAGGTTAAGTGGCAAAGAGACATGATCTTAAAGACCTGACATATGCATATTACTCTTATGTGCTTTAGTTATGAAGTCTGGAAAGAATGCTGTTCATTCTTGGCTCCTGACTTGTATTGTTGAATCTCAATGGTGTCAATATGCTCCCACTCAAGGGAGGCAATGATTGACAAGATTCAGCATGTTTACCAGCCATAAATCTGGGGAATTTGTATTAGGTTACTGCCTTTCCATCATTGATGCCATAAGCCCGAGTAGCCTTTCTCTAGAGGATGTTGCAACATATGCTTCATGCTGTGTCCATCTATCTTCTAGTTGCTGTGAAAGATAGATCTGAGACTGTTCTGCCAATTTGAAAAGCCAAAATGCATTGGTGCCACATCAGTTACATGAAAGTACAGGAAACTGTCTGTACATTATACTGTTCAGGTCTCCCTCTGACCATGTGATACAAAAAGGAAGAAATTGACTATCTGAAGTTCATAAATTTGGGCAGGAGGCATAGTCACAGATCATAGATGTTGCTCTCTGACCTCGTCAAGGGAGACAATTGACATCAGAGCCCTGATGAACCTTAAGTTGCAGTTATAATAAAAGTCAATAACTTTGTAAGTTATGAAGACCTAAGTTAATAATCAAGTAAAAACTCAACAATTGGCCAACATTGGTTTGGATCTCCATTTATCTTCCAATTTCAATACTGATTCAAATCAAAGGAAACTTCAAAAAATAAATCAGGTGAAATCAACGAAAAATACCTTCAAACACCTCACTGCATTTTTTAAGATTATCCTCCCAATTATGTTTGTTACTTCAAAATAATAAATGGTAATTACTGAGGAGCAGCATTTTTGTTTCCAAATTTGTGACTTCGTTGGCTTCATGATCATCCACAAGAGGACTTTGCCTACAGGTTAGAGAGGAAAGTAAAATATTCTAGGATTCCCCCATATTTTGGGGACATGTTGAAACATATTGTCTAAATATGGCTACTTCAGAATTTTTTGATCATAATGTAACTTGGACCCATTTTTTCAAATAATTACAACAGTGTCTGTCTGTCCGTCCGTCCGTCCGTCCGACGACGGTTCCGCGTTTGAATGGACCGGCGGAACCGGCCCGGACGGTCGGATTCCGAGACCGGGAACCGGCCCGGACAGTCGGATTCCGAAAACGGGGACAGCAAGGGGGGGGAGAAGGGTGGGGCCAGGTGGGGGGGGGCCAGCAGGGGGGCTGGCAGCAGGTGTCGGGGAAGGGGGGGGAGGGACGGGCGGGGAAGGGGTGGGGGGGCGGGGGGGGGGACGGGCGGGGAAGGGGAGAGGGGGGGGCCAATTTTTTTTTAAATTATTTTCATTATAGAACATTTTTAAAAAATTAGAATCTTTTTGAAAATGTTCTGGGGGACTTCACAGTGTCCGAAGGGCACGGGCACCCACTAGTTTTTTCAAAAAAAGTACTTGTATCCTTTGCATCTCCACTTCTTGTCACCAGGATGCAAAAATTCACCAAAGAAAAAGAAGAAAGCACTGATCATTACTTGCTACTGCGTTTCCGTTCATTCACTATTTTCTTTGAGACATGATAAAACCACAAACAGAAATCAAAAAAACTTTTGCAGCCTTACCACATAGATATGACCATTTTACATTTGAGTTGCACTCACAAATCGATGGAATTGAGGAAAAAGAAAATGTATACCGGATCATTCTCCAACTCTGAGCAACATTGTCTTGGAAGATTCTGGAGCATGACCATTAGCAATGCCAACACTAGACAATTGTTTCATATGAGAATCTCTAAATGAGATGCATAAGACCTTGGTATAATGCCAAAGTCAGATCCAAAATAGTCAGACACTATCTACAGTAATAATGATTTGAACCATTTGAAGCCAATCTTCAATGCCTAAGGGCAAATTTCATCTTGCAATCACATTTGATCGGTGCTCAGTTATGACACCTGCAAGCAGTGTGAACAAATCATTAGCAAAGTCTATGTTGCTCTTTCAGGTGGGAAGAGGTTCAGTTACCAACTGGAGAAATACAGTGTTCTTCATCAGAGCTCTGTATCTGTGAGTCCTGTCAAACAGATGCATTCCAAACAGGCAGGAGAAAAATTACTGAGTTGCATAAAGCTCACAAATTCCAAAACATGACTCCTTGCACCTGCCCACAGCTCCATAGAAGTACTCCAGAAATCACCTTAGGAAAAGTAGGCTGGTAAAGGGTGGTATATAAAGGAGATATCAAAGCCTCGAAAGTTGCAGGACCCAAACAGAGCATTGATTATGTCAGATTGTCCAGGGATTTTTTAATCAATCACATCACCACCCCAACCCAAATTTGTGAAGCTCAGTTCTCTGTCCTGGTGTCAACAAGTGACAAGGATCTTCAACTACTCTCAGCAATTTTGTGATCCCAGCAGGACTTCCATCACTGCACCAACCAACCTCCATACAAGGCTTGTGTATGACTTCAAACTGGACCCTGCTTTCAGGGCTGGTCAAGTAGATTCAACATTAAAGATTGATACAATCAGTAGTCAAGCAATCACTCTGCCAGACAACACCCACACCTAGACAAATCACTAGAAATGACACAGAATGTTTTTGATATTGCCTTGTAGGCTGGGATTGCAAAAAAATCCAGAATAGAACCTCAAACTTGTACATATACGACTAGGAAAACAAAGTCTTAGACAAATTGCACGCTTTTGAGACTGCAGCACTCCCAGACATAGACTACAGAAGGATATCTGCTTTTCCACCAGTACAACAATGAGGTATACAACCCAAATAACTGGGAAAGAAGCTCCTTTGGTACCATCGGTGTTACCTTACATCAAACTACTGCAGTTCACTGCTTCCCTCAGAAAATTGGGGCAAAGCAGCACAACACATCTGTAGACTTATTGACCCTGTAAGCAGATAGCACATGAGACCAAGAGCACTACAGTTAATCAGAAAACATCATGATGGTCAGTTTTTAAACTTTCAAAGTCCAAGGCTTTGATGTATAGAACTCCAAGAAAAAATATCATAGAAAAATAGTAACAAGCCTATCATCATACCAACATAAGTTGGCTAACTAATTGCTACCACTGATTCGCCATTTGTAGGTTCCCCCACTAGCAGATATCCCTCGGGGTGGAAAGTGTGAAGAGAACTGCAGATGGGTCTGACCTGTTTCAGGATGTGCTATCAACCCTTTCCTAGGCCTTCCCATCATCCAGGTCCTCATCAACCCTGTGATCATTTACTTGAGACTCTACATCTGTAGGGTTCTCCGCGGTCAAAGTCATGGCAACCTCTGAATTAGCCTTGAAAGCCATCTTTGAATCTGCTTCTTCAAAATTACTAAATTCTTTACCACCTTCAGGCTCCACTTTATCATCAAAAACCTCTGCAGCATCCTCAAAATCATTGTCCCTATCAGATTTGACCATTTCCTCCCATGCTTCCACTGCATCATCATCGACCTGCCTGTGAGGTTCATCTCTTTCTGTTACACTCTCCATTATTTCATTTCTGTTGGCATCCCTCATCACACGTTCATGCATTCCACCATCAAGACTAATCTCTTTGAGTCCTGTTTGAGATCTGCTGTTTGATTTTTGATTGTGAACTATATCTCCTGGCAATGAACTATCCCAAATGTCATCATCACCAAAGAAATCCTGTGAATCTCCAACATCAGGCTTCTGACTTCCAGTTGCACTCTCAAAGGAATCCCACATGTCCTCATCTCCAGGCTGTGATGTCCCATGTATTCTAGAGGCAGTTTCAGACACAGTAGGGTTAGAAAGAGTAGAGACTGTATGAGTATCTTGGAAATGCTCATCTTTAGCATCCCACCTCTGTGAAGTCTCAGGCAGAGTGTCTGAGGAAATAGAGGAACCCTCATATTCTTTATTAGCTTGTTGTGCTGGTGTGTTAATTGTGAGAGGGAGTTCAGACAGCGCTCCTTTCTCCTCTTCTTCTACTTCAACAGGGTCTGTTGAAGCAGAAGTGGAGGGATTGAGAAAGTTTTCTTGAAACTCTACTGTTTCACCTCCCACAGCAGATTCTGGCTGTGCAAAAGAGCCAGGGGCATCATTTGCCTGAAAGTCATCCCACTCATCATCCTCATCCTCATCCTCAAAGTTGTGGGAGACCTGTGAAGGGAGAGAAGCTGATCTCATTGAGAAGTGAGCAGAAGTTGGAGGGGGAGGTAAGATGCCAGTAGGAGGAGGTGGTAGGACAAGGTTAGTAAAGGCTGGCTGGAGTACAGGGGGAGTTGGGAGGCCTGAGCTTGCACTGTCTTGCTGCAACATTGATGCTCGGATGATCCCCTGAAGCCCATTAACCCCACCACCTTTAGTGAAAGTCACTATTTTCAACCATGTGAATAACAGCAACAATGTGACAGAATTTGCACTGGGGTCTTGCAAAAGGGGCCATCACACACATGCATGAGAGATGCAACTATTGACATGATTGTTGAATGGTGAAGGTAGCAAAGAGGGCAGACCTGGAGCTGCTGTCTGGACTCAGGAGGCAAGTCTAGGAGCACCTTGCGGAATTGAGCAGCTGAGGATGGTACCAATGCCAAGTGTGTCACCAGCTTCACTGCTGCATTCACTAGCGCTGCCACTGCCTGTGCAACCACCCAGACCCATGATGCATTACCATGCAGGAATTCAAGAGCTAGCACAATCCATATTGTAAGCAACTATCTACTTGCCAACAATGCAAAGAGTTCAGTGAGAATAGAATCCTTCAAAGATCACTACTACAACTGAGCTGCAGTGGCCATGTGAACATGTGGTGTTGAGTGTAAATACAAGAATGGTCCCTTTGGATCTCTCTATCTTCATTTTCTGTCCAAACTGGGGTCAACGCAATATCCATGGAGCTTCACCTGGTTATCTCGCACATTAACTGAAGCTGCAGCAATAATGACTGGAAGAAGCACATGCATAACATCCAGCTGTGCCTCTTCACCTTCCACCATGGAATGCAGCAGCACCAACAGCTTTAATCCCTCTCCCACAGCTCCTGCTGATAGTGCCGTCATAGATGCCTGCATCCACTTTAGTCTTAGAATGCATAACACCAGGTTAACCCTGTAAGATCAACAATACGTGGTGGTTTACCTTTGTTGCATTGTAGACAATGGAAATGACATCAGTTGTCAGCCTGTGTAAAATGAAAAGGGCCCATGCATAGATTTCTCCCCGTGGTTGCTCTACCAATCCTGCTTGAGCAACAGTTCGCAACGTTTGTAAACCTGCCAATTGGACCTGAATCCACAGACCAACCAACATATTGGATGCTTTCTAATTTCTTCCAACATCAAAGACATCAAAGCATTTACAAAAAAGGTCAAGCTTGAATGGTAAATGCAGGACTAGCCTTCCTTTCTACAATTTACTATGGTACCCGAGAATCAAGAGACCCAATTTTCCAAGACCAGGAAAAACTTTGTGACAGGGCTTACAGCAGGATATGTGCTTGACAGGGAAGAGTGTAGACAAGCAATACAACGTGCTTGCATTGCTTGTTTAGGGCTTAGTGTCTCCTGTACAGGTCTAGCCATTGCCACCATGACTCCTAGAAGCAGAGTTAGGTGCTGTGTATGCCCACTGTCCTCACTCTCACTGGCCTCTGACAAGTAGCCCTCAACAAGCTGTGCTAATGTCTCGACTGCAGATGCCAGCAAAGAAGCCCACTTGTCCAGACCAAACTTAATACTGGAGCTTGTACCTGTGTTTGCACAGCACTTGTTATGTCAAGGAAAGGGTAATCAGACAAACAACTCATTTACACAATAACCTTAAGCCCAACTTGGGAAGAGATAAAACAATGAAGCAACTCATGGAGGTAGAGGTACTGCAAGACAACATCTTCTGACAATAATAGACACAGAAAAACTTCACTACAATGAGCACTCTCTGCACTGTATGGGAATGCATTGATTGCATAGAAAGTGCTCTCAAGTACCATCAGATTTTGCTGTTGTGAGACAAACTGCAGTGATGAAGTCTACAGCAGCAGAGCCAGCATTTCCTTTAGCTGGAGCACCACTCAGAACTTTGAAACCCGCAGCAAGAAGTTGGGGAATCAGCAGAGATTGACACTGCACCATGCATCACATTCACTATTGTTACAATCTGTATTCTTGAAATACTCTTTTTTATGGTGTTAGCTTGAGTGCTGATTGATCTCTTTAAAAAACCCCAAACCCAACTTAGTTCCAAGTTGCACAGATTAGTGACAGAAAATATGAGCATCAGGCTACTGAAAACTACCTCATCATTCAAATGGTCTACAAGAGTTCCCATAGCTCGAAGGGCACAGCAAACCACACCATCTACTTCAGAGCTCCAAGGATCATCTAAGGCACTGTTCCATCATAAAAGTCCAGCATGTAAAAGGTAGATGATATCACTGTTGCAACAAAGAAAGCAGCATATTCATGAAGCTTCAACAGAAAAAATATATCATGGTAAGTATTGGGTAATTCTCAATCCTTACAGTTTTAAGACAAACTGAGATTGAGATGAACTCGTACTATGATCATAGAGATTTTGGAAACATATCACCAAACAAGAAAGAAAGAGAGAAAACAAAAAGACACCCAAACCTTGAAAATGGAGAAAGGACCAAAGGACCAATGGGAAAAGGAAAGAAGCAGAATCAAGCTTGGCAATTATTCAAGAGGTTAGTTGAGTATCGTACTGCACCTTCTTCTGAATAGAGATGACTCCCAGTAATAACCGTTAATTTTTTGCAATACACAGCTCTACAAAGCAAGCTCATCTCATTGCAAATTGTGTTTGTTTTCTTTTAGCAGTGGTCATTCCATGGAGGAAAGAGGTAGCCACATAATGTTGCAAGAAAGACAGCTAATCAAATTCATGAAGAATGTTGTTCAGAGTGTACCCCTCTTGAAGCCGATGCATGGAACCAAAGCATAACTCCAC
The DNA here is from genome assembly GCA_963920785.1 of Sphagnum contortum. NCBI lineage: Eukaryota > Viridiplantae > Streptophyta > Sphagnopsida > Sphagnales > Sphagnaceae > Sphagnum > Sphagnum contortum. The sequence continues at coordinate 15,735,555 of OY987279.1, read as the reverse complement.
AAGTTTGAGCACCAGACTCATTTCCTCCAAGTAAACCTCTGTGCAGCAATTGATGATCTGTCATAGAATATGCAAGGTGAATTGTGTGCTTTCACCAACTCAGGAGGACCCAAAAGATCCAATCCAAATGCAATCATTGGTAACATCGTAAACTTCAATGACTAAAGACCCAGGAAACAATGTTACCTGGTCAACTATGTGCACAATAGCAGCTGGTGCCCAATAGTATCTCTTGAAGCTGGGGTCTAATAGAATCTGCACAATCTCATTGAAGGTATAACATCAATTCAACTGCGCTTCTCCAACCAACTTTCCATCAAGCATACATCCTACAACAGTAAATTCATTTCCCATATTCCTCTTGCAATTAGGCTAAAGTATAGGCCAGTTGAGCCCAGACTTTAATGTGACCGCCACTATAACTGATCCACCAACTGAACACTTGGGCTGCATAGTAGATCCTCAGCTCAGACAAATCTTACCTGTAACAGTTCTTCACAGAGATCCCTCGAGAGCATGTCAGAACTGTAAAACCCTTTTGCACACAGACATCGAAGTGCATTGAGAGCAACAAGCTGGAGATTTGAGGTTGGATCAATGAGGAGTTGTCCATTAGAGGAGGGAAAACTAGTGCTAGAACACTTCAAAACTGCACCCTGATTTTCAGTATCCATCAATATCAGCATTGCAAGTGCCCAAAGTTGCTTGTACTCAGATGCATTGATTACAAGGTGTCTGCCTGTGCCAGTATTGCCATTTGCCTTCACTTTAGAATCTTCAGATACTTCAGGAACAGCATCTACAGTTACTGCTTCCAGAACCACTGGCCATGCTTCTGTCAAAAAGGGCAGCACTAGTGTTGCAATTGCTGCTAGCTGGACACCATCCAGAAAAGGCTCATATCGAGGCTGCACATCATAAGCAAATTTGTCATGAAACCTACATATAGCAGAATACACTTTGGAAACAGTGCATCAAAAACTCATAAGATTTGCACCTGCATCTTGGTCGCCCATTGTGTGCAGATTGCGGTGTAATCCTTGAGTAAGCCAACCCAGCAGCCAGCAAGAAAGCTAGAGTAGGGAAGCAGGAGAGGAAGCAGAACCAAGCCATCTGGAGCATGCGAAGAACCTTCTTTTGAGCATGCAAAGGCATAGGTCTTGACAGCTGCATGAGCTCCTAAGAGACTGACTTGCACCTGGCAACATTCAACTTATTCATCTGATTAGATTGTGAACTTAAATCATTTAATGTAGAAGGCAGTTCATCCTTTTGCATAAGTTGCAAATTGATGGAAACATCATCACAGAGCTCACCTTACAGCTAACCCACTCTGCATATGAAGGTATACGAAGATCCTCCCATTTAAGAAGAGGCCAGGAAATAAGAGCAAAGATGCGCTGTAGTACTTCATGGTCTCCACCAGCAACCCCACTAGTCACAATCTGTCACAATGCAATCCTGAAGAACATCAAACAAAACTATATACTCTTCGAATCTTTTCCAAGCAGGTAATAAACAGCTGTGATAGGGTCTTTAATTGGTCAATGGCAGGTGCAAGAGACTAAGAGCACAATAACAGAGGTGGACAAGGAACAACCCAGAACAAAAAATCTCAATCTACCTAACTGAGGAAATCTTGAACGTGGTGGACAAACTATGTGTCCCTTGAACATAACTAACAACACCTGGAAATAATGATGACAGAAACTTAGCTGTAACTCAGCTTGAACTTACCCTGGCTGCAAGCCGTGATCCTGCTGCCATAAGGAGAGGACCTGCAGATGGCTCCAGTGCTGTCCGAACAGCTGACACTAGCTGTGCCTGGAACAAAATCCCACAAAAATTTCAGTATATGACAGTCACCCTTATGGAGCCTGAAATTTCTTGAGCTATTGAACCCCTCAAAATTAAGTTCAAATCTTTTCATAAAGTCAAGCCTCCAACAAGCCTTTGGCAGTTCCAAATAGAGTTGCCTGGATAAGTTAGGAATCCCATTACACCTGATATTGTTCAAGCAGAAGGTGACCTTCAAATTCAGGGTCCTCAGTTTTTCCAAACTGAAATCCAAGTCATCCCATGTCGACACATATTGAGACCACACCCAAAACCAGACACCCCGATTATATTTTCCAGATTCAAAATACAGATGCCAAGATCAGATCCATGATATGTTGTACTATCTTTAACAATAGAAGGCATGACCTTCAGGAAAATACTGTGAACTGTAGTGGATGAGCTACTCAGAAACAAAAAATTTATTGCTGCAGATATTTTTACATGGCCAACACAGAAGAGCTCCACCATAAAAGCCCCAAAGAATGCATATAGTTATCATCTCCAACTTCATCTTACAAGATTCACTGATGTTGATGCGGATGTTAACTAATAAAAGAATCATAAATGTGGAGATTTCATGAAATTACTGAGGCCTGGGATGGCTGTGCATCCTATTGGACTTGTGCAATTGATGGGATTAACAAGCTTCAACTTCATGTTCAGTTACAAACCCACTTCTAACGTTCAAGAAATGTTTTGTGGTAGTTCACAAATGAAAACAGTCATCTACATTGCATGATGTGCAGACAATCATTAGACTGAGGTGGCCCCTTGCAGTCAAATTTAGCCCTCTAGGCAAACTTCATATTAGGGGGCTTCATGTTCACATTGCAGACCCAATTCTCTGCTTCTGGTTCATTTTCAACAGCCCACTCCATTCAGAGATTTCCACATTTAAGCATAGGATTCATTCATGCATTCATTCTCCACCCTGCAAAGGCTTTCAGAACAATCACCAAAATCATCAGGATTTACCTTATCAAGAATGACATCCAAAAGCTCCACTCCCTTAGGCCTCACACTTTCAAGAATTCCAGTGGCCACCTGCAAATTGCAATGACCAGTGTTACAGAGTTATTCAGAGGCCAAAATGATTGAAAATGCCCAATGAAATACTTAGCAAATAGTAACTCATGTACCCAACTGACACAACACACAATAGCATTATAAAGGGTAAGAATCCACACCAAAAGACTTTTTTGACAATTTGTTAAGTAGTATTGAAGATGACATGTACCAAGACAAAAATTGCAACACACATTGATGAACATTAAACATGGATGTCACATAGGCAATGTTACAGGAAAAGGTTTCAAACAGTGTTGGGAGGTATCAACTTTTCCACAATTCACCAATATCCAACACAATATCAACAATAATTTTCCAGAGCCTCAGGCATTCAGATTTTTCTGTGCTTGATGGTCAAGACTTTATGAACCCTGGGCAAATTCTGATACCTGTCCAAAACTGGTAATTTTTCATAGGTGAGCAAGCCAAGGAAATGATCTTCTAAAACATAGCTCTATATTTGCTGGTAGGGCATGCAACATGGTCAATTATCTGACATGCAGCTGAAAGAGGCACTCAATGAAGAAGCAACAAAACAGAACTTTAGACAAGACATCAGAAAAAAGGTTTCAAAACAACAAAGACAGTCCAAATTTAAGCCAGCACTAACTTTTACCTGATAAGCAAGAGCAACAAGCTCTCCAAGATGCAGTACTAGCCAGTCACCACTCTTTTGTTCTTTAGCCCTCATGAAATCAAAATGTGTAGGCTCTGTGCCCACAGCTATAGGTAGACGGCTTAAGCATCTGCAACCAAACAACAAATGAAAACATATGATGCAAGAAAAGCATCTGAATATATACTGTGGTTAAGGCATATATGACCAATGACAAAGTGCCACACATTTGGAAACTTCAGTTTATGTGTTTCACTGTTGTCTTAACAGTTCATGGAGAAGCAACAAACAGTCAACAACAAATGCACTAGTCACGAAGCAAACATGCAGTGTTGAAGATTGACAAATCCAGCTGAATGAGCTGCAGAAGTAAATGGCATACTCAGCAGCAAAAAGGCGAGTTTTATAGCGGGGCATGTGGTTGTCCTTTCCCTTGCTTCCAGATTTTCCAGAAGGAGGTCCCATGCCACTGCTTACAATCATGCCTTCAATGTCTTCACCCTTGGCAACTTCATCTTGATGTCCCAATTCTTCATAGCTACCAGAGGCCATATCACCCCCTTGATAACCAGCTCCTGCAGTTTTCGTTGATGAAGTTGCCAAAACCTACAACCCACTCAAATGCTCAGTTATGTTCCACCAAAGAAAGAAAGAAATTACTACCCTGTGCTGACCCTGCTTACCTCAAGAAACCTGTCATCATGTCTTCTGACAATGTTAGAACCAAACTTAGAAAATTTGAGCAAGTAAAGCTGTTTTTTGAGACTGCTATCTGGATAGGGGCCAGTTTCACTGTCATTCTATAGCTAAGTGGCAGTTCCTTTAGGAAATGAAAACCAGAACCAAATATACCATGAACCCAACCCAGTGGTTCAACTACAGTTGTAAGCAACTAATGAGTCCACCAATATGAATAGAAACAACAGTCATAAGAATCCATCAGTCAAGCAGTCAGATTCTCTGGAACCAGAAATGTTTTTTACATAACTAAGGTTGATCATTCTTCACAACTGCTGCAATATCCTACCACCATGAAACAAAGAAAAACGGGTGTTTGAACATTGCACATGCTTGCAGTCACCCTTGAGACAGAGGCTCTAAGGAATTTCATCAGAGAGTACAAAAAAATGTGGGGAAAAAAATCTCACCACATTACGGCATAAGTGGAGCCAACGTGAGGGGAAGGAAGGACAAGCTGCCTCCAGTAGTCGCTCAAGTGTCTGGCGTACACTCTTTACAATCCTGGTATTGACCATGCAACAAAATAGAAGTGGTACACTACTTCAAAGATGTAACTGACATGCAGTCTGTGAACAGTCAAGGATGAGGCTAAGAGATTCTCAAGGCACTCATCAAATGACTATTAGTCTACTTCACAGCCCAGAAAGTCAACTTACAAAAACAATTAGGCCAAAACAAACCACAAAACTCCTTGGCATGAAAGCTCCATACTCCAAACTGGGACTACCTAAAGTGCAAGGCTAATCCCAGAGAAGCATAAAGGGTGAGGAGTGTGGCAGACCACCTCTCATCTGTCTCATTGTCAAGCATTGCAAACAGGTCTTCCTCTATTTGTTCAACAACAAGGGAAACCTGCACATAGAGACACGGATGTAACCCCCCAGATCATGAAAGTCAAGAGTTACAAAGCAAGATTTCCTCCTCCATTGGATCTTCATCATAGTTTTCACTGGCATGGTGTACAACAAGACACTGGGTTCCACTGGCTATCTTTCAAGCATGAATCAGAAAGCATTGGAGAGACTTAGCATCTCAACATACTGGATCTCGTTCTGAAAGATGGCGAAGTGTTGCAACTGCTGCTTGCCGAAGAGTAGGCTGTATCCACAATAACCAATGGGTGGTAGTAAGGTGCATGCAATTGCCTAAATTACTAGCCAAAAATGACCGAACAACTTTTCCAGATCCTGACCAGTAGGATGCCCATACAATAGGCAAATGATTAACTTCAAAGAACATGGCTATAGAACCAATGAACACAGTTGGTGAACTGATGGCTCTGGCACAGAGAAACCCAAAAGGACTAGAATGCTGGCCTATGCACTGATCCTGGTTAACTTCTTGGATCTGGACCATTGATACAAGTCAAAACATTCAAATTGTGGAGGCACCATGTACATGCCATGTATGAGACCAACTACACTTTCAAGATTTGTTTGATTGTGGATTTGGTTTTAAAAGGCCTAGCTTCATCAATATTTGCTTATATTTTACAGATTCATATGTAATTACCTAGCACCAGGATAAATATTTACTTTTGGTACCAATCCTAGAGGTTTTACTTGTAAAGATACATCTTTCCACCTTAAGAACCAAACCCAATAAAGAACAAGAATAGCCTAGGCTGACCTATATGTCAAAGGATGAGACATTCAACATTAACTTCCCTGGTTCATTGCCTCTTAATGCTGCCAAACAAATCTACTCCCAAACCACCTATCATGAAGACACATGATTGTGCAATAGTAAATCCAATGGTTGGGAAATAGTAATTTCTATGAGATATAATTCAAAGACCTCATAAACCAAGAAAGCAACATACTGATACTGACTTGCAAATCAGGAGAATCACCAGAGGCACTTAGCTTGTATATGTTAAAGCTGATGAATCTAGACCACACCCAAGTCCCATGACAGTGAAAGCACTTCTCAACACTGTGAAAAGGTTGGGCTGTAAAGGAAGGTCATGTCATTAGAAGCCAAAAACCTGTCTTGAGGAAAGTGAAGGTCGAAGTGTCTGCACATGCAAATGAACAGACACAGCCTGTGGAGCAAATAGTGCCAGTTGCTGAGTGAACATTACACACCTGATACATTGACAAGATCACACAATGAGAAATTCAGGACAACACAGCCAATCCACAACTGACACAGGCTTGTCATCCTCCCAAATGCTTCCAGTCAAATGAAATCTGCACAAAAGTCTAAAAGTTCTCAAGTATGAAAGCAAGAAGACTATCTGTGACAACATTCACAAACTTGTAGGGGAACTTACTCCAGGAGGGTTGCTGGCTCCTCTCCAGTGCTTATCTCTGAGACAACAGTCTGCAGTGAGACAATAGACTGTGATGAGACACACTTCAAATGATTGAATGTACAAAACTTGGAGTTCCGCTGACAGGAATTTGTGCACAGCCTCCAAACCCATATAACAGTGCTCTCAAACATGAGCCCTAAACCCTAAACCCTAAACCTGATGCAAACATAGCTGAATTAAATCTGCATTTCTGGAAGGCAAAATGAAGTCCAATCACTACCTTGCATCGAGAAAATAATGAAGATCCGGGTGAGAGCTCTGGTCCAAGTACTGCCACAATTGCATTTACTAGACGACCAGTAATTTGTCCCAACTCTGGTGATGCATGGTCATCTGAGAGAAGTAGATCCATAACAAGAGACAGGGTTGCCTGACCACCAACCACACATATCAGGACCAAAACAACCTTTCCCTCCTGGACTTAACCGTCAAGAGTCTACACTAGTACCTTTATGCTCCAGACTCCTCTACAAAAAAAATTCTCAACCCCACAGGTCTAATGGGTTTCCAGCAGACATAAGACTGCATTCAATCTTCTTCTACTTCTGATCTACACTGAGTATCATAGCTCTATATATTTTCCCAGTTATGTAACCCAATCCAAAATTGACCACCACTGTTAAAACATGGTCATTTACCATATTCTGCAACAAAGAACCAGAAACTTTTTTAGTAATATAGATGCACACTCCAGAGAAGTGTCAAGCACCCCACCTGTACATAGGGAACATAAGACAGACCAGCAGCTTCAGCAGTAAGCCACAAGCCATGAAGCACCCAAATATGACGCAAATCTGTTGGGTCTCTTGCTAGCCCAAACATAGCTTGCACTGTAGCTGGTACCAGTGTTGAAAGTGCCATCCCTCCCACACTGTGCACTCAAGCCACACAATCCACGTCAGGATAAGTTGACCAGACAGAGCAAGAGTGTACTCTTAATTGGAGCATCATCACCTAGTTGGTCAGCTGTGTTCAGAACAGATAACACAGAACTGTGCTGCAACAGAAAAGTTTCAACGTCTCTGCAATTTGTAACCACAGTTCCTTTCTTGCTGCCTTGTTTTGGAAAAATCATCAAGGCATGCAAATCAGCACAGAATAGCAATTAATATCAAATTTAATGTTCCTCTAGTAATTTCTTATCTTCACAAGTGAAATATCCTGACAAACAGAGCAGGTCAGCATCAGTCAGTCTCTTAAGAAAAAAATCATTAAACAAAGGTCCATGGCCCTTAAAATCACCCCCAGAACCACTGCCCTGAAGATGGAAATCCTGCTAAAGGTTTTTGGAAGTGATTCCAGGCCAAAATAATCACCCATAAAAGTAGAAATGATTGATTATATGAATTGACAATTTACTCCTTCAATCCTCAATTGGCCAATTTCCAAATAAAAGAAAATAAAACAAAGGATCTGCCATATTTAACATACAGTCGGGCCCCCACAAAATATGCCTCTTCCACGGGGCCATAAAGGTACAAGTGTTTTGAGACCATCCCTTACCCTCCCTGGGAATACGCTAAGGTGGCCTTGAATTTGGAGGGTGGGGTGATTGAGATCCCAAGAAACCTAGCTCTTACCTCCTTGACACTGTGTGCAAGTATCAAAAAGCATAGCTGTTACCTGCGATGAATGCATCCAAGGGCAAGTGCTAGAGAACCCTTATGCACAGCATTCTGTGCAGTAACTGCATTGGCTATGAGAGAGCGTGCCTGCAACAACAGCAGATTACTTGCTCACATTCAGAAAGAATGATAAGACGAAGCTTCCTTACCCCAATTAACAGAATATACAGATATTCACCTCCTGAACAACATGGCACCTTAATGAAGTCATCTCCAAGTTTAATGACAGACATATACCCACATTGATCTCTACAATTTAAGGAAGTACAAGTATCATCGTTAATGATGGACTAAAAAACTCAGGGAACCAAATAACAGGCTAACTAACTAAGAGTCCCTGAGGTACACTGTCTTCTGAAGGTGCGCTGAAAGTTTGAGATCAAGATAAGCTGTCTCCAAATAAGCAGTAAGACTGGCCCAAATTATTTCAAAGAGTACACAAGATTTCTGGTATACAGAAAGATCAAATTGCAATTACACTTCTCTGATTACACAAGGAAAATCCGACCTACATTTGACCAAAAGGTAGAAAGCTAACATACCAAGCGGGCAGCATAAACATCACCCCCCACCCGTGCAAGAACTCCTAAACCTTCTGCTGCAGCACGTAGCTCTGCTGATGAAGTTCCTTCTTCAGCCAAAATACCCTGCCCAAAAGCACATCCGTACATGTATATTCAACTATTGGTAAAAGGCTGTAAACAGACTAACAAGTCAGCATGTTCAACAACAAATTTTGTGGAATATTTGTCACAATCACACAGAGAGGGAAAGAAGAGCAATAACCAACATCCAGTTTGAAAATGGGAAAGCTAACAGACAACAGAGTCCACAAGCAGGACCAGATTTGAATACCAAAAGGATCTCTCTCAACTGCTTCAGTGCCTCAACTTCAGTCCCTTGAGAGTGCATACCCACTGATGCCTGCATATGTGTGGGAGGGTTGATGAAACGGCCATCAGCAAAATTATATTAGGTTTTGGTTTCTTGCAATTGCTCAGAAGGATTCTGTAACAAGAATTAATAATTATGAGGAAGAGTTTTAACTGCTCTTGCCTTCTAACATCCTGTATACTGTAAGCCAGAATTTCTTCTGAATCATCCCCACTAGCAATTCATACCTTAAGGCCACCAAGCAGGGCAACGCACACATTGGACATAAATGCAGTTCGCCAAACTTGTTTCCTTCCACTAATTTTGTTTGCCATGAGCTCAAGCAGCTGCAGCTTGTTTCTCTCAGACTGCCAAAGAAATTCCCAACTCTAAGGAGAATGGAAGCAAGGGGCAACCAAGTCATAGTGACAATACAAAAGTGAGGGCATGAATCAATGGCAAATTGGTCAAAATAAAGTAGCATGGTCCAGAACATTTGTCAATAGTGCTAAAGTTCTTACCTGGGTAGCAAAAATGTCCCCAAAGCAGAGAAGCATATCATCAACAAGTACTGTCGCCAGAGAAAGAGGCTGCCACCCAACCCCAACCAAATTCACACCACTTTCTAGGAGTTGATCCTTCGGTTGTCTGGTGTATTGTCTGGAGAAGGGGAATACTATGTTACACAGCAAATTTGACAATTTCATTGCTGGATGTGCATCAAGAAGGCCCCCATAAAGTTTATATGAGCAATGAAAACCACTTATTGCAAAAATCAGTCTGAGGGACATTCCCCCATTCAGGATTCATTTAGATACTACTGCAAGGGTAACACTTACTTGAGAAAAAGCAGGCACTTCATAATCCCAAACACATAGCAAGAGGCCATCTGCACCTCCCTCAAATGCTCGCAACTCATCCTCAAAATTGTCTCTGAAGAAAAGGGCAAAAACTTGAGTTCTTGCCAAATCAACAATGAAGCATACCAGGAGAACTTCCTCTCTGTGGACTCATTTTGCTGTTGAGCGGCCAGCTATCAGCATTACTATAACAAGAATGTGACAGGATAAACAGCATCATCAGAACAAGTACTACCTTCCTGGAACCCAGGGTCCAAGGGATGCATCCCTGTGATCTAGAAGCTCTCTCAGACAGGAGCTAGCAACATACTTTTCAGGTTCCCTACAGTTGACATCAAACAGAAAGTAAGTATTCTGAAGAATCCCATATGTGGATCCACACAAATGCCATAAAAGATCTCAAGAGACAATCAAGCAACAAAATGAAACCAAATATAAATGCAGGGAATTGCACAAGGTGCTATGTAAAGATGAAGGGAAATACTGGGTTCACTATTGACATGCTAAAATGACATGGAAACTGAATGTGCCGATTAGAACATCCACTTTCAGATCAGCTATGAAGCATCATCTGTGTAGCAGTTAGTAACAGGTTAATCAAGACAAGTTCAAAGAGAAGTTCATTTTCATAATATTCTTTGCAACTCTGTCTCCCTCACCCCCCAACATATTGGGTTCCTACAGTAGGCAGTTTACCTGAAGGGAAGAGAACATATAGCCAGGAGTTCCACATGATCATTTCTGTATATGTAAGGATCAGGAATTGCTTGAAAAGCCCTGAGAGTCCTGATGGTAAACAGATCGACAGCTGGCTTCAGTGACTGTGGGGCTTGCTGCAGTGTTGAAGAGGCCAAGTACCGTAGCGCTCTGCACAAATATCCATAGGTAGATCAAAGTGGTAGTTTGAGTGTGTTCCAAATTCATGAGAAGGAAAGCAGGTAAATGATGCATGCATAGGGTTTCAAGTGCAGAAATGTCACATGATTTGGGCATCAATGCTATATATTAGACTGATGCTGGACCTAAACCTGATTAAAAGGCTGAAAAGTACCCAGTAAGATAGCCAAGAATGGGTTGCAAAAGAATTGCTCCATCACTTTGCATTAAATTGGGAACCACATAACTCTTCACAAAAGCTGTCAATGCCTCCATCGCTGCAGTCCATCCACTGCAGGTTGTCATTGCAAACCAAAACAGATCCTTCAGAGTCCTAGTTTTCCAAGAAGCTCACAAAAAGATCAGTTTCCTCTGTCAAAAGAAAAGCTTCGGCACCCCCTTCACCATCCCTATCATATTCTGAGACTGATCATGAACCAATATGTTTGAAGTCTAAGGCCGTACTCAAGCATGTAGACAAGCAACCATAGAATCCAAACCAGACAGGTCAAAAAATCTTTCCCATGGTGATGGATCCAAACCTTAAATGTGCAGCCAAGTTGTTCTCTGCCTGCTTTAGCTGCTCCTGGTAATTATTCCCAAATTCAATGGTCCACAATGCAATTATCTCCAGCTCTTGCTCCTCAAGTTCCTAAACAAAGCAACAGATTGTCAGCATTACCACCACAGCCAAGATTCAAACTTAGTTTCAGACAGACCACAAACTTAATAATATATCCATGAGATTGAAGAGAAAATTCCACAATATACACTTTGAAGGTATCTGTCAATTCCAGCCTACGACATAGAGGGTAGTGGTTGATGCCTCCTTCACCCTGACCATATCCTTCAAGCACATCACTGATGACAACTCAGATGCAGAAATTGGCTAAAAAGCCACACAAAAACACATCTATGAGATTGTAGAGGGAACTCCAAAACAACAATTTGAAGGCAACCGGTTCCACAAAACTGAAACTAACATAAAAATAACACAAGCAGTCATAATCTTATGGGTGTCAGACCAAGCACATTCATCATGAATAGCAGCACCTAGGTGCCATGATAGACTACAAACATAACACTAGCATATGCTGACATGTAAGGCTGAAACTGGTCAGCTGAGGCATAGTACTTGAATTTCCCACCATTCAAGATGCAAAGTTTGAGGAAAAAACTATATCTCTATCTAATAAGATTCTTATCATGGGTAAATAATCTTTTCCTTCAACAATTTACAGACCAAGGGAATGAGATTTGGACAAACTGTAGAAACCAACTGCCTCGCTTTTGAAATGCAAAGATACCATACAATACTAAAATATGATAAGAAATGACATGGTCCTTGATTTAACACACCTGCTTGGGCATTGATGTTACCAATGCTCCAATCAACATCCAGCCTGCCTCCTTTTCACATACCCTTGAGATAGAGTTGCGAGTAGGCTGAAAAACCATCACCTTAGCAACATCTAAGATCGTTGAAGGTAGTCTGCATAAACACCCAACAATTGACAGGTTCCTCTCAGTTTCTACATCTATTGACCTATGAGGCAAGCAAAATGGCTGAGCCAAACAAAGAAAAGAAATTTTACTAATGGTAAAACCTCATCATAATGACAATTTCCTTGGATCAAAGTCATTAACAATTTGAGGCCCATTCACATGTTCAGTTTTGAGGAATCGGAGACCCCAAGGAGAAAAGAGCAAAAGCAGGAATCATCAGAAAGAAGAAAAGGAATTTCATTGACATTCACTTGGCAGGTCAGGGAGAAGAAAGATGACCATAGAAATTGTTAGATAATAAATTTTGACTGTTAACTTCCAAAACAGCATGGTTCTGCAGAGCTAGGGGACAGGAACACTCGTGTGGACATATAATCTGTGAAATAGAGAAAGAGACCATATCAAGCAGCACCCCAGTGACAAAAAAGAAGTCAATGATCACCTGTATGGTACTCCAAGCGGAAGCTTGGGACACACAGCAAGCAGGGCAGCTAACATGGCTGCTTGTCCATGCAGTGAGTCCAGCGCTAGCCGCAGCCTGTCACCCTGCAGCAGCTCCCAACAATAGATGGATTAGATTGTCCATAAATTCCAGTCACACATCCAAGTGGAGAAGATGTGCCAATAACAATCCCACAGGAGCTGCAGTTATCCACATATCCTTATTCAACAAATGCTCCACCTCAGGCTCCAGTGAGGTTAGACAAGACCTATTGTGATTATTCACTTCACACTGGTAGCCACAAGAGATGGGCTCCAAAGGTACACTCCACAAAACAGAGGACATTTATTTCACATGATGTAATTATTCTTCACCTCTATTGTGGTCATGCAATTAGAACTTGACATGAAAGAAAGAAAGGAAGAATGTTGCTGTACTTTTTCAACAACCAATGTCTCACGCAAAGCTCGTAGGGATGTCACACCACAAGACAAGAGGTTGTTTGCACAAGCAGGGTCAACTTCAGCAAGAGCACGAAGTGTAAGGGCTGCTTCAACTCGAACCTGCAATGGCAAGAGCAAAGCCAACATTCAACCAATCTAGAGTCTTCATTTTGTGTTTTCAATAATCAAAAAGGTGCTAACAAAATGCATATATTGTAATCTCAAACCAGGAAAAGTGCACCATTGAGTGATAGTCCACCTCCAAGAAGTAGTCCTGTGTGTAAATGTTTTTGCAAAAGTGCAAGTACTTACAGCCATGGAGGAGTTGGAGAGTGTCTGCACCAAAGAGTCGTCCAGGGCCTCCCTGCAAGCCAGTGAGACCTACATTCACATCAAGGAAAAAATGGTAAAAATTTGGAGGTTCCAGATATCCCCTGAGCTCCTTGACAAAACATTAGATTTCTAAAATTAGATGCCCATCACATTGCAACTCTGTAAAACATTCCAATACAGTTTCATGATTCATGGTGGAGAAACATAATAAATCATCAGCTTAAAGGACAAGACAAACATGTCCCCAAAACAAGAAATACCCTGATATTGGCTTTCAACCTACTCACTGGAACAACGTGATGGATCCAAATTATGAAAACCTCCAGTACAAATAAAATGTAACTATTTCAAAGAAAACTCTGCATGCAGCATAACTAGTTAAGGAATAAAGACAAGAAAAGACAGTGATTAATACTAATCATAGAAAAATCTCTGGGGATGAGACAGACCTCTCCAAGAGTGATCAAGAGATGTGCAACTGTCCTAAGTATAACCACCAGCCTAGGAGAGCTGTTGTCTGAACCAAAAAGCTGCAAAATTATTCAAATACATCATGCTCTTTGTCAATAGTGCTAGGGATAAGTCTATATGCCGAAAACTCAGAGAAACATCAAACAAATCAATAAGGAATTTCTCAAGACCTGAAAAAATGTCAGTAGCCAACCAGGACAACCAAACCAAAGAAATATTTTTCCTAGTGGATTATTAGGACTCCTCCCACAAGACTCCGTACTCCATTGGCTCTCCAAACTGTTGACTGGACATTGATCTTCTCATATTGTTGTGAATTACTCATTCATTTCATTTCTTCCTTCATTCAATCCAAGAGGCATAGGCTAGGGCATATCAAAAACATATTAATTCAAAAGCAATTAAGTACAATCAACATATTGAGGACAGCTGTTAGACACTAACCTCCCTTGTAAGTAAGAGTGTAAATTCTTTCTGTGCTGGCTCGCCCATTTGCTCAACCACCCCAACACGAAGAATGTAAAGTACACATGCCTGTCCATGGCCATGATGAAAGCTACTTTAAGAATATAAACAGCCCCAATATCAGCAGCCCTCTAGCTAGGTGATCTGATGCTTTGGACTGTACAAGAACTTTACTCCAAATATTGCACCTCCACCGCTCTCAAGTAAAAGAATACCATCAAAGTGCATCTGACCTCCAATCCACTAGAATTCTAAATCATCATGCACAAGGGCAACCTCCATCTCCTAAAAGCTCAAAGTAACTCAAAATATTCCTTGTCCATGCACTTATTAAATAATTTGTAGGCCACACACATGCCCCTGAACTTTAAACTGTCTAGGGAAAGCTCTTGCCACAGTGATCTGATACTTGAAGACAAAGTACCTGAGCATGAGCATCTGTGCTAGAAGTGAGCATACTGATAGCTTCCATCCCCAAACTCGAGAGTTCCACATTGTTATGCCCATAAGACAAATGCATTCTCTGAAGAAACACAAGTAAGCTTCCATAGGCTGAGGCCTGTCTGATTCTTTTGCTGAACCCAAATGACCCAAACAAATGCCTCTCCCTATACACAATAAAAACATCATGCAAAGCAAACTGAGAAAGAAACAGAAGCATAAGCCACATGAATGGACAAGAGATCACTTGAGAAGCATAAGGTATGAAGACACCTGCAAAAATGCTACCCAGGCCATTGTCAGACCAACTCGAACATCTTTGCATCGAGAACCCGATGCTGTCACATCACATTGTTTGTAAGTGGCAAGTTCTCAATCTACTTTTGTGCTCAAAATCAATTACTGCCACTAGCACACATGTCTCTACCAAGTTTCAAAAAGAATTGCTTTGCATGTGTGGACCATTTTGAATCTGTAGCCAGCCATGTTAACCACAACAGGCAAGACAATACGTGAAAAAGCTGTGGATCATTTCTCTGCTCATCAGCATATAGAGAGGAGGATCAACAACAATTGTTCAGGTGCAAGACAGAAAAGTATGAGGTTGATGCTAGCAGCCCCAGGGAAGCGGAGCAAATGTCAACCCAAAAAGAAAGACAGAAGATGGAATGGAATCAGAAAGAACACAAGTGTTGCTAAAACAGTAACATCCTATGTTGTTTCAAAGGACTTTGAATACCTCTCAAGAAGGGACTGACCAAATGCTTTTGCAAAGCTCCCTCCAAATGCTTTGGCGGAACAGGTGGTCCTTTGCCCTTAGGCTGAACCTAAAGCACAGCACCAGAAAGTATTGTGACACAGAAGCAAGATAGAAGTCTCCATTGAGGTATCCCTAGGCTGTTCAAAGGCAGTTACAACCTGAGAAATATTTTTTTCCATGTCCAGGATGTTTCTTCCCTCCCCAGAGAAGCAACACCTTTCAGAAATTGGCATGCAATCTAATTTGGAGGCCACATGGTCTAGGGATGAAACAATGAAAGCATTAGGATTCAGACCAAGGGCAAGAAGAGCCCCAAGTGCTGTAGGTGAAACCTGAGCATTAGGATTCAGACCAAGAGCAAGAAGAGCCCCAAGTGCTGCAGCAAAGCCATCCCGCACTGCTTGAGCATTGTCCTCTAAAGCCTGTCATGAACTCATAGATGTTAGAATCAGATACAGCAGTCACAAGATCAGTAAGTTAACTAATGAAATAGGAAGCAGAAAGACCCATAAGCCATTCTTACTTCACTGCACAATATAGCGAGTACCTTCAGGCAGAAGAATATGCATGCTTCAAGCCCTCCAGATCCTACACCAGGCCCACCAGTAACTGCAACAGCCCACAGACAGGCAGCTGCTGTAGCTCTAACAAGTGAGGATTTGTCACTTGCTCCTGTTCTCAAAATTATGCGCACTGCTTCCACATATGCAGCTAGTGGCCCTCCACCATTTGATCCCTCTAGTGCATCCTTAAGCAGCTGCAGAGCGGCCTGTCTAACTCTAACCTGCCCAAGAATCAATTGCATAAACAATTTTTCAAATCTACAAAAGGAAGTCAATTTTCATGCTGCCCCAAAACCTTAGATTGTATATTGTGAGATTATGTTCATGAAAAACTGCTCATATGTATTCATTCCAACCCAAGCTGAAGACACCAGCTTAGTGCTAAACTGGTCAAAGATCCAAGTCTATTTATTTTGCAACCTGACTTGAATGTAAAAGCATCTTGGCTTTTTCCTTCATCATGGCTTCTTTAAGCTTATGAAGGAAAGCTGTACACATGCCAGGGAAAGAACAGAACTAGATAATCCAGAGGCTTATTCACAGCTGTAACCAGATGGGGAAAGAACAATTTTCAGGAAATATACCAATTACCTCTGAGGACTTCATCAATTTCATCACAATGTTACTTGTCTCCAGTAGCCCTGATGTGATTCTTGCCCCAAAAGCTTGGTACAAAGAGCCTAGACATTGTGCAGCCCCTGCAATACAGCAACCAACAGTGGGTGGAAGTATGAAGCAGCACACAATTAAGTACATCTTCATAAGCTTGTCCAACAACCCCATAAATGTCAGTTGTGAATGCAGACTGCCTAAACCCACAAATGATCACATGTGACTCACAATCTGCACATGAACCTCTGCAATTTCAGGCCAAATTTTTAAAGGTGCCATACATTTTTATGTTTATGACCTACAACATAGAAATTGAAACAAACCATGTGAGTGCTGATAATCCTGAATTGGAACAGATGCTTCAATATAAGGACTGGCCATGGATTAGGGTTGGCAATGAGCTAGGTTAGAAACAAGTTTCAAAATTATTTAGTAACATAGCTGCAAGTGTGCAGTAGCAGACCTTTAGCTGATAGTTTTCAAGAAAATAAATGTTCTGAAATTACCAATGCAAGCTGCTGGCTCTGATTTTCGTAAGTCTGCCTTGTCAGCTAGCCAACCCTGCAAACTGCTTGCCCTTGAGTAAATTGAGATACTGTCCCCCATCTGTATGAACCTCGTCATGGATACAGAAGCCAGGCGTCGGACTGGTGGCCGTACACCTAGCAACAACAATGCCTGCAATGCATCCTCTCCTTTTCTCTGGTAGGGCAGCAGGGACTCCTGAATCAAATCGTATCTATAGCTTGATTAAAGTGCAGTTGTACCAAAGTAAACTCCAAAACTATCAGAATTTACATGCATGCTCCCCAAAATTACTCAACAGCACTTGTCAAAGGTCACCATGACAAGCATCGCAGGTGCAGGAGTCATAATCAAACCATACTGAATGAAGGTAAAATTATTGCATGATTGCAACTGATATGATTGTTAGCACATTGTCCTGCCCAAATAGAACATGAATTTGGAGAAGAATCTGAAAGGGGCACTTCAACTGCATTGAGGTCATCAACTACTGGAACCAAACATTTAAAGAAAATACTCATTTCCACTGCTGCCTTCATATATGACAGGAGTTGTTTCTGATCTTATGTATCACTAAACAGAGGACTCTGTATAATAGTGACAAAGTACTTCAACCTGCCCTAAACCTGCGACAAGGTACTTTGAACTCTCTGAGATTGCAAAACTCGTTTAGATTCAAAAGTAAGCAAACTCCGGACTTATTGGGAAATCCAATATCCAGTCGTTCAGGACATCTCCAATCGAACACCTGTTCACATGCCGTCAATAATCCGCAAATCGCCAACAGAACAATGACTACTTGGCACATAGATATGAGCATTTGCAGGCTTGGCATAAGCCATTTGTTCCCCAGACCTTGCAAAAGTAAGAGTGCCTCCTTGTGTAGGTAAAACAATGTCATCAGCAAACATGCAACAGGATTTCACCAGGCATGAAAATACAAGCAATCGCTTCTTACCTTGCTCTCTTGATCTAGAGTCGACAAAAGGTCAGAGAGGAGATCGAAGCAAAGGAGCGGCTGCAGCGGCTTCACAGACCCCGAGTGGACTATCGACTCTAGCTGCGCGACCAGAATCCCCAGCTTCGACAACACAAAACCTTCCCCCATATTTCCCCCCACACCCTCTCTCTCTCTCTCTCTCTCTCTAATAGCCAAAAATTTCTCTCAATTATTCTCTTATCTTCGTCAACCGATCTTGAGACAAGATAGAGCATCAGAGTGCGAAGCACTCAATTGATGACCTTTGACACTAACTGCGCTTCCGATCTCACAAGCAAAACCATGGATCCACAACTGTTCCACCACCTGCGTGTAAGAGACGGACAGCGAGAGGAACAGCGAGTGAACCCGTAAGGACAAAGGGGCTGACGATCACTGCCTTCAAAAGGCAACTTCTGTAGCCAAATTCTTTTTCTCTTTTTTCTTTCTTTTCTGTTTTTCATATTTATTAGCTTTACGTAGAAGGAAGGGGTTGGGTTTGTTCGTTGCTGGTAGAGATTGGTGGTTTCGTTTTTATTGGGACTTCCTGTTGTAAGGGAGAGACTACCGAACAAAACAGTGTAGTTTTCATTTTCGTCCCACATTTTGACCTATGTTTCCCACGTGTCATTGTGAGTTTATTATTTTTAGATCTTGATGGAACATTTCCTTTGTCAGTTTGAACTTTGAACCAGTGCTGGGTCTTTTGGAGCAACCAATTTGTACATGTATGGAAAATATTAAGAGAAACATAATGAAAAAATCTTCATATCCAAAGAATTTTCAAAATTAATATTGGTGTAGCCTGTCTATTGACCCACTGGTGAACTCCTTACTCAACTAATTGAACTTGAATATTAAATTTATTTAATTTTGAATGGCAAAACAGTTTAGAGTTCAATATCTCTAACACCTCAGGTCTAAAACATATGAAATCACCTCATAAATTCTTACTTTTAAAGGGATTTTTAAGTATATCAAAAACATGCCCTAGTTTCTCTAACAATTTTGGTCTTGACTTTATTGAATTTGCAATGACAAAATTATTTAATATTATATAACTATTACAACGTGACAGAATCACCCCATTGCACCATTACTCATCATGGGCTTTCCAATGATGGGAATAGAATGATACTTCAAACTTCAACCAATGTTGGGCAATTTTTTATTGTTTCAAAAAATAAATTAGAAAAAATTTGATTTTGATTTCACACATAAATGAAATTAAGATTTAGTTTGAAGTCCAAGTAGTGTGGCATGTTCCATTGGCACAAGTGTGAACTCATTATAATGTAGGGTGGACAGGCTGGACTGAACCAACAGCCACCAGTGCACCAGCTCAGGATGAAGCCATTCAAGCCGTTTTGGGGATGAACCCAAACACATCCAAGTAGAGCATTTTTATTTTCCTCTTCCCTTACCCAGAGTTTTTTCTAGCCCTCTTCTCTACCCCAAAGTTTTCCCCTCCTAAACCTAAATTCATTTTCTTTCCCCCAGGTTTAGCTTCTTTCTTCTCATTTTCATCACTAAAGCTTCAAGGCGAGCTTAGGAATGTGGAGACGCAAGGGAGCTTGGAGCTTCAACCGAGTGGCAAAAGCTTTGAACTTGAAGGTAAGCTCGCCTTTTCCTTTTTTATTTTTTCAAAAAAAATTTGTTGAGAAGAAACCGACAACAATAATGTTATCATCTCTTTCGTTCCTTGTTTTGCTACAAAGAAGATGACGACAACAATGCCATCGTTTTTCTTTTTGTCCTTGTTTTTTTGCTTGTTCTATTGCGAAAAAAACAACGACAATTGTCGTCATTTATTTTTCTTTCTTTTATTGTGAAGAATACAACAATAGTCATGTCGTCATCTTTTTTTTCTTTGTTTTGCTACAAAGTAAATAAGAATAGTTGTCATTGTCTATTTCTTTGCTTGTTTTACTACAAAAAAGACAACGATAGTCATCTTTTTTTCCCTTGTTTTGTTACAAAAAAAACCATAGCAACAATGTTGTTTTCTTTTGTCCTTTTTTTGCATGAAGGCGACAACAAGGGTGTCATCATTCTTTTTCTTTTCGTCATCATTTTTTTTTCTACATGTTGTCATCAACTCATGCTAGTATTCTTCTCAAAGGGGGAATAGTTTGTTTTTATGGTTTTGGTCCTTTAAAAAAGGTCAAAAAATTGAATATGGGTATATACTAAGGTTTTTGTTTGCATATGTAGGATTGCAATGGGTACAAAAAAGAAATTGAAAAAGGTTCGTTATGATTGAGAAGTTCGAAAGCAAAATTTTGCTACATTAAAATTAGCAACTAAAGAGCAAAATGTTGTTGCATTAGAATTGGCCACTAAAGAAGAAAATGTTATTACATCATAATTAGGAATTGGGGAACCCCAAGTTAATGAAACAAATACTCATGTAATTTAGAGTTAACCCAAATGATTATCTCCAATCTAAGTGATGAGATCCCTCCCAAAACAAATTGGGAATTTCGACCAAAAAGTGGTAGGTTAAAATAATTCCAAATTTACATAAATTAGATTTTATTAAATTGATTTAGAAAATTTGTACAAAACTTTTAAATTTAATTATACTTGCATCTTTCATCATTTGATGGAAGGTGCAAGATTTTTTTTTGAATTTTTAAATTGCAATATTTAAAAAGAAGTTAGTCTTATTTGCAATACCTATATTTTAGTATATGATCTTATTTCTAAGGTTTAGGGTTAATGTTTTTTATTAAAAAATGAAAACTTGTTTTTTGGGGGTTTGTGGTTTAGGTCCAAAAATTGGAATTAACCACACTCAGCCACCAACACCCCTTTGTTCACATAAAGACAAGGAATGGAGTAAGGATGGGTCAAAATGGTGATGTAAAATTGATAATTGCATCATTGCATATGTTATCGAACAGTTATTAACCAAACATGTGAAGGAGGTGCATAGCTTAATGACAAAAAAGGTCAAACCCAAAAGGCCCTCAACTTCTTAAGGGGGTGTGAGGAATTATTGCACATTTTCACCACTAAGATATGCACTCACAATAAAAACCCGGTTGGACGTGGAACTACTATGTAGTGTAGTCTAACAAGTAAGGTGGTTCGAGGTAAGTAATGAAATTCACAAAGAAATCTAATGCGTTGTGTCCAAATTCAAGCTACAAAACATCGTGAAAGAATTGTAACTCACCATGATGGAATATTGAGGAGTCGTATGTTGATGTTCATATTAATGTCATGTTCGATGGTTTGAAACTTTCCATTCCGTTCGTCATGACAACTACATACAACATCATAATCTAACATGCATTGGAGTTGGAAGTTAACATAAAAGGAACCATGTTTAAACAAATTTCATAAGTTTTTATTTTATGATTTTGATCAAGAGTTAAGCCTCGGAGTTAGGAGCCACTTGCCTAGTTTGAAGAAAATAACAAATAATTCAACCCCCTCTATTTCCAATTAACGTAGCTCCCTTATAGAAAGCCCGATCAAGTTGAATTTTTGGGAAGGCCTTCTGCACCTTCTAACCTAAAATTGATTCGAATTTGACACAAATCCAACGATGAATTTGAGAGAAACAACTAATTGAACCCAAAGTCCAAAGGTTTTGCCATGGAAATCATTCCATGAACCCCACTACAACCCCTTCTACTTCCAACTAACGTAGCTCCCTTACAAAAAACCTGATCAAGCTGAATTTTTGAAAGGGCCTTTTACACCTTTTAAGCTAAAATTGATTCAAATTTGACACAAATCCAACAGTGAATTTGAGAAAAACAACTAATTGAACCAAAAGTCCAAAGGTTTTGCCACAAGCACTTGCTACACAAGTTCCTTTCATGCTTAATCCTTACACACACCCTTCCATGAGCACCTCTCCACACATAAGAACTAAAAACAATCTTCCTCACACTCCTCCTCCTTCCTTCTTATTTTTTCTTTTTCACATACACCAGAAGTCCTTCCTTTGGCAAGCCTCCATGACCTTCCTTGAGCTTGTTCCCCTTGTCCAATGAAAACTTCGAAATCCTTTTGCACCAATCAATGGCCTCCTCATCCTTCAAAGGCCAATGAGAATTTGAGAATGAATTGTCATCCAATTGAAATTAAAATGAAAATCCTTGGGCCCAATGAAACACAAGAGATATTCCATCCTCAAATCAAAGAGGATGACAATCCTCATGACTAATGGGATTAGAGGATCCATCCTCCCCCTTATCTTGGATATCTTAATGAGGTCTCTTGAACTTGATCCTTATCTTTTCCGTTCGTTGACCCTCACATCCTACTTCTTCATCCTAATTACTTCAAGTAACTAACTACTAGGATAATTTATCGGTAGTAATAAGGAAAAGTCCTAGAGTTCTTACTTGACTAATTCAATGGTTGAAGTAACATTCTCGTGTACCATTTACTCCTTTGATATTCCCTACCTATTTATTTTACTATGCACTAATTAACTATGTAGTACATAGTAAATTACAATTACAATTTGCATCACACAAAAAAAAACGCTCACATACTTTTAGATCCACCGTTGAATTTAGGGTTTAATGAATCCATTAAATCTAGGGTGTTCGAATTTTCATGAGGTTCCGTCGTCACTCCCACACCTTACGCCTACCCTAATTTGTTAAAAGGTCTCGACCCCTTCTGAACGCAAATACCACCTTGTTTATACTACCTTATTGGTTTTTGTTAATGCAAGTGCAACCAGTCATGGCGAACGATGACGCTACGCCTTCAAATCTTCCAATCGCACCCGTACAACAAGAAGAGCTTGAAGAAGCAACGCTCGACTTGAATGTTTCTCAATGGTCGCGCGAAGAAAAACCGCCCAGGAGAGTGGTGCGCACTCAAATCGATCATTCAGTATGGGATCGTTGATTGTTTCCTAACCCACATGTTTTAGCAATTTATTTAGAATTTGTTCCTGTTCATGGAGTCACGCTAGAAAGGTTTGAAGAGTGCCAGTGCGAAGATGATGATCTCCGTCTCCATTGTCGAACGTGGGTTCCCGATGATGGCCATTATCGTTGGCTACAAGGCCCGATCAACCCACTTCCCCTAGAGCATCGAGCCGAGTACCTTGCTCACACCATTTGTCGCATCCTAGATTTTTTACAATTATGATCTATCCTTTTAAGTCAGTTATTCAGTTGTAATTCACCTGAGGCTACTCAGGCGAAAATGTTAATACTTAAGCTTGATTTTGATTTTGATTTTATTTAAGAATCTGATAGAGTAAGAACTAAATAAATATGTAATAGGACTACATCCTAAAATCTTACAAGTACATCATTAATGCTTAAAGATCATTCTACAGACTAACTTAACATTGTCACAGTGAAATGTTATTGTTAATTATGAGCTTGTATTCCCAATATATCAAAAAATCCCATCTAATTTTACATCCCTTTTCCCTTCTCCACAACATAAAAAAGGACAATGCACTTTTAAAGGTTTATTAGGTCATAAACTAATTAAGCGTTACATCAACTGAAATAAATAGTACTTTATGCCTAAAAATATCACAAAAGCTAATTCAACTATTAATAATCACTACTTGAAGGTTTATAAGCATTCAAATCATTAGTACTAAAGAATTTTAAGGAACTAAAGCTTAACTATTTATCGAGCTATAATCCATGGCTCACAGGGGGGTCATCGACATCAAAATCACATTAACATGAACATTCACATCTTGAGAAATGTCATGGTCGTGCAAAGGTAGAATGATCAAAAGGTTACTAGTCACGTTCATGCCAAAGCCTAACATGAATTTGATGAATTAATAAGTATTACACAACAATGTCCACCATTATCAAAACCAATTTTGGTCAAGTTATCTTTAAAACAATCATTATAGGTGTTGAGTCTCAATGTATAGGGTGTGGGAAACAAGTCTCGATATGCAACATCACGAAAGGAGAAGGACAAATATTTACAAGAGATGATCCGATCGACCCATTTTGCATATGCATGAAGATTAAAAATGGCATGGGATGTTAAAACTTGGGATCGAAAACCCACTAAAGTGAATCGAACACTATAGTTAACAATTGTATTGGATTTCCATGAATCTAAAAAGATTCATGGAAAGTAAGAAAAAACAATAATCAATGTTTACTATTTTTTATAAATTTATTTCATTCAAGGTGTGTTAGAATTTAATTTGGTGGTTTTTGGGTGTTTATAGGGTTCATGGCACAACAAAAGAAGAGTTTGTTACAACTATAGTTCATGTCAAAATGCAATGTTGACATCTATACATTATTCATCATGTAGCAAAGGTTGCAAAGGTGGTAGCTACTTACTAAGTTAAACACGACATTATAGATATGGTTTTAAGGTTTCCACTTTAAGGTTTCCATTTTTTGGACTACCCACTTTTTCAACTTTGATCCTTTGATATATTACAGAAAACCTTTTTTTTCATTAGGTTCTTTAGCATTTTTTGATCCACCAATTTTGTACATCTTTTATTAATGTAATATTTTCTTATAATCACACTTGTTTGATGGGTATATGGTTAATCATATATGTCTTTTTTTGGTCATCTTCTTAGTGTTTAAAATGTAAAAATCAAACCTTAAATAGTCCCATAAACACATTTTTAATTAACTTGTTTAAGATTTACAAAGACCAATAATGTGCATTATGTAATACCTATAACTAATGTATTAAAATTCACATTGCTTAAAGATTTTTGAAGTAATACCCATATTCTAATTAATGTATTGGCATTGTCATGTAATTAAACATGTAATATTTACATCCTTTCTATTCTAACTTCCATATAGCCATTTTAAACATGTAATATCCCCATATAGGTTTTTTAAATAATTGTTGAATTTTTATTACATCCATTGCAATACTCACATCATAACATAGTTATTTACATCATGTTTAGGTTTAAATTGCAATACCTACATATGGGTTTCCTAATAGTTATCAGGGTTTTTTATGTCTTTTGCAATACTTGCATGTTGGTTTAGAAATAATGATAGTTTTCGTCAACACTAGAATACCCACAATGTTTTGTGGGCAAGAAAATCTTTAATGCCTAATACCTTTAAATAATTAATGAATGATTAAATATTTTTTTAGATTATTAATGATTGATTAGATAATTGATTTAAATAATTAATGAATTATTATTATTATAAATATATTTAATGAACTATTCTATTATTATTTTCATAAGTAACAAAATGTTTATTTTTTCATAATTAATGAATGACTAAATAATTATTTTTAAATAAATAATGAATTATCAAATAATATTTCACATAATTAAAAAATGATCAAAGAATATTTTAGATGATCAAAGAATTATTTATGATAAATTAAAATAATCAATCATATACATTATCTACCATATTTTTTAATAATTACTTGCTCATATGACATAATAATATAAAAGTATCAACAAATAATGTCACATATTTATTATATAATTATTTCAAATCATGTAAATGATTATTTATCATATTTAAAAAATCATTTATTTTTTAATATTAATTAATTAATTGGTTGAACCTTAATTATTTGGATAATTAAAATTTTGATCTAATAATCAAATTGATAGTTTTATATATATTTTATGTTGATAAGTTATTCAAATCATTATTTTAGATAATTATTCTCGATAATTAGTTGTTATAAAATTAATTCAGAATAATAATATATCTATAAACATATATTGGGTACCCAAACCATTTTTTGGTTATTTTGAAGTGACTTTACATGTGGGTATTGCAATTAAGGTTGGGTTTTCACCTAAGGGTATACCTAGAACCTACGGATTATTTCATAATGAATTTGCATGTAGGTATTACATGTAGGCCTTGGTTTTCATTCAAAGGCACCCAAATTACATATCGGTTATTTCGAAGTGACCTTACATGTGGGTATTGCACTTAGGGTTAGGTTTTCACCTAAGGTTACTTAAATCACCTATGGATTATTTTGAAATGAACTTGAATATGCGTATTGCATTTAGGGCTAATTATTCATATACTTTTCCAATACCTACACACATATTTACTTTCACTAATTGGAAATTTGACCTTAATATTTTAAATAATTAAATAAAATTTGTAAAATAAATAAATATAAAAGTATATCCCTTACCATTTGGTAATATTTCCAAGTTAAGTTTATATACATAACAGTGGGTTTATATATAATAAAATTACATTTAAGAAAATTTTAATAAAATATTATTTAATAAATTAAATATTAAGATATTATATGTATTAAATTAAATAAATTTCATAATTTTATATTGTTATTATATATATATAGGGTTAGGTTATGTAATAAGTAGCTTACTAGCCTATTACTTCTTATAGGTTAGGTCGTGTAGCTTGATTAATGTTGACATTTTAATCAATTGGACAGCCTTGGCTATGAACTTCTATTGTAGCTAGCAATTTGTCATATATCTAGACCTACATACACATTTCTGAAAAATGTTCAAATTAATAAATATCCAATGAACCTTTCCGAATGAGTCTAAAGCAAGAAATAGAAGCATTGTTTATAACCAACATATGGTCATTTAATCTTCATGTTCATAAAGAATAGATAAATAATCACAAAAATCACAAAGAGAATAACTTTTAAAACTAGAGCTCAATTTGAGCTTTCAAAGAATGCACATTTGATTTTAATCAAACTTGCACTATAGGGAAGGACTTAATTTTCTTAATTACACCACCACCCACATAACGGAATTTGATGTTGGACAGACGAGTTTTGGGAAAAAAAAGAAAGACATTCAAAATAAATCATTTTTACCACAAAAGTTGGTAAGATGTGAAATATGGACTAATGGTCCCTAAAAAAAGCACAATTATAGATGATGATTTCCACAAAAAAAAATGCAATCAAATATTCACCCAAATGCGTGGGTACAATATATTTCTTAATCACAATTTGTGGTTCAGAGTCATAAAGATTAAAACGGAACAAGAACTTCTGTAATACCTTATCCATAATAGGGAATCTCAAATCCAAAATCAATGACTAGCCGAGACAAGGATATTACAAAAGGTATATAATATAGGTTTGTGTACCAATTTGCATCTCCATATTATTATGAACCAATGGAAGATTAAGAGGTGGAAGAAAACACTAATATCCATGTGCTTAAGGAAACTAAAGAAAACTACTTAAAACCATTTGAATATGTAGAGGCACAAATGAATGTGTTTGATGAAGTACCATAATCATACTCACATAAAATAAATCCAAAGTTTGATCAAATAAGGTGCATAGCTGAAAGCAAGGATCATGAATCTATGGATTCAAAGGTAACCATATTACTTTGAAGAGTATGTGCATTTTGTGATCATGCATTATCCTTTTGTGCCTTTTCACATAAGAATAGACATTTCTAAACATGTGGAGTTACAAAATGTGGTAGTAACATTAATGGATCAATCACAAGAGCAAGAACCAAGAATTTTCATAATTGTCGCAACCCCACTTTGGCCAAGTGTGGGGGTGAAGCCCGACACTTGGAAAAGATGGGGATTGGGAGTCCTCTGGGACTCCCGAATGTTCAGAGCTCGACAACAAGGCCCAAAACACCTCGCATTGGGGTGTTCTTGGTGTCATTGGAAAGGTCTTGAAACGTAGATATCGAAAATGGCCTCGCATTGGTCATTTGGACATCTGCAGCCCAAGTTATGGCAAAAGAAGGGTCAGGAATCAAACTAGCAATTTGACTCCCGACCACTAAAAGTCGGGAATCGACCTCTTCCCGATATCCGATTTGGGAGTGCGACATGGCGTTGGAAAGATCTCGACGAGGGCTACCACTTTGGTTTAGACCTTGTCACGATTGGACTCTGCAGTCGAGAGTTATGGCCGTTCAAAGTTCTGGGAGTCTCGTCGGGACAATTTCGGACTCCATTTCAGAAGTCCCGGGAATTTGTGCCATTTGGATGTAGCCTCCATTGTGAGCTGTAGAGAATACTATATGGGGGAAGGTGGTGGCTTCCCCCGAGTCCGGGCCGTGGTGAGTTTTGTATGTCCAAGTGCTCGTGGCTTGTCCCAACACCCAGGGGTGTCCCGAATGCTAAACTAACCTCATGTGGTTGGTTTTTGGATGCATATTCACACAAGCTAAGCTAGTCCCTCTTCCTAGTCTAATCCCGGGACTCCCAACACGACCCTCTACCCTTTTCTAGTGTTGGAAGTCGGGAGCGTGCACTAAGCCCCAACTTTCCGCAACTTGCCAAGGTGAAACCCTTAAGTGGGTTCACCCCGGGACTTAAGAGCACGTCAATAATCTATAATAGATTGAGAAGCATGGAGTTAGGAGGTCAATTAAGACCACAAAGTTGATACATTCATCCATCCATTCAATTCAAGAATAGAATACCAAAAATTCATTCACATCTTCATTATGCACCACAAAGGATACCAATGGGTAACCACAAATGGGGCATCGTCAAACTTGAGTCAATTCAGTTTCACCAAAAGTGTCTAAAGTGGCAATTGCTGAAATCCAAAAACAACTTGTTGGAATAAAGGTTACCCAACCATTTAATGTTGTAATATCAACCACATGGGGAAATTATTGTTGCACCCAACATTTTGTCACAAATGGAATAATAATTAGATCTACAACAAGCTTGGGTCGTGGATTGGGAAGGCTTTCGATAAGAAGGAATTTGAATAGAAGTTAGGGAATACTAATATCAATTATTGGAATTGTTGGGACACCCCAAATGGTGTTTACCAATCCGATAATGACCACTCATGTAAATAGGACTTTAGATCGACCATTGATGAATTCAATAATTATTAAAAGGTACATAAATACAAATGTTGGAAATTTAAGAGGATTTTGAAAACCATTTATTGTAATTGCAAGAATCCTTAATCATAAAAATGGTCATTCTATGAAGCCAAACAAGGTAGTTCTATGGCCCTAACTTTAAAAATATGTTAACCTAGGTGTTCATTTTAGAGTGTTCAATTTTGCAGTGAAGGCAACTACAGAAATGTTTGAAGAATATATCATCGATGTGTTTAACAATACACTAAAAAATATAACATCGAACTGGTGCCACAATTACATGTCAAAATTTCTTAACTATATTTTTTTAGAGCTTATACAAGCATTTTACAAACATCATCAAAAGACCCAGAATGACGAACAAGTACACATGGAGTTTAAGAAAATGAAGCAAGAGGAGATTAAAAGGGTGGAGGTTTACTATGAGAGGATTCAAAAATTGGTTCATGGTTTACAAGTATCAACCACATACAATTTCTTAATTAGTATGTTTAGGGCGAGCTTACAACCATACTTCATAATTACAATTACAAGGATGAAACGATCAACACTACAATAACATAAGCAAGTGACAATGTTGTGTGAAGAAGGAATGACTACTACCAAAGTAAAGAGTGCACTTTCATTGCCATAGATTATTAAACAAGCAACACAAAATAATATAGGGAAGATTGACAAATAATGCACAAATTGTGGAATGAATAATCACAATGTGGAAACATGTAAAAAGAAAAAGGAATGGACCATAGTGGTAGCCACAAAGGTAACATAACATAATCAAAAACCATAGAAGACATCCTCATATGCATGCCACATAAGTGGTTTGAATGGACATAAAATGACAAATTGTCCAAAATTTATTGAGATGCAAAGGATGTTTCATGAGAAATTTGTGTCAGTAGGAAAAATCCCACCTATTGCTCAGATAAAAACAATCACTACAAATGTGAATGTGGTGGATGTTAATGTTATAACAAGAAATATAACAAATGAAGAACATGTGTTCAAGGATAAAGAGCCAAGGAAAACAAATAATGTTATTGATTAGGAGAAAAAAGAATAGTTGAAAAAGTCAATGGTGGAGACAATTCAACAAATTCAGAAAACACAAACGCAAATAGAAGGGCCATTCACATCCATGGAGGGATGGAACACAACCTAGCCTTGTATGCCAAATACTACTCCTATAAAAACACAAAAATCTCAAAAGGTAGTGAATTCACAAGAAATTTCGATTATAATATAAGCGATTTTTTAAGACATTAGTAAGCAAATGCTATAAATAAATTATATTTTAAACTTGGACATTTGCTTAAAATAGCTCTTAAGTTAAAAAGGCATTTTTGGCAGAAGCTATTTAACTAGAGAAAACACAAAATCTAAATAAAACAACCATAGATAAACAAAGTAGGGTTAACTATTGTAGCAATAAATAATCATATGGGAGTTATCCAAGTATAGATTGGGAAGAATATAATAGAGGACGTATTGTTGGATGGAGGTCTTGGAGTTAATATCATCACAAAACAATTGAGATTGAGGTTGAAGCTTCTAAAGCTTAAATTTGCACCATATAATCTAAGGATGGCAAATTCAACAACCACAAAATTAGTGGGTTTGATTAGAGATCTGAAGATATATGTTCACGACATTCCTTACATAATTACATTTACTATACTTTAGAATAATGTGGTACATTTTAGTTATTCCATGTTGTTGGGAAGGCCATGGTTGAAGGATGTTAAAGTGGCACATGATTGGGGGAATAACATTATACCCATATAAAGGAATGGGGCAATCAAAACAATTATTGTCATCAAACATTTGGGAGGTGAAATAAGAAGACCATAAGTGTTATTATGTTATAATTATCAAAATGGTATCTATTAAAACCCCCAAGTAAATAACTTAAGGGTTTAGGTTTAAAAAAGAATTTTAAATTGCTAGTAAAATATATTCTTACAACTTGGATACTAATTTTTGTTCATCTAAAAATACTAGTGTTTTAGGTAAAAATTGCGACATATAAAGGAAAACAATGATTTTAATCCAAATGATACACAAAGAGGGAATATTCCAAAAAAAAATTTGATTCAAAAACAAATTTTCATTTCAATTCACAATAAACAAAAAAAATGTAATAATAAACATCATATTCCTCCTATAAATCTTGTCCAAAAAATGGTGGAATTGTAAGAAAATCTTAGAAATCTCTATTAATCACTAACAATAATCAAGATAAACCTAAATGGTGTTAGACTAATCTTCTAAAATGTTGGTTCTAAATATAAACATCTAAAATATTTTGGTACTGTTTTTTGGTTTCTAATAAATCAGTACTAAAAATTAGTCATGTAAATCGATAATGAGAGTTAATAATCTGAAATCGATAGTAACAATAGTGAAATTTTACAAGATGAATTTTTGGCCATTAACATCTTCCTCTTCTTTATTTATGATTATGTTTTCATGATCACTAGTGAAATATATTAATAAATCTTAAATCAAAATTGGGCATAAATTTTTTATCAACTATTTTACCATATCCGTCACTCCTTAGTCATTCAAAATATGTTGAAAATTTGGCAAATAAAATCTTGTGCCATAGAGTCACAGACTTAGGTGTCGGGTTTCCAAGGGAAACAACTTCCTTAACTTCGATAATATTAATTCCAATTTTGGTTTTAGTGCCGAAGAGATGTTTGGTTACAATTCGAGTGACAAGGTTAGTTTTGATTTCAATTTTAGTCACAAGATCAATTTTGGTACCTAACACACCCCCAAATTCCTTGATAGATTCAATTGTGAATCCAAATGTGAAAACAACGAAAGGATAATGAGTTGGGGTATGCTCTTTAGTTCGCAACACTTTGGGGGTAAAGGGGCGTGCTGGAGCTCCAAAATGGGGACTAGGATGAGTGACAAGAAGGTCAATTATTCACACAGACCTACACAACTAAAACAACAAGTTGGTTAATGCATAGTTGAAGCACTTTTGATGCACGAACGAACCACGGGCAAACACGAACTCACAAAATTCATCACGGCTCATACTTGGGGGAAGCCACCACCTTCCTCCTTATAATATTCTCTATGCTTGGCCACGGGGCCTACACCCAAATGACATTTTGTCCAAAGACTCTTAAGTTGGGAGTCCCGAAATACCCAAAATTGGGACTTTCATGATTTTGGAGGCCTATTATTTCGTGTGAAAACCTTTTATTCAAATGAGGTCTAAAGAAAAATTATAGATCTTGTTGAAAGCTTTCCAACGGTATGTGGCACGCCACCTACACATAAGAAGATCAGGGAAATTCTTGATTTTTAGTAGTCAGGAGTCAAATTGGCAATTATACCTTTCTTTTGCCCATAACTTATGTTTTAAGTAACCAAATGGGTCATGCAAGTTCATTTTAGGCATCTACGTCTCACGAGCTTTTCAATGGTATAAAAAATGTTTCAATCCAATGAGTTTTTCTGCTTGAAATTGCCCTCTAAAGATTCAAAAGTCCATTGAGACTCCAACTCTTAAAGTGGGAACTCACTTGGGAATGTTTGGGTTCATTCCCTCACACTTTCTTACATTCTTAGGAGCATGAAATGTGACTCGCGGGCTTCACTCTTGGCCTGCACCTTTGGAAGCCTTTGCTTTGGTCGCAAGCCCAAGGCTAAGGTTGTAACATGTGCCATGATGAATAGAAAGTCCAAAATGAAACATGGATAAAATTGAACAATTCCATTGAAAACTTATATGTTCTTCGGAGTTTTTTATGGTGGCATGTTGACAATTGCCAAAATCTTCTTTGGATTTAGTAACTTACCTTCTTGTGACACAATGTATCCCAAAATGACTTTAGAATACACTAGAAACGTGCATTTGTTGGGATTCAAAATGATATTGAACTCACAACATTTGTCAAAACAGAGGCGCAACTTTTGTAGGTGGGTATTTTGATCATTGAAGACATTGAAATCATCCACAAATAGGTTCATGAAAATGCCCAAATATCCCCTAAAGGCCATATTTACTACTCTTTGGTAAATGGGTGGGGCATTTTTCAAATTGAATAGCATGACAACCCAGACAAAAGCCCCCTAATCAGTGATGAATGTCGTTTTGTATCAATCTTCTGAAGCTATCATAATCTGATGGTAGCGTAAGAAACCATTCAAGAAATAATACATTTCATGACCTACAACCATATTGAGGACCTTTTTAGTGAAAGGCAAAGGTATGGATCTTTCTTTGTGGCAACATTCAATTTGCGAAAATCTACACATCTGAAGCTTGTCGTTCTTTTTCAGTACTACTATGATTGGTGACAACTAAGTAGCTTCTTCAATTGGTGCAATAAATCTAGAGGTGAATAATTTATCAAAATCATGTTTAACCACTGTGACATAGTTAGGATTCATTTAATACCTGGCCTGATTACGATGTCCAATTCAATTTGGTGTTGAGTACTGTGTGGAGGAATTATGGTCAAATCCTTATAAGACCATGCAAATATGTCCTTGTACTCGTGCAAAAATACCTTCGTTTCATTAGTTACTACATCATTCAATTCTACGTTGAATTCACCATTTTCAATTATTCCTTGAAACCTAAATATAGACCTTGTACTTGCACATCCTTTGGTAAGTTTCAACGTGCAATATTCATGTCTTGGACCTTAATGCACGCCAGAGTGGCATCCATTTTGATTTCACATGGAGTGTGGGAAATCAAAAATTAAATCTTCAATACTAGAATCCACACCAAATATTTCAGTGGTCAAAACCAAAGTACCTATTTGTGGTCCTAATAGCATAATGGTACCAATTGTAAATAGATATGGTTTAGCTTGCAAAAGTACATTTCCTCTGTGTCTAAGATGCCATCCATGAAGTCATAGTAAAAAAATATCTTAGGCCATTTAGTGTTTCCATCCAAGTGTTCGTGACTACAATAGTCTGAACCATGTCATTTCCTTCAATGGCGATCAAGTTGTTACCTTGGTCATGGGTAACCTTTTCATTTCACAACCAAGGGTGTTCGAACAACATGGAATAATTGGAGTCCAAAATATTATTATGCATGACTATAAAAGTAATAATGTAAGGTATGCCATGTATGTGGATTTTTAGATCCCGAATTTACCCTACATGTTGGTAAGATTAAAGAACTAAAAGATGTTTACTTTTTTCTAGTAAACTATCCTAAATGTTAGTTATTTTAAAAAGATTAAGATGAAAAATTAGGATGTTGGGGCCAAGCGAATGGAATTGGGAATGATCAAGCCTCAAGGTCCATCAAAATAACTAAGGTAAGGAAAAAGAATGGATCCTCCAAATTTATTGGTCACGAGAATTATTATCCTATCTTGAGTGGAGGATGGAAACCTTTTTAATTATCATTAGATACAGGGATTCTCATCTTAACCATCATTGGATAATGGAATCATCTTCAAGTCCCATTGGTTCATGAAAGGAAAGGAGACCATTAATTGGAAGGAGGGATTTCCACAAGCTTTCATTGGCCAAGGGTAACAAGCTAGAAGAAGGGTTTTATGTGTGGTTCCTTGAATCTATGATATTTTGCTTGTGTTGAAGGAGAGGGATTTACTATTTGGAAAGGAGTTTTGGCAAGAAGGAGCTGTTAGATTGAATATTTTCTCTTCCTTGAAAATAATACATGAACTTTTTGTTTTAAGTTCAACATCTCTTGATTACATTAATATATTTGTTTCAAAATTAATGAAATGTTAGATTATTACTTAACGCATTTTCACACAAAATTTCAGCTTCATCGAAATTTTTGTTGGAGAGATATAATTCTTGGAATTAAGGGCTTTATTGTAAATCCAACTTAGATGTAATGTCTGGAAATTTTGATCTAAATTCAATAACTCTTGATTACAAAAGTATTTGTTTAAAAATTGAAAAAATGTTGGATTAGTACTCAATGCACCTTCAGACAAAATTTTAACTTCATCAAACTTTCTATTAAAAGGATATAATTGTTGGAAGTAAAGGGGGTCTGTTGTGAATCCAGTTCAAAGTTAGTAACTTGGGGGTTGGATGTTCCAATCACCATTATGGTGAAAGGTTGAAACTTGGTGAGCATAAACACTTAATCCTTTGCTTTCCAACAAAGTTTATTATTGATGGTTTTGGATTAGTGAATTGGAATCAACATTCATTCAAAATAAATGAATAAATTTGATGTATCACAACAATTTGTAAACGGTTGTTTTTCCTTGGCTTTAATTAAATTATTCTTTTGTGATAATCTTAGTTCATATTATTGTGAATGTATGTTGTTACCTTCTTCGCAAAATTATTACATTACAAATGCAACCTAATGATTCATTGAATATCAATCACTTAAGCATAATTCATTACAAACCTAATACAAGGTATTTATAAGCTTAGAGGGAGGATTTGTAAATCATTCACATCAACAAAGGATCGGCCACCAAGGTAACTCAAAGCCTACCCAACACCGTGGAGGTTAGGTTTGCACGATTGGAGGCTATAGTCACAAGCATGGTGACCTAGATGAAATATACTTCATTTAGGCCAAAGAATGCTAAGGATTGAAAAGATGGCCAATCATATGGTTCAAATCTAATCTAGGATCATTTTATTGAACTATTTTTTCAAGGTCACTGGCATTAGACAAGAGTGCCACATATGTTAAGAGGTCAGGTGATGCACCCCCAAACTTTTTAAAAGATCCAAATGTGGGTCCCATAATGAAACAATGGAAAAACAATTAGGGCACACTCCCTAACTCGTAGCACTTTAGGGGTAGGAAGGCATGTCGGAACTCTAGGTTGGGACTATGACAAACTCATAAACAAGAGTTCAAAATGCAGTTTTGGGAAATTCAACCTGCACAACCATGGAAAGAGGGTAGTTAGTGTAAGTTGAATATAAGTGGTGTGGTAGACTTAATAGGGACAACCTTAAGCACAAACTTTATATGGCCCACAACCTTTGGGAGGAGGCACCACTCCCCACCCTATAATATATTCTATGACTCTCCATGGGAGCCTACATCTAAATGGCAATTTTTTTAGGACTCTTTCAAAATTGGAATTCTTGTTTTCCCAAAATTTTGGATGCTCATATCTCCTTCAAAATAGTTGTTTGGAGCCACACAATTTTTTTATTATTATAGTCCCCAAAAATATCTTTCTAGTGGTGTATTGCATGCCCTAATCAAAGATCATTTGACCCTTACTCTAAAGGGATTTGTGGTTAGGAGTCATATTCCCAATTTGCTTCCTGACCCTTCATTTGATCATAACTCATGCATTTTAGGTTTAAATGAATAACATAAGGGCCCTTTAGGCATCTACACTTCAAGAATTTTCCAATGGTATCCCAAGGGCCTAATATGGTGTTTTCTTTCCTTTCTAGCCAAGGTTTTGAATGTTCAAAACTCCCGCACAAATGCACCTCCCAAAGTGGGGATGTATTTAGGAATCGTTGGGTTCCATCTTTTGCACTCTCTCCTCTTTGTGAAAGTGTATTTCATAGCCGAACACACTTTTTTAACCTTGTGGCCTTTACATTCCTTAGTTACAAACCCGATGTTAAGGTTGTGACATCATTGGTTATAGGTAGCACATGACAAAAACCATGTTACAATTTCACATTTTAATAATATGATTTTTAGATCTGCACTAGTGACAAGGGCTAATGGTTGTGTACTATAACCATGTGGTGTTGATGAGAGATTAGATCCTTAGCATGGTGAGGCTCAACGCCAAGTGTAGCTCCCCTATTCATTTGTGTTGACAAATACCATTGCCAATTTCATGGGGGCGTTAACTTTTGGTGGGGT
This sequence comes from Sphagnum contortum, assembly GCA_963920785.1. Taxonomy (NCBI): domain Eukaryota; kingdom Viridiplantae; phylum Streptophyta; class Sphagnopsida; order Sphagnales; family Sphagnaceae; genus Sphagnum; species Sphagnum contortum. The sequence goes on along the minus strand of OY987279.1, from coordinate 15,698,556 downwards.
ACAAGAAAGGTGTTTAGTTCGATTTTTAGGCCCAAAGGAACCACAAGTTCAACAAAGGAAGCCAAAGCAACGTGTTAGGCACCATTGTATTTATTGAAAGAATGGCCATTTCTAGTATTCAGCCAACGACTGTGTTTTGTTTAGTAACCACATTATGTGAAAATGGTGGGACACCAAATGTGGCGATTAAGTCGAAAGATGTTTTTATACCACCTATAGTTCCCTATCTAATTTTCTAAAGTTAATGACACCATGAAGGTGTCCAACGTTCAACCTAAATCTTGGCATGCAGTTGTGGCCAAACTTCATGACCTTTTAATGTGGCCAACCATTGATCGGCCCATTGTTATTCTGTGTGTTGTAGTTTTGCATAAGGAGGAAGGAATTTTTTAGTTAAAAGGGACATCAACTTGTTAGTATTGACCCAACAAGGTGTTGGATTTCGATGTTGGACCATTTATGTTAAACAAAGATGTTGTTGATGGTCTTGGATTGACTAATGCTAAATTTGACCCATGCTCATATCAAATTTTGACATCAATGGGTGGGTTAAAAAATGCATAAAGGTTAATAAAAGATTATGATATAGGTTAATATGAATAAACCAATAGATTACGTTACAATGTGGGCCTAAGCAATGGTCATGAACATGTTATGTCCTATGATGTATTGGTTGGAGGTGTGGATTTTTATCCCTTACCATTGATTTTTGGGAAGAAATCACATATTATCGCCCAAGCTAGCGAATAAGAATTAATCACAAAACTTCATTGCTAGTGTGATTCATTAGGGGGCAAATTAAAAAATTTAACAAATCAACTATGTTGGCTAGATTTTTTGGCCTTCCACATGCACTTGAGTTGTTAAAAGATCCATGACTAGGATGCACCTCCAAATGGTGAACTAGCGATGTCAGGGCCAAAGGGGATGCTAATCATTCCAATGTTTCTATTGGATCTTAGGTCACCATGTGCACCTTGGAATGAGCCTCCAAAACCTCTTATCTCCAAATGATCAAATTATTCTCATGATAGAAGTGTTCCTCACAACAAATTCACTAACACAAAAGCTTCAATTTTTGCTTTCATATGGGTGAGAACTAAATTCCCAAAGATTGAATTGCAAATAATTCCACAAATGCCAAATCAACCTCTAGCTTCCAAAACTATTCATCTTCAAAACTTTTGTAGCTTTTTACACGTGGTTTTTGTTTTTAGAAATTCAATGATGTAAACAATTTGTCCATCCAAATTTGTATGCAAATAAGGAGTTTACGAAGAAATTCAAAATTAAAATTTAATTTAATTAAAGATTAATTTTTTGTCCAATCTTAGGGGTCAAATTTTCTTATGTATGATTTTAGTTGGGTTTTTTGTTAACTAACCTATTGACATGATCACCAACCCTTGTTTCCCATTAACTACCCTTTAGATAAATGGGGAAAATTTTAGAAAAATAGAAATGCTAGTAGATTCATATTAATGTTCGACCTATGCCTTAGGTTCAAAAAATTAGAAAAAATGAAAAATAAAAAAGGAGGTTTGGATTAGACCCCCCAACCCCCTTGTTCCGATTCCCCTGGGCTTCGTAACCTCCCAATCCTATGGAACTTGGTAGGTTCAGTAGAGGTCTAGGTGAACTTGGAGCTCACAACAATGGTGTTGTGAAGCTTTAACTCATGTCGCCAACACCACCTTTTTTTTTTCCCTTCCTCTTTTTCTTCTTTTTCTTTTGCTTCTCTATTGTAGGCGTTATTGTCCACAACACAACCATGGTGAGGAGCTTCTTCTCCCCATCGCCCTTACTATTCCTGAGCTTTATGGACACCCTTGTGATAATGACTACTTACACTTGCATGAAAGAAACCAACAAAAAAAATGTGAGGAGGACGTGGACCCTCTTCGCCCCTCCTACGCATCATGCTAAGGTCATGACCAAGACAATGAAAAGGAGGCATTAATAGCCTAGCAACATGGACCTTGAGTTTTTGGTAATGGCAACGGTGGCTTCGACTACCACCGCCACTATTGTACCTACGAATGAAAGAAATACAAAGTGGGGAGAGAAAATCAAATAATAACTTAATACAAATATAAAGTACAAGGAAGAAAGATAGCAAGGGGGCCAAGATGATCGAAACAAGGCCCTCCTTGCTTATTGTGTTGTCTTTTTTCTTTTCCCAATTCCAAGGTACCCATGCCCTATTTTGGGTTCAACTCCTCATGGAGTTTTAAACCAAATTTTGTGCCAAAATCACCAACTTTGCCAAGTGATATTTACAACCCAAGCAAAACTCTTGTAATACCAACCTATAATAACACAAATAAAACCAAACTACCCGACACTTGTTGTTAATCCAAATCATGAATGTGCATAAAACACACACAAAAAGAAAACCAAAAACTTAATGTAAACAATTTTAGCCGAGTTGCAACACAAAAACTATTAGTTCACTTTTGGTGATTCAAAATATGATTCACTTGCAACAAATCATAAAAATAACAAAAACCATTAATCACATAAAACTACAAAAATACAAAAAAAAACTTGCAAATATGAAAAAACTATGCCTTAAAATCTCAAATCACCAAAAGTGATTTGAGATCACACAACTTGGGATTATACATATCCCATGAAAAATAATCTCGAACCTTGTTCACATTTGAACTAGTTCAAAATGAAACTAATAAACTTAGCTAACCAAGTTTATCCCTAATTAAGTGGGATTTACTTGAACAACTAAACTAACACACTTGCTAAACCATTTATGAAATGGGGTTTGGACTTCATTGGCCCCATCAAGCCCATGAATTGTTCACACATCAACAAGTACATTTTAATTGTTATCGATTATGCAACAAAATGGGTAGAAACAAAGGCGTTAAAAACCAACATGGACACCATTAATTTCAGAGGACTAAAATCAACAATCAAAAGGGGGAGGGACATAGCCAACACTAAAAAAAGGTTCCACACTTCAACCTTAGAAAATGGACAAGATGTGAACACACAATTTTTTTTGTTTTCAATGGCTAAAATTAAAATTCCAAAGCCATGAATTGGAACTAAAATCAAAAAGTTGAGGCCGCATTTGAAATATAAGAGTCATTAGTTACAACTCAAATCCAAGGGGCAAAGGGTGTAACCAAAATCACAAAATCTTTTATAAGAACCGAAATTTGCAAGTTAAAGGCAAGTACCAAAATTCGAAACCTGAAGCAAAATACCAAAATTCTTAAGTCAATTGAAATTACCAAATTTCACAAGTCAACTCAAATCACCAAAATACTTGAATCAACTCAAATTCCTAAGTTGGTTAAAAGATCCAAATTTCCAAAATCAATTGAAAGTATTGAAATTCCAAAGGCGACATAAACTTGTATTTCTATAGATCTTGAATCTCCGAACATATGATTCTAGTGTGACCGGTCACGTAGTGGCCGAACAAGAAGCCTGATAGCGGCTCCTAGATTAGGAAAAGTTGATTTTTGCTTTAAGGGTTGAAGAGTTAAACCCACCGGAACACGGACTTAATGAGGGCGGCGGGGTTTATGATTTTGGGACGTGAGGATTGTAACAGTGCATGGGGAGCTTGTGCAGGAAGCTAAGAAAAAAAACGGCAGGAAGATTTGGAGGGAGGTGGTGGCGATTTGATGGGGAGGAAATGAAGACATGGCAGCATTCTGAATAGTCAGTTTTTGGGGGTGTTTTTTGTTTTTGTTCTTGCCGTTGTTGGACCGGTTGTTGAATCTCTCCGTTCCGCCAGTGACTTAGTTGAGTAGTTGTATAATCTCTTGATGCAATTGTTATGGAGGGTGATGCCGAGGAATGATGAGAATCTGAGGGGTCCGAGCCTTAGACTGATGGGCATGTAGAAGAGAGAGTGAACATCTGGGGGGGGGAATGTGTGTTTGTGGGACCTTGCATTGCATCTGAGCTGTGGGCAACAGAATGTTGTTGGCAGAGAAGGAGTGAAAGGAGGGGTTTGCAGCCACAAGTCTATCCTTCGTCTTTACATGAGAGGCTGTCACCTTGAGTAGTTTCATGGGAGCTTGGTATCTATTGATCTGAGTCCAGTGTCTCAAAATGTTGTTGGACTGAGCGCCTCTGGGTTTTGGGTTTCTAGACGTTGAGAGTGAGCGCAATGTATAGAGGCAATTAGAGGGTGTGGGTTAACGACTCAAAGGACTGAGTGAACACATAGGGATCTAACCTCAAAGGCCACACCTGAAATCACTGTTGGATCCGAGATGATGTGCATTGCAGATCAGGCATGAAATAGTTCCTGGATTGTTCAATCCGATGTAAGGCACATGGATCTGTATTTTGTGATCCGATGTGCTGATCCGTGTATGAGTAAATCATTTCTGTTTAAAGATTATAGCGTTGTGTGTGTGAGTGTTATGTGAATTGTTAGAGTGGGGTCTGGAGCAGATCAGAAGACCAGGCAGCTCGGATCCTGTTTGGGTCTGCATGCGTACCTTGGCTGGTTGTGGCAATGTTTCTCCATATCTCTCTCTAACTCTCTCTTTTTCGGTGACACTAACACTATAAAATTAACTTCAAATTTTGGGTATGCAGAATTAGCAATACTCATGGATGAAACTACCATGTGTTTTCACCCATCCATTGGAGCGTTATGTCAAAATAATATCGAATGAAAAATGTTGCGTAAATGATATACACAAATCCATATCACATTTCGACAATAATGCATTTTTGGAATCCAACAAAAAGGTGCAACGTGTAGGGTGAATCAATATCCAATAACCAATGCTACATTTTGATAATACTGCATTTCATTATGGAATCAATTCAATTGGCCAATTAAGTATAAATGTGGGACCCTTTCTCCCATTCCACCTTTTGCATTTTCTCTTTTTTCATTCCTCTCAAATCATTCCTCGAGTACAAAAAATTGGTAGATACACTAAAAAAAAGTGTTCAAAAAAATGAGAGGAGTCAATAAAGAAGAGGCAAAACAAATAACATAGAGGTAAGAAAGAGGTGAAAAGGAGCTACAGAACAAACAAAGGTAGAGGGTGGAACCAAAATGCAAACATAATTAGAAAATGAGAATAAGAGGATGGTAATGAGTTTATATGGTAGAGGTAGAATTTTATGCAGCCAAATGGACAAATTCCAACATTGGGTAGTTAGTCGAGATGTAGCATGGGTTCATACAATCAAACCTTTTGGTTTTGTAACCTTGAAACTAATGCCCATACAACATTTGGTCAAGGAATTTCTATAGTCCATAGTTTGGTTCAACATAAAACACATAAAATCTATTGTGCAAGGAATTTCAATTTTCATTACAAATATTTCATCACCAAAATGTTGTGTCTATTACAAATCAAAATCACGAAGCCAATTGTAATGAGGTTTGCAGAATTGGCAAACCTTTACATCTAAATGGCACCATTCAACGCGGTGGTGTAAAAAGAAAATTATAGAGTTTCCCAATTAAAAGGAAAGTACACTGCATGACTTTCAACTTTAATTCAAGCAATCTGGCTCAAAGGGAGTTGGGGGACATATGTTAGCAAGAAACTCATGCTTATAGTAGTTGTTGCTGATCTTGGAAAATTGGTAAATATGGCCTAGATCCTTTTTAGCAACTTGCATTTTAGGCTACGAAACCTATCTGCACTAGCCAAATTAAAAAAAAAAAACAACATTGGGAAGGACACAAAATTTGGTGCAACTTAGGTCATTGATATCATCCTCCATAACTAATTTCCAATTGGCCCCACTTTTTAGGTATCAAAATCTGACGATGAAGATGAAGACGATGATAACTTTTCAATATAATTGAAGATGAACATGAAAAAGAAGGATCTAAAAGCATCTTTGTAGGCTAAGCCCATCAATCTTACCAACCTTCCCCATATGTAACACAAAGTTAGTCAATTTAGCCAACAACCATTTTCCAATTTTGCATCAAAAAAGGATATATTGCTTGCCATGGGCAATTTGTATGTGGGATGCTTATGACAGCAAGCTCCGACACCATTTCCAATAAAGAAGACACTTGCTAAACAATCCTTGTTTCATGAACCAAGCCTGAAGAGACAAAATTGAACTTGAAGTCTCAATCTTCGCGCCACTAGAGTCTTCACCTATTTGGCCTACGTTGACATTTTTTGATATTATGCCTTCAGAAACCTTGTCTTTGTCCAAAAAATCGCATGATAGGCTACAAGGTGAAAATATCCCCATTGAATGTATATTGAAAATGGATATTGCACTAAAATTATTTACCAATGGAACCCAAATGAAGTTCCCCCCCAAGATGCAGAGGTTTCATTTTCGATGCACCTTTTCAACTTTGATTGGCTTTAGGCTTGAAACTAAAAAGGAATCTCTTCCCTGGTAATCATATCTTCAAGGGTTGGAAGACCACTTGTGTGTTTCCTTTACATATGTGCAGATGATCAACAAGTTAAGGAAGGCATTCAAAGTAGTAACTACCTGAAAGGATGTTGATTTGGAGGATCCCTTGAAGGCCAAGACCGAATTATCAAACTTGGAAACCAAATTACACCAAACACAAATGTACGTTAGGCAAGATGTTTTGTTGATCCAAACACTAGAATTTGCCAACTCCAATTTTGTGGGTATGCAAAATCAATTGGACAAAAGTCTCATAAAAAATGAAAAGTACTAAACTTAGTTCCCTATCCTTCAAGATGGGATGTCAACTATTTAGGCTGATTTAAATCATCTACATGCCAAAAAGCAAGAGTTGGAGGTTCAATATTGAAATGAACAAACTAACCAAAAATGCTTGGAGTTAGTTACTGTGATGGACGTGCACAAGCTTAGGATTACAAGCCTTGAAAAGGAGAATGACAAGCTGGAGGCAAGGTTACGTTCCTAAGAAGACAATTTAAGGTGGTTTATCAAAACCATCAAACATTTGTATCAAAACATCCAAGAGTTGTCATGCCATTTCTCCATCATTCAAGAGCGATTGGAAGATTTGTAGTAGCAAATTCGGTTGCTTACTAGAAAGCCAAGGAAAAAGAAAAAGGTTTCCTAAACAAAACCTTCTCTATTCACCAAAAAGACGAGGACTTGTACAAACTTTGGTTCTAGTTGCCTATGCCCATGAATACTTCAATTTTACTTTACCCTTGTTTGTTGCTCCCTCTCCAAACATGATACAATCATGGATCCGATTTGGTACAGTCAGTATGGGAGGAGTAGAAGAAGGAATCGAAACTATGATGGAGGTGGATTCCAATATTGTACAAGTGGCAACCCAAAGTACTCATGTTGAACTAGACACCATTGAGGCTATCACAGAGATTATGCAACCTTCAACACTAGCTACAATCTTAGAATCAAAGGAGGTTACCAAAAACCCTCAATAGGAGGATGAAACAAGAATTGATCCTATGGTAAAATAGATAATTTTTGTAAAATCTACAATAGGATTTCTTTGATCCTAAGGGCATGATCTTAATTAGAAGGGAGGATAATGTTAAGGTTAACAAGTTTTCTAGGCCAAATTTATGGACTTTGCACTTTAGGAACCAAAAATCCTTTTATTACTAATTTTACATCAGAACCAAAAAATTATACATAACTGAAAATGGGTACTAAATCATAAATGTTCTATTTATGTTAGATGTTTATTTATGTAATCGAATATTTAGCTATAATTCTTGATTTCAGTTCCAAATTTTAGATGTAGGATAATATTGGGTAATCAGTAGTTTAGGAGGGTCTTTAGGGATTTTCATTTTCTTAACATCCCCACCATTTTCTAACATGCTTGAAGTTTTCTCTTGGAGGAGGTTGAACAATCTTTTTTGGTTTTATGCTACTATAATGTAATTTTTGGGCCTTCTGTAGCTTTTGGAAGGAAAATGAGTTTTGTTTTTACTCAAGGAATTTTTTTCGTACATCGTGTTGAAGTTGTCTTTACTACTTGTTATTTTGTTTGCCAGCTATGGAGATGCTACAAAATTATTCATTGGAAGTTACTAGTTTTGCTTGAAAAACAATAGTAGGCTATTTGCTTAACTACATGTTTTGAAATGATTAATTATCACTAACAATGAGCAGACTTTAGGTGTTTAGATCTGTACCAATTTTCAATTAAGTACCTAAAACACCTAGAAATTCACCAAGTGGGCCTAACATGACCATTGTTTGAAAATTGGTATTACATAATTGAGACATCCCGAACCAACAATCATGAAAAATATTCTATTTTTGGAGAACAAATTTCAAAGTTAATTAATTGTTTCACAAACATTTGTCAAAGCATAATATTTTGAACTTGTCCATTAACAAATTAAGGTTATAGTATTAATGTATTAATATGAACAATTTTCTTACTACACACTATAGATGCATTGTGTTTTTCAAAAAAAGAATAATCACATTTTTTCATCTTTCTCACTAGGGAATCATCTCAAGAGCCAAGTTTCCAAGTTGCAAAAAAATTTAATGCCAAAGTTTTGAATTTTGTATGGTTTTTTGTAGGGTTGGGTTGTAAAAAAAATGCAATGATGGGAACAAAGGGAAGTTGATGGGAACAATGAAAACTTGATGGGAACTTGGTGGGAACAAAAGGATATTGATGGGAACAAGAGGAATTTGATAGGAAATGTTTAAAGACTTGATGAAAACAAAAGGATTTTGAGGGTTATTGATGGGAACAAGAGGAATTTGATAGGAATTGTTTAAAAATTTGATGAAAACAAAAGAATTTTGATGGGTTATTGATGGGAATAATGAAAATTTGATGGGATATAGAAACATCCTTTCGGGGCATGTTGGCACCACCCAATTGGCCTTCCTCATATGCCTTATCTTTAGGTTGTTTTAGGGATAAGCTACTAGGCTATGATAGGTGTTATCCATGTATGGAATTGATTTAATCTTGCAAATTTTTATGCATAAACACACCAAAGATTTGGAAAATGTACAAATGAATTAGAAAAAATAAAAAGGAGAATTTATAGGACATTAAATTAGTTCAAGCTAGATGTTAAAATCTTTCCATATCAAAAATTGATTGCTTGTAGTAGGTCAATTGTATTTTTCCATGTCAAAAACCAACCGTTCACATTAGCTCGGCCGTGGTCATGGGAGGTGTGTGTTGAAGGGGTGTGTCGTAACCCTAGTATTGGGTTTGCAACTAAGGCAAGGACTTGCAAAGGTGCGGCACCAATAGTGAGCCTAGGAGTCACATTTCATGCTCCAAGGAGTGCAAGAAAATGTGAGGGAATGAACCTTCACACTCCCAAGTGAATTTCCACTTTGGGAGTTGGAGTCCCAATGGACTTTTGAATCTTCAAATGGCGATAGTAAGAGTCAAAACTCATTGGAAAGCTCTTGGAACTTAAATGTCTAAAATGGGCTCACATGACCCATTTGGGTCTTTAAAACACAAGTTATGGCCAAAAGAAGGATTGGGAGTCAAATTGTCAATTTGACTCTAGACCATTAAAAGTCAAGAATCGCATTGATTCCCTTGCATGCAGTGGCGTGCCACATATCGTTGGAAAGCTATTGACAAGGGCTACAACATTTCTTCATACCTCATCTCAATTGGAGGTCTACAAACATAGTTATGGGTTTCCAAAGTTGTAGAAGTCCCAATTTTGGGAATTTCGGGACTCCCACTTGGGAGTCGTGAGACAAAATGACATTTGGGTGTTGATCCTATGGCTAGGCACAAAGTATATTATAAGGGGGAAGGTCGTGGCTTCCCCCAAATCTAGGTCGTGGTGAGTTTTTTGAGTTAGTGTTTGCCCATGGCTATTCTGTGCATTAAAAGTGTTTCAACTATGCACTAACCAATTTGTTGTTTAGTTTGTGTAGGGCCATGAAAATAATTGAGTTGTTTGTCAATATTCCAAATCCCCATCCCGAAGCTTTAGCATGCCCTTCTACCTCCGAAGTGTTGTGAGCTAGGGAACGTGCCCAACTCATTTTCGTTCTATTGTCTTCACTTGTGGACTTGTAGTGAGTCCATCAAGGAGCTTGGGGGTGCATCAAGGTGGAAGTTGAGAAGTAACTAAACCTACAACTATCACCCAATTTAAGATGGAAAATGGTTGCATCTTTTATAATAAGATTGCATTTTTTGTATGAAGAAAAATAAACAAAACAAAAAAGATGAAAGCCTTTTGGCCCTTTCAAGTTCCGAATGGCATTGGCATGATCATGTAAAAACACATCAACCTATTTGTGTAGACATCCAAATACCTTAATTGCTAAAAAGAAGAATTGATCAATGAGGTGTTGGTTGTGATAATTCCTTTCTTTGGCTTGAGCTACATCAGAAGTAACAAATCTTTGAATTATGCAAGATCGAAGAAGTAAATTTATTTGTGTTGGGTTAGCAATGACAATATTGGCCAAGGTGCAAATGGTATCTTTGGTGAACATAATGTTGACTTACCAATGAGAGGAATTGAATGTGGTTGAAAGAAGTGCATGTAATTTTTTTTGTCCCATGTGGAAGCCAACATTTCGTGCAATGGTAGCAAAGGTGTCGTGAACTACATCATGGGTTTTTGTGCACTCATTGCCATGAGTGCAATGTAAGAAGTGGATACCCATAAGGTTAATGGGATGTGTGCATATGCAATTGTGGGATGGGGTAGTCCAAGTCATGTTCAAAGTGCCATGGAAAAAACTAGGGAAAATAATCCAAAGGCTAGGAAGACGAATTGAATTGTAAACCAATTGCCCACCCCCTGGGCCAGAACATGATAAAATTCAAGCATAATGGGTGTTAGATATCTTGTCAAGTACATGTAGCAAGACTGAAAGTCTTCCAGAGTATCGATTTGGATTTTTTATTGCAAGTTTTGACTACACTTAACAATGTATTGAAAAAACATGATTTTTTAATTTTTGCATGTAAAATTGCATTTTTTTACATGTTTCTTGAACTTATTCATAGTTGTTTATGCAATATTGAAAATGCTTCAAGGCCATTATATGGCACCCCAATTATTTTAGTACTAGTTATGCCATTTTAAGAATTGATTTGATAATATTTGAAACCAGTGGCTAACTTTAATTAAATTACATTAAAACTATGTTATTGAAAAAAAAAAATACTATAACATAATGGTTCAAGACCAAATTTTAACACAAGGCATTAATATTTATATTGCCATTGAAGCCATCCTAAGAACCTCTATTTGTTTGGCCCAGCTAGAATGATACAAGACCAAATTATAACATAAGTCAATTATGTTAACATAGTCATGGCATCAAGACATTGATGAAAGATTAATTTTATGAGAGCACATGCACATTCGATGCTTCTATCCATTGTCTCTTGGTGTTCTTATAACTCTATGTGAATTTAATGTATTGAAAGGAAAACAATGAAAGCCATTTTGGTTTGGCACTAATATACCCCACCAATTTAACAAATGAAAGTAAATCACTTGCACTCGTGCAAGAATCTTAAACTTTGTCCATAAATCATGGGGTTTCTAACAATTATGTTGGATTAAGAAATATACTTCAATACTAAGAGAATGTTTCATAACCATTATTTTATGTTGCCAAGAATAACAAATATTCTAACACCTATATGCTATCAAAAAGCTCTTTTTACTTGAAGATAGAAGTTTCAAACAATGCAATGTATATTGCATAAGACTTGCAAAAGTCCCTAACAATTCAATGTTATTTGCATAAATGCACAATGTTGCTTAAAGCCCCTAGTAGTCCAATGTTGCTTGTAAAAGCCCCTAGTAGTCTAATGTTGCTTGTAAAAGTCCCTAGTAGTGTAATTGTTTGCAATAGTCCTTAATGGTGTAGATGTTCCAAGAAAGAATCTTGAAGTTGAACCATTTGTTGCCCAATGAGTTATTCAAATGGAAGAAAACACGTGTGAGCTAAGGGTGGTAAAATATCACATGTTGCTTTGAAATGTTGTTGTGCTAAAGGTTCAAGAAGGAAGGGACGTTGATCAACCATAAACTAACAACAATGATTAAAAATATAAGGGCCCAACTCTTTAAATAAGTTGTTAAGGGGCAATGGTGGTTGTTGGTATGAACCTGATGCCATCGAAAGTTATTGGGAGAAACAAGTCCCTTGTTTATGGGCTAAAGGTTCTTTTGGATTATCAAAGGATTTTAGACTTAAGAGGTGCCCTAATATTTGAAGAACAGAGGAATAAAAAGAAATAAAGGACTTTACGAAGGTGGAGGAGAGAGAAAAAATTGCTTAGGGTAGGGAGAAAAAAATAGATGAAACAACTAAAAAGGTTGGTAGATTACGTGTGCACGCACACATTCTATCTACCTACCTTCCTTTCTACCAATGGATTTCAAGGAGTAGGTAAACAAAACCCAAGGGTTTTCATAATCACTTGCGTGCCCCATCTTACATTATTTTCAAAAGAAAAAATTAATGCAATGGTTAAAATCTCTTTTATAACCCAAAGGTCTTGGTTTCAAAGTTTTTTCTGAATTATTTTTCATCCACAAACAAAATGGATGAATATAAATTACCCTTTGACAACTTTTAAAACTTAGTTGCCTAAAAACAATTTTTCGAAGAAAACCATGTTCATGAGGGAGCAAAGGCTTAAGTTACCTCGAGGAACAATCATGTTCTAGAGGGAAAAAGGGCTTAAGTTTCCTTAGTTCCTGAAGCAACAATGTTTAAGTTGCCCCAAGGAACAACCACGTTCTTAGGGGAATTTTGTTTTTCCTCCCCAAAGACATGATCATTCCATAGGGAAAAGAAATCTTAAATTGCTTATTGGGGCAACTTAAATTCCTTCTCCTCGAGGACATGATTGTTCCTTGGGAAAAAAAAACTTAAGTTGTTCCTTGGAGCAATTTAAACCTTTTTTTCCCCTAGGGAACAATAATAGCCTTCGGGAGAAAAAGCTTAAATTGTACCAAGGAGTAATCATGACGCACCCCAAACTTTTGGATAGACTCAACTTTAAGTCTAAAGGTGCAAACTATAGAAGGACAAGGAGTTGGGGCACGCTCCCTGGCTCGCAACACTTTTGGGGTAGAGGGGCATGTTGGAGCTTCGAAATGGGACTAGGATGAGTGACAAATGAATCAATTATTCACATGGACATTCACAAATCAAATAATAAGTTAATTAATGCATAAGTTGGAGCACTTTTGGTGCATGAACAAGCCACAGGCAAACACGGATTTAGAAAACTCACCACGGCCTAGACTTGGGGGAAGTCACCACCTTCCCCTTTATAATATTTTTTGTGCCTGGCCACAGGGCTAACACCCAATGTCATTTTGTTTCGAAATTCCTGAAATCGGGACTTTTGCGATTTTGGAGGCCCATAATTTTTTGTGCAAAACCTCTGATTAAGGTGGGGTTTTAAGTTGTATCCTCATCCAAAACTTTTCAACGATATGTGGCACACCACCTAAAAGCAAGTAAATCAGGGCAATTCCCAGTCGGGAGTTATTTTGGCAATTTGATTCTAGACCTTTCTTTTGGTCATAACTTGTGTTTTAAGTATACAAATGTGTCATGCGAGCTCATTTTAAACATCTAAGTTGCAAGATCTTTTCAATGGTATAAGGAAATTTTCAATTCAATGAGTTTGACCCTTACAATCGCCTTCTAAAAATTTGGGAGTCCATCGAGACTCCAATTCCTAAAGTGGGAGTTCACTTGGGAGTGTGGGGGTTCATTCCCTGACACTCTCCTACACTCCTAGGAGCATGAAATGTGACTCCCGGGCTTCACTCTTGGCTCGCACCTTTACAAACCCTTACTTCGGTTGTGAGCCCGAGGTTAAGGTTGTGACAAATCATATGCTCGGGGAGCAAGGGCTTTAGTTACTTAGGGAGTAGCCATGTTCCCCGGGCAACAAATGTGTTCAAAATTTTGTTTGATTGTAACTTTTGCATATGAATTTTGATTGAAATGTTTTGAACTACAAAGTTGTAACTCTCCTCTAAACCTTTCCAAAAATAGGTTGCAAGACTATATAAAAACAAACATGAAACAGTTGTAATTGCAAAGTCATTCAAAACATATGTTTTTCTGAGGAACTTTGGTCTTTCCCCAGGGAAAATACATTGTTCCTTGGGGAAGGTGCCCTTCTCCCCAAGGAACTTGGGCCCTTCCCCAAGGAAAATTCATTGCTTCTTGGGGAAGTTTTTTTTTTCACTAAGGAATTTTTCTTATTCAATGGGGAAGTTGCTTGGGATTGGCATTTAATCTTTTTTTCCTTGGGAAAATTATTTCCTAAGGGCAACTAGCTTTTAAAAGCTATTTAAATGTTCTATGAATTTTTTCATCCATTTTGTTTGTTGGAAAAAATAATCGAGAAAATTATTGAACCCTCAACGTTTGGGTTGAAAGGAGGATTCTAATCATTACATCACATTTTTAAAAAATGAAAATGCTTGAAATGTTGCCATGTGGCACTTTGAAATTTTAGATTGTGTTTTGAGCCCTCATGCCTACCTCCACTAATAAAAACTATTGTGTAAGAAAGATACTCACAACATTATTCATTGTGTGGGTAGAATAAAAAAAAAATCTGATTTTTTTCATGTTGGGCATCGTATTGCAAATGCATTAAACCCAATGCTGCATTTAACTTGTTGCTACTATTTTGTATTTGCCTACATTGCAAATGCATTAAACCCAATGCTGCATTTAACTTGTTGCTACTATTTTGTATTTGCCTACAGAGAGCAAACTTCAACTAAAGTAATTCTATTAGGTCGTTTTTTCAACAGGCTATGATCTTGCGAGCTCCTCCTCTTCTCCAGTATTTGTTTTCATGGTGAAATTTCAGTCACTTGGCGATAATAAAAAAATGGGTGTGAAAGGCCCGCAAGGATTTGTTGGGAAAATTTTGACCAAAGTCGCCATGTTTCAAGGTAGAAAGTTCTCAGGTTGCCATATTTAGAGATTGGCTTTAACCTTGTTGCTAGAACATAGTGGGAATCCTAAAAATTTCAACTTAGGTCTCTGGCCTGTAACCAAATTTGGCTAGGTCCTTTTGAAAATAACAGCCAGCCCACCCACCTCACAAAATTGACAAACAAAAACCTGGCACTGCCTACAGTTTAGTAGCTAAACTAAGTTCCATTTGGCGGTAATAAATTAGATTTGAAGAAAATAGAAAAAGTGGGTCATCTGTTGATTAGATTTTGCAGGCCTCCCTTGAAAAAAAGAGGGAGGTTTTAAAGGGGATCACCATCCTAAAGTGCCTCAGGAGTCTGGAAGTGATGTTTCAAACTGCTTTAGAAACCCATCAGACGAAGCAATGCAGAAAACACCAGACAAAGAAGAGAAAGAGACGCATGCACACAGATGGTCATTGGCAGGGTAGAAATTCAACCATAGAAGGTGTGAAAGAAGTTGGAGAACAAATAAAGACTATGGATAATGCCTTGAAAGGATGATACAGAAAGGAATGCTGCCAAAGAACAAGCTTGAGAGGACACCCCTGGAAGCTATTCCACATTTTATGGCCTGTATTTATTTCAGTATAGGTGATAGACAAGATATCATAGGAAACACATAACTCGTTATTGCTCTGCATATCTCCATCAATTCATACATTTGCTGAGGTGGTCTAATTGGGGCCTTGTTCTAGGGGGGTTTCTATTTAGGCACAAACAGAGATGCCAGTGCAAACAACCTGATTGAGGACACTTGATTTGATTAACATATAGGGTGAATCCCATAAGATATAATGCACAATTGAACTACATGACAAATTTTCAGAATACTTTGTTCTAACTATTGTATAGTCACCAAACAGCAAAATACAAAACTGTCCTCTCTGAAATTTTGATCATGGGTCTACTAGACTGTCTTGAACTCAGGAGCTCAAGATTCAAACTATTCAAACATGATTCAACCATTGAACATTCAGACTCATATCTCTGTGACTACTACCTCTCAAAAATAGTATATAAAGTTATATAACTGTGCATATGGTGGATCTAATGCTTACAAATTGTTTGGAAGCCCAGAATGTTTCCAATTTACACTACTATGATAATTGAAGGAGGACCTCCCATGTCTACAACTTCAGCCCAAGGCTCCGATGTCCTAGAATATTGAAATTTGGCTTCCTGCTTCAGAAGCTGGGCTCTGGAAAGTTGTATCCCAGGTGACCTTGTTGCTCAATCCTCATTAAAATCCACTGAATCCATCACTTGGTTAGCAAAGTGACTCAGCTCAGCCAGTGCCCTGCATCACAGCTGGGTCAACTGAGTACAACTCAGATGTAGTAGTTTTACTTTTAACAACCAGCTCAGGAAATTGCCCCAATACAGCAGGGCCAACTAATTATTGCTCCAAAAAAGCAGATTGCTGCTTGATGTGGACGATGTCGCAGTTCATCTGGGAGAGAGTACACAAATTATCTGGTTGATTCCATGCCCAATCTCATTTGATCACGCTAAAATGTGACACCTGTCTAGGATCTGTACATTGGACCTCTATCCTCTGTCTAGACTGTTAGAAATTTGCCTACTTCTTGGCATGCAAAATGCTTAAAACATTGATACTCAAACTCACAACAGCAAGATGAATGAATGCTCAGAGAAAAAAAGACACCCAAGTTTGTTCAACAAGTACAGCAAGAAAAAACTTTGTAATTCTTTTGCTTTCTGGTCTAGACCTCTAACATTCACCTTAATTAGTGCAAAGCCACTACACCAATTTGGAAAACTCCTAATACCATGCATGCCACCTGTATATTGACAACACTTGTTTGAATGTTGACACACATGAATGAGTGTGTTTCAAAACAACAGGCAAATCTGACATGGACCATAATTGCACCAAATTCAAACAAAGTTATGCACCAGTCTCCACATAACAGACTTCAGGATAGATTAGCACTTCTCTTTCATGACAGAGACCTGATGGAAAGGAGTCATGGTTGAAGATCAACTCCCATGAACTAGCCATATCTTAACCCCAAGCCATGGAACATGCATAGTTGACCACCAACTTTCCATCAATGCCAAAATTCTGCACACACTGAATTTTTCATCATGAAATAGTAATGAAAAGTGTCTCTGGAGTGAAAAAACTATTTACAAATAGTCATTGGACAAGTTGGGTCTGGAAGTTTGGACTCACCTCAAATAAGTCCCAAATATTTTCATCTGGGTTGGGTGAGAAACCACTGTTAATATACACAAACTGCATCCAATCAACCAGAAAACCTCTTCAAGAGTGCAGTGTGAATTTCCATACTAGGAAATGTTAGGCTGAAAGGCCCCAAACAGAGACATGTCATCCATTCTGTAAAACCTGGGCCACAAATTTGTATCCAAAACACTAACTTATGTGAAACTATGAATGCTTCATTGCCAAGGAAACCTAATTTCAGCAATGAATGACTAGATCAAATGAAAAGAGATGCAGAAGAATACAGCTATGGGATCAGAAACAGCCACACTATTTAAAATCCTTCTCTGGTTAAGATTGCAAGTGTTCAGTGTTCATTCTGCAACATGCAAAAACAATACCATCAGAGTTTTCCATATGGATAACACTGAAAACATGGATTGTGCGGTAATTGAATGTGTGACAAATTTTCACTCACCAAAGTCTCACGATGTACTTGTTTGCGTAAAAAGTCGATCACTTTTGCAAATTTCTCAACACCACCAATCTATAAACACCAAAATTCATGTCATGCTTGGGAACAGGATGAAATTACTGATGTGAGAGAACCTTGGTCATATTTCAGGAGATGAATACAAAAAAACTGACATTCTTACCCACCTTGAATTTGGATTGCTTGAGAATTGGTGCATCTCCAATAGCCTTGAAGAACACCACCACTGAACATAACCACATTGTATGAAGACAAAACTCGACAGAAAGAAGATACGTCTTCAATCCTACATAGTGTTTTAATTTCACAGATGACCACGGCATACTACTACTGAATATACATGAAACATCCTCATAATTTTGATGCCCTTACTTAGTAGTACATCAAAGTCTCCTTGAGTCCACACCATAAAACGCAAATGATTCATACGCTGTCGACGCTCGTTTTGATGTACACGATTTGGACTCATGGATCATGTGGTTACCATCTTTTTCATTGCAAAGCTAGTCGTTACAAGACTCGCGCCTTTTTTATGCGAGAATGAAGAGCTTCAGGGCTACAGAGCATTCAATACCTTTACGGGCGGCAGGTGCTGACGACGCATCGGCCATAAACTATCTCAGATTTCAGGAAAGCGGTCTCACTTGGATCTACAATCTGCAGAAATACATTCGGCACGAAGAAGTGAAGAAACAAAACCCCTGGCACAACTGAATTCCAGTCACAAGCCGGAAGAAAAGAAAAAAGAATGCCGCGCAAAAGAATTCCAGTAATCAGATGAAAGGGGCCAACAAAGTGCACCGGCAGACTTTTTGGAATATGCCAAAATCAACCGACCTAGCGACAAGATCTCCCAGCGACGTCTCTCTCGTGAACACTAGAAAGCTTCCCCGTGACTTCGTGCGAAGAAACAAAACGCCCATGAGAGATCCACCTAACCCTAAGATCATCCATTTCCCGACGTACGTCAGTGCTGTCCAATTTTGACCCAGAACATTCACCATCGTCCATCATTCATCCCCGGCCGTAGCTCTTCAGAAAACACCTAAACGACGTCCCTCCTAATTCAGTTTCAATTGGGGGGGAGTAGAAGGCTCGTTTTTGGAAGAACCTTTAGGATCTTAACGCATGGAAGTTTGATATCAACAAATCCTTCACAATCATCAGTCACAGCCATTCTACAAGCACTAGTCAAGGCACCAGTATACCTTACGACGAGCACGGGATGCACCTGAATTTCAAAACTTGGACAATTTGTAGTCAGATGGGGGATCAGAGTTAAGATCCTTAGGAAGCTTTCTCTAAGCCTGGGAACAGGCTCCTTGAATTTTTTGCACAGGGCTTCCTCGAAATATAAAGCGACGATGTCAAGCTGTAAAATTTCAGAAAAACTTGCAGGCCCTTTTCGAATTGTTTTGGGTACCTTTGGAAGGGAGATTTCTTAAATATTTCCGGAAATTGTTGTGTCCAAAATGTTTGTGCAACATAGCGAGGGGTCTTGTTGAGTCATCAGGTATGACCACATCTTTGCCACATTTACAGACTCATAACAAAATACATTCCTGTGTACATACGTCATTGAGGATCTCCATTGAATGCTCTCTAGTTTATATACGAGCTTATACTGTTGTTATACCTTGGATCAATTTGTGTTGACCATCTTACAGGATAGAAGAACATAATTGTTGTTGAACATGACAATTCAAACGATGACATCTGCACCAATGCCATCATCAGGGACTGGTGAAAGAGTTGAAATGGTGCAAGAGCCACCAAAGGTCCTTCAAGGATCTGAGTTCATATGGAAAGAGGGTGTGCCAATACCCAGAGTTTATTTCATGCCCACTTTGGTTGATATGTTGGTGCCCATCATGGCCACTCATTATCCTCAGTTTCCAAGATTGGATGATGTACCCAGAGCAAGTAGAGATAGGATTGTCTCTCAGCTTGCATTAGACCTCCCTTTGGCCCTTGTTGCTCATGTAAGTATGTTTCAGCTTCTTCACAAGAAAACAGAGTAGTGGGAAGGAACTAGGATCAGAGATGAAATATGCTATTCAACTTTGAGCATCATAGGAACTTCACAATTTCCAAGATCCTTCTTGAAGTCATAGCAGTGTGGCTAACCATTTTTGAGTAATGCATGCAAATAGGTTAAATGCCATTGGGCAATGTACTAACTTCTGAAAGGATATTGGAGAACAGAGGATACATGAGGAGTTTTATTGGAAAAAGCGGGCTAGTTTAATATGGTGCAACTGTGATATAGCTGCTCATGGTAACTCTTGGAAGCAATTGTTTTTTGAGCGGAATCTCAGTGATTATCTTGAAAGGTCTTGTTCCTTTCATGCATTCTATTTTTGTCCAGTTTGTTTATACTATTTGTAGTTGCCACTGGAAGTTGTGAACTTCTGTTCTAAGTGATGACACAAGCAACAGCAAAGATAATAAATGTTGGAGTAAAATCTTAGCACATAAAATTAACTTGGAAAACAGCAGTGGATGGAAGCATTGGGCAGGTTTGTGCTGACAAAGGAGAGGGAAGAGGAGCTGAAGGAGATACTGGAGATGAGTGCCCCCTACATTCACAACATATACTGCTCCAAGCTTCCTTCACACCTCCAGTACCTCATCCTCCTCGACATGATACCCATGTCTGTTAGTTTCTTTCCCTCCCCTGACTTTACAGCTGCTTGGTCCATACTTTCCTGATTGATGGTGGGGTTACCTTCCCAACAAATGGGAAACACCTAGTGTCGCTGCCCCCTGCCACCATGAGTTTAGTTCTTTGGATTACGAAGCAATGTGGACAAAAGCAAATTCACCACCCAGAAATGCAATACTTTGAAACTATGAATTGCATATGTAATATGTTCTACTAACACTGTCAATCATGTTCTGGGACTGGATTATAAAGAATCCTCTGTTCCTTATCTTGGAGAGAAATTTTTTGGAGGCAACAGGGATTTATCAGCTGTGAAAATAGAATACGGAGACCCCAACTCATGTATGGACTATGACATTGAGCATTATGGCATGAAATGTTCAGATTGCTTATCCTTATCAGCTGTGCTATCAGCTGCTTTCACCCTCTCTGAGCTGAACTTGTCATCCAATTTTATCACTGATAAGAAGGTGATCAACATAATCTGGAAATACCGGAAATTCGGTACATTTAAGAGAAATACAAAGCTTGAGATTCCACCCATGAGTTCAGAAATGTATTTGAAGTAATGTGTTCCAGACCATCAATTATACCATTCCATGTGGGATGACTTGTTTAGAGCAAAATTTGCCTTTGCATGATTAGATGTGTCTTTCAACTTTGCTGTGTTGATCGTTGTAGGGTGGTCTGGATGTTGGAATGTTTGCCTCCTGGAAACCAGGTTGAGATCATTTGCACTGGAATGGCAGCAAATCCCACCATTGTCTCGCTGGATCTCTCACACAACCTTATTTCCGATGTGGGCTGTGTTGCTTTGCAAAAAGTTTTGGAGGCTAAAAACACTGTCCTGATGTTCCTAAACCTTTGCAACAACAAAATTCATGGGATTGGTAAGAACTCTTTGGGTATTATTTGGGTGCGTGCAAATCAAAACATTGAGTATTTTTTTTCTAGAATGTAATTATTTTCTAGAAGACAACCATGATCAGTTAACTTAATTTGCTAAACCTGCTCATCATCAAAGACAAAATTCTTGAAACATCAAAATTGGGCAAAAACCTGAATCACACAGGTTTCTATAATTAAAGAAAAACAGAACAGTTATGCAGGAACTAGGGCATTGGGGTTTGGCATACGTTTGAACACAGCCCTCTTGCATTTAAACTTGCGACACAATGACCTCACTGACTATGGAGGCCACCGCATTTTTGACTATATGATGGACAACCAAACAATCCAAGTATTGAATGACTTCTTTTCTTTTTACTTCCCCCTGAATGTTGAAAGTTATCACATAAGAACTTTTTTCCAGATCCCTAGCACAGACTTGGAATTTATGTTTGGCTAATATGTGAGGCACTCCTCCACATGTAAGTGTGAATACCCTTCTCAGATAAGAGATAGATGAAGAGGGGGATTTCATTAATCTATCACACACAAAGAGTCAGAGAAATTAGATGTATTATGAAGTATTTTTAACATGGTGTTACAATTTATCTGACTACTTACAACTACACAATTCTGCAGAAACTGAGCATGTCAAGTTGTGGATTGGACGAGGAGAGTGTTGAGGCTTTATCAAAAGTGCTTCACTTACCTCAGTCTGCACTCACCTCATTGGATGCCTCTGCAAATCCTGGCATTGGACCTGCCGGTGGACAGATTATATACAATGCCCTTGTCTGTAACTCCTCTCAATGCTGTCTTTCCAGTGTTCGGCGGTTCTCACTTTTCATGAGAAGCGCCGGTTCCGGTCATTAACCTAGTTTTAAAGAATCAGGCAGATTCTTTTGATTTTTGAAAGCCTCTTCAGAAAACCGGTCAGGGTTTCAAGAATTTGAAAAACAAACGCCATGTCCGGTTCTCACACTGCCAGTTCTGACAAATTTGTTAACCAGTGGTTTTCAAAGGCGATTCCCACAACTCAGATATATATATATGATATATTTTTCTTGTAATTCAAAAAAATAAATATAATCCTAACATCAATAATTTCCTAACCTAAAACCTAGCTTAATAGGCCTTACCACCCACCCTACACCCTAGATGTTTACATAGACCCTTATTACAGAGAACCAGAACTCGGTTGTCTAATACCCAAGGTCTTCATTTTTGTCATTTAGATACCCTCAACCCAGTGACCAGCAGTTCAGTTATCACTCAAAGTATCACCATTTATACCCGCCAGTTCTCACTTTGAGAACCGGAATGAAAACCTAGACAGTTCTCACCTCACTTTTGAGAACCACACAAACACTGGTCTTTACATATTTGGCTGGGTTTGTAAAAACATCGGTTAGCTAAGGTTTTTGCTTTACCCCATTTGGGGGGCTCAAGTTTGTGAGGGGAAAAGCAAAATATCTCATGGACCACCCATACAAAGTTCAAACAGTACTGTGAAACAAATGCTTTTGCAAATTCATGAGAACTGTGACATTATTTTGCTTCCACTGATTCTGCTCCATTTCAAATTAACTAGGTGGCAGGGAAGCGAATCAAGCAGCTCGATTTGAAAAAGTGTAATATTGGGGTGGAGTTAGAGACCCAAATTGACAGACTTCTCATGGCCCGGAAATTTGATGAAGAAGATCTGTTGAATCCAGCTTAGACAAAGAAACTGTAATTGCATCTCTGAAGTTTCCCCAGATTTGCTACACTGACAAAAATCTCTAAGTGTTCTCAAAACCCCAGAGGTGAACAAAAATCTGCAAACATTAGAAGAAATGCTGCTTACCTGCATAATTTACACTCACATTTGAATTGTTCATGAAGAAAAATGTATGTAGTATTTCCACATCTCAATGCAATTGTATCATCTGAACCATACTTGCAGAAGAAGATACTCCAGATATCAACAATTCAGAATATACCTCTGAGTTTGTTTTGATGTTTGAAATCACTTGCTTTGAGTCAATCCTCAAAGAGCTGGAGTAATTGGTGATAGACTACTTGTCACAATTCTAATTTGTTTTCCATCATTTTTGGTTGCAGCACAGAAGCAGTAGACCAATAGTAAAATACCAACCTTCATTTTGGCTCCCCACATTTGTCCCTGCAAATGATACTCCTCATTTGCTGTTAACTCCAGTTCATCCTGTTAACTTCTAGTAATCAACAGTGCCACAACTAGTTTGTCATGTAAATTTGTTCACACTGCAGCAAACTTGTGGAGTACAACTTGTCTACTGCAATAATGTGGTATAGTGACAAACCGTAGGAATATTGATGTTTAAGAAACTGTGAACATGGAACATAATACATTCCTGTCAACCCAGATCACAGTAGTCAAAGTCTCCTATAAGCAGTTCCACAATATAGAATCATTTACATGAAAACCAAAAGGAGGATAATCTGTTGCTGACATCAATGCTCCATCAGACACCATATGCAACATTTAGGGTACAATTGCATTATGACAGGAAGCCAGTCTTCAAGTTGATTTAAAACGTTAAAAATACTCTTTCCCTGTGAACCAATGGAACAATTTACATGACATGTGATGAGCATGTAGTCAACACAACATGCACCATGGTCATTGTATTGTTTCTGCAATATAGAACTCAGAACATACTAGACATCCTGCAAATGTCAGATAATGAAAGCTATTGCACTGGCCTCTTCATTTCACAGTTGTAGAAACATGGTTTCTAGGCATATGTAGCAACCTATCATGTAGGGATCTTCTGGTTAGAACAGGACTCCCTCAGGCTTTTCTTCAAAACTTTCTACAGCACACAGTGGCATTCTCATTGCTGGAACCTAAACAAATCTTCAAGAACTTGTAAAGCAGCAAAACTCTTTTAACAAGCATTAGACACCGTGAAGGTTAGTAATGTTATGAGAGATCTAGTCCAAAAACGGAAACTTAAATCAAAACAGTGAAGGGAAGCTAAACCAGATGAAGATTTTAAGGAAGAGAAGGACATTCCATATAAACATCAAAATTTATCTGTACTTGCTAAATGAAAAACATGCCGATTTAATGACAGTTCACAAATCTTTACAAATATTTCACCCTCATCCTCTTAACTATTTTGTGGAGAAGGACATGATGATGACTGTAAACATGGATTATTTGAGCAGAGAGAAAGATTTCCACTACCTGGCCAACAAGAATATGGTGTTGATATGTAACATGAAAGATTTTAGGTAGTCTATGATATAGGCAGGCTTTGAATGGGGAACACATCAGCCCCTTAGCTACTATTCTTCATGTTTATCAGAGTAAGATGAGCTTTCACTGGTCGATGATCTGAAGTCTTCACTGAGTTGATAGATGTGTAGCCTTGCAAATTAGCCTTGATAAAGCTTGTTTCCGTCACTTTGTAGAGTATCCTGTCAGTCCATGATGGTACTCTTTCCTGAAATCACAACTCCCAGAGAACACATGATGATTGTGCCAGGTATGATTTACATGCAGAATGTAACGAGAAGACCAAGGTTATGAAGGAGAGTCATCTTACCTTTGAGCTGGTATCATAGTTGTCAGTACCAATATCATACTTATAAGTTGGTGGGAAGAGGAGTGGGCCTTCTTGAAAGCCTTTGAAGACGTCACCACGCTGCACTGCTCTAGAAAGCTGGTCCTTTGCCCACAACACCTGATACATAACATTCTCCCATTGGAAACCCCCAATGAGATGCATATTGTATATTTTGGTAACTGTAAACAAGAATCTCTTCGAGTCATAGTGATTGAGAGACAATTTTACCTTTTCAAGGTTGTGACTGATTAAGAAGCCCACTGAGCTGCGGGGCAATTCAACACGGTAGTTCAAGTCACCCAGCCATATTACTACATCTGTCCTCTCCACAAAATTGGAGCCCACTCTCAGCTTGCAGTAGGGCTCATCAACATCTGCTGACATTTGGATGCAGGACCAGCTGACTGCTTGTCTGGCAAAGATGGTTTGGCAAATCCGGGTATACTGGGTATTGCGCTCCTCCATGTTGCATTCATGAGCTGCACTGGATCACATGAACATCAGTTAGCATTTGAAAACCTTCATTTAGATATCTCAATCATATGATTTGCAGGCTTGTGAAAAAGCCCAAGGGCTTTCTTTCACTTATATGGAATGGCATGTTCTTGACAAGCAGAAACAAAAAATACATTTGACATAAATGTCAAGTAGGGAATCGAGACTCACGTGAGAGATGAGATGTTATGAATAGAAGAGACACCTTTTTATAGTAGAATGCAACTGCAGCAGCACCTTTCTGCCGACCCACAACTGTCCCAAAGCCTCCAACCCCAACTTTATCCACCCTTGGACCTGCTTGCCCCATGGCACAAGTCTGGTGTCAAATCCTTAGTAGCAGAAGCTCTTGTATACCAGTACAAGCACCTAGATGTACTTAAGACATTGACAGCAAAAGGTACCTGTTATGTGTGGTTGGAGACTCTTCTTTGCAAAAACAAAGAGTTGGAGGGATGTCAGGATTGCTGCTGCAACACAACTGTCATTGCCACATGATATATGCACTTCAGAACAACTTCACAGGTGTCATATAAATCAAATGTTCTAATGCTGGTGGACAATGCAGACTACTTACACTCCAGATGGAATAGCAATCATTGCTATCAAACCACATGTCAACCTTGAATCACAGACCTCTGCAAAAGAACAAACTTTCGCTTTCTCTTCAACTGCAATTTCTTTGGCATGGTTGTGTTATGCTTCTTGGAATGACACTGAGGCTGTGAGGATTGACCAGCTTGAAAGAATCTTCAACCCCAGTGTCTTTGAAGACAAAATTGGCACCCACATAGACATATACCATGAAATGCAGCAATCAGGCAACCAATTTGCAAGAGAGCCAAGAATAAGACTGACTTAAAGAGCAGAAAGAGGAGAATTCACCAGTATGTGTCACCTAATGCTTGGGTGATGAGAGCCTCTGCACTGAAGTTCGGAGCTTCTTGAAAGCCAATCACATAAAAATCATACTTCTCTCCAACAACATCAAGAATGTTTTCTAAACTGTTTAGAGGTGGCTGCACCACTCAAACAAGCAACAGATGAACAAACAACATACAAAAGTTGAACAAACTTTGCAGTGAATCAGGTATCAAACCAAATGTCAAGATCCCAGATTGTATCTTTACTCAGCTCTTTCACCTTCCTATCCTGTTCCATCTATGTCTCGGCAACTTGGCTGTCCATGAACATCTTGAAGATCGCAATAAACGGTGATCTTACCTTGCCATTCATGTTCCAGGTCACAATGTAGAAGTGCAGTTCAGGTACTACTCTTCTTCCGCTTGTCGGCTGCATCTTCAGCGGTGTTGACTTCGTCTCAGTTAAGAGATCCCTGTGACCTTCTCTATTTAGGGGACCTCGCTGATCTAGGCCTGAAGCACTACTTCCGTTCAATTGTGAGACTGTAAAGGGCATCCTGACAATCTTCTGTGTACAAAGCTCTAAGAGCCTAGGGTCAATTACTCTACTCTCGAGCTGTATTCCATGGCACAGTTTTTTGGTGCACTGGGTAACATCAACTTCTGTTGCAGTACTACAATTCTCCTTTTCGGGGATCATGAGCAGCTTAACGGTTTCGCTATCTAAAAGACCTTCAGAAAGTGAATGGCTACACCTTTCTCTACATGTACGTAGGCGTTGATGAGGTGTGATAAAACCCTCACACAACCCTGAACATCGGTTCCCCATATGTTCTTGATCTCTACATGCAGGCCAAGAATATTCGATGCAGACGAGGGAGTGTAGTCTTCAGGAACAGGGAAGAACGTCGAGTACTAGGCTCTGGAACCACGAGTTCTTCAGCATTGTTGATCTGAACAGTTTCTACTCTGAAATCCTGAAAAAGGCTCCCTAATAGGCCGCACATTTCTTCTTCCCGCTAGCAATGTATTCAACAGGACGATACCAGACAACACTAAGGTGAACTGGTCAGGGGCGCATGAGCATGGACTTCGTCGCAGCTACAGAAGTTTGAAGATGGACACATGCGAGATATGATTTAGTAATCTTGCAAAGGAAAACACCGTAAGACGCAAGTAAACACAAGGATAGCAGCCGCCTCCTTCCGCAGATATTTAGAGGTCGGGTTGGAATATGTCCGGGACAAATATCACGGCTTCGGCAGAAAGTCGATTTTCCTTATACCTGTGCTCCAAACAGGCACTGCACAAACATGTAGCAACGAACTGTGGTGGTCAAATAAGACAGAAACTGTCGTTACAAAGACAGATTATACACTGCACGTTGATTGCGACGAACCTCAACGCGGGCAATTGAATGCAGCTGCCACTTGCCGTGCAAGCTGCAAAAAACCTACAAGGTCAGTCAGTGCAACGGCCAGCATCCTCTATGTGCGCAGATATGAGAATTGAACGGGAAAAGGGCGGCTACAAAAATAGGCAGTGGACTAGCACCTCTAGAGAGAAATGACTGATCTGCCTGCTACAAAGTAGCTCCGTCCAAAGTCTGTGACGCGGCCTTGGAACGCCTCCTGTGCAAAGCCCTGACCGTGACGTTATGAAGGAGGCAACCTCACTCCTCATGCACTCTCGAACGTCCTGTCCTTCAAATCTTCCCTAGCTGTAAAGGACCCTCCCAACTCCTAGACACTAAAAGTTTGCAGTTGAGCGCGAGTTGTAACCTTGTACATCAACTGCAGCATCCCAGTTGTAGAGCTAATACCCGGCAATTGTAGAAACAAGGACGATAGTGCGCAACACGGGTCTAGAAACTCGGAAAGCAGCTCCTACAGATTTCAAATTATTCCGTTGTCCTTCCCCAAGCATATCACAGGCTCACAGTCGCAAATATGAATAGTGATACGTCATCGTAGTCTTACAAACCTACCATACTAGTCAGCAGGAACTCTGATCAGGAATCAGGGCCCGATCAGGAGGGATACCATGAAAGCCTCAACCATCTCGCTCCAAAAAAAAAAAAAAAAAAAAAACGAAAGCAAAGATGGTTCGACAGTTCTGCAGAACGCGGAGGATAACGGCACGTCCAAGAAACGCCCGCTGGAGAAGCATTAGTCTTCCTTCGGTTCTCATATTCTCCCTGACATTAGCTCTTCGACATTGAGGGCCGAACACTCGAACATAGTACTAAACACACAACCACACCTTACACTATAATCATATTAATCTTCTTTGGGGCACTTCCTGTAACACACTCCAAAGCTTCTCTGGATTAGACCAGAGCCTGGATGCACACCAGAAAGTTACTTACACCGTGCACGAACGTCTGAACGTTCCGATCTATCTTCCTCTCTGAATGAAAAATACCATCCACGACATCTGCGAAGATCCTTCATAATAACTTGAACTCTCTCTTCATCGAGACTTGAAAAGTTGCAGGAAAGTAGCTATGGAGGACAGCGTAAAAGCGCTGCTGCACGTGAGAAGAGAGAGTACAGAGAGAGTCCAGAGACAGTGAGAAGTCGCTTCGGTCGTGGAGGCTACAGGAAGGGGCTGGAGGCGAAGAAGGGGGTAGAACGGGACGGTAACCAGCATCTCTTCAAACATTTGAACTGTCCGCCTTTTCGATTTCAGTGACAATAACGAACGTGATTCAGAACAGCTGCCCCCTCCCCACGAGGGAAACAAAAAATTATAAAAGGGGATACAAGTGATGGCAAATTCCTTCATTTGTTGGCTACTGGCAGAAGTCTCTAGACAGACAATTCTTCAACAACAAAAGAAAGGAGCCAGGTCGTCCTATAATAATTTATTTATTATTTACACACACGAGAAATTTCAGACATGACAGGGTTTGCACTATTTTTCCTTTTTTTCAAATAAAATAATTTGCATGTTGTCAAGAAGACGACGGGCTGAAAATCAAGAGAACCACGATTATTTGAAAAGAGGAATCTACAGCCGAGGATATAGCCGTTCTCCTACCCTTGCTTGTTTCTTTCTCTTTATTTTCTGGGAAAAAAAAGGAAACTCCTAACGGTTCCATCCCCATTAAGTATTTGCGTGCCACCGCGCTTACCAAACCTGTTACGCTATTGGAACACCAATTGCGTAGGTGTTAGGTGTTTTAAAGTTCATCATTAGGCGATATTTAAAAACCAGTGTTGTCCAGTTGTCAATAGAACCTCCGGTCCCTGTTCCTCTCTCTTCTTTTTTTAATTTGAAAGAACCTTCGGTTCTGTTTCAAGGATTTTCAAAATTTTGACACAACCTCTGCTCTGGTTCCAGACCTGGTTCTTCAGGCTGGAGTGAACCAGCAGCCACCAGTTCAGGATGAGGCCATTCAAGCCATTTTGGGATGAACCCAAAACACATCCAATTCCTCTGCCCAGGCTATTTTAGCCCTCTTATCCACCACAAACTTTTCCCCTCCTACCTATCTCCCCCCTTCTACTGTGTCACCTCATTTTGCGCTCAATCCAACTCCAGAGCTCAGAAGAGCTTCAGAACCACGAAGCTTCAAGGGGTTTTGGGTTTAGGACCTAAATGCAATAGGGTTTAAGCAAGGCAAGACATGGGAGCTTGAAGGAGTGACACAAGGCAAGACGCAGGAGCTTGAAGGTCAGCTCTTTCACTTCATTTTTTTTTGTTGTTGTTTTGTTACGAAGAAGGTGACGATAGCAATGTTGTCGCCTTCTTCTTTACATTTGATAAGAAGAAAAATGATGATAATAATGTTATTGCATTCTTCTCTATGTTTGAAAAGAAGAAGATGATGACAATGTGCCATTGTCTTTTTCTGTGGTGGTGTGTTGTTGCGAACAAGGTGTCGCCTTTTTTGTGTTTTTCTCTTTGCTTGAAAAGAAAAGATGACGTCAATGGTCATCATTTTCTTCTTTGGTTTGGTTTCATGAAGAAGGCGAAGGTAGCTACGACTATCATTGCCTTTTTTTTTTTTTTTTTTTTTTTTTTATTGCAATAGCAATTGTTGTCACCTTCTTCGATGGTTTTGTTGCACAAAAGGCGATGGTAGTAAGTTGTCGCCTTTTTTTCTTTGCCTAAAAAGAAGACAACGACACATTGCTACCATCGTCTCCTTCTATGGATATTTTTATGTTTGAAAAAATGAAGACGACAACAATGGCCATCATCTTCTTCTTTCATGTTGTTGCAAAGAAAGCAACAATAGCTCCTACTACCATTGTCTTCTTCAATTCTTTTTTATTTGAAAGAGGAAAAAGATGACAACAATCGCCATTGTCTTTTTCTTCTTCTTTATGTTTGAAAAGAGGAAGAAGACAACATTTTGCCTTCTTCTTCCTGTTTGAAAAGAGGAAAAAGACACGACAACTTGTCGTACTTCTCTTTGCTTGAAAAGAAAAAGACGACAACAATGGTCGTCGTTTGTTTCTTTGGTTTAGTTTTGCGAAAAAGGTGATGGGTTTGTTGCAAAAAATGCGGCGGCAGTAAATTAATTCCATTTTTTCCTTTTAACCTTTTTCTTTTTCTTTTTCTTTTATAGTCATTTTATTACCAAGAATTGTTAATTATTCATCAAATTTGATAATTAACAATAATTTGGGCATTTTAAAAAATCTTTAAGGTTGTAATGGTTAACATAAGGAAATTGAAAAAAGTTGGTGGTGATTTAGATGCTCAAAAGCAAATGTTGTTTTATCAAAACTTATAATTAGGGAACAAAATGTTGTTTGTCATAATCGACAATTGGGGAACAAAATGTTGCTCCATCATAAATAAAAATTGATGAATCAAATAATCAATGTGGCATAAAATTGGCAATGGTGATTGTCTACAATTCAAATGATGAGATCCCTCCTAATACAAATTGGGAATTTCGATCAAAAAGTGGTGGGTTCGATTATTTTAAAATTTACATATATTATATTGAATGTAGAAAAAATGATTGTATAAAAGTTTTTAATTTAATTATACCTGCACCTTCCATCATTTGATGGAAAGCGCACGATTTTCTTTTTAAAATTTTTTTATTACAATACTTAATGGAAGTTAAAGTTTGAAATAGTTCCATTTGATTGTGTGATTTGATGTTTTGCAATACATGCATTTTGCTGTGTGGTCTTTTTATGTTTAAAGTTTTGAGGTTAAGGTTTTTTTATTGTAAAGAAAAAACTTACTTCTTTTATAGTTTTTGGTTTAGGTTCGGAGCTTGAAACCAATTAGGCCTCTTAGCCACCGGCACCCCTTTGTCCACCTAATATAGCTCGAAAGGACAAAAAATGGATGAAGGTTGGGTCAAAACGAAAGTGTAAAGTTAGCACTTGCATTGTCGCATATTTTGCCAAATGGTTATTAATTAAACATTTAAAAGAGTGCATGGGTTAATGGTAGAAAAGGCCAAACCTAGGAAGTTTTCAACTTTTGAAAGAAGTCCTCGCCATCAAGACCATGCTAAAATGAACATTCGCATCTTGGGAGATCCCATGGCCATGTAAAGGCGAAATTATCAAAAGTTGTTAATCATACTTGTGCGAAAGCCTAACGCGAGTGGGATAAGTTAATAATTGTTACAAAACAATGTCCATCATTACCAAAACTATTACAACCTTAACCTTGGGTTCGTGACCAAGACAAGGGGCATGGAAAGGTGAAGGCTAAGAATGCAACCCGGGAATCACATTCCCACTTTCAAGAGTGCAAGAATGAACCCACACATTCCCAAGTGGGTTCCCATTTTGGAAATTTGAATCTCGAGGGCCTTTCTACACTACAAGGAAAGTTGCATTTTTCGACTGGTCTTTGTGACTGTTTTCTAATCGCAGGCGACAGCTACAACTAAAAGTTTGTGTAGTCGCCTTGGACAAGTCGCAGGCGTCCTTAATCGTAGGCGACAACGGGGTGGACGGAAACTGTTCAACGTACAAATACCAGTTCATGACAAAATACAAGTATACGTATGTGGTGCCAATATTCAACAATTATTTTGGTTATTATTTTTCACCAATGCACAGAGACCACGTGGTATATCGGATATTTGATTTAAAAATTCTTCATGACATCTAATAATATTATCCGTCCGATTCAAGCACTAGGATTATGACACGTGGCTTTTAATATGGTATTTACTCTATTATTAAATAATTACAGTATATATGGACCATTCGATTTTACTCATAACGATTATGACATGTGGCAATTAGTTTTTTATTTTAGTTTTCAATAATGCATTTATTTACAGATAATGCATGAATTTTTTTGTTGTCCAATTTCATGTTGCACACAGTAGATCTTAAGCGTTTATGGCTTTGCCTAATATTTATAATAAACACAATATATACTTCAGTTGAGTTTTGAAACCCAATGGTAGGAGCATTTATAAATTGCCTACAATCCCAAAAATTTAAGCACTCAAGGTAAAATTACAGAAGAATTTGGTAGTTTAAGCTTGACATGCCAATTTGCTTGGCCTCCCACCAAAACTAGGATAGATTTTATTACTATGACAATGGGTTACAAGTTCTTGCACTTATCAATCTAATTACACATGAACTATTCCAAGCATTTGAATAGCCCACATGGGTTCACTAGGGAAAATTTGAACATACATAACATTGAGTTCACCTTTCTGCCTGCAAGGTCCCTGGTGCAACAACCTAATCTTAGCCCGCATCTTCTAATGTAAGTAAGTATATTCGAAACCTGGCAGTGCCTAGACTGCTACATTCGACTACAACCATATCCACACCTTCATGGGTCCTCTTGTTGCCTCTAAATGCTCCTTGACCTGCACCATTGTTGCCATGATCAACAATACTCTAAAAGATATACAGCATATGACGCGCTCCCAAGTTCCTTGTAGACCCACTTGAGGGTCCAAGTATGCGGCAATGCGGAAGGAGTTGGAACTTGGAGCCGCTCCCTAATTCACAACACTTGGAGGGGTAGAGGGGCGTGTTGGAGCTCCGGGATGGGACTAGGAAGAATTGACAAGCTTATTCACTCACACGCGCCTACACACAACCCACACAAAGTGGTTAGTGCATAGTTAGAGCACCTTTGGTGCTAGGACGAGCCACAGGCAACACGGACACACAAGACTCACCACGGCCCGGACTTGGGGGAAGCCACCACCTTCCCCCTTATAGTATACTCTGCAGCTCTTCACGGAGGTGGCATCCAAATGGCTATTTTTCCCGAGACTCCCACGTGGGAGTCCCGAAATTGTCCCAGGTTGGAGTCCCGGGACTTTGAACGCCGATATCTCCCAATTGCAGAGTCCGATCGCGACCCGCTCTGAAGCAAAGTTGTAGCCCTCGTCAAGAGCTTTCCAACGCCGTGTTGCACTCTCAAATCAGATCTCGGGAAGAGGTCGATTCCTGACTTTTAGTGGTCGGGAGTCAAATTGCTAGTTTGACTCTCGGCCCTTCTTTTGCCCATAACTTGCCTTTTAAATGTCCAAATGAGCAATGCGAGCCCATTTTAGACATCTACGTTTCAAGAGCTTTCCAACGGTACCAAGAACGCAACAATCCATTGAGATTTGACCCTTCAACTCGCACTCTGAAGTTTTGGGAGTCCACCGGGACTCCCTCTCCTAAAATGGGAGTTGCCTTGGGAGTGAGTGCTCCCTCCCTCACACTCCCTCGCACTTCCTTAGACTCCCGGGAGTACGTGATGACTCCCGGGCTTCCTCTTGGCCCGCACCCTTCCAATGCCTTTGCCTTTGCTCCCGAGCTTCCTTCCTTTTGACTCCCGGGTTTCTTTCCTCTTGACTCCCGCAACTTTGCAACCCCTTGCCTTGGTCGCGAGCCCAAAGCTAGGGTTGCGACAGCATAACACAACAATTACCCTTCCCTGAAATATCAAGTCAGAGAAGCAACCAAATTAATAAAGGGCAGACCTGGCGAACAACCACATAATCCCCAACAGATAAGCTTAGCTCCCCTTGATCCTCAGCTTCAAAGTCATGCATCACCTGCCCCGACCAATGCCACATTGCCTAATAAAAATCCAGGTTTGGAATCAGGAACTTCATGACAATTTGCAATAATCTACACTGCCTAGACAACAATTTGGGATAGCAACAATGAATGTAAGCTAAAGGAGGCAGATAAACTGTCAAATGGGAATAGCTAAAGGACCGTGGACTTTTGAAAGTTGATTCCTGCAGTGATAACTAGAAAAGCTCCCTTCTGGTTGTCAACACAATATTTGCTTTCACAATCCTAAAATGAGTAATATTTTAGTTGTTTTATGGAAGACTTCTAGTCAACTAGGTCACCCTCAAATTTCAAGTCCCTAAAAAGCCTAAGCATCAAGGGTTTTCACACATAACAAGCTACAGATAACAGCAAAATTTTGGGCAAGCAGAAATATAACATTCTACAAATCTAACTGAGCAGGCCATTTCATCAGCCTCATGTGATAAAAAACACAGAACCCCCCCCTCTCTCAATAGCTTGTCCTGCTGGCCAAAACCTCAAATTTCATGCAGTGGAAAAGCAGTGTTTGTTTCCTCAGAAACAATACATCAGGAGATGGGTTCTATGAAAACTTTATTGACCCTTGGGGACAGAAAATGCTAAAACAAGGATCTGAAGCTTCACTGTGTACAAAGAATTTTACACAGTTACTCAGTGTATTGCACAACTTGAGAATACAGCAAACTCACTAGAACTCCCATACCCCTAACAGCATATCCATGAAACACAATGCATCTTCAACAGAACATGAATACACACACACTTGAGAAGTTGAGGAGGCTACCTCAGCAAGGAAGTACAGAACCTTCTGTGCAGCTTTAGAAACAGGATCTATGTTACAATTCCGGAAGCAACGGGAAGACTCAGCCATACTACTGGCTAGCAACAGACCCCACAACAAAGACCAGACAAAGAAACAAAGAAAGACAACAAGGGAAAAGAACAGGGAAAGACAAAGAACAAAGGAAAGAGAAGGTACTTGAAATGGGAGTGTTTTGAGCAAGTTGTTGAACTAAGCTATTGTTGTTGTGTCCAGCCTGTTGCACCAAGGCAGTGCTATTTTGTCCAGATTGCATGAGCAGGAGCTCCTTCTGTCGTAGTTGTTATTCCTCCTTCATCAAAAGTTCTTCCTCCTCCATCAAAAGTACTTCCTCCTTCATCAAAAGTTCTTCCTCCTTCCACAAGTGTGCCCTTTCAGCCTCAGGCACCTCCTCTTGCAAGAGCTTCCTAAGCTCTTCCAACTCCCCCTGCACTTTCCGTATCTCGTCGTGCACCTCCACGATGGTTGTCATCCTGCCAGCAAAGGTACATAACCATAACCATAACTCACAAAGCAACATCAACATACTCATATACAAAACCAAAAAAACATAGAATAATTGCAAGGGCTGGAAAAAAATCAGCGCAAAGCAAAGCAAAAGCACATGATGCACATGATGTCCTTTTGCATTCAATTTCAACTACATGACGTTGTTGGTGGTGGTGATGGCAGAAAGATACCTTGTGCAACTCGATCAAAACACAATGCAACACAACCCCTGTCTCCTCCAAAGCTGTCTTTGCTGCTCCAACAACAAAGCACTCACACCTGACACCCGTCAAGAAAGAAATGTTGCTACTGCAGGAGCACTGTAAAAGATAATAGGTAACAAACTATCTCAGCAACAGTAGAAGATTGTTTCAACCTGATTCTTGCGTACCGAGACAAAGAAAAAAACAAACAAAACAAAATAGCAATCCCACAACTTTAATCCTCGGCAGGACGTACTCGGCCAGAAAAACTTGGTGTTTTCTTCTTCCTGAAGCCTCGGAGAAGCATCTGACGCCATTTGTTTCTTCTCCTTCAACTCTTCGCTCGGCTTTTTGTTTATCTATAAACTTCTCAAGCTTGGAAGGCAGGAAGGGGGAGGAGGCCTTGGCATCAGGAGAAGGAGAAAAGTATGCAATCGACGGGGGTGTAATAGAAGGCAA
This sequence comes from Sphagnum contortum, assembly GCA_963920785.1. Classification (NCBI taxonomy): domain Eukaryota; kingdom Viridiplantae; phylum Streptophyta; class Sphagnopsida; order Sphagnales; family Sphagnaceae; genus Sphagnum; species Sphagnum contortum. Next base: position 15,662,473 of record OY987279.1, on the reverse strand, counting down.
CGGGGCGCAGCGTTGGCCGCAACTAGTCTTGTGATAAAAGACGAAGAAGTAGAAACAAAGAAGAAGAAGAAACAAGACCTGGTTTTCGACTCTGCTGCTCCTACTGGTGGTTCACGGAGCCTTTGGAAAACTGATCAAAAAGAGCATCACGACAGTCCCTCCTTCAAGGATCATTTTGTGTCCGGCAGTTGTTGCTCACCGTTTGCAGATGCGACCGAATTGTAACAACAATAATAGTTTTTTTCCCGCAAAAAGAAACCAGAAAGGCAGAGGAGTTTGGAAATGCTTAAGCTACTCACTCCCCGTGAGGAAGGGACTGGAACCCTACCTGTAGCAACCACGAAGAAGACGACAGAATGCGCATAGTATTACCTCTTCTTCTTCTTCTTCTTCTTCTTGACCTCTGAACATCTGCAAATAAGCTCTTATTCTTCTTCTCTTATCGAAATCAATCTACAGAAAGAAGGATTTGCTGAAGTGATCAAGGAAGAATCTAAGATTTTTTCCGAGCATCTGTTATTGGACAAAACATGAAACCCTAGACTACAAACATACAGGGGTTTCTCAGAGATCTCAGAGAGGCAACAAACAAGTGCCAGTCTTTTCAATTACTTCTCCACAACAGTACCAGCGAAATGGTGCTTAGTCATAATTGGCATACGTCTATATGTAAAATATTGTATTGTATGGAGCAGACTATAACACTTTCACTAGAAAACCATACAATACGATATTTTACATATAGACATACGCCAACTATGACTAAGCACCATTTCGCTTACGAATAAATGGGACTTTAAATGGTTCCTCTTGGATGATAAATCCAACCCATATACAGATGAAAATAAAATTAGTCGCAAACTAGTCGCAGGTTAGTCGAAGATGACTTGACTGATGTCAGCACGATGTCACAATAGTCGTAGATAACAAAAATTTTGTTGCAAAGACCAAATAGTTGCATGTAGTTGTAAATGTGATGGTCACATTTTGGCCTTTTCCTTCTAGTGCTAATTTTTAAAGGATGATTTGAAAGGTCCAAAAAACTTAGATTAAAGAGTTCCTTATACCATTGGAAATCTCTTGAGACATAGATGTCTAAAATGAACTCGCATGATTCACTTGAATACTTATAACACAAATTATGGCCCAAATAAGGGCCAATAGTTGAAGTGTCAATTTGACTCCCAACCATTAAAAGTCAAAGATTGTCCTAAATTAAATGTGTGCAAAGGATGTGTAACATATCATTGAAAAGTTCTTAATGAAAAATACATATTTTTTTGGGCCTCATCTTAATCGGAGGTCTCCACAAAAAGTTATGGCTTCCAAAATTGCAGGAGTCCCAATTTTGGAAATTTCGAAACTCTCAAGTTGGGAGTCTTATGACAAAATGACATTTGGGTATTGGCCTCGTGGCCATGCATAGAGAATATTGTAAGGGGGAAGGTAGTGGGTTCCCCCAAGTCTAGGTCCTGGTGAGTCTTGTGAATTCGTGTTTGCCCGTGGTTTGTCTATGCATCAAAGGTGCTCCAATATGCATTAACCAACTTGTTGTTTGGTTTGTGTAGGTCCATATGATAATTGAGTTACTTGTCACTCGTCTTAGTCCCCATCCCGAAGCTCTGGCATGCCCCTTTTACCCTTGAAGTGTTGCACTTAATGAACATACCCCAATTCTTTCTTCTTTTGTTATTTTCATTTTTGGACTCGCATATGAATCTATCAAAGAGTTTGGGGGTGCGTCAAAACTTACTTTGGTCAAATTAACTTTAAAATAATTGTTGTAGGTATTGGGTTTGAATGCTTAAGGTGTGAGAAGCGTGCCTTGCGATGTAGCATCTTGGATGGAAAAAAACAAAAATTTACAAAAGATGATCTAATCCACTTGTTCTGCATATGCACGATGATTGAAACTGGCCTGGGATGTCAAAAATTGGGATCAAAAGTGCACTAAAACAAATCAAATACAAAAGCTGATAATTTTGTTAAATTTCCATGAATCTACAATGATTCATGGAAGGTAAGATAAAATAATAATCAATGTTTGTTTTTTTTTTTAATTTTGTTTCATCCAAGGTGTGTTAGGGTTAATTTGGTGGTTTTTGGATGTTTATAGGGTTTAGGCAAAACAAAGGAGGAATTTTGTTGCAAATGTAATTCATGTTGAGATGCAACATCGCCATTTGTACATTATTCATCATGTAGCAAGGGCTACAAATGCGGTAATTGCTTACCAAACTAAACATGACATTGTAGATAATGATATGATTTAAGGTTTCCATTTTATATAATTAACTAGGTTTTTTCAACCCCTTCATTTTTTGGACTACCCACTTTTTGAACTTTATTCTTTTGATATATTATAGAAAGCCTTTTTTTTTTTCATTAAATTCTTTGACATTTTTTGATCCACCTTTTTTTGTACATATTTTATCAACATAATATTCTTTTCTAATCACATTTGTTTAATGGGTATATGGTTAATCAAATATGTTTTCTTTTTAATCATTTTTTAATGTTTTAAATGTAAGAATAAAAATTTAAATAATCTTATGTGCACACTTTATAATTCATTTATTTAAGGTTTACAAATACAAAATGAACATTGTTCAATACCTACATCTAATGTATTAGGAATCACGTCATCTAAAGATTTTTAAAGCAATACCCACATTCTTATTAATTTATTGGCATTGTCATGAAACTAAACATGCAATACCTAGATCCTTTCTATTCTAATTTTCATAAGTTCATTTCAAATCTATAATACCCACATATAGGTTTTCATTGCAATATTTACGAGATTCATATGACATAATATTCTAATATAAATATCAACAAATAATGTCATAATTAAGGAATTGTTATACAATTCTTTTTAGTAATGTAAATGATTTATTATCATTTTTAAACAATCATTTAAAAAATATTAATTAACTAATTATTTGATTGAACCTTAATTATTTAGATAATTAAAATTTAGATCTAAAAATCAAATTGATAATTTGATATTTCATTTATTATCTTAATTATATGTTTTTATGTTGATAAATTATTCAAATAATTATTCATGACAATTAATTATCAAAATTTTAATTCAGGTATATAAATAAACATATTTTGGGTACCCAAATCACTTATTAATTATTTTTAAATGATTTTACATGTGGTTATTACATTTAAGGTTGAGTATTCATTTAAAGATTATTTCAAAATGAACTTGCAAGCAAGTATTACATATAGGCCTTAGTTTTCATTCAAAGGCACCCAAATTACATATTGGGTAATTTGAAGCAACCTTACATATGGGTATTGCATTTAAGGTTGGGTCTTCATTTAAAGTAACTTAAACCACCTATGGGTTATTTCGAAACAAACTTGAACATGGTTATTACATTTAGGGCTAAGTATTCATATAATTTTGTAATATTTACATACGTACCTACTTTCACCAACTACAAATTTTACCTTAATTTTTTAAAATAATTAAATAAAAATTGCAACAAAACACAAAACAAGGTGTGCCTCTTACCATTTGGTAATATTTCCAAACATTTTTTTCACTTTTTAAAAAAAATAAAAAAAATATATATATAATGACATTGCATGGTTTTGCATATGCTTAAGCCTTAAAAATTCTCCCCAAAATGCACCTTAGATTTATTTTAGTTGCCATAGACTTGTAAGAAAAATGTTAATTAATTTATATGTCCCAAACTTTAAACCCAAATCATAATCTAATAATATATATTTGTAATAATTATATAAATTTTTTTTTAAATAAATATTTTAAATTCAAATTTACTATGTTATAATATAAAAAGAATAGACATTAAATTGTCATAAATTCTTACTAAGGTTACATGGCTTAGGCTAGTAAACTACCTACATAGCTTAGTAGGCACCTAATAAGTTACACCACTTTGAATACATATTGTCACAACCCTAGCCCTAAGTTCATGACCAAGGTAAAGGCTTGCAAAGGTGCAGGCCAAAAATGAAGTTCAAGAATCACATTTCATGCTCCCAAGAGTATAGGAGAGTGTGAAGGAATGGACCCCCCACATTCCCAAGTGAGCTCCCATTTTGGGAGTTAGAGTCCCGATGGACTTCCAAATTTTCAAAAGGCAATTGTATGGGTCAAAATTCATTAGATTCAAAAGTTATTTCATCTTTGAAAAGCCCTTGGAACGAAGATGTTTAAAATGGGCTCACACATCCCATTTCGGTACTTAAAACATAAGTTATGGCTAAAAAAAGGGTCGAAAGTCAAATTGTCAATTTGACTCTCGATCGCTAAAAGTCAAAAATTGCCCTGATTTATGTGTCATGTAAGTGGTGTGCCACATACCGTTGGAAATTTATTGACAAGGGTTGCAATTTTGCTTCACACCTCATTTCAATTAGAGGTTTGCACAAAACATTATGGGCTTCCAAAATCACGAGAATCCCAATTTTGGGAATTTCGGGATTCCCAACTTGGGAATCTTGGGACAAAATGACATTTGGGTGCAAGCCCTTTGGCTAAACACAAAGAATACTATAAGGGGGAAGGTGGTCGCTTCCCCCAAGTTTGGTCATGGTGAGTCTTATGAGTCCCGTGTTTGCCCGTGGCTCATCCATGCACCAAAAGTGGTCCAACTATGCACTAACCAACTTGTTGTTTAATTTGTGCAAGTCGATGTGAATAATTGATTCACTTGTCATTCGTCCTAATCCCCATCCCAAAGCTTCAACCCGCCTTTCTACCCCGAAAATGTTGCGAACTAGGGAACCTAACTCTTTATCCCTCCGTTGTTTTCATTTTGGACTCGTAGTTGAGTCTATCAAGGAGCTTGGGGGTGCGTCACCTACCTAGACCATTTAAAATACCATCCTGGAAAGCCTACACTAATGAGTAAACTACATAATAGGCCTATATTATGTAAGTAGCCTACTAAATACACCTAGGTTAGGCTACTAGGTAGTTAGTTATGTTATTTAACAAGTAGCCTAATAACCTATTATTAATGAATGGCTAGGTTGTCTAGCTTGGTTAATGTTGACATTTAACCTAGTTGAGGAATTACTATAGATTTGTGAAAAACTTGTTAATTAATTTATGTGTCCCAACCTAAACCTAAACCATAATCCAATAATGCATACTTATAATAATTACATGAAAAGATGTCTTGTAATGTCCATTCCATAAATAAATTATGTAAACAAAATTTAATAAAATATGCATTAACTAAACCAAAATGGTTATAATTATGACATTGTTTGCACTATAAATTGTTTATAATACTTACATATGGGGACATGTGTTCATCATCCATGAACCAAAGCAAACTTTAATAAATTAATAGGTAGGATTGGGGGGTAGGGTTGGAAAAAGTGAGTAGGTAGATAGGTAAACATAGTGGTAATTAAATAGGTATATAGGTAGGTAGTTGAATTAGTAGGTAGGTTAGTAAGTAGAAAAGAAGTTTAAAGAGCAAGGTAGATAGGTTACTAGGCTAGGTAGGCATGTAGGTAGGCAAGTTAGTAGGCAAGGATAAAGTTACATTAACAAGTTAGTTAGGTAGATTGGAAGTTAGTACGTAGGAAACAAATTACCTTATCAAGGTGGCTAGGTTCATAGAATATTTATGTCAATAAGGTGGTTGTGTATATAAGGTTGTTAGTTAGTAAGATAATAGGATAGGTAGTTAGTATAATGGTTAGATCAATAGGGAAGTTAAGTCAGTAGTCTATGTAGTTAATAAGGTAGGTAGTTAGTATAGTAGCTAAGTTAGTATGATAACTAGTTATTAGGGTAGTTATGTTAATAAGGGATAATTAGTATGGTACCAAGGTTGGTACATTACTTATGAAGGTAGGAAGGTGAGTAAGGTAGTTATGTGTGAGGTAAGGTCTAAGGAAAAAATGACCAATAACCAAAAAAAAACCAAGTATAGTGGTTAACAACAAAAAAAAATGAAGTGTGATGAACCCCATTTGACGTCATATAAAGAAATGCAGCCCATTTAGTGGACAAAACAACCAACTGGTGCATCGGTGGTTACTGGTTCACTCTAATTGATTATTCACATTTCAAAACTCCCAATTATTGGTTATTAAAAAAACACATCCTAAATGAGAGAAGTTTCAAACTATATCCAATTCTATTTATGTATTGGATTTTTTCTAATTACTATCATCATATAGTCAAGAAAAAATGACTACAAACTACATCAATCACACGCTTAAACTCATAAATAACTAAAATTGTGTATTTGAAACATGTTTTTAAAATAATTACATTCCTAACCCCCCCACGCCCTCATCTCACCCTAAATTTTATTGTTCAAAAATAGATATATCTTTTTTTTTTCTCAAACTAATAACATGTCTAACCTTAGTTGGACTTTTTTTAATAAAAAAAAATAGAAACTATATATTGTTTTCAAAATAAAAAACCAAAACCCACATAAAACAAGTTTTGGGGTTTATATTGGTTTTAAGGACAATTATGATTAGAGGTCAGTTCTAGTTTTAAGGCCAATTCTAGTTTATGTTTTGGTTCTCAAACTTTTTTTCAAATTTTAGAATTAGTAGTTTGGGTAGTAAAAAATCAACCCAAGAATTGAAATAAAATCCAACCCAAAAATAAAAACCAAACAATACAACCTAATATTAATGGTTGTTTTGTGTGTATGTTTGTGTTTTTGAAGTTGGGGAAAGGATAAACAATTACATTCTATGGAAAGGCCCCATTAGGGGTGGTTGCAATTAAAAATTGTTGAAACTGAAGCAAGTGCAACAATGTTTCATAAAATGGTCTTGGGTTCTACCAAAACTTATTCTAGACTATAACCAATGTTTGCCACCATTCAATTAGGCCTCGGCAAGGTAAGGTAAACAACCGGTTGTTACCCGGTAAAACGGTAAAAGTTAGTGGTAAAAGGTGAAGGGAAGGCAAGAGGTAAGGTAGTGGGTAGAGTAAAGGTAAAGCCGAACGGATTACCCGATTACCCGGTAATTACAGGTAATTGGATAAATTATTTATTATGGGCCGACCTGGTCTTTGAGACATGCATTGTCCCTAATAAATAATTTATGGCCCCAATGCCCTAATGGTGGACTCCGTGGCAGACTCAGGCCTGACGGTGGACTCCGTTAAGGCACTGGGGCCATAAATTCACCGACTTGGTATTTGAGGCCAGCCTTGATCTTTGAGTAAAATGTCCCACGAAATATGATTTGAACATTTTACCGGGTAATTACCCGGTTGAAGGGTCAAGGAAAAGTAAAGGTAAAGGTAGGTGTGGGTGAATCGGGTAAGGGTAACGGTAAGGTAAAGGTAGGAGACAATGTATTACCCGTTAACCTTTTACCCTACCTTGCCGAGGCTTACATTCAATTCACATCAGTGGAGTGTTCACACCATTGATTCACATATCAAGTGGAACTAGTAGACCTTAAAGTGGAAACCACCTATCCAACTCAGGGGGAAACCTTTAAAACTACTTAAATATGACACCAAAATTGGTTAATTCCTTGGGTTTCAAATGCAAAATAGATAAGCTTGTTTTTTTAAGTTATAGTATTAATACACGTATGCATTTAAGCATCAAGGGTATTAACCTTCCTAAGAAGGAAAAGTATGATCATGTTGCAAAGAAAAACTAAAAAACTTTAGAATGAATATTTAATCCTAGTGCTCACAAGCAAAACATATTTTTTCACAACACTAGAGTAATGGGTTACATTATGATTTTGTAAAATTGACATGGTGGGAATGATGTGTGGAAAAGGGTTTATGCAATGAAATCACATCAACTTTTCATGATTGGCTTTTTGTCAGCATGGATGTGATCGCATGCAATCTTTACTTCACAAACCAAAAAAAACAACCAAGGTTCTCTTTTTCAACTTTTAGAAAAAGTTATCCTTGGTATGATGCAACAATCATCATGGTTCAAATGGTTAGTTTGATGAAATATTTGTATGACAAGTAGGTGATTTGGTTATTTACTTTCAAAACACCTTTTGGTAATTATAAATTGTTTAGTTATTTCAAAATGTGTAATGGAGTTTAATTTGGTTGTGTGTGTTTGACCCACCTCAAAATTTAAACACTTTATTTTTTTTTAAAAAGTCCTATCAACAATTAATAAGTTTTTAAAGGTGAGATTTTCACAATATGACTTGCAAAGGAGTTGAACCCTTGAGCTGCCCCACTACATCATAAGCCTTTTCTTGAATGATGCAATACACACAATGAAAAATATTGCACAAAATAATTAACAAAACACATTACCTATGGCTATTTGTTGATAATTGACTTATGGGGGAATTGAACCCTTAAATTTCTCATTGTGGCACAAGTCATTTACAATATAACACATGACATACATAGTATACACAATAATAATAAAATTATTATAAAATATTACTAATTATCACCAACAAAAATAAATAAAATAATGATGTGATAACAAGATATCAATCTTTGTTGAGATCATGGAAACTAAGGGGAAAAGGGAAATATTCAAACCTTCGCTTACCAAAAACTAATTATGCATCAAAACCATACCTTCAAGTTACAACTATATCTAGGTATGGAAAATTCTCCAACATGTAAAATTATTGAACAAACATCCAAACTACAAGGTCTAAATGTGTTGCTAATCAATTGCAAAGATTAGATTTGATGAAAAACAAATTGTTGAAGCATGTATACTCAACTAACTTTCTAAGGGCAAATACTTGTTGTTGTGACTACTCCTATACTTCTATGGCTACCACCTCAATTTGTTCTATTGGGTGAGCATTGTTTTGCTCCACAAGAATCTCCTATGTTGTAGCTCCTCCTTTCATTTCTTTAAGCATTATTGATTACACTTCATGTGTTTCTCCACTTGCATTTGCCTCAAATTGGTTTATGTTTGATGTTGTAAAACTATCTTTTAGAGTTACATAAGGTGATACATACACACATTTTGGGTAAACTTCCCTATATACGTTTTCAACTTCTTTTTGAAATTTGTCTTAAATTTGTTCTATGTTCATCAAACAACCCATGTACATATTTATGTAGAAGATCATGTACCAAATTCCACCAATCATTAATGTATAATGTTTTAAATTCCATGGAATTGTTTTTGGTTTCCAAGATAATATTATGCATGAGAAGATTGTCATAGTCTCACAATCTGTGCTTAAAAAATAAATGGTCCATAATTGTCAATGTGTCTATAATTGCCTATATACGCTTGGCATCATGGTGCCACCTTGCCAAGTGAAGAAGTTGCAAGGGCCGATTACAATGAAATAGATATGAAGGCTTTTGCATTGTTTTGTGAACATCTCATGGATGTCCAACTTGCACACATTCAATATTGTGACAATGTGAAAAGTGCGTGGGAGGTTATTTGCGGTGTGCATGAAACTAAGACAATTGGCAATAAATTGTTTTTTTAAAAAAGATTTTTCACCATCAAAATGCAAGAAGGAGATGACATATAAGCACATTAACATGGTGAAAACCCTTGTGGACCAACTACGTTCCATCAACGTGAACATTACGAATGAAAATGTTTACATGGTACTCCTCATGAGCCTTCCTCCATCCTTTGATAATTTAGTCATAAGCTTGGAGTCTATGTCCACAAAAGATGTAGACCTTCAATTCATTGTAGCAAGGTTACTTCACGAAGTGTCCAAAAAAAAAGAATGTGAGAGTTTCGAGACTACCACATTAGCAAACAAAATTCATAAGTCAAATGAAAAGCTTTGTTTATATTGTAAGAAACCTGGATATTTTTGTGATAAATTGTTTGAAGAAGAAAATGATGAAAAAGAAAAAATCAATCAAGCTTGTGAAGATCACGAATAAATGTTTATTGCCACATTAAGTGCCAATGATCATACCATGATTATTGTCGATTTTGGTGCAATGCAACACATGACATTCGAACAATAATGGTTTACCACGTATAAACGCATTTCCCCAAGGAGGGTGTTCATGGGCAATGACATTGTTTTGGAGGCCATTGATAAAGGGAACATCAAAGCCACAATGCAAGTGGGAGGTGAATTGTCACACGTAGCCATCACCCAAGTTCTTCATGTTCCAAAAATGAAGAAGAATATCATCTCCGTGAATAAACTCATTTTCGAAGGTTTCAAATTGGAGTTTCAAAAGGATGGTTATAAGGTCAACAATGCTCGAGGAGTTATTGTGGCGAAAACACAAAGGGACAAGAATTTGTACCTTCTTAATGTGAAGGTGCGCAAATACACGACACATTGCAATTTTTTTGGATGAAGGTGCGATACTTTGGCATGAAAGACTTAGCCATCTCAACATGACAAGCCTTAAGGAATTGAATGCCATGGTGGATGGCATGAATTTGAAAGAAGTGTCATTGCATCACATTTGTAAAGGGTGAATCAAAGGCAAACATCAAAGAACATCATTTCCCAAGGACAGAATAAGGAGGGCTTCACAACTTTTGGAGATTGTCCACCCCAATGTGTGCGGGCCAATGAAGATTACATCGCATGGTGGAGCGCAATACTTTTTCACTTTCATTGACGATTTCTCAAGGAAAATTCATGTTTATTTTTGAAGGCCAAAGGAAAAAAATTTGAAAAATTCAGAAAATACAAATATTTGGTGGAGAACAAAATTGGTCACAAAATCAAAATATGACTGTCACAACCCTAGCCTTGGGTTCGCGACCAAGGCAAAAGGGGTTGCAAGGTTGCGGGCCAAGAGGAAGCTCGGGAGTCACATCACATACTCCTGGGAGTGTAGGAAAGTGTGAAGGAGTGAACCTTCACACTCCCAAGGAAACTCCCACTTTGGGAGATGGAGTCCCGGTGGACTCCCAAAACTTCAGAGAGCAATTTCAAGGGTCAAAAATAAATGGCTTGTGACATTCTTTATATTATTGGAAAGATCTTAGAACGTAGATGTTTAAGATGGGCTTGCATTGCTCATTTGGACATCTAAAACATAATTTATGACCAAAAGAAGGGTCGGGAGTCAAATTGGCAATTTGACTCTCGACCACAAAAAGTTGGGAATCGACCCAATTTACTTGTCTACAGAGGGCGTGCAACATACCTGTGCAAAGCTCTCGATGAAAAATACAACTTTGCTTTAGATTGCATCTTAATCCGAGGTCTGCTCGCAAAGTTATCGGGCTCCAAAGTCACGGGAGTCCCAACTTAGGCAATTTCGGGACTCCCACTTGTGAGTCTTGGGACAAAAAGCCATTTGGATGTAGGCTCCGTGGCCAGCCACATAGTATACTATAAGGGGGAAGGTGGTGGCTTCCCCCAAGTCGAGGCTGTGGTGAGTCTTGTGTGTCTGTGTGCCCATGGCTTGTCCTAGCACCAAAAGTGTTCCAACTACGCACTAACCACCTTGTGTGGGGTTTGTGCAAGCCCATGTAAGTGAATGAAACTTGTCAACTCTTCCTAGTCCCATCCTGGAGCTCCAGCACACCCCTTTACCTTCAAAGTGCTGTGAACCAGGGAGCGTACCCCAACTCCTCCCTCTTCCGTGTGTTCTACTTGGACTCACATTTGAGTCCTTCAAGGAGTTGGAGTGCGTCAGTTACGATCCGCGACAACTGAGGATAATTTGTGTCTAAGAAGTTTTACGCATTTCTTGCAGAATGTGAAATTCAACGATAAACAAGTGCGCCCTATTCCTCACAACAAAATGGTGTTAGAAAATGTGCCAATATAACCATCATGGAATGTGCAAGAAGCATGATTTTTGCACAAGGGTTAGAACGTGAATTTTGGGGCGAAGTGGTGAACATGGCGATGTACATAAAAAATCAATGTCCAATCAAGGCTATTGATTCCAAGATCTTTCAGGAAGCATGGAGTGGTAGGAAACCCGATGTGTTTCATTTGAGAGTCTTTGGTTATAAAGTTTTTGCACATGTCTTCAATGATAAAAGGACCAAATTAAAGTCCAAGTCCATGCCTTATGTGTTTTTAGGATATTATGAAGGCACAAAAAATATCATTTGATGTGTGTAGAAACCAAAAGAATCATCAAAAATAGAGATGTTGTGTTCATTGAAGGGTCAAAAGAAATAGGTGGTGTGCTCCATCCCAAGGAAGTAGAAAATGTACATGTGCATGAAATTGTGAACAAAGAAGTTGAAGGAGAATAACCATTAACCTTTAGTCAACATACACCTTTGAATGAAACAACAATGGAAAGTGTGCAAAATGAATCCATGTCAAGTTCTTCATTGGAAGAAGAATTTTTGTTTTGAATGATAACCCATTTAATGAATCTTCACAACATGTGTTGAGGGAAAGACCTCAAAGGTAATGAGGGAATGGCTTTAGGATTCGTGGATCGCTACTAAAGAGGTGGAACGTTACAGTTTTGGAAGAGCCCCAAAATATGGAAAAAACATTGACATGTGAAAATTCCAAATAGTGGGAGTGCGCGATGCAAAAATAATATAATTCCCTCGTGGCAAAAAACACATGGACTTTGGTACCACTTCTTGCTGGTAGGAAACCTGTTTCTTGCAAATGGGTGTTCAAAATCAAATAAGGTGTGAATGGGGAAGTAGAGTGCAAATTGGTGGAGAGAGGTTTTACCCAAACCTATGGAGTGGATTACAACGAAACTTTTGCGCCCGTTGCAAAGTTTACATCTATTCGTTGTATTCTTGCATTGGCAGCCTTGGAAGACATGGAGATCCATCAAATGGACATGAAAATTACATTTCTTAATAACAAGCTTGAAGAGGAGATTTACATGGAGCAACCTCAAGGGTTTGTGCACAAAGGAGGTGAACATCTTGTGTGTAAGCTTAACAAGTCCTTGTATGGTTTGAAATAATTTCTAAGGGCATGGCATCAAAAGTTAGATGTGTTTGTCAAAAACATTAAATTTATGAAGAGTGAGGTCAATCGTAGTGTGTATGTTGCACAAGTGGGAAATGTGAAGTTTTTCATTATGGTCTATGTGGATGACTTCATTTTGGTGTGCAACAATCAAAACAAATTTTTGAAAATCAAAGAGGAGTATAAAAAGTTTGAAACAAAGGTCTTTGGGGAATTGCATTTATTTTTGGGGATGGAGGTGGAAAGGAATTGTGATGAAGAACTCCTATGCATCAAGCAAATCAAATACCTCAAGGAAATATTAAAACATTTTTGAATTGAGGAATGTAAGCCCATTGAAATTTCATTTGATCCCAAAGTGAAATTACAAAGGAGTGCGAATGGAAATGATGAATCGAAGGGATTCCCATATCAACAAATGGTCGGGTCCTTGATGTATGATGTGCTCCCAAGTCCCTTGTTGGATCCAAGTTGGGTCCAAATCAATCAAACAACGAAAATGTTTGGGACTCGGAGCACACTCCCAACTTCCAGCACTAAAAGCGGTAGAGGGGCATGCTAAAGTTCTGAGATTACACTAGGAAGAGGGACAAGCTTTACTTAGTTATTCGGACCTACATCAAACCAACCAACAAGTTGGTTAGTTCACATTCAGGAGCACTTTTAGTGCTAAGACAAGCCACGAGCGACCTTGGATTCACATGACTCACCACAGCCTGGACTCGGGGGAAGCCACCACCTTGCCCCATATAGTATTCTTTGCATTACTCCGCAACACCTACATCCAAATGGAATTTTTTCCTGAGACTCCCAAGGAGGAGTCCCGAAAATTATTGGAAATAATTTGAAAACAAGCAAGAAATGAAAGCTTCAAGGTTCATGAAATGGAATAATTGTATTAACTAACAAGAAGATTACAAAGGTTATATGCTTCAAATGCTACAATCACAAAAGTATGGCTTGCAACAACTACCAAAGGTTGAAGGTTCTATGTGCATTCAAAAACCATGAAAGGAGATAATGAAAGACAACTCAAAACCACTCCGTTATATACTATCTCTTAACCCTAAAGTAGCTGCCACTTAACCCTAACCTAGCTGTCGCCAAACCCTAACCCTAGCTGCCACCAAACCCTAACCCTAACCGTCACCAAACCTTAAGTAGTCTCCACTTCTAAACCCTAACCTAACTATTACAAGGATGTGAATACTATTCATCCTTTTGATGAATGTTTAACACATTCATCAACATTTGGGAATTAGAAACGAATAGTATTTCTAACACTCCCACTCTATGAAGTTTCTAATATGAACATGTTTATCAACTTATGATGTCGTTCTTTTGATAATGCCTTGGTAAGGACATCCGCCACCATGTGTTCTGTTGGACAATATTCAAATCAAACTTCTCCATTTTCAACTCATTCTCAAACAAAATGATGTTGTACATCAATGTGTTTTGTTCGTGCATGGTGAGTGGGATTCTTGGTCAATGATATCGCACCTTGATTGTCGCATCGAATCACCATCATTTTTTTTCTCCTCCACGTATCCTAAATCCATCATCAGTTTTGTTATCCATATGGCTTCTTTTGTGGCTTGCATGTTCGCCATGTATTTAGCCTCCGTGGTGGACAATGCTATTGTAGGGTGTCGTTTGCTACTCCAAGAAATGGCTCCCCTTCCGATCATGAAAATAAACCCTATGGTGGACCTCCTATCTTCAAGATCACCACCCCAATCTGCATCGCAATATCCAAGAACTTCCTTGGATGGTGTTGCACCAAATTGTAATTTCATTTGCAATGTACCTTGCAAATATTGAAAGATTCGTTTCACGGCCGTCCAATGCTCCATGTTAGGGTTCGCCATGTGTTGACTCAACACGCTTATTGAGTATGCCAAGTCGAGTCGTGTGCACAACATGGCATACATCAAAGACCCAACCGCTTGTTGATATGGAAATCCCTTTGATTCATCATTTCCATTCGCATTCCTTTGTAACTTCACCTTGGGATCCAATGGAACACTACTACATATTGTGCCTTTTTGTGAAGGGCTAAACGAAAAACTTGAAGGGTTTGCGAAGCAAAAACAAAAAACCTGAAGGGTTTGCAAAGCAAAAACAAAAAACCTGAAGGGTTTGCGAAGCAAAAACAAAAAACCTGAAGGGTTTGCGAAGCAAAAACAAAAAACCTGAAGGGTTTGCGAAGCAAAAATAATCTGCCATATTTGCGATGCAACACGCATTGCAACTTGTGGTGCACCACCCATCGCTAATTTATAATGTACCTTTAATCATCGCAGCACTTTTGCGACATATACAACAAACAAAACTTTGCGACCCGCTCAGTTTTCAACGATATTCCACACTTCGCAATGTTTAATCATACTCAAAACATCGCACATTTTACAATACACAAAGTATCGCTACAAACTTTGAGAGTCACAAGACATCGCAAGCTTGCGTTATTCGACGCCTCACATTTTGCATTTGAATATGTATCGCAAACCTCATCACAAATTTTTACAAAACTTTTCGGTGGTGGACGTATCGCAAGGTGCGATGTGCGTTAGTTCGCAAATTAGTGAAAGGGTTACTGGAGAAGGAAGTTTCGCAAAAGGTTTCACAATGTCATATGATTCCCAAAACGCCATAAAAAAATAAAATCTTTTAGACCAAATGGAAGCTATAAATCCACTTAACCATTATTATAATCTATTTTGCCTTAGTATACTGAGTGAAAATATCAGTAAAGTACGCATAGCAGTGCTCCTATTCTTAAAAATAAAATTACACAATGGAGCAGAATAAGCAGAAAATGACACGATGAATATTGTGCAATAATATAGAACCACAAGCCTCAATGGCAATTTGCATAAAAATAATGAGTAGTACATTATACGTGGTCATCATCCACCTCAGAGGTTGTAAACACAACCTCTGGTTTTTCACCTAAAATAGAACGGGACCGTGGCACATATGTGATAACAAGTGACCACTCTTTTGGGTTTGGGGGACAAGGAAGATAAAAACATTGTTCTACATGACTGGGAAAAGTAAATGGTTCTAAAGTTTGCCAATGAGATGGCTGATAACAGGTGGCAGATGTCTTTAACCGTGTGTGTCCGCACTCATCCTAAACTACAATGCAATTTGCACCAACAAGGTTCACTTTAAACCACTTGCACTTAAACACATACTCTTCAAACTTTGAATGTGCATCATAAGATACCACCAATATCTCTTCCAACTTTCCATAATGTGGCACAATATCTCGAACAATATTCCTGTCATGCCGACTGCTTCTAGAGTCCTGAATGAATTGCCCTTGAACTCCACAGTCAAAGGTGTAGCCCCTCTTTTCATCCAAAGTGGAAATCCTAAAATTATTATTGTGTAAGGCATTGTGAGTCAACAACTTATATGATAATAGAAACTTCATGCCCATAAAAATCATACTAGATGTCGCAACCCTAGCCTTGACTCAAGACCAAAGCAAGGGGGTTGCAAGGTGTGGACCTATAAGTAGACCCGGGAGTCATATCACATGCTCCCGGGAGTGCAAAGAGTGTGAGGGAGTGAACCCTCACACTCCCAAATGAACTCCCATGTTGGGAGTTGGTGAGAGTTGGAGTCCCAAAAGGACTCCCGAAACTTCAGAGAGCGTTTTGAGGGGTCAAAACTCCATTTCTGGTTGCGCTCTTTATATCAATGGAAATCTCTTGAAGTGTAGATGTCTAAAATGGGCTCGCATTACTCATTTGCACATCTGAAACACAAGTTATGGCCAAAAGAAGGCCCGGGAGTCGAACTCCCGGGAGTCCGCCAGTTTTGACTCCCGACCACTAAAAGTCGGGAATCGACCCGAAATACTTGGCTTCAGAGAACGTGCGACATACCGTTGGAAAGGTCTCGACGAGACCTACAGCTTTGCTTTAGACGACAACTCGATCGAAGGTCTGATCCAAAAGTTATGAGGCTTCAAAGTCGAGGGAGTCCAAAGTTGCGCGATTTCGGGACTCCCACGCGGGAGTCCTGGGACAAAAAGTCCATTTGGATGCCACCCCCGCAACGAGTCACAGAGTATACTATAGGGAGTAAGGTGGTGGCTTACTCCCAAGCCCGGGGTGTGGTGTGTCAAGGTGAGTCCGAGTTCACCCGTGGTTGTCCCAACACCAAAAGGACCCAAAATGAGTTCTAACCATTTTGTGTGGTTTCATGAAGGCCCGTGTGAGTGAATAAGCTTGTCAATTCTTCTTAGTCCCATCCCGGAGCTCCAACATGCCCCTCTACCCTTCTAAGTGTTGTGAGCTAGGGAGCGGCTCCAAGTTCCAACTGCTTCTGCATTGTCGCATACTTGGACCTTCAAGTGGGTCTACAAGGAACTTGGGAGCGCGTCACTAGAACATTCTAAAAAACTTGTTTGGAATGTGAAGATGAGTTAATATGCTTAATGAAATAGAAAAAATAAATACCTAAAATGTCTTCCTTATGTCCACATTGCTGAATGTGTTGTCACAACTCTCAGTGGTCTATGAACAATGGTGCGAACATCATTTGTGATCTCTGGAAAACATGTTATACTTTCTCCTTGTGCCAACAATTTATCCACTTCAGCCAACTTTTCTTTCATGTACTTATGAAACGTAGGAAAAATCCTTGATCTCCCACTCATACTTTTGGCATTCTCATAGAAGTTCTTCCACTCTTCCATGACATTGCTATTATTCAACATGAATGTGGTTAGCTGAATTAACTCTGTAGGTAATAACATACATGTTTTGATGGCACCAATCAAACGGTCTTCCTCCTCTTCTCTTTCCTCCATCCAGACATGAGGACATGATGGAGTTATAGTGGCCAAGATGTTGGTGTAATAAAACATGCTCTCTGTTGCCAAATGTCATGTTGCCATGCTTCCTTCCACTTGTGCATGGTTATAGACATAACCCTTTAATACTGCCATATATCTTTCAAGCTAATACATCCACCGACAATGCACAGGACCATCAATGGCTATCTCATCCACAAGGTGAATTAGTAAATGCACTTGACAATCAAAAAATGATGGAGGGAAGGCCTTTTCCAACTTGCATACCACCTCTGCTGCTATTACCCTTGTTCTTGGAATCTCCTTTACAAATAACTCTTTTGAGCATACCCATCTCAACAGATATCCTAATGACCAAAGAACATCTTGTACTTCTGCATTGGCTAAGCCTATTATTGCCACAGGCAATATGTGATGCAGTAAACGATGATAGTCATGTGTTTTGAGATACCTTGGCCACTTGTGGTCATTGTCCCTACCAAAAGCTTTTTGAAGATTAGCTCCATAACCTACAACAAGGTACCATAAAATTATACAAAAGTATTCTAAACATCCAACATATAGCATTTTATACTTCAAACTATTTTTCTAGTATAAGGCATACAGATTTAAATATAAATAAAAGCAACAAAGTATTTCTAATTCAACCCTTGTCATCAAAGTTCAAACCTGTAGGGAATCGCATCTCTCCTATGCGATTTTGAAAGTCTCTTCTTTCTTGTGTAGTAAGTGTCCATGGAGCTGATGGTCGTTGCTCAATACCTGTGTTAGGATCAACAATAATCCACACATTGGGATGCCTCTCAAAATCCTCACAGGCCTCCCTAAAATTACTGTCCTTCTCTCCATAGAGCTATTTTATGATAGCCTTTCCCACATTTCCTTCAATGTGCATGGGGTCTAAGAGATGACGTATTTTCAGCTCACCCCAGTAGGGCAAGCTGTTGAGTATACCCCACCTTGTCAATCCACTACCTTCAAACACCATAGAATCATTTGGGTCAATAACTTTATTGGCCACATCCCTCCAATATGCAAAAATGGTAGCTTTTGGAATATCACATTCATCACCATAAGGCATGTCAAAAGATGAAAATAAAAGTGGGTCTGATCTCATATCATGTCCTAGTGGAAGAAACTTTGTATGGCCAAGGTAAACAATTTTGCGAAGATGGCTTGAGTATTTAGCCATGTCCTCCAAACTTGGGCCACATGTAGAGCAAGCCTTGTAGCCTTGAGTTTGCAGCCCACTTACAAAACCAAACCCTGATTGTAGAAGAACTGAATATTAGAACAACAAATAATCACAAAACAGAATTTTAAAAAAAAAAAAAGGCATGTGCATGATTTCTTACCAGGATAATCATGCATTGTCCACATGCAAATTGCCCTCAACTTGAAGACACGTGGTATTCCTCTAGTGGTCTTCCTCCCATCATATGCCCATACTCCATCCCACAGCGTTTTGAGCTCATCGACCACTAGTGCTAAGTAGGTGTCTATGTTTTTCACCTTACTTGGCCCTGGGATAATAAGAGAAAGCAGCAAAAATCCTTTTTTCATAGACAACCACGGAGGAAGGTTGTAATTCATGACAATAATTGGCCAAACAGAGGTAGGTTGTCCCTTTCCCTAAATGAATGTGGACTAACACCATTTGATGCTAACCCCAACCTCACATGCCTAGGGTCACGTTCAAACTCTGGCCATGTTAACTCCACATGCTTGTGAGCATGAGAGTCAACCGGTAACCTCATAACACCAAGCTCTGATCGATGTTTCTTATGCTAGACCATTAACTCGGCCAAGTTTGTACATTGATACATGTGCAACAAGCGAGGAATAATGGGAAACCACCTTATTAATTTCCTGGGCACCTTCTCTGTAAGCATGTGAAGATCATATCGAGCCTCTTCACATGTACTGCACTCCGTTAAATGGGCATTGTTCCCATGAAATAACATGCAGTCGTTAACACATGCATGGACAATTTGATATTCCATGCCTATGGAGGATAAGATCTTTTTAGCCTCCTTCCAAGATCCTGGCAAAACATTTTCCTTAGGCAGCAAGAGGCTATGACAAAATTGGAAAATGTCCGACAACATAGTATTGCTTGCCTTGTGTTTTGCTTGGATGTTTAACAACCCGAGTATGGTTGCTAAATGGCTTAACCTTACACCTTGAAAAATAGGTGTTTGAGCATGTGCCTCCGCCTCTTGCCACTACCGTTGTCCTTGGGCAGTATGTTGATGACATGGATCATTTGCATTGGCTCCTTCATCATGTGGGTTGCCAAACATATCATCAACTATGTCAAGTCCAAACCAGTCAACCATGAAGTCATCCATCGCTTGTTCTTGGTTTGCAGGCAGTGGTGTTTCCTAAACTGGTTGAAAGACACCTTCATCATGAGTAGACAAGTCATTTGATGAAGAATGAGTTGATGAAAAGTCTGATTTGTGTGGCATGCCCATTTCTCGATATGTTGCTTTCAACCTCCGTGGTAGCATGTCTTCAGAAGGCCGATTTTATGCAATACCAAATCTAGAAGATCTTAACTATATACCAAGCATAGTTGCATATTACATTATAAATAAAAAATGCCAAAATGCATGTATATAGATACGGTATGTTATGTCTTAACCAAAGTACATAGTTCAGAAATGGTGGAATCTTAATTCCACTCATAGTGTGTAAACAACTCATCTCCTAATCTGATGGTCCTAGTAGCTATAACCAGGCAATGGTCTTCATGATAAGTTTGGCCATATGGTGCTGGAGGAGGTCCCTCAACAAAAACCCATTCATAATTAGCCCTACCCTTAGGCTGAGTCCCCACTGTACTATTGATGAAACCAGCAATGTTTCCAGAACGTATGGGGTCTCCATCTATCACCCTCCCATCACTATGCCTCCTAGTGCTACCAGCAAAGGTGTCCATCTCAAGAGCAAAGGTCTTCCACTTAGGATGTTGTGTGAGGATCATGTTCCAATGTCTTCTCTTATAGATAGGCCCACCATAAGGGAACAAAGTAGGACCCTCTCTACGACAACTAACTAAATCCTCTACAATGATGTCCTCGCAAGCATATACTCCATAGCCATGCCTCTCTCCAAGTGTAGAGGTCTTAACAATCCATCGTCTACCCCAAACCACAACCTCCTCATCATAGGGCAAACTATCAAGCAACCCAAGAACTGCAGGGTTCCATGATTGGATAATATTGGCACATTTGCCAGTGAACTCACACATACCCCATCTGCCCTCAACAATAGTCCTAGCATGACCCTCACTTGGACGTTGTGCTTTGGATCGTTGTCTAACGGAGGGCACACATGGCCTTGCTTCATGATGTGGCTTACTGGCCTCATGAGAGGTACCAATCCCTACAACAAATGCCTGTGAAAGTGCATTTCCTATGGCAGTTAAAACCCCTTGTGATAGAACATAGGGTGGTGGTGTCATACAAGAACCCTATCACATTCAAAAAACCACAACAAACCATGGAAGTGAAAATAATTTCAAAGAAGATTTCATGAAAAATAACATGTATCAAAGAAGAAAAATGACAATGGTAAAATGATCCACTTACCACATGAGATGAAGAAGCTCTTGGGGGAAGACCACGATGATGCCCAAATCGCTGAATGTGTTGAGCACAAACATATGACTTTTGTGAAATCTGACCAACGCACTTGGTGCATTGGCAAAGCTGCCGAGGTGGACCACGAAGAGAATGAGACACCTCTGCTTGGGTATGAACTGATGTGCCTTCATGTGAGGAGGATGAGTCACTAGTGGAGACAACAAAGGAGGAAGACATATCATCTATCACATTAATAAGGCACAAATGTAAGGCAAATACCAAATTAAACTTTAAAAAATCATGTGATACAACAATATAAACCCTTGACTACTGATAAATTGAGACTACCTAAACTAAAAAGAAATGCATACCTGCATCCAATGTGGGCTCAACAATGCCTATAGGACTGGTTGCCCGAAACCCTTTGGCATATGCAAAAAAAACAACAAAATGTTAAAGCCAGAATAAATTAAACCTTTGCGAACCCCTTGCGAACCCCCCACCATCGCATCCCTCTTTGCATCTGCATACGTTACTTAAACCAAAGCCCTAAACCCTTTAACTTCCTCCTACATTAGTGAAGTGCCCGACTTCGCAACCCTCTAACTTTGCGAAACTAACAACATTTTAAAGACCAAAACCCAAAACTAAAGAAAATTTTAATTATTTTACTTTGGAGTATACCTAATTTATGGATTTGCTTGAGCAAGAGTTCTCTTTGTTTTCGTTGGTGTGATCTGGACCGTCCAAATTTTGACCGTCCATTGTGAAATCTAATCCGACGTTCCAGATTCCGAAGCGTGTTTGATCTGACGGTCCAAAATGTGACCCTTGTTGTGTGTCTTCTTGTTCCTTATCCTTTCCCCGTCACTTCGCAGCTGTAGCTTTTGCCGTTGTCGTCATCGTTAGAGGAGGAGGACACTCCTAGAAATTTTGTCATATGCAACCGCCATGTTTGCAACTGGGATGCAACTGCTTGTCGCATGCAACTATTTATGCAACTGTAATGGATTTTAGGGTGTGTATGCAACTATGGTACAACTATGATGGCCTTCATCCCAACCTTTGGATGATTTCTGTGTATAATTACTATCGTATATATACCTTTGGATGTATTCTATCGTATATATTTGATATGCATATACTTATAGTTGCATGTGTAACCAAAATAGGCCAATCATGGTCTTTTAGTAAGCTAGGCACACATTTTTTGTAGGCATGTCTAGGATTAGGGTTGCCTACAAATGACAATCCCATTGATAAGGTTTAGGATATAGGTGAAAAATAACCTAATCTATTTTGCCACACCTAAAATAGTGTATCTATCCCCAACTTTTAATAGCTTGCTCCACAAACATTTAGAAGACAATTGACAATGGAAGATATCAATTTTACTTACAATAGTTTATCACTTGATGAAGCAAAACAATGTATATGTGTATTCAACAAGAAGGTCCAATTAATCCCCTCAAGATTACAATATGTGGGTTTGAGGGTTTAAATAATCTATTTTATTCCAACAATTATCCAGTACAAGTGAGGGTCTTATGGCACATATACACCTTATAGTCCATGTAATGCATGAGTTGGTTCCAAAGTTAGCCCTGATAGTCCTGATGGGTAGACATGTGAATAAGATATTGTCATTCATCGTTTGTGAATATTGACAAAATGGTTTCATTACCCCAATCCATAAACTCCAACTCAATTGTAAAACAATTTAATAGGTCTACTTTTGACACACTTGGTTGAGAAATTTCAATTCAGACTAGAAGAGACCATGAATGCAGTAAGGCGAGAGGAAAGCATGATATATGGAAAACAGGGGGACCAAAAAAAACCCTAACCTAATACATAAATGTTTTCAAACACAATTGGAGAACGTGGGAGAGTGTCGTGGTCTTCGGTGTTTGTTTCGAGCTTCTCAACGGAACCTTAAACCTCAACATTGGAAACCCTAATGGGATTTCCTTCACTCTTCTCTTGGTTATGCACAATTTCTCGTTTGCAGAGCCCTTTTTGCTTGCTTGTTACTTTTCTAGACTAAGAACTACTTAGGTTTGGCTCGTTTGGTGTTTTTGGGAGAGTTCTAGGATGGTGAGAAACTAGTTAGAGTAGTAGTACCAGATATTGTTCATGAGTTTTGGAGGAGGACGGGGTGGAGAAGTGCAGAGAGAAGAGGCTTCTTTTTGTCTCTGTTTTAGTAGAAGAGCATGGCATGAGCTTCTTCTTGGTGTCATCAAGACCTTTAGGAAAGGATAGACAGTTTCCATGGCCTAAGGATTTGAACTGTGCTTGGAAGGTGTTTGGACAGTGCACTTTCATGTTTATGATTTGATCATTCTGTTCAATTTCTCTTTAGTTTGTGGCTCTAGCGAGGTCTTTTACTGAAAGGCATGCGTTTGAGCTTTAATCCTTTTTTAGTGGTCAGACTTCAGGGTAAAATCTAACAGTGAAGCTCTCTTAATAAATTCTTTGCCAGGTCTTTTCGAGAGGAGGCCAAAAATGGGGCAGCTCCAATGGCAGTAGAGCCTGGGAGCTTGATGGCTGCTATCCTTCAACATGAACAAGATGTTTTTTCGTACACAGCTGCAGGTATGTTTGTTGTGGTGGACCATTTTTTGCTGTTGGAGAATGGTAGTGGCACAAGTGGTATTCTCTCCAACCTCCAAGTCTCTATATAATAGGGTTTTGGAACTAAAATGTCAGAGGTTGGTGTAAAACTTGGTTGTCACAGGAATGGGTTTTTGGAGTGCAGTGCTCAATCATGAATGTAAATAATAGTCCACGAGTAGTGGTTGAAAAGCTTATTCCATTTTGAAGTGTATTGTTTTTCCGTTTTGTCAATCAGGACGTTTCAAGCGAGGAGGTTGGCAGAGTTCCACTGTTGAAAAACAGAGTATTGTGGCAGTTCATCAGGCCAGTCTTGGTGGTCCTAGCCACCAAGTTGCTCATCAAGGATCATGGGCCCTGAGTTCGTCACTTATGGTA
The DNA here is from genome assembly GCA_963920785.1 of Sphagnum contortum. Classification (NCBI taxonomy): domain Eukaryota; kingdom Viridiplantae; phylum Streptophyta; class Sphagnopsida; order Sphagnales; family Sphagnaceae; genus Sphagnum; species Sphagnum contortum. Next base: position 15,638,200 of record OY987279.1, on the reverse strand, counting down.
TGTTTCAGACATTGTTGAATGTGAAGTCCACCATCAAGTGGTATCTTAGTAGGGTTTGTTCCGGAACAAGAGGAGATGTTGTCACATTTTAGAGTCTTTTTCAAGTAATCTGTGGGGAATCTTTATTGTGTTCACTTTACTGAGACTGTGGCAGATATGATTCTTGTACGATTCTCCAACTACAATGAAAGTTACTGGGATCAAGAGGAAGGAAGCCACTGGGACAAAAGTGGAGAGATAACATATGTCGAAACCCTAGCCTTGGCTCAAGACCAAGGCAAGGGGGTTGCAAGGTGTGGACCTAATAGTAGACCCGGGAGTCACATCGCATGTTCCCGGGAGAGTAATCGTGAGAGAGAAAAACTCTGAGTGTCAATGAGGACATTGACCTCTTCTTCTAGTGAGGGAGAATGTCGCAACCCTAGCCTTTGGCTTGCGACCAAGACAAGGGGGTTGCAAGGTTGCGGGCCTATAAGTAGACCCGGGAGTCATATCACATGCTCCCGGGAGTGCAAAGAGTGTGAGGGAGTGAACCCTCACACTCCCAAATGAACTCCCATGTTGGGAGTTGGTGAGAGTTGGAGTCCCAAAAGGACTCCCGAAACTTCAGAGAGCGTTTTGAGGGGTCAAAACTCCATTTCTGGTTGCGCTCTTTATAACAATGCAAAGCTCTTAAAGTTTAGATGTCTAAAATGGGCTCGCATTGCTCATTTGCACATCTGAAACACAAGTTATGGCCAAAAGAAGGCCCGGGAGTCGAACTCCCGGGAGTCCGCCAGTTTTGACTCCCGACCACTAAAAGTCGGGAATCGACCCGAAATACTTGGCTTCAGAGAACGTGCGACATACCGTTGGAAAGGTCTTGACGAGACCTATAGCTTTGCTTCAGACGACAACTCGATTGGAGGTCTGCTCCAAACGTTATGAGGTTTCAAAGTCGAGGGAGTCCAAAGTTGCGCGATTTCGGGACTCCCACGCGGGAGTCCTGGGACAAAAAGTCCATTTGGATGCCACCCCCGCGACGAGTCACAGAGTATACTATAGGGAGTAAGGTGGTGGCTTACTCCCAAGCTCGGGGTGTGGTGTGTCAAGGTGAGTCCGAGTTCACCCGTGGCTGTCCCAACACCAAAAGGACCCAAAATGAGTTCTAACCACTTTGTCGCAACCCTAGCTTTGGGCTCGCGACCAAGGCAAGGGGTTGCAAGGTTGCGGGAGTCAAGAGGAAAGAAGCCCGGGAGTCAAAAGGAAGGAAGCCTAGGAGCAAAGGCAAAGGCATCGAAAGGGTGCGGGCCAAGAGGAGGAAGCCCGGGAGTCATCACATACTGCCGAGAGTCTAAGGAAGTGCGAGGGAGTGAGCACTCACACTCCCAAGGTAACTCCCAAGTTGGGAGAGGGAGTCCTGGTGGACTCCCGAAACTTTAGAGTGTGAGTTGAAGGGTCAAATCTCAATGGATTGTTGCGTTCTTGGTACTGTTGGAAAGCTCTTGAAACTTAGATGTCTGAAATGGGCTCGCATTGCTCATTTGGACATCTGAAAGGCAAGTTATGGGCAAACGAAGGGCCGGGAGTCAAATTGGCAATTTGACTCCCGACCACTAAAAGTCGGGAATCGAGGTCTTCCCGAGATCCGATTTGAGAGTGCGACACGGCGTTGCAAAGCTCTCGACGAGGGCTACAACTTTGCTTCAGACTGCGTGGCGATCGAACTCTACAGTCGGGAGATATCGGCGTCCAAAGTCCCGGGACTCCAACCCGTAACAATTTCGAGACTCCCACGCGGGAGTCCTGGGAAAAATAGCCATTTGGATGCCACCTCCGTGAGGAACTGCAGAGTATACTATAAGGGGGAAGGTGGTGGCTTCCCCCAAGTCCGGGCCGTGGTGAGTCTTGTGTGTCCGTGTTGCCCGTGGCTCGTCCTAGCACCAAAGGTGCTTTAACTACGCACTAACCACTTTGTGTGGGTTTTGTGCAGGCCCGTGTGAGTGAATAAGCTTGTCACATCTTCCTAGTCCTATCCCGGAGCTCCAACACGCCCCTCTACCCCTCCAAGTGTTGTGAGCTAGGGAGCGGCTCCAAGTTCCAACTCCTTCCGCATTGCCGCATACTTGGACCCTCAAGTGGGTCTACAAGGAATTTGGGAGCGCGTCAACATAACAAAAAAGTTGCATCAGATCTTTTTAGTCCTATGAAGTTTAACCAGTGTATAATTCTCCTTGATGCTTTTGTTGATGACTTGGAAATTGTCACTTATTGGGTGTCTATGCATTTTCTGATGAACTTGAGCAATGTTGGGAATTGTGATGACTGCAATTGGAAATGGCACTTAAAAGCATCCATATATATATTAAGAGCATCCAGAGTATCCAGAGTAGGCTGAAACTTAGAGGGTTGGAGAGCTTGTGTTCACTATCATCTTTGTTTGTCTATGTAGTCACAGATACAATTGTGAGTGGATTGTGCGAGTTACTTGACGAAATTTTTGAAAGGATAGAGGCTCTAAGTAAAGATGAGGGAGAGGAAGCAGGCACCTTTTTATCCCTACCTGAAATCAGATCCATTGCAGAGGATGTTGTCAAGTTGAGGAGATCAGAACCTGCTGGATTAGTTGTCTGTGCAAAACAAGGAGGAGCAATAGCCTACAACCCTGGAGAGAGCACAGAACATGATTTAGCTGGCGATGGAGAGACTAGAGGAGGAGTTCCGCCACTTGCTTGCACAGAACAGTCGATTTGTGGACCCGGATTGGCTCTTTGACTCCATGGCAATGGCTGGATTGTTTAGAAGCTCTTTCGATGACGATCATCATCATACTGTAGATGATGCCACAGCAACATCGGAAATCAACTCCTTCGGGGAGGAAGATGCCGCCAGAGATGAAGATGAAGACGTTCTCCCAAAGGCAAGACCTAGAGAAATTGTGCCGACTATAGTGGATTTGGTGCATCATGAAGTTGTAATGGACCTTGGTAACATAGCCCAACGAATGATTGCCACAAATCACTAGCTTGAGTGTTGTCAGTGTATGTGAATTGTAGGAAGGCTGTGCTGGAGGACAGTTTGTATGGACTTGGGGTGGAGAAGCTCAACATTAAAGAGGTCTAGAAGATGCCTTGGGATATCTTGGAGGACACCATCCGAAAGTGGATCTAGGCAATGAAAGTGGGAGCTTTGGTGCTATTTGCAAGTGAGAAACTGCTATGTGAACAGGTTTTTCTCATCATCTTTCACACTAATAGTCTTAGCTTTTTTGCCTCCACAAGACCCAATGTAAATAACCATATTTCAGCTGACTCACTTTCAGTATCACCCAGCTTTGCAACCCAGTCATTGCTATGACACCTACTATAAAGTTGGTTGCTTACTGATCCTTAAGGTTTGCTTTTGCACCCATGTCAACATTTTCAGGAATTTAAGTAAACTGACCTTCTCTCATATGGGTGCTTGGACGCTCAAGCAACCATATGATTTCCTTCTGTATTTGTCAACCCTGTGTTCCTGAGAGAAGGTCGGGTTTGCTTGATCATCTAACTCTCTTCTTCAGTGTGTCCTTCTCTATAGAGTTAGACATTTTTTTATTTATTGCCAATGTACACCTCTTGACAGGCTCTATGGCATTATAGACCGTTCAATCAGTGTTGATCGCGATCTGTATGGGCCAATTGGCATGGGCTGTATGACATTACAAATTGTTCGATCAATGTTGATCGTGGTCTGTACGGGCCAATTAACATTCAGGAGGTGTTCACCTTCGATTCTTAAAAAACAAAACCTCATGAACCTGTCATCTTAAATTTCTCACCGTTTGTATGATTTCCCTTTGTATTTGTCAACCTTGTGTTCTTGAGAGAAGGTCAGGTTTGCTTGATCATCTAACTATCTGTTTCATCATGTCCTTTTCTATAGAGTGTGGCATGTTTGATGTACACCTCTTGACGAATTCTATGACATTACAGACCGTTCGATCAATGTTGATCGCGGTCTGTATGGGCCAATTGGCATTCAGGAGGTGTTCACCTTCGATTTTTAAAAAACAAAACCTCGTGAACCTGTCATCTTAAATTTCTCACCATTTGTATGATTTCCCTTTGTATTTGTCAACCCTGTGTTATTGAGAGAAGGTCGAATTTGCTTGATCATCTAACTCTCGACTTCAATGTGTCCTTCTCTACAGAATGTGGCATGTTTTTTATTTATCGTCGATGTACACCTCCTGACGGGCTCTATGGCATGACAGACCGTTCGATCAGTGTTGATCGTGGTCTGTACAGGCCAATTGGCATGGGCTATATGGCATTATAGACCGTTCGATCAGTGTTGATCGTGGTCTGTACGGGCCAATTGGCATTCAGGAGGTGTTCACCTTCGATTTTTAAAAAACAAAACCTCATGAACCTGTCATCTTAAATTTCTCACCGTTTATATGATTTCCCTTTGGTAAAAGTATCGAGGAATGGCTAAGTTGTTCTTTTTCTTTCGAAATTATAGTAGAAATTTGTGCTATGATAGCCGTCCTCATGGATTCGGCATCCTAGGTGAACTATTTTTTTTAATCGTAATTACAGTGCAGGAATGTGTAATAATTCTTTTGAACAATGTCAGAGGTGTGCACTCAATGATATATTTAAGTCACACATAAATATAGACTTAATTAATATGAAATGTAAAAATCAATTAGATATTTCCTCGAAGTTCAATATAGTAAATGAATATGTTTTGTGCAGGTATAAATGGCATCACCCTATTGTGTTAATAGACCATAGTTTTGAAGGGTTGATGTCGAAAAACTTTGTTTTTATACTTTTTTTCCCCCCTTCCTTTGGCAAAGCTGCTATACGAAGTAAAAACAACAAGCTTAAGGAAAAAAAAGGTGTTTGAGATTGGGTGTAAATTAGGACTCATGATTTTGGTGATGATGATGATAATAGGTGTAGTCACATGTCATCAAAGTAAACACTTCAAGAAGGTTTTAAAAATGAACTTAGAATATTCAAGATTTTTTAATTGCACTAAAATTGGAGTTGTATCTCTGTTGCCAACTAAGTTTTACAGTAAGCATTGATGATAAGGAAATTTTTTAATTTACATAATAAAAATGTGAGGATGTTTTTTAAAAGTTTATAATTATTATTTTTTTCTCAAAGTTTGTTTATACTTGTTCATTACTATTCAATGAATGTCTTTTACAAAGTTAAGAAAATGATAAAAGAATAAAAGAAAATATACTAACACAAATTGAAAAAAATAAGAAAATGATAGATAGAAACTAGATAAATAAAAAGAAACAAAGAAAAGAAGAGGTAAAATTAAGAAATACGATAGAAAAAGATAAGAAACATTGAGTAAGGAAAAAAATGAAAAAGGAAAAAAAAGAAGGATTAAGGAAAAAGAGGGGAGGATGGAAATAAGGGGAAAAAATGCCTTTAAAAAATCAGAAAAAATAGATTTAAAAAAATACAAAAAGATAAATGAGAAGGAAAAATTTAAAGTGGAATAGCGTATTAAGTAGATGGTAGTAATGACATCTGAAAAGAAATAAAAAACACTAATGAATTAAAACCCATGAGTGCCTAGTATTTTGGAAATAACCACTTTCAACCAACCCCTCCCCCCATAATGAATTTATATAAAAAAAAAACCTACATTAGCGAAGCGCCCGACTTCGCAACCCTCTAACTTTGCAAAACTAACAACATTGCATGGCCTTTGCGATGCAGGTTACATCACAAGTGTCGCAACCCCACTTGGCCAAGTTAGGGTTGCGACAGATGTCCATATGAAACCATTCAGATCTAAAGGTGAGCTCAATCCTAGCTTGCATAGCAGGGTCATTGACCGGCCGAGGGGCCCTGATGGCCTTCTAGGTGGCCATGTCGACTTCGATGGTGGCCACCCAGGCTTGCGAGAGGACTTTGTCGATGGAGTAGCAATCGTCGAAGTGCTTATGGCATCTCTCGGACCAAAGGATGAAGGTGCGTAAAATGTTAAGCGGCTACCTGAGGTAAGTGTATCCTCCTGGGTGGTAAGCATGTAGGCCCAGGGGGTCTTCTTCGTGCTCGATGGAGGCCTTGCCCAGCAAAGCGAAGGGCCAGTTGAAGGTGACGTCTTCAGGGGCTTTCCATTCCTCCCACATTTTTTTGAAAGCGCCCCAGGCGCGTTGCGCTAGGGGGGCAATCCAGTAGACAGTGTTGGGGGGACCTGGGAGCCCCTGAGTTGCAAGTTGTGCAGGTGGGAGAGATTCCCATCACCTGTAGCCAGGTGCCAGTTGGGAGGCCCTGATTGAGGGTTAGCCAAATCAGAGTGCCAACTTTCTTGGGTCGGGAGTTGTGCCAAATTCTGGCAATCACTTGGGAAATTGAAGAATTTCTAAGGTTAAGGTTGTCGATGAATGTGATGATTCCCGAGGAGCGCAAGGAGCTCTTTACGTTCTTGTATCCCCTTTTGGCCGTGTATCCAAAGAAAGGGGCCTCGCCCAGTGGGTGTACTTCTTTCTAGTGCCACTCCCCTGGGTCCCAGGGGAGGTTTATTGTCGCAACCCTAGCTTTGGGCTCGCGACCAAGGCAAGGGGTTGCAAGGAAGCCTGGTAGTCAAAAGGAAGGAAGCCCGGGAGTAAGGGCAAAGGCATTGGAAGGGTGCGGGCCAAGAGGAGGAAGCCCGGGAGCAAGGGCAAAGGCATTGGAAGGGTGCGGGCCAAGAGGAGGAAGCCCGGAAGTCATCACATACTCCCGGGAGTCTAAGGAAGTGCGAGGGAGTGTGAGGGAATGAGCACTCACATTCCCAAGGCAACTCCCAAGTTGGGAGAGGGAGTCCCGATGGACTCCCGAAACTTCAGAGTGCGAGTTGAAGGGTCAAATCTCAATGGATTGTTGCGATCTTGGTATCGTTGGAAAGCTCTTGAAACGTAGATGTCTAAAATGCGCTCGTATTGCTCATTTAAACATCTGAAATGCAAGTTATGGCCAAAAGAAGGGCCGGGAGTCAAACTGGCAATTTGACTCCCGACCACTAAAAGTCGGGAATCGAGGTCTTCCCGAGATCCGGTTTGAGAGTGCGACACGGCGTTGCAAAGCTCTGGACGAGGGCTACAACTTTGCTTCAGACTGCGTCATGATCGGACTCTGCAGTCGGGAGATATCGGCGTCCAAAGTCCCGGGACTCCAACCCGGGTTGATTTCGGGACTCCCACGCGGGAGTCCCGGGAAAAATAGCCATTTGGATGCCACCTCCGTGGAGAGCTGCAGAGTATACTATAAGGGGGAAGGTGGTGGCTTCCCCCAAGTCCGGGCCGTGGTGAGTCTTGTGTGTCCGTGTTGCCCGTGGCTCGTGTTAGCACCAAAGGTGCTCTAACTATGCACTAACCACTTTGTGTGGGTTGTGTGCAGGCCTGTGTGAATGAATAAGCTTGTCAATTCTTCCTAGTCCCATCCCGGAGCTCCAACACGCCCCTCTACCCCTCCGAGTGTTGTGAGCTAGGGAGCGGCTCCAAGTTCCAACTCCTTCCGCATTGCCGCATACTTGGACCCTCAAGTGGGTCCACAAGGAACTTGGGAGCGCGTCATTTGTGATGATGCTAGATTCAAAGATCTAATATGTTTTGTTTCTCTGGTTAGCAAGTGGAGGGTTGGTGGCGACTTTGAGAGACGCTCCATGTTTCTCACGTGACAAGACCCTGATCAGGGATAAATTGTCTGGGTGGATGGTGAGTTTTTGAAAGTTCGTTGCTCGGATCTGTTCGCTGCTAGCTATTCTTCTGAATTCTAACACTAATACCTTGTCCACAAGCGCCTCGAGAATGTAGTATACCCATTCTAGGGGGGTACCCGAACTGGGAGTACTTACCGAGTCCCCTGGCTGCACACAGGGGTTGAAAGAGTCTGGCCTCCAGGGGATGCTCCCAATGATCATGTCTTTGGAGGACCTGTTGGATGCGTGGAAGTGCATTTTCAGGTCTAAGAGGTTCTTCCAATCCTGAGTATCGCCATTCCAGATATCCTTGATTCTGGTGTGTCCGGCCTGCGCGAAGGCGCAACCTTCGCTGTGGTCGTTGACTCCAAGGGGTTCTCCCCTTACATTGGTGAGAGATGGATTGCTGAAGATAGGTTGTTTCATCAGTTCTGCCAGATTTGATGGCTCCTTCTTGGCGAGGCCAGGGCGAATGCTCATCCAAGCCCCCAGAATGCTCTTCCACATTGAGCAAGGCGCTCTTTTTAACTTGGGCGCAGCGAAAATCTAGTGGATGTCTGTAGTGTCGGGCCCTTTCCCGTGAACAGGGAACCTGGTTTGATCAGCGTGGTGCCTGATTAATTCCTTCCAAGGTTCCCCTCCGGGTGCAAGACCCCTGACTAGAAGTTTCGCGAGGAGGGCTTCCGATTGCAATTTGGGGTCGATTATGCCTAGTCCGCCTTTAGCAATGGGCAGGGTGAGGGTGTCCCATTTCACCTTGGCCCGGGTGGGTGCGGCTTCCCCCCCCCCCAAAATAAAGTTCCTTACGACTCCGCACACCTGGCTGCACATGCTAGGATTAGGGTTCCAGCATGCGGTCAAGTACCAAGTAGAGGCCAGTAGCACCTGGTTGGCGACTAGTACCCTACCCATGAGGGAGAAGTTGCTGTGGCTCCAGCATATCAGCTTCCCTTTTAGTGCACTCAACATCATGTTGAAGTTTGCCTCTGTTGGGAGGTGAAATCTGACTTGAACCCCTAGGTATCTGATGCCCTCGCCTCTAGGGACCCATTTAAGGCCGACTTCCTGCCCCCAGTCCGAGATTCTCTCTCTCCTGCTCGCCCATATGGCGGAGGATTTATTCCAGTTGATCCTGGCCCCTGAGGCCTTACAGAAGACTTCAAGTACACCCTGGGCCCTGTCGAGGTTTTCCTGGTCGCCTTTGAGGTACAATGTTGTGTCATCGGCAAAGGTTTGGTCCTTGATTCTGCCCCCCTTGGGCAGCGTCAGGCCCTCAATCCCGTGCCTAAGATCTGCCAGCATGTACCTTAGGATGTTGGTTGCGATAATGAAGAGACAAGGTGCTAGCAAGCAGCCCTGCCTAATTGATCTAGCGAGCTGAAAGGTTGGTCCTACCACACCGTTGACCTTGATTGTTGAGGACGCCTCCCGGTACAAGGTGCGGACCCATTTTATCCAGGTGTTGCTGAATCCGATGTGGTCCATGGCGAAGAAAAGAAAACTCCATTCTATTCTGTCGAAGGCCTTTCCAAAGTCCAAGAGGAGGAGCACCAAGTCCTGGTTGCTCTCCTCGGCCTAGCTTAGAGAGTCTTGGGCCATGAAGACGTTGTCTAGAATACTCCTGCCTTCCACAAATCATGTCTGGTTCGGTCTGATTATGCTTGGGAGGAAGGTTTGCAGCCTTCCCACGAGCGCCTTGGCAAGAATTTTGTAGATGCATCCCAACAGGGTGATCGGTCTCTAATTTCTCAACTTGGAGCGATCTCCTGTTTTTGGGATTAGGGTGATTGAACCCCTATTGATGAAAGCCGAAGCCTCGCTTGAGTTCAACATGGCCGTGTATGCCATGAGGAGTGAAGGTGCCACCTCATTGACGCAAGATTGGAAGAATTCGATGGGAATTCTATCCTGTCCGGGTGCTTTGTTTTTGGGCAGTGCAAGAATCGCCTTGACAACCTCCTCTAGCGTGAGGCTCTGGGTGAGGGAGGCATTGGTTTCCACCAAGACTCTCGCCGGGACACTGTCCCAATAGGAGGCTTGGGCTTCCTGGGTCCTAGGGAGGTGGGCTTTCGAGGTATAGAGTTTGGTGTAGAAATCGGTGATGTGATTAGTGAGGTCAGTTTGCCTTCTGATCGGCCCGTTGTCAGTGACCAGTTCCCTCATCAGGGTCTTCTTTTGCCCTACCCGATGAAAGTCAAAGAAGGTTTTGGAACAGGTGTTGCCATACCTAAACCAGTTCGAAGAGGAGAGGTGTTGGTTGCGCGCCACCTGATTTTGAAAATTTTCTGCCAGCTTGGCTTGTGAGTCGGACAGGACGCCCTTCACTTCCTTGTTGGTCGAGTTGTTTTGAAGCTGAATTTCCGCGAGTTGAACTCTTTTTGTGTTCATTCTGATCGTGGCTCCTCTAAGTCGTTTCTTTGCTTTGGCTAGGCGGTTGTTGCAAACCATTACCCTGTCGATGGCCGCTTCTAGGCAGGGAGTCCAATCCTGGTTGTTGGAAGGGGTCGAGAGGTCCCCTGACCAGGCTTGGAGCAGTTTCGCTTTGGCCTCCACGTCTTCCAGGAGGGAGGTGTTGAAGTAGTAGGATGGATTGACTGGGTCAGTTGCCTGACCCCAAATTGAGATGAGAAGCGAGGAGTGATCTAAAAATTTGTTAATGGAGGTAGCAGATTCGATCCTTCCTCCTCTTGATTCCAGGCCTTGCGAGATCATGTATTTTTCGATTCTAGAGACAGTTGCACTGGATCCAGATCTCCCATTGTCAAAAGTGTACGCCTTTTTAAACATCTTTCGGAAATTGTCTGAGACCCAAGCGTCGGACAATCCATATTGGATCGTCATTTGATGCCAGGAGGTTGCCTCCCTCCTGTGCATATTTCTATAACTGGCGAGACCCATGTAGGGGATTTCCACCATATGGTTAAAATCTCCCCCTAAGATGGTGTGGTCTGAATTGCATTCAGCTCTACTTATGGCTTTCCATAAAGGAGCTCTTTCTCTGGAGGTTTAGGTTACGTAGACGTTGATCACGGTTAGCATGACTCCATCTGTTGCTTGGAGTTTGACGAATTACGCCCGACCTTCTACGAGAATCCCATTGTCGACCATTAGGGGAGTTGTGGTTCTGTCTAGAAACATGGCGGTGCCAACGTTAGTTCTCTATGAGGTTCCCATGGGGATCCCTGGATTCCAGAAGGAAGTTCCCTTCCAAAACTCGATTCCTTTTCTGGCGCTACCTAAGCCTTTTTTTCCCAAGTGGTGACGCGCTCCCAATTCCTTGTAGACCCACTTGAGGGTCTAAGTATGTGGCAATGCGGAAGGAGTTGGAACTTGGAGCCGCTCCCTAGCTCACAACACTTAGAAGGGTAGAGGGGGGTGTTGGAGTTCCAGGATGGGACTAGGAAGAATTGACAAGCTTATTCACTCACACGGGCCTGCACAAAACCCACACAAAGTGATTAGTGCATAGTTAGAGCACCTTTGGTGCTAACACGAGCCACGGGCAACACGGACACACAAGACTCACCACGGCCCGGACTTGGGGGAAGCCACCACCTTCCCCCTTATAGTATACTCTGCAGCTCTGCACGGAGGTGGCATCCAAATGGCTATTTTTCCCGGGACTCCCGCGTGGGAGTCCCGAAATCGTCCCAGGTTGGAGTCCCGGGACTTTGGACGCCAATATCTCCCGATTTCAGAGTCCGATCGCAACGCGGTCTGAAGCAAAGTTGTAGCCCTCGTCGAGAGCTTTGCAACGCCGTGTCGCACTCTCAAATCGGATCTCGGGAAGACCTCGATTCCCGACTTTTAGTGGTCGGGAGTCAAATTGCCAATTTGACTCCCGGCCCTTCTTTTGCCCATAACTTGTGTTTAAGATGTCCAAATGAGCAATACGAGCCCATTTTAGACATCTACGTTTCAGGAGCTTTCCAACGGTACTAAGAGCGCAACAATCCATTGAGATTTGACCCTTCAACTCGCACTCTGAAGTTTTGGGAGTCCACTGGGACTCCTTCTCCCAAAATGGGAGTTGCCTTGGGAGTGTGAGTGCTCACTCCCTCACACTCCCTCGCACTTCCTTAGATTCCTGGGAGTATGTGATGACTCCCGGGCTTCCTCTTGGCCCGCACCCTTCTAATGCCTTTGCTTTTGCTCCCGGGCTTCCTTCCTTTTGATTCCCGGGCTGCTTTCCTCTTGACTCCCGCAACCTTGCAACCCCTTGCCTTGGTCGCGAGCCCAAAGCTGGGGTTGCGACAGTGCAGGCCCGTGTGAGTGAGTAAGCTTGTCAATTCTTCCTAGTCTCATCCCGGAGCTCCAACACGCCCCTCTACCCCTCAAAGTGTTGTGAGCTAAGGAGTGGCTCCAAGTTCCAACTCCTTCTGCATTGCCGCATACTTGGACCCTCAAGTGGGTCTACAAGTGACGCGCTGCTTGGTCCCGGGGTGAACCCACTTGAGGGTTCACCAAATGTCAAGTTGCGAAAGTTGGGACCGAAGGGCACGCTCCCGGCTTCCAACTCTAGAAAGGGGTAGAGGGTTGAGTTGGGAGCCCCGGGATTAGACTAGGAAGAGGGACTAGTAGATCAAGCACGATTCTGCATCAAAACAAACCACCCAAGTGGTTAGTTCACGTTCCGAGACACCTTTTGGTGTTGGGACTTGCCACGGGCACTTGGACCACAAGACTCACCACGGCCCGGACTTGGGGAGTAAGCCACCACCTTACTCCCTATAGTATTCTCTGCAGCTCGCCACGGAGGGGGCATCCAAATGGCACAAATTCCCGGGACTCCCAAAATGGAGTCCCGATTTTGTCCCGGCGGGACTCCCGGAACTTTGAACCGCCATAACTCCCGACTGCAGAGTTGGATCGCGACGAGGTCTAAACCGAAGTTGTAGCCCTCGTCGAGATCTTTTCAACGCCGTATCGCACTCCCGAATCGGACGTCGGGAAGACATCGATTCCCGACTTTTAGTGGTCGGGAGTCAAACTGCCAGTTTGACTCCCGGCCCTTCTTTTGCCCATAACTTGGGCTGCAGATGTCCGAATTGCCAATGCGAGGGCATTTTCGATATCTACGTTTCAAGACCTTTCCAACGACACCAAGAACACCCCAATGCGAGGTGTTTTGCCCCTTACTGTCGAGCTCTGAACATTCGGGAGTCCCGGAGGACTCCAAATCCCCAACTTCTCCAAGTGTTGGGCTTCACCCCCACACTTCGCAAAGATAAGGTTGCGACACTCCAAACTCGCACTTCTCAAACTTGGCATACAACTTGTTTTCCTTCAACCTTTGGAACACCTTTCGAAGGTGTTCCGCATGCTCCTCCATGGAGTTGCTATAAACCAAAATGTCGTCTATGTAGACGACCACAAAGTCATCCAACCACTCTCGGAAAATGTCATTCATGAGGGTGCAAAATGTGGCGAGTGCGTTGGTGAGCCCAAAAGGCATCACCAAGAACTCGTAGGAACCATACCTCGTGCGACAAGCGGTTTTCTCTTCATCCCCTTGTGTAATTCGAATTTGGTAATACCCGAAACGTAGGTCAATCCTACTAAACACTTTGGCTCCCGAAAGCCGATCAAACAAGTCATCAATCCGAGGCAATGGATACCGATTCTTCACCGTCACCTTGTTGAGGGCTCTATAATCTACGCACATCCTCAAAGTCCCATCCTTTTTATGGACAAAAAGGACGGGCGCCCCGTATGGTGACTTGCTAGGCTTGATGTATCCCTTCGCGAGGAGTTCTTCGAGTTGAACCTTGAGCTCTTTTAACTCCTCATGACTCATTCGATACGGGGCCTTGGCGGGAGGTGCCACTCCCGGGACCACCTCAATGGCATGGTCCACTTGTCTTCTCGGGGGCAACTCATCGGGCAACTCTTCGGGCATCACATCCAAGAATTCCTCTAACACTTGCTTGATGCACTTGTGGGGGCTCACCACCTTGGTGGCCTCCTTTGGTTCAAACTCATCCAACACCCGCATCACACATAACATGCTATGGCTTCCCCCACATTCTTTTTCCAAGTTCTTTCCCAACATCAAGTGGATGGTGGTCCCACCCACACTAGGCACTTCATGTGCCTTCACTCGCACAATCCCATTCTTGGATGGGATCCTAATTAGCCTATTGTGCCCTTCTATGAGCACATTGTTACGAGTGATGAACTCCATTCCCAAAATGCAATCCATGCCCCCTAATGGGGAAACTAACAAGTCCACCTTGCCTCTCCAATTCCCCAATTGGAGGGGCACATCTTTTGCTTGCAACTTGGTGGGATGGGGAATCCCATCCGCAAAGTGCACCTCTATGGGTGCCTTGAGCTTTTCCAACCGGAGCTCCATTCTTTGGGCACTTTCTTGGGTTATGAAGTTGTGGGAAGCGCCTGTGTCCAAAAGACATAAAACTTCCCGCTTAGAAACTTTCCCTTTTAAGAAAATGAGGCGATTACATTCACCTTGGACTAGGTTAGCAGAAAGGGCACTTACCTTAGGAGCCCCATTCCCCGATTTGGGTTTGGGACAATCCTTGGAATAATGCCCCGTTTCATTACAATTGAAGCATACTCCTTTTGGTTTCCCACTAGCATCTCCCTTGAGTTGGCTCCCTTTGAAAAGAGCCCCCTTCTTGACAAAATTTCCTTTGGGTTTAAAACCCAAGCCTTGGAGTTGTTTAGGCTTTTCCCCCTTTGAGGTCTCTTAGCCTCGGTTCCATTCCCCTTCATGGCGTGCCTTCTTATGAGGGAACTTGCTATCCCTTTTGAATCCGGACTTCTCACCACGCCCAACATCCGAGAAGCCTTCCACTTTCATGATGGCTTCGGTTAATGAAGCAGACCAATTCTCCTCAAGCTTGCGCTTAGCCCAAGTGGGAAGTCCCATCACAAAGTGGCACACCCAGTCTAACTCATGCATATGCCGAATCTCAAGCATGAGTTCGGAGTAAGCCCTCACATATTGGTGCAAGTTGTCATTGCTCCCATTCTCAAGGTCACGAAGCTTGCATCTTGAAATGTAGTCGAAATTCTTAGGAATGAATTCGAACTCAATACGCTCCTTGAAGAATTCCCATGTGTAGCCATGGGTCTTCCCCTCTTCTTGCCTTATCGTTCTCCACCATGTGGAGGCATAGCCCTTCAAATATGATTGGGCAAGTTCCATGGCCAAATGCCGACCAACCTTGGCGGCATGAAGGTAGTCCTCCATTTCCGCAAGCCAAGCGTCCACAACCTTTCAATCCCGGGCCCCATCAAAGTTCCCGGGCCTAGCGGGCTTGAATCCCACACTTTTTTATGAACCTTCCTTGAGGGCCGCAACCAATTCGGTGAAATCGGGCCTATTCATTTTGAGTAGGACCTCCAATTGTTATGGGGTGAAGAAGACTCCATTTGGTTGTTCCTCTTCATTCTCATGCTCCTCAAGGCTAGCACGGTCTTCCTCATCTTCGGAATGGTCTTGTTCCTCCTCCCTCATAGGTTCGGGAAGAACATCTAGGTCTTGGGTGGGTTCTTCCACCACGGTCTCTTGGACTAGCTTGCGGGTTTTCTTTGGTGCCATTGGCACTCTCCAAGAAGTGGATCGAGCTCTCCCCGAGCTATGATACCAAGTGACGCGCTCCTAAGTTCCTTGTAGACCCACTTGAGGGTCCAAGTATGGGGCAATGCGGAAGGAGTTGGAACTTGGAGCCGCTCCCTAGCTCTCAACATTCAGAGGGGTAGAGGGGCGTGTTGGAGCTCCAGGATGGGACTAGGAAGAATTGACAAGCTTATTCACTCACACGGGCCTGCACAAAACCCACACAAAGTGGTTAGTGCATAGTTAGAGCACCTTTGGTGCTAGGACGAGCCACGGGCAACACGGACACACAAGACTCACCACGGCCCGGACTTGGGGGAAGCCACCACCTTCCCCCTTATAGTATACTCTGCAGCTCTGCACGGAGGTGGCATCCAAATGGCTATTTTTCCCGGGACTCCCGCGTGGGAGTCCCGAAATCGTCCCGGGTTGGAGTCCCGGGGCTTTGGACGCCGATATCTCCCGACTGCAGAGTCCGATCGCAACGCGGTCTGAAGCAAAGTTGTAGCCCTCGTCGAGAGCTTTGCAACGCCGTGTCGCACTCTCAAATCGGATCTCGGGAAGACCTCGATTCCCGACTTTTAGTGGTCGGGAGTCAAATTGCCAATTTGACTCCCGGCCCTTCTTTTGCTCATAACTTGTGTTTAAGATGTCCAAATGGTCAATGCGAGCCCATTTTAAACATCTACGTTTCAGGAGCTTTCCAACGGTACCAAGAGCGCAACAATCCATTGAGATTTGACCCTTCAACTCGCACTCTGAAGTTTTGGGAGTCCACCAGGCCTCCTCCTAAAATGGGAGTTGCCTTGGGAGTGTGAGTGCTCACTCTCTCACACTCCCTCACACTTCCTTAGACTCCCGGGAGTATGTGATGACTCTCGGGCTTCCTCTTGGCCGGCACCCTTCCAATGCCTTTGCCTTTGCTCCTGGGCTTCTTTCCTTTTGACTCCCGCAACCTTGCAACCCCTTGCCTTGGTCGCGAGCCCAAAGCTAGGGTTGCGACACCAGGACTTCCCCTATTTTACTCGCCATGATTGTCAGGGCCCTTGTGTTCCTGAACTGCTCGTGCAGATCGGGGAATTGGACCTTGATCGCGTGCATGAGTTGGGCTTTTGCCCCCTGCGAGCTTGAGTCAAAATTTGGGATGTAGTGAGAGAAGGAGAGGCCCAGGCCGCTCCATTCGACTGTTGCCAGTCGTCTGGTGGCCTTGGCTCCCTCTTCGTTCTCAAAAAGAACTTCAAAGTATCCCCTTGTGAGGAGGGATACTGAGTTGAAGGGGGCTGGGAGATGAAGCTTGAGGGAGTCGAGCAAAGCTTTGAATGTTGCTCTGCCTCCTAGCGTTCTATCGATAACAGTTCGTCTGGTTTTTTTCGCCACACTTTCTTGCATTTCTACCACTAAGTTTGTTGGAAACTTTGCCTCTATTTCCATGTTGTAATCTATTGGCGATGGGCCTTGGGCCGCCTCCCCCTCGAGGGGAGCAGCACCTGTCCCGCTGCCTCGTTGCACGATCAGAAAATGGGGGGGGGGGGGGGGGGTTTCCTGAGTTTATTGAATTCTTTTACGACGTGTTCCTCACTCTCGGCGCCTTTGCCCTGACCGTGGAGAGGTCGATCCTCTCCGATTGCCTGGCGGTGGCGATGTACGAGCCCTCCAAGCTTCTTCCAAAACCGATAGATGCAGAATGAAATTATGACTTGCGGGGGTGGAAAGAATCTCCTTTTGGAGGTACCTGATGGGTGTGCGATCTATCCGCACCTTCGATTTCACTCTCCCGAGGTTTCATCGCGGCGTCCAGTGGAGCGATGGGCGTAGATGACCGTTGAGGAGTTCCTCCTCGAGGTCCGCCATAGCTCCTGGATTGGAGCGCTTTCACCTCCTTTCCTTGTTGCTGGGTTTTCGAACAATATTGGGAGGCGATCGAAGTCGCTTGTTTCGAGCCTGCATTTTCTCCTTCCTTGCCGATCTCCTCTCCCAGAGTAGTGGGGATCGGCTTGGTTGAAGTTGCACAGAACTGGGGCGATGCAAAATCCAAAGAGCCGTTGGCAGTCGGTGAAACCTTTCTGTCCGTTGGGGAGGATGCGTGAGCACCTTGCCCCGCTTTCCTTATCTTTCGGGAGACCTGAACGAATTCATCGAGCCCTGTGGTCTGAGGATCTGCAGTAATAGAGCAGATTTCCATCATTAGAATGAGGAAGCGCTTAAGAATTGATTAAAAAAAGAAACAATCGGACAAAAGGATCATGGTTCTCTCTGATACGTGTCCAGACAAAGAGCTCCCATCGCTCGTCATCTGTCTCCGTGTCTGCGCGACGAGTCACAGAGTATACTATAGGGAGTAAGGTGGTGGCTTACTCCCGAGCCCGGGGTGTGGTGTGTCAAAGTGAGTCCGAGTTCACCCGTGGTTGTCCCAACACCAAAAGGACCCAGAATGAGTTCTAACCACACTACTAGCTAGATGTGGCCAAGTTCACCTTGTATTTCACTCAAATTTGAGTGAACTAGGACAAATTAACTACAGGCCAATCATGGTAGAACAGTTTAACTACAGGTTAATCCCCCAATGACCGGGGACTAGTTGCTACGGACAGGTCAATTAAGCTAGTGAAATAAGATGGAAACAAGTGATGTCCAAATTCAGGTGGAAATTACACCTATTAGTTAAATCAACCTACAACACTAGTCAATTAAGAGGGTTTTTTCACCTGGTGTGATTAATTAATTTAAATTGTTTTTTCATATTGTGTTTAGTTAAATTAGGAAAATTATTTCACAAATTATGGTTGGTTGATTTAGGTCGAGCCTAAAACCGTAACTCTTGGGTGACCCTCATGTAGGGCCCATTTAGACTCCATTTCATAAGATTGCTGTTTCATGAAGGCAATGTCAACAAAACTAAAGAAACCAAACAGTCCATAAATCACTCAAATTTCAAGACATTTGGATAAAATGAACTTCATGTCCATTGGTAGATTAATATTTCATGTAGAATCCCAAGGCACTAATCCTGTTAATTTGGCAACCAATCTGTTTTTTGGTAACAAGAATGCCGAAAAAGATTGCAACATGCACATGAATTTCTAGAGTAGTAAATCCCCTTAAGGGGAATAACTAACATGTATTTCAAATCAAAGGCAACCTTTTAACAAGTTACATGTCCCAATTGGGTATAACAAAAGCACTGATCAAAAGACTTTCAAGAGTTTACTGAACAAAAGGGTTTGGGGTTTTAGTAGGGTTTTTAAGACCTCCTTTTCAAGCATTTCAAACACCAACAACAAAAAAACATATAAACTTTTCCAATGATCAAATTGTGGACAAGAGAGTCCAATTGCAAAATCTAAACAAATCAAAGACTACAACTAGACCAATGAAAACTTAGAATGTGAACACGAAGAAAGTTTGGACCACCAATGGGAGGAGTATGGACTAGGAAACCAAAGATTACCAAAATGAGCCAAATGTCGTTACGAGCACAAACTTGGTGTTGTCATTATTTACTATTCAAAGGAGGAATGGATAGCTTGGATACAATTACTGTGATAAAATACCTGCCATGATATATGTCCTGTCATTATTTCCTCTTGTCTCGGATTATGGCAAACAAACACCCTTAACCTGGGATCCAGGAGGTAGTCGACCGAGGCCTGGCAATATCAGTTTGAAGCTGCGGGGCATGGGTGTTGGATCATAATTCAATCCTGTGAGCACAATTCCTGCATATACAAAGAGAGCACACACACCCAATGATTTTGCATTCGCAAAGCTTGTGAATGTCAAGCTTGATGTGATCAAAAGGACCCATGAACTTCTGAAGAATTTCAATTCTGGTCTCACTGTTCTCAACATAGCATTTTCATTCTTGATATGCAATCCTGCAAAAAAGATTCATACTTGAGAATAACTAACACAAATTGTTCGTCTAGAGTACAGAAACAGGTTGGATTGTAGAAAATACCGTGACTGTGTAAGCCGAGGATTTCTGTTGGAAGAACATTTGCAACAAGGAGAACCTTCCTGCCAACTGCATCTTCAACATCCATCACATACTTGTACTCAGAGACAACCACCATCATCTCGCATCCAATATCTACATGTAATCATTCACAAGTCTTAGAGAGAGATATATATTCACTCCTACTACACTTTCTTATGTGTAGGGTCCAATACAGAGAAAAAACACATTTGCATAGAAGAAGGGAACAGAGCAGAGAGAACATGAAGTAATGGCAAGAAGTTATTCTTTTCACAGAGAAGGGGAAACAAAAGATAAGGAAAAGCATTATAGTAAGCTGTAAAAACTTTCGATAGAGAGTGGGCTTCCCACGTTTTGCACTCATTTTTTCATCATTCACCGCCTTTGCATCTGTCTGCCAGAATTGACCAAACCTTCACATCATCATCATCATCATACACCATTGTAAAGCACATTGAATTTTACATGTGATGATAATCTCTTTGCTTCATGATTCTTCCAAGAGAGATGACCAAAATCATCACATCATTATCATATGGGAATTAAAAGAAATTTTTAAAAAATTTGTGGCAATGATTCTTCAGATGAACACAACCCAACATGTGCACAAAACTGTCAAATTGTGGGGATGAAGAAGAAAAAGCAACAGCAGCAGCTCGGCTGTCGCAACCCTAGCCTTGGCTCGCGACCAAGACAAGGGGGTTGCAAACGTGCGGGCCTATAAGTAGACCCGGGAGTCATATCACATGCTCCCGGGAGTGCAAAGAGTGTGAGGGAGTGAACCCTCACACTCCCAAGTGAACTCCCACGTTGGGAGTTGGTGAGAGTGGAGTCCCAAAAGGACTCCCGAAAGTTCAGAGAGCGTTTTGAAGGGTCAAAACTCCATGGCTGGTTGCGCTCTTTATATCAATGGAAAGCTCTTGAAGTGTAGATGTCCAAAATGGGCTCGCATTGCTCATTTGGACATCTGAAACGCAAGTTATGGCCAAAAGAAGACCCGGGAGTCGAACTCCCGGGAGTCCGCCGGTTTTGACTCCCGATCACTAAAAGTCGGGAATCGACCCGAAATACTTGGGTGCAGAAGACTTGCGACATACCGTTGGAAAGGTCTCGACGAGACCTACAACTTTGCTTCAGACGGCGAGTCGATCGGAGGTATGCTCCGAAAGTTACGAAGCCTCAAAGTCGCGGGAGTCCCGAAAATGCGCGATTTCGGGACTCCCACGCGGGAGTCCCGGGAGTCCCGGGACAAAATGGCCATTTGGATGCCACCCCCGCCGCGAGCTGCAGAGTATACTATAAGGGGGAAGGTGGTGGCTTCCCCCAAGTCCGGGCCGTGGTGAGTCTTGTGTGTCCGTGTTGCCCGTGGCTCGTCCTAGCACCAAAGGTGCTCTAACTATGCACTAACCACTTTGTGTGGGTTTTGTGCAGGCCCGTGTGAGTGAATAAGCTTGTCACATCTTCCTAGTCCTATCCCGGAGCTCCAACACGCCCCTCTACCCCTCCAAGTGTTGTGAGCTAGGGAGCGGCTCCAAGTTCCAACTCCTTCCGCATTGTCACATACTTGGACCCTCAAGTGGGTCCACAAGGAACTTGGGAGCGCGTCATCGGCACTGCAGCAACCGGCAAAAAAACTTATGATGCGCAGACAAATCTCATTCTGCCGGTAGGCAAGCATGCATGCACGGAGGTTTGGTAGTTTTAATGCAACATTACAATCAAGCCTACACGAATGTCCACAGCTTCAAATGTAGAAAACTGGATTTCTAGCTTGATTGCAGGACATGTTTCTTGGCTTGCGATGGTTTCAGGAGCTGCTGCTGCCTTTGATATTTCTGTATGACTTCTTATGTGCAGTAGGCTCATTTTGTTTCCTGCCATTGTGCATTGCACATTCTTCCTCAGAACTTGTCAGCATTCATTTGCACATTCTTTGCCCAGGGAGAAGGATTCCAAAAGAACCTTCTCAGCCACTGGCCACATTCTTCTCCTTTGCAGATTCTTGTCACAGATATTATTCACTCCAGAATGGCCTCCAACCCTAAACCATAAACCTGGCTTCTTCACTCACTCACAAAACTTTTCTATCACAAGATTGCAGATGACAAGTTTTTTCTCAAAGCCATTGAAATAAGAGAAAGAGAAGAAGAAGACGAAGAGGCTGCTGTTGCTACTCTTGATCAAAGAAGAGGAAATTATTGATAAAAACTTCACCTGCAGATCTGGAGGAGTCGATTGTACTGAAGAGTGATGATGGTGCTAATCTTCCAAAAGAAGAAGCCAATGAGCATTGCAAAAAAAGCTTGGAACTCCCTCCTCCTCCACCATAGCTCCCCTTCACAGTTTGATGATGAGCTCTAATTGAAGCTCTAAAGCTCAAATTACCATCTCTACTTGTTGTTTGTTGCCGCCTCAATGTCCTCACTAGTACATACCCTGACACAAACGACAGCAATGCCATTGCCCCCCAAATAAACAAATAGACAAATACTCCTCCCACACGCTCCTCTCTCCACCTCTCTATCTCTCTCTCTCGATCTTCGGTTGCTTCGGGTCCCTTCTGCTTCCGTTGCTTCTTGTCGACGCGGGTCGGCGGTGCCGCAGGCTGTACTTCTTCTCCTTCTTATTGTTAGCATCGCCTTTCTGATCCCCTGTACCTCCTTGCTTGCTCGGCAACCTGCTCGATTGTCCTCGACCCATTGCTCCTCCTCCTCCTTAGTCTGTTTGCTCTGTTCCAATTTTCAATAACTACAATTCAGTCACAAACATGTGAACGCAACCCCAGAACACAGAACCTCTCGGAGAAAACAACATGAAACACGAGCGAAGTGGCGGAAATAGCTTGAAGAGGAAGAAGAATGATGGACTCTGCGCACGCTGCTTCGGTCGCCCTAAAAAAGAAACAAACCTAAACCTAGTAAACAAACTTCACCCTTAGTAAACATGTACACCATATAGTGAACCATTTTCATCAATGAAGGTAAAAGCATTGAAATTATAGTGAACTAATTCACTTTTATGGTTCCACAGTTAAATAGTCTAGTGAACTACACCCCATTTTCCTAGTAGTGCCACTTTGTGTGGTTTCATGCAGGCCCGTGTGAGTGAGTAAAGCTTGTCAACTCTTCCTAGTCTTTCCCGGGACTTCTAGCACACCCCTCTTACCCCCCTCTAGTGCTAGAAGTCGAGATCGTGCTCCAAGTTCCAACTCCTTCCGCATTGCCATATACCTAGACCCTCAAGTGGGTTTACCAAGAACTTGGGAGCGCGACATTCTAACTTTGTGTTGCACTCTCAAATCGGATGTCGGCAAGAGGTCGATTCCCGACTTTTAGTGGTCGGGAGTCAAATTGCCAATTTGACTCCCGGCCCTTCTTTTGCCCATAACTTGGGGCTGCAGATGTCCAAATGACCAATGCGAGGCCATTTTGGACATCTACCCTTCAAGACCTTTCCAATGACACCAAGAACACCTCACTGCGAGGTGTTTTGGGCCTTTTTGTCAAACTCTAAAAAACTCCAAGTCCCCAACTTTGGGAGTGTGTGTTTCATCCTCACATTTGGCCAAAATGGGGTTGCGACAGATTTCAAGTGAGGTTTTCAAACATTAATAAGTTTTTCATCTTGAAATTTTCCCACTTGCACTTCCTTTGAATATAAAAACATGAAATGTTTGTTTTAACATTTGTGAAAAACCAAATGTCATCCTTCCAAATGGAATCTATGAAAGTCATGGAAAAATTTGATGGTGGTAACTTTCACCTTTGGAAGTTCAAGATGCACATGATGCTTTCCAAACATGGGCTTTGGAAGTTTGTTGATGGGAGTACAACAATTCCCAATGATGAAGATCAAATCACATATTATAACAAAAAGGTGACCAATGCGTTTACATTACTTTGTGAACATCTCACGAATGCATAACTTGCACACATTCCGTATTGTGAAAATGTCAAAAACGCTTAAGAGACACTTTGCGGTGTGCATGATGCCAAGATTATCGGAAACAAATTGTTTCTTTGAAGGAGGTTCTTCACCATCAAAATGCAAGAAGGGGAAGACTTGCTTACGCACATCAACATGGTGAAGGCCCTTACGGATCAATTATGTTCCATTGAGGTGAAAATTGAAGATGAAGACGTGTACATGGTATTTCTCATGAACCTTCCCCCATCTTTTGACTCGGTCACAAGTTTGGAGTCCATGTCCACCAAAGATGTTGACCTTCAATTCATCGTTGCTCAATTGTATCGTGAGGTTTCCAAAAGAAAAGAAAGTGAAAATACGGAAAATGCTACATTGTTTAACAAAACTCATAACGTAAATGAAAAGCTTTATTTTTATCGCAAAAATCTTGGACATTTTGTGAGGATTATTTGAAAAAGAAAAGTGATGAGGAAAAAAAAAAGGCAAACCAAGCTTGTGAAGATCAAGAACAGATGTTTGTTGTCATCTTAGGTGCTAATGATCATAGGACATATGATTGAATCATCGATTCTGGCGTAACACAACACATGACATTTGAACGAGAGTGGTTCACCATTTATAAATCCATTGTTCCACGGAAGGTGTACATGGGAGATGACACCATTTTGGGGGCCATTGGCAAAGGGAGCATCAAAGCCATAATGCAAGTTGGAGGTAGAGTGTTGTTTACAACAATCACTCAAGTTCTTCATTTCCCAAAATGAAGAATAGTCTCATTTTTGTTAGCAAACTTATTTCAGAAGGTTTGAAAGTGGAGTTTGACAAGGATGGTTGAAAGGTGAACAATGCCCATAGAACTATTATGGCAAAACACGAAAGGAGAAAATTTTCTTTTCTTTCAATGTCAATGTTCGAAAGGAGAGTGCAAATGTGGCAAAGTCTTCGAATGAAGGAGTTGCACTTTGGCACCAAAGACTCGGCCACCTCAACATGGCGAATATTATGAAGTTGGAAAAAATGGTCAATGGCATGAATTTGAAAGAAGTGCCATTGCACCAAGTGTGTGAGCTTGCATTAAAGGCAAACATCAAAGGACATATTTTCTTAAAGATGAAGTAACAAGAGCTTCAAAGTTTTAAGAACTTGTGCATAGCAATGTGTGCGAATCGATGAAAACCACATCTCATGCTAGGGCACGATACTTTGTCACCTTCATCGACGACTTTTTGAGAAAAACTCATGTTTACCTTTTGAAAGTGAAACGAGAGGTGTTTGACAAATTCAAGGCATATAAAGCCTTGGTGGAAAATCAAACCTGCATGAAGATCAAAACCTTGCGATTCAACAACAGAGGAAAATTTATGCCCAAAAAGTTTGACAACCTCTTGCATGAATGTGGAATCCAATGACAAACAAGTGCACCTTACACACCACAAAAAAATGGAGTTGCGGAACGGCCAATAGGACCATCATGGAATGTGCTAGAAACATGATTCATGCACAAGGACTTGACTTGGAGTTTTGGGCGGAAGTAGTGAACACGACAGTTTACATCAAAAATCGATGCCCAACAAAAGCTATTGAGTCAAAGACCCCTCAAGAAGCATGGACCGGCAGAAAGCCCGATGTATTTCATTTGAGAGTTTTCGGTTACAAAGCATTTGCGCACATTATTGATGAAAAGAAAAGCAGATTAGAATCTAAATCCATACCTTGTGTGTTTTTAAGGTATTGTGAAGGGAGCAAATCATATCACTTAATGTGTGTAGAAACCAAAAGGATCATCAAAGGTCAGGATGTTGTGTTCCTAGAAGGTACAAAAGAAGTAGAAAGCGTTCATGATAATAGACTCCCTTCAAAGGAAGGGGAACATGTTGTTGTGGATGAAGTTGTGAATGATGATGAACTTGTCAAGGATGTCAATCCCATATTTTTGAAGGAAAGATTAGTAGAAGATGTGGAAGGTGATGAATCTACATCAAACTTTTTTTCGGAAACAAACTTTGCTACAACACAAAATGAAGGTTTGAATGAACCACAACTATTGGAAATTACAAAAGTTATATGATTCAAATGGTACAATCATAAAACTATGGCTTGTAATATCTAACAAGCTTGAAGCTTCTATGTGCACTCAAAAACCATAAAAGAGAAAATGAAAGACTCCTCAAAACCAAACCCTTATATATTATTTACTAACCCTAAAGTAGCCGCCACTTAACCCTAACCTAGTCGCTGCCTAACCCTAGCCACCACCAAACCTTAACCCTAGCCATCACCAAGCCCTAATCCTAGTAGCCGCCAAACCTTAATCCTAGCGGCCGCCAAACCTTAACCCTAGTTGTCACCAAGCCCTAATCCTAGCCGCCGCCAAACCCTAACCCTAGCTGTCACCAAGCCTTCTTAAATCTACCTATGACTTTGATTGCTTGCAACACTTATCTACCACATTGTTTCTACTATCTACCACACCATTATCTATGTTTCTAACATCTACATCATAATCTTCAACAACAACAAGATGGATGAAAAGAAAAGGCCTCAAAGACAATGTAAAGAGTGGCCTCGTGATTGATGGGTGGCCACCAAAGAGGTGGAACGAACCACCATAGTTTTTACAGAAGAAGCATTGAATGGCGAAGATGCCATGAAGTGGGAGATTGCCATGCAAGAAGAATACAACTTTCTTGTTGTCAACAACATTTGGTCCTTGGTGTATGTTGCGCAAGTTGGAGATGTCAAATTTTTCGTTGTTGTTTATGTCGAAAATCTCATCTTGGTCTGCAATAATAAAAACAAGCTTTTGCAAGTAAAGGAAGAACTTTCTCGAAAGTTCAAAATGAAAGATCTTGGTGACTTGCATTTCTTCCTTGGCATGGAAGTGTAAAGGGATCATGCACATCGTTTGCCTTACATCAACCAAATTGGATATCTTAAGGAGATTCTTAAATGTTTTCGCATGGAGGATTGCAAAACCATTGGAATGCCACTTGATCCCAAGACAAAATTGAAAAAGAAAGTGAACAAGGATGATGAGATGGTGAAGGTTCCTTATCAACAAGTGGTGGGATCCTTGATGTATGCCATGTTGTGTATTCGGCCAGATTTGGCACACCTAATAAGCGTGGTGAGTCAACACATGGCAAATCCAAGCCTAGAACATTGGATTGTAGTTAAGCGCATTTTTTGATACTTGCAAAGTACTTTGCAATTCATATTATGCTTTCGAGGATTAACACCTCAAGGTTTGGTCGGATATTGTGATGCAGATTAGGCTAGTGACCTTGAAGATAGGAGGTCCACCACAGGGTTTGTATTCATGATGGGAGGTGGAACCATTTCTTAGAATAACAAATGATAACCCATAATTGCTATATCAACGAGTGAGGCCGAATACATGGTAAATACGCAAGCTACCTGACGCGCTCCTAAATCCCTTGTTGGACCCACTTGAGGGTCCAAGTATTTTGAATT
The DNA here is from genome assembly GCA_963920785.1 of Sphagnum contortum. Classification (NCBI taxonomy): domain Eukaryota; kingdom Viridiplantae; phylum Streptophyta; class Sphagnopsida; order Sphagnales; family Sphagnaceae; genus Sphagnum; species Sphagnum contortum. The sequence goes on along the minus strand of OY987279.1, from coordinate 15,611,558 downwards.
ACGGAAAGTTGGGACTTGAGAGCCGCTCCCGACTTCTAGCACTAAAAGGGGGTAGAGGGCGTGCTAGAAGTCCCGGGATTAGACTAAGAAGAGGGACAAAAGTTATCTCACACGAATCTGCATCCAAAACTAACCACAAGAGGGTTAGTTCACATTTGGGAACACCCTTGGGTGTTGGGACAACCCACGGGCATTTTGACACACTTGACTCACCACGGCCCGGACTCGAAGGAAGCCACCACCTTCCCCCATATAATATACTCTACAACTCTCCGCCAAGGCTACATCCAAATGGCTTTTTTTCCCGAGACTCCCAAGGAGGAGTCCCAAAATTGTCCTGGGTTGGAGTCTTAGGACTTTGGGAGCTCATATCTCCCGACTTCCAACTCCGATTGGAGCGAGGTCTGAACCAAAGTTGTATCTCTCCTCGAGAGCTTTCCAACGCCATGTCGCACTCTGTCAGCGGACGTCGGGAAGAGGTCGATTCCCTACTTTTAGTGGTCGGGAGTCGAACTGCCAATTTGACTCCCGGCCTTTCTTTTGCCCATAACTTGGGCTGCAAATGTCCAAATGGCTCATGCGAGGCCATTTTGGACATCTACACTTCAAGACCTTTTCAATGACACCAAAAACATTCAAATGAAAGAAGATTTGACCCCTGTAATTGAGCTCTAAGTTTTCAGGAGTCCCGGAGGACTCCAACTTCCCACTTTTGGGAGTGTGGGCTTCACCCTCACACTTAGCCCAAAATGGGGTTGCGACACTACCAAGGAAGCCATATGGATGGCAAAGCTCATGAAGGAATTAGGGTACATGAAAGAGAAGAAGGCAATGGTGATTTGATGTGATAACCAAAGTGCAATATCATTGATTAAGAATCCCATGCAACATGCTCAAACAAAACACATTGATGTGCAACATCATTTTGTTCGAGAATGAGTTGAAAGTGGCGAAGTTATTTTTGGATATTGTTCAACAAAGGGCATGGTGATGAAAATGCTTACGAAAACATTACCAAAAGAATGACATAACAAATTGATAACCATATTCGAATTAGAAACTTCATGGAATGGGAATGTTATAAATATTATTCACTTATAATTCCCAATGTTGATGAATGTGTTAAACATTCATCAAATTGATGAATAACATTCTCACCCTTCTAGTAGTTAGGTTAGGTTGAATAGTGGCGGCTAGGGTTTAAAAGTGGAAATTATTTAGGGCTTGGTGACAACTAGGGTTAAGGTGCGACGACGGTTAGGGTTAAGCGACGACTAGGTTAGGGTTAAGTGGCGGCTACTTTAGGGTTAAGAGATAGTATATAATGGAGTGGTTTTGAGTAGTTTTTCATTCTCTCCTTTCATATTTTTGAATGCACATAGAACCTTCAAGCTTTGTTACTTGTTGCAAGTCATAGTTTTGTGATTGTAGCATTTGAAGCATACAACCTTTGTAATCTTCTTGTTAGTTAATACAATTGTTACATTTCATAAACCTTGAATCTTTCATTTCTTGCTTATTTTCAAGTTGTTTCCAATATCCAATTCAAATTCATCACTTGAATGCTACTAGTCACTAAGGTGGCATTAGGTGTTTATGCCGCTCCATATCCCATTTCCATGATTATAATCATGAAAAATGAAAATAAATATTAAAAAGTATGGTGCATATTAAATTTTAAAATAGGTACCTAACTACCTAGTTATTTGCTCAATTACTTGCTTGCTTAGCTATCTACCTACCTATCAAGATATTCAAAATAAGATACTAACATGACTACCTAGCCTACCATAACTAGGATCACAAATGGGAGTTGAACCCTTCACCTACCTAAAGAAGAACCAAGCCTTTAACCAATGCACTACACTTTTACGAATGCATAAAATATGACAACATATTATCATGAACACATGATTATTTCACATTATTTTTACATTTCTTACTTAGGACAATATGAAGCTAATAGGTTGTGGCTAGGTAGATGGTCAATATTTGATACATCTACCGACAAATTGCCCACATATGTATTTACATACCTACTCATAAACTACTTAGCTACTTGCATATTTACTATCTACATAACTATTAATTGCCAACCTCCAATGTACTTAAAACCAACCTACCTACAACTTATACCTTATGAACATGGTATAAGTTTTGGTTGATTTTCAATTTGGTCCAATGGTGATATTTGATTTAAATGGGAATTTGGGGATCTTTTAAATTCATGTATATTTCAAATTTACCATTGGTTTTCCATGATTGGCCAAAACATGAATTTCATGATGTTTACATGGTCTTTATGATTACATAATCATGTAATTATGACTATGTAATCATGTAATAGTAAAGTTGGCATGTATTTCTAGTCATACTAGTCATACTGTCATTTGTTGTCAGCTATAATCAAAAGTGTAATAAAAAACTTTATTAACATTTCCAAATGTAGCAAGAAAGGATAGGAAATTGGATATTTCATTAATTGATGGATGAAACAAGATTTCACATTCAAATAAAGAATGGCAAAAACTATTGTAATTTTCGTCTTGAATTAATTAAAAGGAATGTATTAAACAATGTGATTGACATCAATATTATATCCAATCTATTCTTCGATTTTTTATTAGATCAACATGACATCATTTTAGTTATAGCGATATACCAATCCACTATAATCATGCAATAAAAAAAAAAAATAGTCCTTTGCTATCTTTTTTCCAATAGACCATCCTTTTGGATACCCTTGTGAATATGCCCACTAAGATTTAATAAAATGGCCTTACTTTGCGAATACCACTGAAAGAGGGGGTAGGGGGTGAAAGGAGGCCCAAAGACAAGGTGAAGACATGGTTACTTTAGGGATAACTCTAATATATGAATGATTATTGCATAAATTTTGTACTCTTACAACCCATTGTTTGAAACCCAATACTATCCAACTTTTAGTTTATATTTTTCATCTACCCTCATCAACTCATTTTGATTTATGTTCACTTTCTATGGGCATGGTTGTAATGTTCTCATGGATGCTCACTTTGAAGAGCTAAAGTTGTAAAGTATATAGGTTGCACATTGTTGATGCAAAACTTTGCTTATACATGTAAACAATATTAGCCTAATCATTAATGAAACAATGGAAGTTTTTTTTTGCTTATTGGGGGTTGTGATAACTTTGTTTACCTAGATGGAACCTGACAATAAAATGATTTAATATATCACATATTGTTACATTATGCACCTTTATTCAAAACATTTAAACCTCCATCGATAGTTTCATAATTATTGGAGTTAGGTCAATTAAAAAATATTTTCTCCTTACATATCAAAGGCATTCATTACAAAAGATTGACTTTTCTATCTTACATGCTTCTCTAACCTCTTTTAATCGTTTCACAATAATGAAGATAAATTAACTAAATGAACTCCACCCATTATTAAATCATTTGGTTTTTGAATAGTCAATGTGTTCAAATAATATATCTATTTTTACTAGCATTAATTTATGGTGGATTTATTGAATTTAGAATTAGATGTGTTCAAATTGTTTCTCATTTTCTCTCCACAACTTTATAGTGGATTTATTGGTCTTGATGGATTTGCTGTGGACAGAAAACATTTGGACAATGTCACTTCTAGGAAGTTTATGTAATAACTTGATTTTTAAAATAAAATTTCATATATTAAAAATGACACAATTTTTTTGAATGGTGTTGTTCATAGCTCACCTCTTTTATAGGGTCTCCTACACCCATTAAATTAGAACGTTTTGTTATTAGTCTAAATAATCCTCCAACAATGTCATATGTGTGAAAGTTCTTCCCCATTAATTGGGGATGGAATAAATTTTGTCATAACAAGTTTTCAACATTATATTTTTCGATTGCAATCATGTTACACTTTGTTCAAAATAAGATTTTGCATTTGATGACATTTTTCATTCTTTTGTAATGATTGCTCTATGTCATTGAAATTTATTTTTTGAATGCGTATTAAAGTCTATCTCAAAATAATTTTGTTGAGGCAAATATGTTTATTGTTATTTGAGGCATTTTGTTGGAAGAATGAATTCCTATCTATTGTGTTCTTCCCATCTCATTCAAGGTTTTTTTTAAACACAATTTTTTTATAATTATGCAAGTAATCCACATGTACATTGTGATGTGGTTTACATGTTAGGGAATATTTGAATATTCTTTTGATGTGGTGACATCTTGGGACATGTCAATGAATATATAATCCATGTCAATTGAAAGTGTCAAAAAATATTCCTTTGAATATTCTACAAAATATTCTTATTTGTTCATGCTTTATGCTCCCCCTACTCACCAAATGACATTTGATTGGTGGGTATTGCATCAATAGAAGGTTTCCAAAGGCCTTGTGTCTAGGACCAAAAAATTAAGTACCTTTTATGTTGAACTAGTTCTAAACACATTGTTGCACAAGTAGTTTCTAGTGGATGTAACATTAAGCCAACTACAATTGAAATTTGTGTATATATTTTATTAGTGCTATCAAAAGTACATTAGGCATAATGTGACTACTTAATACAAGTATTTATAATATAATAATTTAATCTTGAGAAGGAACATGTAGTCAATTGAATTCACCAATAATTAGATGAGTGCGTAATCAATTGGTGTTTGACTCCTAATTTGAAGACGAGGAAGAAGAATCAAAAGAGCAATTGCAACAATATGTTTATAATTGTCCATAGATCATAAAACACAAAAATGTTGTCCACTAGATCCAACTCTTGATACTATTGTACAACAAGTATCAATATTGACCATTATTATACAACCACAATCACAAATCTCACGTGTGTTCAATATTAGAAGAGGAGATGGCTCTTTTACAACACTTAGTTTGTGTATTGAATCACCAATTTTGGATTAAACACATGAAGAGCAAGTGCAACTAATTAGTAAGATTTCAAAATCCCTTCCCAATAATTGCAACTCAATTCAATGGTTTCATTAAGAGTTTGATAAAAGAGATGGTTACTTGAGATTGGATAAATTAAAAGCTATTCAATACCAAACTCAATTAGAGGAACAACTTACTACCAAAGCCTAAAAGTTTGAACAATTCAAAGGCATTGTCCACACATGAGAGGCTTAGATTTGCAACTTACATTCAAAAGTTCAAGAAAAAAAGTTTATTTATGATGTAAGTATATGTAGACATAGAAATTTGTCCTATTATATGAATAAGAATGGTCTTTGAAATACAAATCTATTGTAAAAAAATACATATCAAATTGTGGTCTTAACAACAAAATCTAAAAATTGGACCTATGGATGCTTGCCAAATGTTAGTGTGAAATTTTAACATATTTAATTCTCTATACATTCAATTAATGTATTTCACTGAATAAATAAAATAATATTAATTTTTTTTTGTAATGTTTAGGTTCTACCAGTGACTGATATTAATAACCTAACAACAACAATGACATAAACAATCATATGTCTTGTAAACTAATTCAAATTCAAATACAAACTAGCTAGCTAGTAAACTAATTTAAATACTAATTAGTTGATAATATAACTAATAACTAATTAATATACTTGAAAATTAAAATGGTAATTATAGACTTAAAAAATAAAATAATGAAAATATTAGTTAACATTCATATATATGATTTTCATTATGTAGCCAAACATATAGAGGGATGATTAAAGATTTGTATTTTATTTTTGATTTATAGCCATATTTGACTAATTCTTCTTTTAGGTATGATTGCCACATTTTTTACAACTTTCAATGAATGATCGCCACTTTTAATTAGCTACGAACAAAAATTCTTTAAAAATAACCCTGATGTGAATAACTCCATTCCTTTCAATTCCAGAAGACTTTTCAAAGTCATCAATTAAAAGAAGTTGAATTAAGAGGCTAGTTACATTCTTTTTTGTGTTTGTTTGAGCACTTTGAATTATACATTACACATAATTGCAGATTGCAATCATGAGAGTTCCTTGAATAAAAACATTTAGTATGACAATTACCAAACCAATTGTGAGAGTTCATCATTGTCGGTTTGAATTTAGTTGGGTGTATTCATGAACCTTTAATTTTAACAAATGTCTCCAAAAAGACTCACGAGCCTTCAGTGTGTTGTTGTAATATATAATCACCCAAGTTATCGTGGGTGCTTATTTTTGGATTTATTAGTCAACACAAGGATGGGGATCTGCTAGTTACAAGTGTGACCTAAAACAATGTCAAGCGTATTCTGTGGATGAACATGAATGAAAGTGGGAACCCTAAGTCGGATGGGTGGCAGATGATGCCAAATTATGAAACAATTATGCTTCAAGGACACTAAAAGTCCAGTTTCTTGTTTTCTTTTCTGTTTTTGGCTTTGTTTTGTTGTTTTGCATGAATATCAGAATCATTTCAAGCAGCTGATCTCTTCATTGCTGCACCAGCTAAAAACGTCCAAGCTTCTTCGGGTCCCAACAAAGTCATAAAAATACTGCTTTGTCTGATTGCTGAAAGATGCAGAATTCAAGTTATATAAACTAGATATGAATCACGTTCTACAGGGACTGCAACTGTTGTTATGAATGTTTCTAGGCAAAAAATGGGAGCTAGGAGAGAATCTACATAAATAAGACCAGAGACAGTCATGTATCTTCAAGCTTCCGATCATTGTCTAGTTTGTGTATCGTATATATATAACAGTGTGGTGTATGTAGTTGTAGCATGGCAGTCTACTTGACTAGTCTTGTGCCTTCCACTCTATGGTTTAATGTATTGTGTGTACTCTGAAGCAAAAATGAAAAGAAGTATAGTTATACAAATACATGTGTCCATGACCCTAATACCAGGTCTGTCAAAATTACAAGTTTAATGGAGTTCTATGAACTGAGAATGGAGCTTGGTGGACACACTACACTAATTCTGGTTCATAATTAATCTATCAAAGTGTTTTAAAAGGTTTGGGTACTTCTGCAATTCATATGAATTCATGCAGGCTAATTTATAACACGCTCAATGTTGGAAAACTGTTTCTATTTGTAGTAGTCATCATGCTTTCAGAGAACGAATATTTAAATGCACAAGGGGAGACCCTAATTGCGTTTTTGACAAATTGTATATATATTTAATGTGATAACTCCAATGTGACTAGCTTCTAATTACTAGCATTCAAACCATTAGATAATCCGTGAGAGCTGGTTGGTTACTCAACACAACCTGCATATTGGTGTTGTGATACATCCACATGCTCAGCAGGTTATGGATGTAAAGCTAGGTTAGTGATTCATATCCACAAACAATATTCTGTGATGCATCCAGGTGCTGAGCAGGTTATGGATTTAGGCTCAACCTCGGATTGCGATATTAAGCTGTCTACAGTAGACACCTTAATATTGTGATACACCTGACTGGGGCATGGATGTCGAATAATGAATCCCCAAATAGATTTATGCCAGACAGACATGGGACCTTTTACACTAAATTTTTGTCCAAGTCTTTTAGGAAGGAAGTCAGAGATGTAAATATGGTAGCAATTACAGGCTTCATACTTTGTCATAACCTACTTCTAAGAACATTATGGTCTCTGATGTTTTCTACCATTGAAGTCTTGTGCAAATCATCCAAAGCTTAGTCCTTTCTCTACGTCATTCCTTTATTTTTGCAAGACATGTTTGTCTGCACTATTATTCTTGCAATGCACTGAGAAGATGGAAGTATTTATAAGAGTTTTATGATATTATTTCCCTGAGCTGTACAAAAAATGGTGCATTGATTCTATCATGTGTATTTCAGACATGTGCTCATTTTTCTTGCTCTACTTTAATAGGATACTTTGAGGATTTCCCTCTTTCTGTTCATGTACAATTGTTTTGTGATTTTAGTTGGTGCTGTTGGGGAAACATACTTTAAATTTTTATATGGTTGTCAATGAATACTTTCAAGCTCGGGTAATTTGTAGCTGTTTTCAGTCCAGTGCTTTTATAATTTAATTGAATTCCGTATAACAAAAATAACTCAAAATTCAATATCTCTCACACCTTAGATCTAAAAATTTCCAAATCACCTCCAAGAAATCCCATTTCATCACCCTGGGCTGTGCAACAATACGAAGAGCGTGCCCAAATTCTCCTATAAATGATTCAAATGAACTTTCATTGGAAAAATTGTTCAATATTCAAGAACTTCACCGGAAGTTGAAACAGTACGAAACCAACTCGGTGCACCCCTACTCATCGACGGCTTTTCGACAATACCAAGAGCGTTGCAAGAGGCGCCGCGGCTTGGGAGATCTCCATGTGACAAACAAACAAAACAAAACAAACTACCTTCCTTCATAGATAAATTACACCCTTACTGTGATTAAAGTATTTATTGAAGCATGTAAGGGAGAGACAACAGAAGGATGTAGTTTTCATTTGGTTTCATACTTTGAGGAATGTTCACCAAATGCTATCTGAACTGTGAGTTCATTCTTGGGGGGACTTCATGGAACATTTCCAATTTTAACTGTTGCTGATGTGGACTTGCTACAAAGGACAAAACATTCCAGGATGAACCACTTGTTCTAACTTCTGTTTAACAGCATTGTGGCAATCATGATCATTAGCTTTCTTATAACTATTTCATGTTTGGAGAGAAAATAAAACCCGCCTGAGCCTGGATGGCCTTGCTTCATTTGTCTCCAATCTCTTTGAATCCTTGCAATTGTTTGCATAGTACATAGGATGGTTGCTTTAAGCTTGGTTTGATTGTTGTCATTGATTCCAATGACAACTTTCTCAAATATAATTGACAAAGCGATTTTTATTGGAGATGCAGTTCAAAGTGCCGGTCTAACCCTAGAAACTCTAGCTCTGACATATGAAAAAACACTCCATATAGAGGCAACATGCTAATTCTGAAGCATTGGATCATTAGGTTCAAACAAGCCTTCCAACAACAAAAAACACAGATGCAAAGTCAGCATGAGAATTTGCAGATTCAAGCAGGCATGTCAGAAAGAGGGGCAACTCAGAGGTCAGATGCAGATCAGCATTGGATATGAAACATGCAGTGGTTCAATTTGAGAGAGGGACAGTAAGGTCCAACACCTTGCCTCTGTGAAAGCAAGTACGGCAACACCTCTGTCACCCACAATGCCCTTAAAGAATCAAACGAGTCAATGGAAAAGTGATCCTGGTAAATGATATAAAGAAATATGCATTTCCCATCTGCAGCATGATAACACTTGCAAATGGCAGTAGTTCCACCCTACTCTGAAGATGTGCATACAAAGAGGTAAGGCCTCAGTTTACTTAGCGAAACCGATGTAGCCGAAGGCAAGGCCATGAAGGACCAGGAAGTGCAATAAATCTCATGGATGTTGCAAACAAGGATGAACAGGAGAACATAATGAAATGCAGAAGAGAATCTGGTCCTCTGGCACCGAGGTTGCAGTATCCTAAACAAACTGTGCCTAGAGGTTCGAGATACCAAAATTTTCCATAAACACAAGGTGCTTGAATTCTATACCATAATGACCTGTCAGAGATTTCTGTGTTTTGGGAGGCGCCTTAAATCCGTAAGATTCCTCCTGACATGGGGAGGTTTCTGGGTGGGCTCTTACACTTCGTAAGGGCATGCTGTTTTTTTCTGGGTGCAATGAAAGGATCTTGACTGTCAGATCTTGGCATGACAGGTTCACATGGTAAGGCCATGGACAGGGGTGTTACCAGAATAAGGTGCTGCTGCCTTGGTTGGGTGCATTACTCTGGCAATGCCCCCATCAGTGGGCCTTACCTACCACTTATTTCAGTCTTTCCCAGCTTTGTACACAGGTCTCTGGTTAGTGTATACAGTGAACCTATGTACAATAGAACATGTCGATTTGAAGGAGAAATAGTCTGAAGCATTCATTCATAATCACAATCTTGTGACTATATGTGCCAGATATTATCACTTCACAGGCAAAAGTGTAAACATGTGTACATAAAATTGCAGGTCATTTGAAAACACACAATTGTGAAACATTGAGCTGCTGCCTGCCGGGTGGACAGGAGATAAAATGACCAGGAACAGTATGATATATTGTAGGAAATCCTCAAACTGTTCCATCTACATTTTGAAGGAGCTTAGGAGAGATGAAACAAAGGGTTATTTCTTCCTCCCAATTTCATCATGACATGAAAGATGGGGAAGAAAAGAAGGAAAATTTGCCCCTTTGTAATTCACTACTAGATCAGCTGGGCTTGCATTCATATGTTGCAAATGAGTTTGATTTTGAAACGCAATAGTGGAGACTCTAGAAACAGTCATTGGAGGTATAAATGCCGCGAACATGAAAAACCTTTGAATTTGGTGTCAACAACAAATAAACCCTAATAACAACTTATTTGGTGCAATAAATACGTGATACCTTTCATATTGAAGGTATTTCTCATCTTCTTTGACCAACACAATTAATTCATCCATGGATGTATGCATGATCAGCAATGTGATGACATGCTAATGAACTTCATCTATTTAACTAAAGGCTATACAAACACCTTTGCCCAAGTGAGCTCAAACTTTTGAAGCCCTTCTTTGCATTTGGTTTCTTACTTGGATACAAAAGGGAAATGCAGGAAATTTTTCCTCCTGGTTATGCTTGCCATGTGCTTTTTTGGAGATTCCAGTTTAATTTAACTGATTCAGAAAGTAAACAAGAAAACTGATGAGTTAAAGAAAAGAGAAAAAAATTACTTGGTTTGGAACAATGACACAAGGTAGTGGGTAAATGGCAGGTGTGCTATTTCTCGAATTTTCCTTCTGAAGTGCATTAGAGATTGTAAAAAGCACATCCAGGTCGTAACTGCACTGTTATTGACTTGTTCAAAGATATCAAACCCAGTAGAAACACAAAGTTAATTTCTTACAAGTTATTTACAATTTGAAAACATTCCGTGATTTTGATTGCATGATTCATGAGAGACAGATGTTCTCAATCTCACGTCCCAACATAGTTAATTGATTCAACATAACTGATTTATCCAATTTTTCATTTCACATACAAACTCATATTTGAAAATATATAATATCAATGTGAGTACTCGAATGGAAGTGTTATTCATTGTTTTCCCACAAGTGCTTGATGGCAGTCACATCAAGGGTACTTTGTTCTGCATAAGTTCATCTTGCAATCTGCAGCAAAAGTTATAGCTGAAATATGGTCTTGTGTGGAGCATCCAGAAGAGGCACAGCTAGTCAGAATGTCTTATTTCAAAACTTGAATCTAAGAGCAACTGAACATCAGGGAACCACAGCATTTGTTGCCTGTATGCTATGTTGTGAACTTGAAGGAATTTTGGAGTCAATATAGATTACACAGCTGGGGACATTTGCAAGCTTGACCTGGAGAAGACACAAAATGAGCAGAACTTCTCCCACTCATTCCTTTGAGACCACTCTTTCGCACATGGAAAAGTAGTGGACTGCATATGAAATCTAATGCCTCCTAAAAAACAGGAGGCACACCTTACACCTACCTTACGCCTTCAGGAGCACCCCTTACACCTACCACCACCTTATCCTAGGCCCCTTATTTTTGGAATGCCTTTACCTTGACACCTTAACACACACAAAAAAACCGTGTCACATAGTCAGATCACTCCACCATCCATTGTTGTCTTCTGTTTGCACCTGAGATAGGTCAGTATCATACTGACCAGCAAGTTATTGCCTATACTGTTGGACATAATGAGTTGGTACCACCTTCACTTGGAAAAACATCAATTTGCTTTCATCTGAAGGTGGCAAAACATAGCCTATCTCATCAATTGTGCCAGGATTTACAGATGAGATAGTCCTAGTGACTTCACCTGCCATACTAAAACTACCAGACAAAACCATCTAAAACATAATCAAAAAATAATCTCCAATGGTCTTAGCCAGCAAGAAAATTACATTGTTTTCCAACCAAACCTACCCTAAATCCTAAACCCTAGCCCCTAAGCCCCTAAGCCCTAAGCCTACCTACAGGTGTGAAGGATGCTACAAATGGGTAGTTAAACTTGTGACCCAACCAAAATTGGAAAACACTACCTAGCCAACTCAAGGAATTGATTCTACATGATTTGCACTTTGCAACTTTTGATGTATGTGATGGTAGAGACATCTTGTTCGGATCAACAGGAACCAACTGATGAAACACCCAAAAAGACACACACATGCAAGGATGATGAAAGTGATGCGGAAGCAGTGAGCTCCATGACATAGCAGAGGCTCAGGGTCTCCAATGCCCATTATAACTCTACTCTCCATCTGGTGCACATCATGCTCCTTCTTTGCTTCAATATCATAAAGGTATCCTGCAACCTTTACTGACAAGATGTATGCACCAACTGGACTTGCCACTCCCAAGGTGTTGAACAGCGTCCCAAAGTGGCTAAAACCAAAAATTTCAGAGGTTATTGCAGGCATGAGTGTCCATTGAGCTCCATAGCATAAACCCACAATGATGGAGCCTACATAAAGTGAGCCTGGAAAGGCAGATGCCATTACAAGATGTCCCCCACACAGTATTGCCTGCACAATGTATTTAGTGTCAGGCACCTCCAGGGGGTTTAAATCATCTGAAGTTTGGTGTGTGTTCTGTGTTTCAGATTCCATGAAACAAAGTACAACATACAAAACATTGTGTCAAAAGACTCACCAGTGAAAGTGCCAGGCAAAACGTTCTTGGAATGTCTTTGGAATGGAGGACAAGCTCTGAAATATACCCTCCTCCAAACCGACCAAGAAAGTTCCAGATGCTGAGTAATGAAACAAGAGTGCTGATTTGAACTTGTGTGTATCCCAAGGACAACCCAATTTGACCCATGTTATCCATGGCAGTTGTCCCTGAGCCCATGGAACATATCATGATCATAAGCAGTAACCAAAAGTCAAATGACACAAAAGCCTCCATCACTGTATGCTCTTCCCCTCTCTGTGGAGTTTTGCTGGAATATTCCACACCTGCAAAAGCAACATCAACTGACTATTATTGGGACTATCACAATCTGGTGAAATCACTTACACAGCTCCTATACCTAGACACAGAGGAGAGATTCAGTAGTAAGGAGGAAGTGTCTCACCAAACTTTCATCGGGTCCTTCAATCGGTTTCTCGAAATTACGGTTTATGCAAATCGTTCATTGCAATTTGTGTCAGATTTAGAGCTGACCATTGCAGCTATATTGTCAGATGTTCAAAACTATTCAACTGTTGGCAGTTAGAGCTCATGGAATGCCATCCATGGTAGAACAATTAATCTTGCCATATTAGAGAGCCTGTCGCATGAGGATGTATTGATCTACCAAGAACCTCCAATTGATCACCTGATTGCAAGTCCATTACATAACCTGATCTACCTTCTCTGTTCACAACTTGGGTTGGACTAACATCTTCAGAACTACTAGAAACAAGCTGGAATCTGTTTCACAGTGACTCTAGATGATGTTGCCTGATTGCCTGTGTGGCAGCATATCCTGAAGGAATAGTAACTTACTTCTTAGGCCAGCTTCTGATGGAGAAGGTTGTTTCACAGATCCTGGAATTGAGTTATTGTGCCTCCTGTTGCAGGATTGAATGTCACCATCTCCCAAATGATTGTAGCAGTCTGTCAAGTCTGCTACTGAAAACTCTCGATCCACAACTGGCCCAAATGGTGAACCAGGAAATGAATTTGATCTCCAGCTTTCATGGACATTAAGCAGAGGCTCCTTGAGTCTGAGCTGGTCATTATAGGTTTTGATCTCAAAATTGATAACAACTCCAAAGTGGAGAAAAAGAAGAGAAAGAATGACAACACATATCACCAGGCTCACAGCAGAGCTGCCTATTAATACAACATTCTGCAGTATGATTACCCCCATGAGATACACTGCCAATAGGATTGAAACCAAAGAGAATAGCTTGAAGTTCCCTCCAGCTTCCTGATCTTGCACCAGATCTTCTTCACTGGCAGGTATGGGCCTGATGACTGCCATGAATAGCAGGGACACCGAAGCTGGCAGACATGCGGCCATCAGTAGAAAAGACTTCGGGTCACTGGGGTGAAAACCATAGAATAGCTGTGTCATTATGGCAGCCCCCAGTCCGACAAACCCCTGCAAGAACTCCAGCCAGGAATATGCACACTCAAAATGATACAAGGAATTTTTTCTTCGTGAAAGGGATGTAATGGGTTTCATCAATCAGCTGGTAGCAACAAAAATAATTACTGAAAAGAAGAGAAAATAAGATGCACCTTCATAAGGCCAATGACCATACCCCTGTTGTTCGGGAAGTTCTTGACACAAGTGACCACTACCGCTGTGGTGAAGAAAGTGGCACTGTTGGTGGCAACACACATGAAGGCACACATTTGCCAGAGAGGAGGAGGAGCGATCTGAGCAGTGACGGCAAGCCACATCATGAGATACCCAAACACGCTCTGCACAGCACCAATGGCGAGTACCAACCATGGCGGCGCCACATCGTACACCAAGCCCGACACTATACCAACAGACGCTCCCAAGGTCTTGAATACTGCGATCGTGTTCAAAGTCTCCTGGTCGTAACCCATCGCAATCTTCAGGCTTTGTGAGTAGATCCCAAAACAGTAGGATGTCCCTCCAGTGCTTTGAATCCAGATTCCTACGGCTACTACAAACCACCTGCTGGTCACCACTTGCCTCGCCAATTCCCAGCAGCGACCCATGCCTAATTTCTAACAGCTGCGTATAAATTACCAGACTGACAGAGTGCCGCTTCCAATCTTCAAATTTCCAAAATGCCGCTTCCTTCTCGGAGATTGGGTAGTAATTGAGAAACTCGGCCGCTTGCTGGCTTGCTTGCTTCCATATCGAAGATCATTGGGGTACTTTGGAAAACAAAACACTACGTTTCGTTTTAGAAGATGGGTACTAAGTTCAAAGGAAATTGCATGACTGCCACAATCAATCATCCATCAAGGACTCGAACTGGATTCCTTCCACGCCTTCGAAAATATGTGTCATCACCATGCGTAGTTCTCCATTCGCGCTAACGACCGACGCAGACATATCAGTTGGTGCAATCCAAACGGACTCAGGAAAAAACGCATGGAATGATTCCAAACGACTCGTTCCAATTCCGCTCTGGACGAACCATTCCGACCCATTTCTTCAAATCTCGCCAATTCTACACTGTATTCTGTACTGTAATTTTGCAATCCCGTTTATCACCGCATTTAATACAATTGAATTTCGTCTTTGTCGTACGCTCGTTTGCAACTAGCTTCCAAGGCACGCTACTGGGGCCTCTTTTAAGTCCAGGTTCATTGAATTAATTGTCGACATGGCCCTCTTTCCTTCAATGAATAAACTTTTCTTAACTTGGAAGTTACTAGTAAGCCAAGGTACTAGGAACCGGTTTTGGGGTCGTATGTAACTAGTTTTTGTAGGTTGTTTCGTGTCACTATTTTTTTTGGGTTGTTTCGTGTCACTATTCTTTTTGGGTTGTTTCGTGTTTCTTTCTTGGAAAGTCAGTCAATAGTCAACAGCCGGTTCCACTTTTGGTTATAGCACTTTCACTTGCAATGTGGATCAATTATACAACACTTGACATGTGGAAGGGCCTTGACAGAACCAACTGCCACCTTTGGCAGAGGTGGCAGCTGGCCCTACCGGGTTCATCACGGTTGCCAGGTGGACACGCGCTCAGTACTTAACCTAGGCAAGATACACAACATGTAAGCTTGAGGTGGATTGTGTTCTAATGCAAGCTAGCGACCTACCCACGCAAGGAACGGGCTTCACAAGTTTCAGCCATTATTGCCACCAGGGATATTTCTTACCACTGTAAAAGCACTCACAGAAAATTTTCATCCCCAGCAACCTGCGGGGGCAAGTTTACCATATGACCAAAAACATTAGCAGAAATTCTCTATCTCTAGTAACCTGGGGAGGAGTTCACATATAGTAAAAACTAAAAACCTCTTAGATTTTTTGAAGTGTAACTGGAGGGTACGCTGTTGCACAATTATTCCTCCACCCCATAAGTGGGCACTCTGTGTTCACAATGTGCTTTATGAAAAACACAAAGTCTACACCAAAATGTAAAGCAGGCAATAGCACTACCAAATGAGGCTTGCATTTGGCTCTTGCCGCCTTGGATTTTACCCTACAAGTAAAGATCCACAATTTCTTTTTGCATTGTATTATCACTCTCGCACCTCACATGCAATTCACTATTGCTCACTTTCAATTTCATAAGATACCCATGTGACCTTGAAATACTTCCATTGATTTCTAGGGTTCATAGTGTGAACATGGGATTATCTATCTTTGTCTATGCACCAACAACCAACTTGTATTTTGTTTTTTATCGTTCACTTGATTGGGATGCAATTTGTGAAGTTGTGGTGGCAATGGTGTGTGTTATTAAGGAATGAAGCTTTTGGGATAAAACTTAGCTATTATTTTATTTTAATGTGTGTGTGTGGTTGCAAGGACTTTGGACCTAGAGATGGAATGATGGAAGGGAACATAAATGGTAGAACGTGGAGAATATAAGTTCGAAATTTCCAACTCAGTAGAGGCTTTGAAGGTCACAAAGGAGTTTGTTGGGAGTGATTAAGTGTGTTTTTGCTTTAGCACATCCAAAGGAAGAAAACCTTCATGAGAGGATCTTTTTGCACATGCATCAATTTTTTTAATTTTCATTGTGCAAAGGAAGAGACGTAGGGTAAATGGGCCTAATTAGGTTTAGGAACATCAATGGAGCTAATGATAGGCTTTAGAGGATCAAGAAGGGGCTAATCTATTTATGGTAATTTTTGTCTAAGTTATGTTCATCCCAATTTGTTGGCAATGTTGTTTTTGTGAAGAGTTGGGGATCAAGTATCTAGTTTTATGGGAGCTTTAAGCATAGTTTTGGGCTACTAAAATTTTTCAAGGTGCCAATTGCTCATCATTTTCAAGGATCTAATTACTTAGGACCCGTGTCTATTAGTATCTTCTTTGGTTTAGTTATAAGTAATGCAATATACAAATTTTCTTGGGATGTAATAGAGGGTAAACAGGGATTGTTCGTAGATGTTTAAATGATTGCCACATCATAAGACTGCAATAGTCCAATTGAAAGGAGATTTATATTGACTTTATCCATTTGATGTTCCTAGGTTAAAGTTGATAGTTTGCTCCACATATTATAATGTGTTTTTATTTTTAAAGTTGATAGTTTGCTCCACATATTATAATGTGTTTTTATTCCAAAAATGAGCTTCAAATTTTAAGTTTTTTCATTGTATTTTTAGGGATGAGTGCTTATGGCAAACTTAAAGCATATTAACAAATGAAGATATTATGCCCTTCTTTTTTGTTATACCCAAATTGTAATGTTAATCCTTTTGAAAAATAACATAGGAAAAAATTAATCTATGATTTTTCATTGCCATGCCACAAGACTATTTATTGAGGAACTATGTTTCTTGTCTACTCATGCTGCACTAATGGTTGTCGGTTCACTCTAGTCCTTTTGGCAAGAGATAAAACATGAAACTAATGCTGGTTTAAAAAAAAAATCCATAACTTCCAAGTAGGTTATTGTTGTTTTTCAAATTTTGGGTGCTAGTTTGTGTTTTTTTTTTCATTTTTTTGAAAGGGCATCATTGGCATTTTCATACCTTTGTTTATTGAAACATGTGGTAAGGAAGTTTTTTACAAAATCTATGACAATTGGCTATTGTAGTTTAAGATGTGTGAAATGTTGGCCAACAATTATTTTGCAAGTAATATTTTGTTGGCAACATGAATGTTCATAGCATGAAGGTTCCTATGTGAAATAATCAGAGACATAAGCAAGAAAAGTGTTACTAATAAAATTTGCATGACAAAAAATGTGCTACACCAATGAACATCAAGATTATAAACATGCAATTTATGTATAAAGAAAGATAAAAATTGTGCTACATACTTGTGCATAATTTCCAACCAAAAATACAAATACTAGGGTCCAACCACTCTATTAGGAGCCACACACGTGCCCCTTTAAACCATTGTTTTATTCTTAAAATCTTTTTAATACAACTTTTTTTAAAAATTTAATACTATTATGTTAAGGTGTGTATATTAAAAAATATGTCATTAAAAAATATTTTCAAATTGTGCTTTTAGTGTCAAAATTGTTTTAAAATATTTTTATGCAGCTTTTAAGGAGTGGTTACAAGAGTTTAAAAATCATTATACGTATTTTTCACTCATTAGATTGATTCCAATTTTTTTATGACATGTTCATAATGTATTCAAAATAACATTTTTTTGTTATATTATTATTATTATTACAATCCAAAATTCAAAATCTTAAGTAATGGTTACGACTACTTTTGGTACATGTAACATATGACTACACACACTAATGTTTTCAAATACCAGCATTAGTATACACCAAAATAACAAGAAAACACACCATGTGGAATGACTTAAAAGGAACTCTTCCAAAGGGGTTGAACCCCAATCCATTTAAAGATACTCCCCAATTGGAGTGGAAGAGGATTTGCACAAGATAAACATTTGTTGTAGATTGCCAACAATAAATGCAACTTGTTATTTCAATTATATTGTGATGCATTGAATTTATTTCGTCAAATTCTATTTCAAAAGAACAACTTGGAACTACAAAAACCCAAACATTTCACTGATGAAAATTTAAAATCACATCCAAAAAATAATCATATGACAAGAAACAAAAAAAAATGGTCATGATTGCATAATTAGGGTATTAAAATAGAACCCAACCTTAGGGATTACTAATTTCCCCACCCCACATTGCCCTAAAATTGAAGCATAGACATTATAAAATGTGTATAAAAATACCCTGACCTTGCACTTGCAAAATGTTATACAAAAAACCATATATTTTTGCTTGCTAATGCTACACAAAACTAGCATTACTACACACTAGTAAACCATCACTAATGCCATATTTCTAGCCACCTATTTTTTTCCATACTACAATCTCTCCTTTCCCCATCCTTGATTATTGTGTAAAAGAGGAAAGTTTCCAACCTATAAAACTTTTGCACATACATCTGAACCACCAAGTCCAAGTGTGTGGCCAAGTGATCGAGAAATGTGGATTTCATGAAATTGACTATGGAAAAAGTCCTTTCATTTTTCACATTGCCTATAACCATGATAATATCAATCTCCACAAGCTTCAAAAACTTTAACAACTTATGAACCACAATGACAATTGTAAACAATCGTGCCCACATCTTAATTGTAGGGTTACAATCAAATGGCGGATGTAAGGTACCATGACTATTACTCTTCATGGTTATGGCAAAAAAAAAGCTTGTTGGTCAAGTAATGCACCATCCAACACACCAACAACCAAAATAACATTTAGGCTTTTTTTATTTAGGGTCATTTTTAAAAACCTAATTTAACGTCACCCTAAAAAACTTTATTTCAAAATTGCCAAGTGTCCAACAAAAGTGACCTATGCGTCAACTACTTCCCAATATTAGTGATATATAATTTCAGTTGCATTCATGATGTCGCAACCTTAATTTTGGGTTTGCAACCAAGGCAAGGGCTTGCAAAGGTGTGGGCCAAAAGCGAAGCTTGGGAGTCACATTTTATGCTCCCAGGAGTGTAGGAGAGTGTGAAGGAATGAACCCACACACTTCGGAAATTAGAGTTCTGATGGACTCCCAAATTTTTAGAGGGCGATTGCAAGGGTCAAAACCATTAGATTGAAAATTTCATTATACCGTTGGAAAGCTTTTGAGACATAGATGTTTAAAATAGGCTTGCACGAATCATTTGGGTATTTAAAACATAAATTACGGTTAAGCCCTTGTCGCTTCATCTTTAGGAAAAGATGTCCTTTGATGTTTGCCTTCAATGTAAGCTTCACACACATGGTGCAATGGCACTTCTTTCAAATTCATGCCATCGACCATTTTTTCCAACTTCGTAAGGCTCGCTATGTTAAAGTGGCCGAGTTTTTGGTGCCAAAGCATAACTCCTTCATTTGAAGATTTTGCCACATTCGCACTCTCCTTTCGAACATTGACATTGAGAAGATACAAGTTCTTCTCCCTTCGTGCTTCCGCCACAACAATTCCATGTGCATTGTTCACCTTACAACCATCCTTGTCAAACTCCACTTTCAAGCCTTCCGAAATGAGTTTGTTAACATAAATGAGACTATTCTTCATTTTGGGAACATGAAGAACTTGAGTGATGGTTGTAAACAACACTCTACCTCCAACTTACATTGTGGCCTTGATGCTCCCGTTGCCAATGGCCTCCAAAATGGTGTCATCTCCCATGTACACCTTCCGTGGAACAATGGATTTGTAAGTGGTGAACCACTCTCGTTCAAATGTCATGTATTGTGTTGCGCCGAAATCAATGATTCAATCGTACGCCGTGTGATCATTAACACTCAAAGCAGCAACAAACACTTGTTCTTGATCTTCACAAGCTTGGTTTGCCTTTTCTTTCTGATCACTCTTCTTCTTCTTCAAACAATTCCTCACAAAATGTTCAAGTTTTTTGCAATAAAAACAAATCTTTTCGTTCGCCTTATGAGTTTTGTTAAGCAATGCAACAATTTTCGTATTTTCATTTTCTTTTCTTTTGGAAACCTCATGAAGCAATTGAGTGACGATGAATTGAAGGTCAACATCTTTGGTGGACACGGACTCCAAACTTGTGACCAAGTTATCAAAAGATGGGGGAAGGCTCATGAAAAGCACCATGTACATGTCTTCATCTTCAATTTTCACCTCAATGGAACACAATTGATCTGCAAGGGCCTTCACCATGTTGTTATGCGTAAGCAAGTCTTCCCTTTCTTGCATTTTGATGGTGAAGAACCTCCTTTGAAGAAACAACTTGTTTCCGATAGTCTTGGCTTCATGCACACTACAAAGTGTCTCCCAAGTGTTTTTGACATTTTCACAATATTGAATGTGTGCAAGTTGTGCATCCGTGAAATGTTCACAAAGTAGTGCAAATGCCTTTGTCGCCTTTTAGTTATAATCCGTGATTTGATCTTCATCATTGGGAATTGTTGCACTCCCATCAACAAACTTCCAAAGCCCATGCTTAGAAAGCATCATATGCATCTTGAACTTCCAAAGGTGAAAGTTGCCACCATCAAATTTTTCGATGACTTTCAAAGATTCCATTTGGAAGGATGACATTTGGTGTTTCATGAATGTTAAAACAAACATTCTATGTTTTTCTATTCAAAAGAAGCACAAGTGGGAAAATTTCAAGATGAAAAACTTGCTAATGTTTGAATACCTCACTTGAAATCTCTCCCATTCAATTATTATATGTCACAAAACAATGTTTTTTACAAGAAACCCTCAAACACTTGAAAAACTTTCTTGCACAAATCTCAAACTTGAATGTTGAGGCTCTTCAACAACTCGAAAAACTCTTTTCCACAAACTTTTTCAAAATTAACATTGAAACTCTCAACAACTTAAAGAACTCTCTTACACACATTTTGAAATCCTTAGACACTTTGAAGAACATTTTTCCACACTTGAGAACTTACAACACCTTGAAGAAGTCTTTTCCACACCTCGCACTCACTTGGAAAAGTTGTAAGTTGTATGCCACCACTTGGAAATGAATTCCCACTTACTTTGCAAACTAAAAATTGGTCTCTCAAAAAGATTATCTCCTTTTTTCTATGCAACACAAACTCAAAAACCTTTCATTATTTCTTGTTCTAACACAACGTTCTTTCTCTTGCTTGGTGTGGGCCCATAACATATTGGAAACAACTTGAAAACAAGCAAGAAATGAAACACTCAAGGTTCATGAAATGGAACAATTGTATTAACTAACAAGAAGATTACAAAGGTTGTATGCTTTGAAATGATGTTATCACAAAACTATGGCTTGCAACAACTAACAAAGCTTGAATGTTTTATGCGCACTCAAAAACATGAAAGGAGATAATGAAAGACTATTCAAAACCACTCCACTATATACTATCTCCTAACCCTAAAATAGCCGCCACTTAACCCCAACCTAACTGCCGCCTAACCCTAGCCATTGCCAAACCCTAACCCTAATCGTCACCAAGCTCTAACCCTAGCTACCACTAAGCCTTAACTCTAGCTGCCACAAATCCTTGAATAATTTCTACTTTTAAACCCTAGCCGCCATTTAAATACCTAACCTAGTTACTAGAAGGATGAAAATACTATTCATCCATTTGATGAATGTTTAACACATTCATCAACATTGGGAATTAGAAATGAATAATATTTCTAACACAAAGTCACAAAAGTCCCAATATCGGGAGTCCTGAGACAAAATGACGTTTGGGTGCATGCGTCATGGCCAAGCATACAAAATACTATAAGGGGGAAGGTGGTGGCTTCCCCCAAGTATGGGCTATGGTGAGTCTTGTGAATATGTGTTTGCCAGTGGCTCGTCTATGCACCAAAAATGCTCCAACTACATACCTAGTTGTTTGGTTTGTGTAGGTCCACATGAATAATTGACCCGTCTTCATTCGTCTTAGTCCCCATCTTGGAGCTCTAGCGCGCCTTTCTACTCTCAAAGCGTTATGAGTCAAAAAGCGTACCCCAACTTTTTATCCTTCCAATGTTTTCACATTAAACTCACAATTGAGTCTATCAAGGAGCTTGGGGGTGCATCCCATGAGGTTCATGGGTAGGGAAGCACCTTGCAAGTTTTTATCAACTCATGAATTACACCTATACATTGATGTTTTATAAATTACACAATAATCTTCTAGTCATCCTTAGTCACCATGAATGCTACACTAGTAATGGCACATGTTTTATGCAACATGACCAAACGACCATTGAATTCAAATGTTGCATACTTAACATTAGTATGTGGCTCCAAATACTAAACCAAGTGTACAACAAAATTATGTTTTGCCCACTACAATCCTAAAAATTTATATTCAATTTGAGTTAAGATGGAAATTTTATTTGCAATATTAAAAATACTTTAGATATAATAGTTGACACCAGATTCCACAAATATATGTTGAACACAAACAAAATGTAGGATATGGAAGGATAGATGAAATATTTATGGTCATTTAACACAAGACAATTGGTTCAAATACAATAACAATTACATTCGTAATTCGAAAACACACTCCACACAAGATTGATCTGACTTGTAATAAATATATAAAATAAACTTCCAACTCCTAATGTGGTTATTCATTATTTTAATTTGAAATTTATTATCAAGTAGCCACAAACTTTATTGGAAATTGTTTTGAATTTTTATAATATTAGTATTGTTTAAGTATTGTTAGGTATAATTCCCCATTGTAAGGCACAAAAATCATTAGAAATATTGATAGTATAATTATAATTATATACATTTGTGTGTTAGGATGTTAATTGATAAAACTGAAAAGTTTGATTCAATATCAACATGACCATTTTGATATAAACAACATCAGCATAAGTTATTTTAAAAAATTTCCAATTTTGTAATTTGAAATATGTTTCCAAAAAACATGTACATTAGAATTATGGATAGAATTATTCTCAAAAAGAAATGCAACGCTAAAAAGAAAAACATATAATCTCAATTTGGCGTCCATATAATGTGTACAAGCCTATTCCAATTGCAAAGAACCCAATTCTCTTGCATAATTTTATAGATGTAAAACATGGTTGGATTGAACATCCCCATGAATTAATTAAATTTTGAAATCATTTTGAAAGCAATGATATATTAAATTATCTTCTAAAGAAATAATAGGTTTAAAAAATAATTCAAAGAAGTAATTATTTTCTATGGGGACAATTTATGAAACTTTTGATTTTCCTTCATGTGTGCTTCAATCATTACAAGCTAGAGGTCATTCTTACAACCTATATTATTTAATGTGAAAACCTGTGCAGAAAAAAATAACACCCAAAGAACATGGAATTGCATGGGTAGAATACATAACTAATCCCAGAACTAGGCTTATCATTAGAGGGGGCATTCCAACAACACACTATAGTGACCCCCTTTGGGGTGTCACATTGTGTTACTTTACATGGGTGTGCATGTTTAGACCCACCCCACATCAAAACTTTGAAATATTTTCACAATTTTTTGCATAATATGTTAGGGTATACCTAGGCAAGAGGTTAGAAAAAAAACTACTTCATTTCATTTTTAAATGGGAGATCAGAGTATATTTGTGAAAACAAATGGAATGTATCTTTGTACTCAAAGGCACAAATATACTCCTAGAATCTTCATCCAAGAACCAAATTGGATGAATTTTTTTCCACATGTCAATTATAGGGTTTAATAGTGATATTTAATCAAATAAAAATTTTCCCCCCTAAAAGAAAACAAATGTAAAAAAAATGATTTTTTTTAAGGGCATAAGCCAAAAGTAAGGGAAAACTTAGTCCTTTTGGCAAAGAAAAAACATGCCCATAGATGGCATGACATGTTTCAAACATGCCATCAATTAAAAATTGATTTAATTGTCACATGTGATTAGTTACATAAAGGTGAAATGAAGGGGTCAAAAACTATCCAAAGTGATTCCATTTATATTTCACTACACTAGGTGTACATGTGGTATTGTTGCCTTGACATATGAGCCATTAGTTTAAACAAATCATTTTGATCAATCTATATGGTGGTAGTTATTAGTTATTTCAAAATCCAAGGGCCCATGGGGAAACTCAAGGTATACTTGTTACAAGTAATGACGAACTAACCACAAACCCATCCACATTAATGTCCATTGGTTCAAACATTGGTTTAATGCAATTGTCACAACTGATAGTTACTTTTTAATTAACTTTTCTTTTCCATGCCCTCAATAATTTTTTTAAATATTCAGCCAATCAACATGTCAAACTTTTTATTTAACCGTAATCTTTCAATTAATACAATAATTTGAAAAGCTCTTATGAGCTATTGAAGGGTGTAGCCATGATTAATTTTAGGTTCCAAAGTGCATACGAACACCTTCAAAAATTGGTTCCATGAATAAGCTTGATCCACGTTTTCATTTTGGGCCATTTTCTTAATTATTATAATAATGGAAATGTTGTTGGCGGTGACACAAGGATTTAGATCTTTATTTGTCAATTCAGACATTATAAAACACACATGGCCATATTTTATTGTGGCTTGGAGCGAATTAGGATGATCCACATAAAAAAAAATTGCATATTTTGAACACATCTAATTTATTTTCATAGACTAAAAAGCTTTTGGGAGCAAGGGGTCGGTAAGGGATTTTAAAGGACAATTTCTTTAAGTTTGTATTTTGTTAAACAACAACACAACAATTTTTTTCATATAGGGCTAAACAAGATGATCCACATGGTCAAATCAGGCCAAATTTTGAGAATTATTTTTTAAGATCATAAATTTAATATTGGCAACAAATTGTTTTTGCTAGCTTCCAAGTTTGATGTTGTCTAATCAATGTCGACCGTTTTGTTGAACATTTAATCGTCGTTCATTTACTCTCTACCATTTTCGATTCTTCAACCTTTGCCCCTTTAGATCTCGCCTAGTCGCCATTCATTTGCTCTATTCCATTTTTTATTCTCCAACCTCCACCTCTCTAGATCTTTTTGTTGAACTTGTTCATTGTGTAGGATTTTGATTATGCATCGCTGAGTTGATGGGATTATGTATGCATGCAAATCAACTCCTGAAGTTGATGGAATTTTGTATGCATGCATTAGATTTATTGTGTTTAAAGTTCATTTCGGAAGAACAGTGGTTGTAATCACGGTGGTAATAGTTTTCTTATGGTTACGTTAGGTTTGAAGGTTCAACACATGTGTAAATGGCAAACATCAGGGCATAGTAGCAAAAGGCCGGGTTTATTAGACTTGGACCTAAAACAAGAGCAACAAATCTTGCACAAACTAAAGTTGCAAAGGAAGAAATGAAAGCTCAAAAATTAGCAACACTAAAGGAGGAAAGAGAGCTTAGAAGTTATGCTAACAAGAGCGAAGAGCAAGAATGAGGTGACAAAATGAAAACTCTCAAAATTTTGCAACTATCAATGATGATGATTGGCTTCCAAATGAAATGACCTTGAAAAAAAACAATTGTATTGAAACTAAGATCATGTTATGGGTGACAAAAGAATTAACACAATGTGCATCTTTAACTTCAAAGTAGAAAATAGTTGAAAAGGTTCTCCAACATGAAGTGATGGCTACACTCTTACCAAAGTACTATCCAAGGCCCCATGAAGCAAAAGCGCAATTGGCATTCATAAAAAGTTTCCAATCACAGTTGGGTTCTATGAAAAGTTCACATTCCAACAATGTACTAACTCGCAAAGGTGTGTTGTTGGAGTCAACTATTAACAAGGATGTTTTTTACGATAGACTTGTTAGTGTGAAAACATTTTCACGATTGTTGGGGACCAAGAGAAGGAACATTCATCATGCCTTAATGCGGTAATGGTCTTTGCAAATCTTTGGTGCTTCACAATTTGACCTTTCTTGGAGGAAGGAAATGTTAAACATGGGTTTTCAAATGATAACAAAACCCTTGTCCAACTATGGTGGACAAATGAAAGACGAGTTAGTAATAAAAAGGATGTCACTCAAAAGCACAATGGCCTGAAACAACACAAGGAGCATGCAACACATTTTCTTCTTAAAAGTGAAGTAAATGCAAAAACCTTACTTTGTTCTTGTTTTGTAATTCCTAAGTTGTACACTGATTGTGGGTAGATGTAGCTTTTTCACCAAGTCTTTTATTTGTACATGTGTTAAACATGGGAATGAAATCTTGATTTCTAGGAAAAATGCAAAATGTGTTGTTTCATTTTTTGCATTTGCATAATTAAATTAGGGTCTGAATGGGATACAATGAACCAACGAGATTACCAAAAAAAAGGACTACATGTCCTTTTTGCCAAAAAACCTTTTTCATATGAATGAATTTTAGAACAAGTTTTTTTGCAACTATTATATTAAATGCTTATAGTTGTCTAAGTACATGACATGTTTTTTTCTTCATCATTTTTGAATAAATATTAATTTTTGAAAGTGTATTGATTCCTTGCAAATTCAGTGTTTTGTCTTGAAAAATGATAATAATTTCAAATCATAACCAATTTTTATATTTGTACATTTTTATGTTATCTTGTTTGATAAAGTACAAATTTTCTTAACACATCATGTACATTTTACCCCATTTTTGTGTGGCAAAAGACTTTTGAAATTCTAAAATTATGGATCAATTTTGGAAAGTTCTTTGAATTTTTAAAGTTTTACAATTCCACATATCTTAGGGTATGAGTGTTTTTTTAAAGTGGTTGATTGGTCTTTATCCTCTTAATTTTCCCCCATCAAATATGATTTATTATATGAATCCTTTCAATAGTCTTTTGCAAAATTGACTCATGTCTGATGCATACATACACTCTTCAAGGTCTTAAATCAAAACTTCAAATTTCATCGAATGGATTTGGTTTGAATTCCTTAACATTCAAATGAATGAAAAAATAATAACTTGCCATGATTACCATGACTTTATATGGCAAAACATAAATATTCATCAAGTTTTGACTATTTTTCTTTGTAGTCCGATGCCCTTTTTGGCTCGTTGGATTGTGATTACACCCCTTATGTATGCATGTATGTAATTATAGTTGAATTCATAGTTAGTGATCTAGTGTATTCTTCTTCAAACATTGTTAACTATGTGTGAGGAATTATTGCACACCTTCACCACTAAGATATGCACTCACAATAAAAACCTGGTTGGAAATGGAACTACTATGTAATGTAGTCTAACAAGTAAGGTGGTTCGAGGTAAGTAATGAAATTCACAAAAAATCTGATGCATTGTGTTCAAATTGAAGCTACAAAACATCGTGAGGGAATTGTAACTCACCATGATGGAATATTGAGGAGCCGTATGTTGATGTTCATTTCAATGTCATGTTCGATGGTTTGAACCCTTCCATTCCGTTCGTCATAACAACTACATACAACATCCTAATCTAACATGCATTGGAGTTGAAAAGCTAATATAAAAGGAGCCATGTGTAAACAAATTTCAAATTTTTTTATTTTATGTTTTTGATCAAGAGTTAAGCCTTGGAGCTAGGAGCCACTTGTTTAGTTTGAGGGAAAAATAGATCATTCAACCCCCCATACTTCCAACTAACGTAGCTCCCTTACAGAAAGCCTGATCATGCTGAATTTTTGAGAGGGCCTTCTACACGTTCTAAGCTAAAACTAATTCAAATTTGACACAAATCCAACGGTGGATTTGAGAGAAACGACTAATTAAACCAAAAGTCCAGAGGCTTTGCTACAAGCACTTGCTACACGAGTTCCTTTCATGCTTAATCCTTACACACACCCTTCCCATGAGCACCTCTCCACACATAAGAACTAAAACAACTTTCCCCACATTTCCTTCTCCGTCTTTCTTTTTTTCTTTTCCATACATAAGAAGTCCTCCCTTTCGCAAACCTTCCTTGAACTTATTCCCCTTGTCCAATGAAAGCTTCGAAATCCTGTTGCACCAATCAATGGGCCCCTCATCCTTAAAGGGCCAATGAGAATTTGAAAATGAATTGCCATACAATTGAAATTAGGATGAAAATCCTTGGGCCCACTTAAACACAAGAGATATTCCATCCTCAAATCAAAGAGGATGACAATCCTCATGAGTAATGGGATTGGAGGATCCATCCTCCCTTTTACATTGGATATCTTGATGAGGTCTCTTGAGCTTGATCCTTATCTTTTTCGTTCGTTGACCCTCACATCCTACTTCTTCATCCTAATTACTTCAAATAACTAACTACTAGGATAATTTATCGGTAGTAAGAAGGAAAAGTCCTTGAGTTCTTACTTGACTAATTCAATGGTTGAAGTAACATTCCCGTGCACCATTTATTCCTTTGATATTCCCTACCTATTTACTTTACTATGCACTAATTAACTATGTAGTACATAGTAAATTGGAATTACAAATTGCATAAAAAAACTTTCACATACTTATAAATACACCATTGAATTTAGGGTTCGACGAATCCATTAGATTTAAGGTGTTTGAGTTTTCATGAGGTTCCGCTGTCACTCTCACATCTTACGCCTACCCTAATTTGTTAAATAAAAAGGCCTCGACCCCTTCTGAACGCAAGTACCAACTTGTTTGTACTACCTTCTTGGTTTTTGTTGATGCAGGTGCAACTAGTCATGGCGGACGATGACGCTACACCTTCAAATCCTCCAGTCGCACACGTACTACAAGAAGAGCTTGAAGAAGCATCGTTCGACTTGAATGTTTCTCAACGATCGCGCGAAGAATAACTGCCCAGGAGAGTGGTGCGCACTCGAGTTGATCGTTCGGTATGGGATCGTCGATTGTCTCCTAACCCACATGCTTTAGCAATTTATTTAGAGTTTGTTCCTGCTCGTGAAGCCACGCCCGAAAGGTTTGAAAAATGTCAATGCGAAGATGATGATGTTCGTCTCCATTGTCGAACGTGGGTTCTCGGTGATGGCCATTATCATTGGCTACGAGGCCTGATCAACCCACTTCCCCTGGAGCATCAAGTCGAGTACCTCGCTCGCACCATTCGTCACATCCTAAATTTTTTACAACTATGATCTATCCTTTAAGTGAGTTATTTAGTTATAATTCACCTTAGGCTACTCAGGCGGAAATCTTAATACTTAAGCTTGATTTGATTTTATTTAAGAATTTGATAGAGTGAGAACTAAATAAAGATGTATTAAGACTGCATCCTAAAAATCCTACAAGTACATCATTAGTGCTTGAAAATTCTTGTACAGACTAACTTAACCTTGTCATGCAAAATGGGCTTGTATTCCTTATATATCAATAAATCACATCTAATTCTACATCCCCTTTCCCTTCTCTATAACTTAAAAAGGATAATGTACTTTAAAAGGTTTACTAGGTCCTTAACTGATTAAGCGTTACATCAACTGAAATAAAGAAGTACTATATGCCTAGAAATATCACAAAAGTTGATTCAACTGTTAATAATCACTACTTGGAGGCTTATAAGCATTCAAATCATTAGTACTAAGGAAAATTATGGAACTAAAACTTAACTAATTATTGAACTATAATCCATGGCTCACACTATGAAAAAACCTTACAATTGTTGACCAAGTTAGCAATAATTGTCTCATTTAGTTAATACTTAAAACTCTTAATTGGTTCACTAAAATGTCTTAACTTTGTGGATTCAATTATTCATTACATTGTTTGTCTTTGTAGTACTCATATATTAAGTATACTTGATACCTTGTCTAGTTGATGCAATAAGTACAATTACTTATATCTATGTTTATTACACGGAGAAGATGTTTGTTCTATGTTACTATATGTTGATGTATGTTGTTGTATTTAATATATGTTATTATATATTATAGTATATTACCAACACCTATACTTACTACACGTAGTAAATATCACTACATGTTAGTACATAAAGTGTATGTATAAGTATATTTACCACCATAATATACTCACCACATGTAGCAAATAATATTAAATGTGTATATAGTGTCTCATTGCATAATGCACAAGGTATATCCACTAATACTCATTAAATGTGATAGGATTAGTTGTACATTGTTTATGCAATTGGCATACTTCCTATAGTATTGTATTTGGTGAATCAAATGTATCTTTTGTTTTTGAGTACATTTCATTCTACTAGTTACAGATTGTTGATGGAGTTAACATACGTAAAAGTACTACATGGTTATTGTATGCATATCTGAATATATCTACATATACTCATAATATTTATACATTTTTTGAATTTTGTCTTTTGGTAGTTAAATATACATTTGCATCCATAATTTAGTTTAGGGATGTACACCATATTATAAATTTGGTAGATTAACCCAGCAACATTTAATACTAGGAAGAAATCAAGTTGCAAATCATATGGGTACTAATTTCTTAAATTCTACATCTGCAATTTCTAAAATACAATATGTAATTTTTGTGGTTTAGGATGTGTATAGACTAGTTTCTTTCTATGATTTCAACTTGCTCATCCAAATGTCAACATTGGGCAGAGGCCATTTGAAGTTTTGAAACCTTACTTTGTGAAGCCATGCAAGGGTAGAAACGTGTGTTGTTCGTAAGTACCACATAGAACTTGACATGTTGAAGCAAGGATTGAACAACATGAGGGGCATACAAAAGGAATAACATCTTGTTAATTTGTGCAATTGTGATTGTATTGTGAGTACTGATCAAGATACATATTAGATTGTCAAGCCTCTATGAAGGTTTATAAAAGTGCGACTCCCTTGTGGGAGGAATGTCTGTGCCCAAAAGTAGAATTCCACGAATGGCACAAGTTGTTTCATGGGAGAGTGTCCTGATTGTGGAGTTGAGAAGTTTCCCATTTGTCTTCATGAGTCTTCGCCTTCATTGATTGGAAGGTATCTTGGAAATGTTTCCAACAAGAGGTCATAGGAATGAATGAGGATGGTAGACCCAAGAAAAAGGTTAAAGAATGTTTCAGAGAAACATCATCCTTCATATTCTTCACCTACTTGTGCCCAAACATCCAAAAGTTTGTTAAGCATAATTTTGTTGCAAGATGGCAGGATTCCTAATTTAAATTTTTTATGGATGTATTGCCTCAAGATATTATCCTTTTCCACATTGATTTTGTAAAAAACTATACCTTTGAGATCCAAAATGTAATTTAATGAATGCACTTGCATTCCTTTTAAGTTACAATTTTAGTACAGATATCGCCTTTAAGGTTGACCTAATGAGTGGACCAAGGATTGATGAAAGGAAAATTATCAAATAAACTCATTTCTCTATTTTAGACAATAGGGAGCATGATACATTGTTTGTACAACATTGCTTAATGAATCACTAGCAATGGTTATCAGATTAAGGTAGATGCAAACTACAATGACTCACTTTTGCGATGAAATGGTGTTTTTTCCTTGGTTACTCTTTATTCAAATGCATGTGATGATTAATATATCCTTAGCTTCATTAATTGGGACTTGGGTCTAGATTAAGGACTTCATTACGAAGATAACTATGTGATTATTTATTGATAAAAGATTCATTTGTTAGTAGTATTGGACATTTGAAATCAAAATATGTCGATTAATCGTTTGATTGGAACATCACAAATTTTTTATATTAATTCACACTTCAAATTTGTTATTGGGATTCAATATATAAATGTAATACAAGATGATAAACTCATATGATGTATTTTCTTTGAAAACCTTAACCAATTAATAGATAGGGACTTTTGAATGGTTAAAATTTGAACATATTTTCATAAGTCCATATGAGTTGTAATTTCTATTTGTTTTTACAATTTCTTTGTCCCCAAATATTTTTTTTGAAAGTTTTAGATGGGGCATAATTTTTTTATATTTTGTGAGTTTTCCTTTTAAGACGTCCAAATTAAAATTGACATTAGCTACATTAAATACAAATTTTCACATAGATTTAGGAAGGTTTGTAAGTGATTGAACATGTATTATTCAAAGACTACAATAATAATATTCTTTAAACTAATAACCATGTCCATTTCAATCATTTTAAAGAATCTTGTATGGACTTATAAAAAGTGCATTTTCTACTACTATTGAGGCACAATACCGTGCAATCACCCATCAAGGAATTAAACATGCCCAACATTTGGTATGGTTAGACAAGTGCATAGGCCAGTTTAAGGGCTCTAGAGCCATGTATTTTGTGTGTAGGTACCCATGACTCACTAATGGCTGCAAAATGAGCTAGAGTTTTATTGGCACATGACATAGAAAAGGTGTAGGTGTTTTTATGAAAAGGGACTTGAAGATGGAACAATGCTATAATCAAAATAGGAGGCTTCAAAATGCAAAAGATTATGTTGATTTCCTCACTAATATTCGAAACAACTTGAAAACAAGCAAGAAATGAAAGATTCAAGGTTCATGAAATGGAATAATTGTATTAAGTAACAAGAAGATTACAAAAGTTGTATGCTTCAAATGCTATAATCACAAAACTATGAGTTGCAATAACTAACAATGCTTGAAGGTTTTATGTGCACTCCAAAACCATGAAAGGAGAGAATGACAGACTATTCAAAACCATTCCATTATATATTATTTCCTAACCCTAAAGTAGCCACCACTTAACCCTAACCTAATCGTCACCTAACCCTAGTCATCACCAAACGCTAACCGAGCTATCGTTAATCCCAAAAATGTTTCCACTTCTAAACCCTAATCACCACTATTTAACCTAATTTAATTACTACAAGGATGTGAATATTATTCATCCTGTTCAATATTGGGAATTAGAAATGAATGGTATTTCTAACACTCCCCGTTCTATGAACTTTCTAATCCAAACATGGTTATCAATTTGTTATGTCATTCTTTTGGTAATGCCTTCGTAAGCACATTCGCCACCATGTTCTTTATTAAACAATATTCAAACGTAACTTCACCATTTTCAACTTGTTTTCGAATAAAATGATGCACATCAATGTGCTTTGTTCAAACATGTTGCGTGGGATTCTTCATCAATGATATTGCACCTTGGTTGTCCCATCAAATCACCATTGCCTTCTTCTCTTTCATGTACCTTAATTCCTTCATGAGCTTTGTCATCCATATGGCTTCCTTGGTAGCTTGCATACTTGCCATGTATTCAACCTCAATCGTTGATAGAACGATTATCAATTGTCATTTGCTATTCCAAGAAACGTCTCCGCCTCCCATCATGAATACAAACCATGTGGTGGATCTCCTATCCTCAAGGTCACCAACTCAATACACATCACAATATCTGACCAAATCTTGGGGTGTTAATCCTCCGAAACATAATTTGAATTGTAAAATGCTTTGCAAGTATCCAAAAATGTGTTTAACCACAATATAATGTTCTATGCTTAGATTAGCCATGTGTTGACTCGCCACGTTTGTTGGGTATGCCAAATCCGACAGAGTACACAACATGGCATACATCAAGGATCCCACTGTTTGTTGATAAGGAATCTTCACCAACTCAACATCCTTGTTCTCATTTTTCTTCAACTTTGAGATACATTTGGCTTTCTACCAGTCCATGTTTCTTGTAGAGTCATTGATTCAAGAACTTTAGTTGGGCATCGATTCTTGATGTAAATTGTTGTGTTCATCATTTCAACCCAAAACTCCAAGCCAATTCCTCGTGCATGAATCATGCTTTTAGCGCACTCCATAATGTTCCTATTGGCTTGTTCTGCAACCTTGTTTTGTTGTGGTGTGTAAGG
The DNA here is from genome assembly GCA_963920785.1 of Sphagnum contortum. Taxonomy (NCBI): domain Eukaryota; kingdom Viridiplantae; phylum Streptophyta; class Sphagnopsida; order Sphagnales; family Sphagnaceae; genus Sphagnum; species Sphagnum contortum. Next base: position 15,577,289 of record OY987279.1, on the reverse strand, counting down.
TGCATTTGTTTGTCGTTGGATTCCACATTCATTCAACGTCGTCAAACTTTTTGACCACAAATTTTCCTCCAATGTCGGTGTTAGAAATACTATTCATTTCTAATTCCCAATGTTGATGAATGTGTTAAACATTCATCAAATGGATGAATAATATTCTCATCCTTCTAGTAGTTAGGTTAGGTTGAATAGTGGCGGCTAGGGTTTAGAAGTGGAAATTATTTAAGGCTTGGCAGCGGCTAGGGTTAAGGCTTGGCGGCGACTAGGGTTAGGGCTTGGCGACAGTTAGGGTTAGGGCTTAGCAACAACTAGGGTTAGGCGACGACTAGGTTAGGGTTCAGTGGCGGCTACTTTAGGATTAGGAATACTATATAGTGGAGTGGGTTTGAGTACTCCATCATTCTCTCCTTTCATGTTTTTGAGTGCACATAGAACCTTCAAGTTTTGTTAGTTGTTACAAGCCGTAATTTTGTGATTGCATCATTTGAAAGCATACAACCTTTGTAATCTTCTCGTTAATTAATACAATTGTTCCATTTCATGAACCTTGAGTGTTTCATTTCTTGTTTGTTTTCAAGTTCTTTCCAATAGTCGGATCGCAAGGTTTTGATCTTCATGTCGATTTGATCAAACACCTTTCCTTTCACTTTCAAAAGGTAAACATGAGTTTTTTTTGAAATGTTGTCGATGAAGGAGACAAACTATTGTGTTCCACCATGAGATATGGTCTTCATCAGTTCGCACACGTCGTTATGCACAAGTTCCAAAAGCTTGGAAGCCCTAGTTGCTTCATCTTTAGAAAAAGTTGTCCTTTGATGTTTACCTTCAATGTAAGCTTCACACAAATGGCGCAATGGCACTTCTTTCAAATTCATGCCATTGACCATTTTCTCCAACTTCATAAGGCTTGCCATGTTGAGGTGGTTGAGTCTTTGGTGCCAAAGTGTATGTCGTTCATTCGAAAAATTTGTCACATTCGTAATCTCCTTTTGAACATTGATGTTGAAAAGATTGAAGTTCTGCTTCCTTCGTGGGAATTAGAAACGAATAATATTTTTAACACTCCCACTCTATGAAGTTTCTAATCCAAACATGGTTATCAATTTGTCATGTCGTTCTTTTGGTAATGCTTTCGTAAACACATCCGCCACCATGTCCTCTATTGAACAATATTCAAAAATAACTTCCCCATTTTCAACTCGTTCTTGAACAAAATGATGTTGCACATCAATGTGCTTTGTTCAGGCGTGTTGCATGGGATTTTTAGTCAATGATATTGCACCTTGGTTGTCACATCAAATAACCATTACCTTCTTCTCTTTCATGTACCTTAATTCCTTCATGAACTTTGCCATCCATATGGCTTCTTTGGTAGCTTGTGTACTTGCCATGTATTCAGCCTTCGTCATTAATAGAGCGATTGTGGGTTGTTGTTTGCTACTCGAAGAAATGGTTCCACCTCCCATCATGAATACAAACCCTGCGATGGACCTCTTATCGTCAAGGTCATCGGCCCAATTCGCATCACAATATCTGACTAAACCTTGCGGTGTTAACCTTCGAAAGCATAATTTGAAATGCAAAGTACCTTGTAAGTGTCGAAAAATGCGCTTGATTACAATCCAATTTTCTAGGCTTGGATTGGTCATGTGTTGACTCACCACACTTATTTGGGTGAAGCTTCTTGCCACAAGTTTGGTTTCCTAATGTTCAACTTCATCATCAACCCATGTTTGATTTTGAACACCGATTTGTAAGAAATGGGCTTCCTACCCTCGGGGAGTGGCACCAAGGACCAAGTGTTGTTTGTTAGAAATATTATTCGTTTCTAATTCCTAATGTTGATGAATGTGTGAAATAATCATCAAAAGGATGAATAGTATTCACATCCTTATAGTAGTTAGGTTAGGTTGAATAGGGTTTGGAAGTGGAGGCTACTTAGGGCTTGGCGATAGTTTGGGTTAGAAGTTAGTATATAATGGAGTGGTTTTGAGTAGTCTTTCATTCTCTCCTTTCATGGTTTTTTGAGTGCACATAGAACCTTCAAGCTTTGTTAATTGTTGCAAGCCATAGTTTTGTGATTGTAGCATTTTAAGCATACAACCTTTGTAATCTTCTTGTTACAATTGTTCTATTTCATGAACCTTGAAGCTTTCATTTCTTGCTTGTTTTCAAGTTGTTTCCAATATTGTTGACAACAAGGGAAATTGTATTATTCTTGGATGGCAATTTGGCATTTCTTCGCATCTTCATCATTCAACGCGTCTTTCATGATTTGAGGTTCTTCCGAAAAAGCTATGGTGGCCCGTTCCACCTCTTTGGTGGTAATCCACCAATCACGAGGCCACTATTTGTTAGAAATACTATTTGTTTATAATTCCCAATGTTGATGAATGTGTTAAAACATTCATCAAAAGGATGAATAGTATTCACATCCTTGTAGTAGTTAGGATTTAGAAGTGGAGACTACTTAGGGTTTGGTGGCAGCTAGGGTTAGGGTTTGGTGGCGACTAGGGTTAGGGTTTGGCGACAGCTAGGGTTAGGGTTTGGTGGCGGCTAGGGTTAGGCGGCGGCTAGGGTTAGGGTTTGTGGCGGCTAGGGTTAGGGTTTGGCGGTGGCTAGGTTAGGGTTAAGTGGCGGCTACTTTAGGGTAAAGAGATACTATATAATGGAGTGGTTTTGAGTTGTCTTTCATTCTCTCCTTTCATGGTTTTTGAGTGCACATAAAACCTTCAACCTTTGTTAGTTGTTGCAAGCTATAGTTTTGAGATTGTAACATTTGAAGCATACAACCTTTGTAATCTTCTTGTTAGTTAATACAATTGTTTCATTTCATGAACCTTAAAGCTTTCATTTCTTGTTTGTTTTCAAGTTGTTTCCAATAGGTTATGGGCCCACACCAAGCAAGAGAAAAGACATTGTGTTAGAACAAGAAGTAGTGAAAGGTTTTGAGCTTGTATTGCATAGAAAAAATGAGAGAATCCTTTTGAGACAAGGTTCTTAGTTTGCAAAGTGAGTGGGAATTCATTTCCAAGTGGTGGCAGACCTTTGGAACTTGCAACTTTTCCAAGTGAGTGGGAGGTGTGGAAGAGACTTCTTCAAAGTGTTGTAAGTTCTTAAGTGTGGAAGAGTGTTCTTCAAGTTTTTAAGTTTCAGGTTTTAAGTTCAAAAGTGTGGAAGAGAGAGTTCTTCGAGTTGTTGAAAGTTTCAACATTGAAGTTTGAGGTGTAAGAGAATTTTTTAAAGTTTCTTGTAAAGGTTTTAGGAAAATTTGTTTTTTAAGTTTTTGAAAATGTTTGCTTGTACAACATAGAAAGGGAGAATCCTTTTGAGGAAGGCTTTTAGTTTGCAAGGTTGCAAAGAGAGTAATAGCCTTTCCAAGTGAGTGGGAGGTGTGGAAAAGATTTCTTCAAGGTGTTGTAAGTTTTTCGTGTGAAAAACTTGTTTTTGAAAGTATCAAGTTTCAAAGTGAAAGTGTTTGGAAGAGAGTTCTTTTAGTTGATGAAAACTTCAACTTTCAAGTTTGAGAGTGTTTGTTGTAGCATTTGTGTTCAAAATGTCTTCTTTTCAAATGGAGTCCTTGAAAGTCATGGAGAAGTTTGATGGCGGCAACTTTCACCTTTGGAAGTTCAAAATGCGAATGATGTTTTCCAAACATGGGCTTTGGAAATTTGTTGATGGGAGTGCCACCTTGCTAAGTGAAGAAGTTGTAAGGGGCCGATTATAACAAAAAAGAGACCAAGGCTTTTACATTGCTTTGTGAACATCTCATGGATGCCCAACTTGCACACGTTCAGTATTGTGACAATGTGAGAAGTGTGTGGGAGGCTCTTTGTGGTGTGCATGAAGCTAAGACCATTGGCAACAAGTTGTTCCTTCGAAAGAGATTCTTCACCATCAAAATGCAAGGAGATGACATGCTTGTACACATCAAAGTTGTGAAATTTGACTTTTTAGAAAAAATAAAATTATAATGGTTTAAAAAATAATAATCAAGAGGCCTTTACCATATGTAATTGGGGTGTAATATACATGACATTAATTTTTTTAAAAATAATGGTACAAGAAACTAAAGCCTAAAAAAATGATATTTTGGTATGATTTGAAATTATGATCATTTTTCAAAAAACAAATGCAATTTTTAACAAATGCACACACTTTTAAAAAATTCAAAGTTATTCAACAAATATCGACACAAAATGTAATGTATTGGGGAAAATATGAATATTTTCAATAACATGTTACAAAGAATCTCATTAAAAGTTTCTTTTGTATGAAAAAATCAAAATGACCACAAAGGGACCCAAAGTCCTTAAGTCCTTTGTCATTATTGGTTAATTTGATTGTGATATGACTTTCTTGATCCCTTTTGCATTTCTTATAAATCACTTGTACCTCTTTTGATTGTAATCATTTTTTAATAATTTGATCATACCCCATGTAGTAAAGTTGTATTTGCACTAGGACAAACGATTAAGCTTTCAAAACCAACTTAAATTGCTTTTGGTTGGTAGTGAAGTGTGCAAGAAACTTTTTAGAGTGTATGTAGTCATGTACCTTTTGTAGTTAGATTGGTTGTAAAGTGAAAAAAGTTATTCATAGTTTGGTTTGGTATTCCCAATTCTTTAGTAAAATCAATAGTTGGGAAAAAACATCAACTACTAAATGAATTCACCTAGGTTTGTAAATTACTAAAATAATTATACTCTAGAAATACCAATAACCATCAAACAATTCATCTAAAAAGTTGTGGCTTGTGAATCAAGTAAACCAGTGCTATGTGATCCATGTACAACACAATTTTGTTGCTTAGTGAATAATGTTAAAAAAAATTGTGTAAAGTGTAAACTAGCATCAATGTTTTTTTTTTAATAGTTATATAATTTTGTTCAACATTATTGAGAAATTTCAATGCATAATTGATAGTTGATCATATTTATCATTGATATTTTGTGCTAACATTGTTTTATAACAAGATTGGATGCATCAATATGCATAAGAAATTCCAAATCCCAGCGAGGGGCAATCAAAATTAATGCATCCAAGTATTTAATTTTGATAATTTCTTAAAGCTCTTGACATTCATTTGTCCATTCGAAGGCCTTAGGGTGTAAACAACATATAATGAGGCAATGTGTTTACTTTGCATTTAAAACTATTGTCATGTTTAAGTTCTTTTGCAAAAAAAAACATGTTTTCATAAAGAGGAATTTTCAAATGAAATGTTTTGAAACTTTTTTATTTATTTTATTTATATTTTCTCCAATATATCATATGTTTGTTTACAATCAAATTTGAATAAATAGGAATTTTTGAAAGTGCACAGATTTTGCAAGATTTTTTGTTTCATCTTGAAAATTTGCCAAAATTTCAAATCATAGCAAAACATGTTAACATTTTCATATTTATTTATTTATTTTATTTATTTATAATGTTATAAGTTATAACTTTTATTTGAACAACATATACATTGCATCACGTTTACATGTCATAAACGATTCATGAACTTTTTAACAACCTTAAATTTTGATAAACAAAAAATTGAAAAAATATGAAAATTTGAATGTTTTTTAGATGTGTCTAATAATACTTTATTACTGATTTTTTTTTGAAGATGAAATAAACTATATTATGAAAACTAAAAGCCCTTTATGAAAGTAGTATTATTGAACAAAGCTGTTAAACATCCTTTGTTCAAACCAAACTTTGATATTGAAATTTTAGATTTTTGACTCATTTTAGATTTTACAATATCCTTATTATTCAATAAGCACAACTTTCCATGATTCACATGCCATTAAAATGGCACCACCTAGACAAATGTAATAAGAATTGTAAAAAAATTAATGTTTTGAAATCAATTTTGGCTTGTTTGAACTCATCCGCACCCCTTGGTTTTGTGCATGGGTTTTGTGAAAGTGGTGCCATGATAAATGAAAAATTCTTAATGAAACATCTATAGAATTGCACCATCTTATTGAATACTGGGATGTCTCTAAAATTTTTTAGTGATGGCATCTCCACGATTGTTGAAATTTTCTTAGGGTCTAGCGGTTTCCTTTCCTTGAAAACAATATAGCCCAAAATGATTCCAAAGTAGAGCAAAAACATGCAATTTTATGGATTTAGTTTAATATTGAATTTTCAATAATTGTTGAAACAAAGCCCTTTTGAACTTTAGTAGATTTGTTTCAATGTTGTTGAAGACACTAAACCCATCCATAAATTATTTCACAACACGCCAATGGAGTTTTTTTCAAACCAAACGTCAACATGATCTAGACAAAAATTCCCTAATCAATAATAAATTTTGTTTTGTACTTGCTTTCATGAGTTCTCATAATCTAATGATAGCATGATTTAAAAAAAAAAATTATATATTTCATGGCTTGCTACAACATCCAAAACTTCTTTGATAAAAGGAAAGGATATGGACCTTTCTTCATTGCTAAGTTGAGCTTGTGAAATCAATGCAAATCTTGAACTTCTTATTTTTCTTTAGTATCATCAGAATCAAAGTTAACAAGTAGCTTGGTTGATCAATTGAATGAATATGAAATGAAAAATTAATTTAAATCTTGTTTGATGACAATGGCATAATTAGGATTCATTTGGTACTTGGCTTGATGAGTTACCCAAGGAATTGAAGTATCTAGGTTAATTCAATTTTGAACATGGGATTAATTCTTATGGGAGTTTCATCTATTTGAATGGATTCTTTGGTATGCCTAAATTGCTCCTCAAGCTTGGTAGTATTGAAACTAGAATATTCAACTCTAAAGTCTAAGGGCAAGTTGAGTATTCCATTTTTTTGGAATTTCCAACAACATGAGTAGCCCTATTTAATCCAATGATTTTTTTTTGGTGAATGACAATCATTAATAACAAGATGTAACTATGTTTCGTTACATAACATGTTTCAAATGAGATTTTTTTCAAAATCCTTTTACATTGTGGCTACCTAGTAGATCCTAAGGTAGAAATTTGGTGATTTAATTTTGTTTTGTTCAAAATATGGTGAATTTAGGTGAATTTTTTTATAGAAAATATCATTTTTTGATATTGTAGGGCCAACTTTTTTCAAAATGGTGAAAATTCAGCACAATAAAAAGCAGTAATGTAATCTTAGTGAACATCTAAGATGTATGTTTAGATTTCATGAATTGGAGAAAAACGCATCTTGTGAGAAAAAAAAGTATTTCAACACCATTTCTAACCAAAGTTGCATTAAAATTCTCCCTTCTTTTTACTAGTTGAATTTCACTTAAAAGTGAAGTTAAATTAGGATCTAGAAAACAAAATGAATTGGATTTCGATCATCAAAATCCAAAAAATAAAAATAAAAATTGCCAGATTTTTGTACTTGATTCAAGTAGGCCGCCCAAATATATACAATGATGTCTAAACTTTGTCTACTTTCACATCTCTTTTAAGTTTGTAGTCGGTGACTGACTCTGTCCTCGTACATCAGTATCCTCTTTGGGCCTACTGTCCACATATCCATACCTAGTAGCAGGTATATAGGTTCGTCAGGATATCAATATGACAGGAGGCAAACCATGATTTGTTTGAAGAACTAGCTTGTTATACAAGAAGGTTAGACGTGACTCAAGCCATTTTCCCTCACAGGGGCTAATACAGTCACCACTGTTAATGGAAGCTTGGAATTTGGCTTCTAAGTTTAATGGAAGGCGTGGTCCCCAGGTCCTCCCCTAATTTGAGGGTTGTAGCCTCAAGGGCATAGCCCAATGGTGTAGGCCCTTAAATTAGGGGACGCCCATGGGAGCAGGTCATCACCAGTGTAAGGCACAAAAGGTTCTAATTAAATGGCGGAAGGTCTGCAATCAGTGCGAGTTACCTCAATATCTGATGAACAAGCCTTCTATGCTACGAGGTGCTTTCAGATACACAGAATAAACTCTTGGAGTGCTTTAAGTCTAGGGTAAGGCACTGTCCTTAGGGCAATCCCACCCTAAGTGGCTTAGGACAAGGCAATAGTCAAGTTTGGCCCACATTGTGTGTATGTCCACGCTCCCCCCTTGTGGACCTTACTCATTATAAAACATGAGGTAAATTTTATGATGAGCCTAAACATACGTAGATCACAAGCCAATAGGAGCAAGAGACACCTTGTGCTTACAGGAGGCCTCTTACACATCATAAGGCCCTCAGATAAAAAAATTAGTGTATTTGGAGGCCACCTTATATCCACGAATTTCCTTCCCAGAAAACATGAAGGACCTTATGCTAGGTCCTTAAGTTGGATTCGCATTGAAATGGTAAAGGGAATAATGTAAGTTTAACTTTATATCATTCAAACAAAGGAATTAAATAACCTAAAAGATGAGTTGGCAAGTGACATTTCATTGGGGTAAGGAGAGGTATATGCTTTGAGATATCCTATCCCTAAGAATAAGAATTTTCAATTTCTTGAGAGTGGATTTCATATTAGGATGGAATAAGGGGATTAGTTTGATCCTTTATTTAAAAAGAATAAAATATTCCCTTCTATGATTTAGACTAGTACTAATGTAACGTGTTGTTGGCCCAAATGCGAACACATTAAGGTAAGGGCTCAACTGATTTTCACTCAGACCCAATTTATTGTTTGATTTCCAGCAGCAAAATCCACTAAAATATCAATATATTCTGCACCTTAACTCTGAAAATCTTGAAATAAGCTCTATTAAATCTGACTCTCCAAGGGATTTCCAATAACACCAAGAAGGTCCCCAAATTGCAATAAAATTTTCAGTTTCAATTTTATTTAGTTTTCATCGAAAAAATGGTTCAATAATCAATGGCTTCCACATGATAGCTCCAAACAGTCTCAAACCAAGACAGTGCACCCCTACTCATCGAGAGCTTTCCAAAGATACCAAGAGTGCACCATGAAATGCTCTGGTTTGGGAGATCTCAGCATGAGAAACAAAACAAAACAAACTACATTTGCTTCATAGATAGATGTCATCTAGATTTTTCACTTCAAATTTCCTCCTTAGGTCTAAATTGCTCAATGCAGGGTTAAATTAATCAGATTGTATGATTTTTGTCTATCTCTTTCAATGTTTTTCTTTTTTTCCAATTTTGTGTGATGTTGCTCAACTGGTGATCATTAGCAAAGATTGGTGATATTCAAAATATACGAAGTAGAAAATCTTAAACACTTTTTAATGTTCCTAAAAAAACAATGATGATGTATCATTGTGCAAGATTAATGCAATGGATTTTGGGTGGTTAGCTTTTTTCCAATAATTGAAAGAATATGTGAGATGAGTCATTTCCTTTTTTGGGGCGAAAAATCGCCAAAAGGCAACACTGGTTCCCTTTTTGGCGAAAATCGCTTTTTCGTAAAAATTCGCCAAGTTTCTCCCCCAAATTGTTTTGGGGGAGCATGTGGCCACAATTGTCTACTGTTTAACTGGTCCTTTACAAAAGTGTCACCAATTAGGGCGAAATGTGTGCTTATGTCGAGAACATGTCACTCCTGGGGCGTTACCCTGTTACCTGTCTTTTTATTTACTTGAATTGTCCATGTCTCAATTTGTCATTAGGTTTTCAAAATTGGTTCTATGTGTGACATTTGTGAGAAATGTGTATTAGATTCAATTGATGAAAAGACATGATGTTGTTGGTGATGCTGAAAATTGCAAGGACATGTTGTGCGTAGTGGAGTTAGTGCGCCGACTGAATTTAATGCTACCCAGCTACCAGTACCTTAAGCGATGTCATAAACTCTCCTCCTGCCTGCCTCACAAACAATCCGTTTCTCTGACACTCTTCTTCACCCATTGATCGTTTTAGTGGCGTGCATTGTTACGCAACAAGCTGACCCGTGGAGTGACCACATCTCCTTCCTTTCGTTCGTCAGCAACCATGTCAGTGGGAAGATTTTCTCATGATCTGCATCATTCCCTCAACACACAGCTCCCTAGTGAAACAGGACAGCTCGGTAACTTGGTCGGTGCATCCCGAGCTCCATAACTGTACGCTCAGTGTCTCATTGTGACCTGCATAATGGATAAATTAGGTGTAGGGTTAAAGCCCAAGGCCACCAGCTTTACGGGAATAAGGGCCTTTGCAAGGTGTAGTCGGGGGGGGGGGGAGGGGGGGGCGGGGCGCGGGCGGCATTGGTTTCGCACAAGGTAGCAGCCAAATCTAAAGGCACGAGGTGAATGTTCTTGTGAACCTAAACATTCATAGATCATCAGGTGTAAAAGGTTCCAGAGGGTTCTGACTTCTTCCGCTACTCCTAAAGAGTAGGAAGGGTCTTACACTTATTAGAGTGGTTAGGATCTTACATCCCTCTCACTCTTCAGAATGTATTAAGTAGGCATAAGATCCCTACTCCTTTTCAAGAGAGATATTCACATATATAAGGTGCCCTCCAAACACACAAGAAATTTCACCCAGTGTTGTACAAATGATCAGTTTCACATGTTCCCACCATAGCAATGGTTTGCTCTTGATGAACAATCTACCTTGAGCAGATTATTGATGTTTTGTTGCTATTTTGTGATAACTTTAATGAAACAGATGGAAAAAACTACTTTAGTGTATAGTGTGTTTTTTCAGCAAAAACTTGCTGCTTTTGCAAAATTTGAGTCTAAAAAGAAAAAAATACAATAAGGGGTTAAGTAAAAGCAATATACACCAAATCCAATAGTTGTGTTTTAATTAAGTTTGAGATTCATGATGCAAGACCAAGGGTCTCTTTCCATTAGCTTGATGTTGTCATAGTTGCAAATGACATACTTTGATGCCACCAACATAATGGAAAGCAACTAAAATCTTTCCAAGTGCCTTGTTGCATTATTGGTCAATTTCCATTGGAGTATTGCAAATTTTCTAAAAATTTGTTAATAATTAATTTTGGATTGACAAAAAATAACAAACAATAGTAATGTAGAGAACTATAAAAGGAACATATTTTTCCATAATGAAAGATAAAATGTGCCATCCTTTGATGATTCTAAGTGGATTTACATTTTTACATTTATATCAATGCTTGACTTGTAGAGTTGTGAGATGACTATGATAATAACTTGAAGGAAAGATGTAATATGGAAAGTTAAGGCAAAATTTGTGATAAGACCATCTTAATGGAAAGGGACCTTTCCTACTTTAATTTACATTTCATTGCACATGAGTCCTTGAATGTCATGGTGTAATGCTTTTTGGATGAAACCCTAATAAAACCCATTGCCATGGATCAATGGACTTTGTTCATAGTTTAAACCACTTTTGCTCGATGATTGCAAAAATGGTTTGTTATCAACAAGGGTCCAAGGGTAAATAATTCATAACCAACTTGTAATGTTTGTTGATAAATAGATAACACACTTGTAATAGGTGGGTATTGATTTTTTTAAATTAAAAAAATTGGTTAATTTCCAAGTGTATTTCCTTAAGCAAGAAAATAATAGGTATGTTTCTAAAAGATTTGAAATCCAATGATTTGATACCCTATGTGAAGGAGCAAAAAATCATGCCACACTAGTTATGAAAAAAATAATAACTAGCCAACATTAGGGTAAAGTCGAATTGGACCATAAAAGAATCTTATGTAATCTTGAAACAAATGTTAGATGTTATTGATGTATGAATATGCATACTCAACTAGCTAATTCATCATTTTAGATCAAAAGTTCACTATATTTTACAATGTTTAACTAGTTCCATCCTTTACCATTATTTGTTTTTCCAACCTTTTCTATAGATCAATTGTTGCAACTCCAAATGAAGTCTCAACATTTAGTTTTGAGGCCATGATTAGGTTAATACCTAAGTGTTACATTGGGTTTTTTCAACTTGTTTCTTTTTTCGTTTAAAAAATTTAAATTGGAAATCATCATTATGGGTTGAAATTTAGGATTGATGGAACACAATTACTTGACTGAGGAGCCTTATTAAGGAAACTTGATAAGGAAGCTTCAAGAAGGTGGGTGAAGGAAAATTAATGTAAAAATATGTGAAAGAAAAAGACAAAAACAATGATGGAAAGTAGACACAATGTAGCTTTTTTGGCAAGTGTGGCATGTGTGAGCCATGGATTATAGCTCAACAAATAATTAAGCTTTAGTTCCTTAAATTTCCTTAGTACTAATGATTTGAATGTTTATAAACCTTCAAGTAGTCATTATTAATAGTTGAATTAACTTTTGTGTTATTTCTAGGCATAAAGTACTCTTAATTTTAGTTGATGCAACGTTTAATTAGTTTAGAACCTAATAAACCTTTAAAAGTGCATTGTCTTTTTTTATGCTATGGAGAAGGGAAAAGGGATGTAAAAATAGATGTGATTTATTGATATAATGGAAATACAAGCCCATAGCTCACAACAACATTTTGCCATGACAATATTAAGTTAATCTGTAAAAGAAGCTTCAAGCACTAATGATGTACTTGTAGGATTTTTAGGATGTAGTCCTAATACATCTTTATTTAGTTCTCACTCTATCAAATTCTTAAATAAAATCAAAATCAAGCTTAAGTATTAACATTTCCGCCTGAGTAGCCTCAGGTGAATTATAACTGAATAACTCACTTAAAGGATAGATCACAGTTGTAAAAAAATATAGGATGCGACGAATGGTGCGAGCGAGGTACTCGGCTTGATGTTCCAGGGGAAACGGGTTGATCGGGCCTCATAGCCAACGATAATGGCCATCACCGGGAACCCACGTTCGACAATGGAGACGGACATCATCATTTTCGCACTGGCACTCTTCAAACCTTTCGGGCGTGGCTCCACGAGTAGGAACAAACTCTAAATAAATTGCTAAAGCATGTGGGTTAGGAGATAATCGATGATTTCATACCGAACGGTCAACTCGAGTGCGCACCATTCTCCTGGGCGATTCTTCTTCGCGGAGCCGTTGAGAAACATTCAAGTCGAGCGGTGCTTCTTCAAGCTCTTCTCGTTGTACGGGTGCGACTAGAGGATTTGAAGGCGTAACATCATCGTTCGCCATGAGTAGTTGCACATGCATCAACAAAAAACCAATAAGGTAGTACAAACAAGGTGGTACTTGTGTTCAGAAGGGGTCAAGGCCTTTTTATTTAATAAATTAACGTAAGCATAAGGTGTGGGAGTGACGGCAAAACCTCATGAAAATTCGAACACCCTAGATCTAATGGATTCATCAAACCCTAAATTCAACGGTGGATCTAGAAGTATGTGAGTTTTTTTTGTGATGCAAATTGTAATTCCAATTTACTATGTACTACATAGTTAATTAGTGCATAGTAAAGTAAATAGGTAGGGAATATCAAAGGAGTAAATGGTGCACGGGAATGTTACTTCAACCATTAAATTAGTCAAGTAAAAACTCAATGACTTTTCCTTGTTACTACCGATAAATTATCCTAGTAGTTAGTTATTTGAAGTAATTAAGATGAAGAAGTAGGATGTGAAGGTCAACGGACGAAAAAGATAAGGATCAAGCTCAAGAGACCTCATCAAAATATCCAAGATAAGGGGGAGGATGGATCCTCCAATCCCATTAGTCATGGGGATTGTCATCCTCTTTGATTGGAGGATGGAATATCTCTTGTGTTTAAGTGGGCCCAAAGATTCTCATCCTAATTTCAATTGGATGGCAATTCATTCTCAAATTCTCATTGGCCCTTGAAGGATGAGGAGGCCATTGATTGGTGCCAAAGGATTTCGAAACTTTCATTGGACAAGGGAAACAAGCTCAAGGAAGGTCGTGGAGGCTTGCAAAAAGGAGGACTTCTTGTGTATGGAAAAGAAAAAAAAAGAAAAGGAAGGAAAATGAGTGTGAGGAAGGTTTTTTAGTTCTTATGTGTGGAGAAGTGCTCATGGGAAGGGTGTGTGTAAGGATTAAGCATGAAAGGAACTTGTGTAGCAAGTGCTTGTAGCAAAGCCTTTGGACTTTTTGTTCAATTAGTTTTTTTCTCTCAAATCCACCGTTGGATCTGTGTCAAAATTGAATCAGTTTTAGCTTGGAAGGTTTATAAAGCTCTCCCAAAAATTCAGCTTGATCGGGCTTTTTGTAAGGGAGTTACGTGGGTTGGAAGTACAGGGGGTTGTAATGGGGTTCATGGAATGTTTTCCATGGCAAAGCCTCTAGACTTTTGGATCAATTAGTTGTTTCTCTCAAATCCATCGTTGGATTTGTGTCAAATTTGAATCAATTTTAGCTTAGAACGTGTAGAAGGCCCTCTCAAAATTTTTGCATGATTGGGCTTTTTGTAAGGGAGTTACGTTAGTTGGAAGTATGGGGGGTTGAATGATATGTTTTTTCCTTCAAACTAAGCAAGTGGCTCCTAGCTCTGAGCCTTAACTCTTGATCAAAAACATAAAATAAAAACTTATGAAATTTGTTTACACATGGCTCCTTTTATATTAGCTTTCCAATTCCAATGCATGTTATATTAGGATGTTGTATGTAATTGTTATGACGAACGGAATGGAAGGGTTCAAACCATCGAACATGACATTGAAATGAACATCAACATACAGCTCTTCAATATTCCATCATGGTGAGTTACAATTCCCTCACGATGTTTTGTAGCTTCAATTTAGACACAACGCATTAGATTTTTGGTGAATTTCATTACTTACCTCAAACCACCTTACTTGTTAGACTACACTACATAGTAGTTCCACTTCCAACCGGTTTTTTATTGTGAGTGCATATCTTAGTGGTGAAGGTGTGCAATAATTCCTTACAGCATGCCTAATAGTAAAGCAAGAAGTTTAAAGGATATTGGACATCAAGGAAATAAGTTGAAACAAATTAAGTGAAGGTGGATTTATGTTGAAATTAATGTGGCATTTACATCTATGTGGGTGGTTTTGGAAACCAATGTGAAAATAATTTCCAACATGTTTTCCTTGGTCATAGAATTTTTGGAATATTAAATTTTCTTAAAAAAATGTTAACATCTTGACTACAAATCTTAAATGAATAATTATACGATCAAAGTGAATGTAAAACAAATTATGTATGAACATAAACCTAAAATTGTATCACTTGTTCATTGAAGTCAACTTGATTAGGGATGTGACATGAGATTGTGTGATTAGCCATGAATACTAGAATTATTAGATTACAAGTTTGCACGTTACACTAAAGATAAGTACATGATGTTTAATTCAAATGTTTCTCCTAATGGTTTTTAATATAAAAAAGTTTAGTGTTTTTTGAAAAGAGTTTGTATTCATGTTGCACATTCCAAAAATGATATTTGATGGCTATATTGTTTACATAAAAAAGGAACAAGAGGGAGGTAAATTACAATGTATTTGGCCACAGTTACTAACATTTATTTAACAATTACAATTACATTGGTTTTCCTAATGAATTTGGAAGACTTGAGGTTATTCATATTCACATAAAAAATATGAAGTTCAAGCTAAAGATGTAAGTTCTTTACTCAATTAATATAATCTATTTTCAAATTATCATTTGAGCAAGTTGTGGCTTTTTCTTTATCTCCACCAAGGGACTTGCTAATTGTTGTGTTTTTGTTATCCTATAGGTGGATTTGGAGAAAATTTAATGCCCACAACCATCATGGGTTTGTAATGTGATGGTGTTGATTTTGCATTTTGCACCATGGCAACTTAGGTTAATGCAAAGGGAAAAAACGGATGTTATTGATTTGGAAAATGAGATTTGATGAAAAATTATTCATTTTTATGCCCTCTAACTAATGAACATTTTTAATTGATTGATTGTTCCAAGATCTCTTACATGCATTTGAAAATCTAATTATTGACATTTGATATTTCTTTTAAACTAATAATTAAATTATACTTCATGCAAGACTTAATACTTGTGTTATATGGGATCATTGCTTTGTGATAAACATTGCAATATCTTTTGGAGCATTTTGGAAAGTTTGAGAAATTTGGAGGGTCATCATCAATGGATTTTTTAAAAATATTTGTTTTGTTCAAAGGTATTTGCAAGTTGTGGTGCTTTTGCAAATACCATAGGTGAACTTGTTGAAAACATCCCATAACATTAACGGGCTTGTAGTTTATAAGTTTTTAAATTAAAGGTTTTGATTTGGTGGCATTTTGCACTAATGTAATAAATAAAAGTATTTTTGAAAAAATGGATTACTTTTATTTAATAGATGAAATTATTGATTGAGAAGTACTCAATTCTATGTTTATGATAGATAGTGCGATGTGCCATATTTTGTGCAACATCTTGAAAAGTTTGGATTGTTAAATCATCAAAGGGTGTTAAGGTGCAATCACAATAATATGAACCATAATAAGTGCAAATTTGTCCTATTCAAATAGACTTGTAGGTTATGGTGCTTTTGCACATACTATAGGTGGACTTGGAAAAAATAACATACAATATATAATTAACTTTAATCAAGCTTGTATTTTATGTTAATTCATTGACCCAAGTGAATTGCATAGTGGTACACAATTTCCAAACATATACATATATATGTACATGATTGGACCAAATTGTGTTCATACTAGTTGTAAGAATCAAAATAATAAAAATGGGGTGCAAAAATATATGTACCAAGTGGTTTTCAAGAAGGGTATTTGAAACTAGCCCTTAATGCATAATAGGCAGGTATTGATGAAAAAATGACCTATGAAACTGATTGATTTCATTATGCTGAGTGGAAATTGATATGTAGATTTTATAAGTATATAAATTTTTTTATTGACACTACTACAAATCATGGTTTTTTTTAAGGTCCAAGTTGATTAATTTGTCATTTTTTACTATGGACATGTACATTCTGACTAAAGGTTAAGGGCTTGAATGACACATGTATTTATTTTTATTGACTAATTCAACTATAATGGTTCATTTGATTAGATACATATGATCAAGTTGTACAACCTTAGTCAAAATGACAAATTATTTTTAATCATGTTGAACATTTAATCAAGATGACCAATGACCTTTAGTCAAAATAATCAATGGTTTTTATTCAGACGGAACATTTAATCAATATGGCCAATGATATTTAATCCATGTTCTATTACCTTATGTATCTACTTTTTACCTATTCACCCACCTATTTACCCAACTAATTATTTACTTACCTATTACCTACCCACCCACCTACCTATTTAAGTTTAACCACTAAATGTAGCCATTAAATGTAGATATTAGGTTTAGCCACTAGGTTTGCCCAAAATTTAACCATTAAGTTTAACTTAAATTTAACCATTAGGTTTAATCACTATGTTTAATTACCTAAGTTGAACCATTAGATTTGACCACTAGGTATAACCACTAGATATAGTTTAGATTTAACCTTTATATTTAGCCATTATATTTACCCGCTAAATATAGCCTAAGTTTAATTTATATATTCACCCATTAGATTTACCCACTAGTTATAACTTAGGTTTAACTTCTATATTTAATCTTTAGAATCATGTATTTTGTCAATTTTGGATTTTTCAAAAGTCCAAAATTAACAAATGATCATTTAGACATTCAATATTTGGAGAGAAATTTTGATTTGGGGACTACCATATGATGCAACGATAGATATTAATAATGTTCCACCTAAATGATCCAAAAAATAGATGTTTCTAATGTTTTGTTAAGAAAAATTGATCTTAACGACCAAATTTGAAAAAGTCTATAATTAATAGTTTAGTCTAGAATTAATTAAATGCATGTTTAGATTTACCCATTAGGTTTAGTTAGGTTTAACCATTAAGTTTAGCCACTAGGTTTAACTTATATTTAACCACTATTTTAGCCAAGGTTTAATCATTATGTTTAACCATTAAATTTAGTTTAAATTTGACCATTATTTTTAGCCAAGGTTTAGTCATTGGTTTTAGTCCTTAAATTTAACCAAAGTTTCACCATAAATTTTATCAACTAAAGTTTAGGGCCATTGTATTTATCCAAGGTTTAATCATTATGTTTTAGATTTAGCTATTAAGTTTAATCAAATTTTAACAATGAAATTTAACCATTAAGTTTATCAACTAGGTTTAACCATTATGTTAAGCCATTAAATTTAATCACTAGGTTTAACCAATGTTTAACCATTAAATTAGCCATTATGTTTAATGGTGTGAACTAAACATGTGAATAGAAAACTTGACAAATGTTAAACATTTTTTATGGTCTAGTCCTTTGGTAAGGGCTTGGTTTATCATTTTGTAAGTTTGGGGTTTAATTCCTTATATTTGTATCCTATGTGCATGTTTAGAAGGTTAGGATAGGTAGGTTAGACTAAGGTAACTTGGTGAAGTTAAGTTAGGTAGGTTCAAACTTACCTACTTCAGTGCATTTTTTCGACCTAAACACCTAGACCTATTTATTATTTATCTACCTACCTACCTTTTAATTAATAATAATAATAATAATAATATGATTTTAATTTATGTACAAATTTGACCCAGTCAACTAATCTATTGTCTACTAGACAAATAGTTGGTTATTACACTACAACAAAAGGTGTCCTTGTATGCCAAGTGATTTCACTAGATTTTGAGTGAATTCAATGGTTGTAATGAACGAGGACCAATGGAAAAGTAGTGAATTCATTGGTTTAATGAACCGGGACTAGTAAACATTACTAATTAAAATGATAGTCACATTACTAATTAAAATGACAAGGTCTAATCATGTTCATAGGTATAAATCGATTTGTCCAAATTGACATGCTAGTTTTGGTGACACCAATCATTTTGGATATTTTTTTACTAGAAAACCCAATCAAAGAAACCATGAATTGTATTATGTGGTGTGGGGGAAAAAAATCCCAAAATGTATTGACTTGTTGATTTTTTAAAAAGTAAGTACTATTATAGTACCTTTTCAAGTTTGACACTTAGACATCAAATAATTTTTTTTTTCAAAAATCACTTAAATAGTAAAAATATACTAGTTTATGTAATTTTAACAATAAATATAAATAATGTTTTTGGTATATTCTTTGGTTTTTAAACATCTAACATAACAAAAACATTTTCAAGGTTTTCTTGCAAAAATGAAGAGAGATAATGTTCCACTAAATCATAGGGTAGAATTTTTTTTCAATTGTTGGGTTTAGGGTTTGGTGGGTCTTGTTAATCTTGTTTAGTGGGTATGCAGGCCTCCAACATCTAATGTTTCATGTCCACAACATTTACAAACCTTTTATGGCTATTATCTATTGTCTACACCACATGCAGCCCCTATGTGGTTGTTTACCACCATTTGTAGCACTTGCAAACCTTTTGTGGATGTTCCTTACCATCTATAACTCAGCCTCCTTTACCTTGTAGACTTCAACTTCCAAACTTACCTCACTTCCATTGTCATTTACTAGTAGCTATCATCTTGTGGCAACAAGATGTGTCCTACTCCAAAAGTGTGACAAAGAATAAATATCTTATCATTCTTGTCAAAGAAACACAAAACTACTATGAAAATATAACACAATTCTATATCATTATAATGTGAACTACCTTCCCTAATACTTTATCTTCTTGTAATGTAATTCAACACCAACAAGATATTTGGGAATCTATCAACCATTTTCCATTGCAAGAATCAAAATACAACTTGACTCCATATTCTCCCCCTCTTCTTAATGTTACACACACGCTTCTTCACAAGAGAATTATTTCATAGCAAAAATTCCCAACTATGATACAATGGAATGATCCACAAATCCTTTTCCCATCCTCCTAATCCCCCTTCCTTTCAAAACCACACAAGGCATATATTTTCCATGAAAATAGGTCCTTATCCTAATGCTTTTTAGAAATCCACTAGATAATTGTTGAATTATCACCAACCATTCAACTAACTAAGTCCATTAGCTTCATCCTTTT
The DNA here is from genome assembly GCA_963920785.1 of Sphagnum contortum. Classification (NCBI taxonomy): domain Eukaryota; kingdom Viridiplantae; phylum Streptophyta; class Sphagnopsida; order Sphagnales; family Sphagnaceae; genus Sphagnum; species Sphagnum contortum. The sequence goes on along the minus strand of OY987279.1, from coordinate 15,557,488 downwards.
GGTAAAGGACGGTAAGTTTATCACTAGTAATCAATTAGTTATTAGGATGCCCCATGGTACTAATTAGCCTATGGATTTCTACCCTTAACATGTTCATTCAAAAATGGTGTTGCGAAAAAAAAATGTTTAATTGAAATTTTTTGAGGGGGAAACACTTTTCTTTTGATTTACCAAATATGATACCAAAATTATAAGGTCCTATATATTGATTGATGGGTAGAAATTATAACATAATTAATTTTATCATAGAATTATGTTTCTATATATATAAACACACACACAAAAGGTACATGTTAATCCATGGTGTTAAAAAAAATGAAATGATAATAATACATGTAAGATACATTTTAGGCATTAATTTTTTATACGTATGTTCAATTAATAGATCAAAAGTTCTTAATTCACGAACTCATATATTTTTTCCATTTATCTATTAGATCATGTGTATTTTGTTTATTATTAATTTTTTTGATTATTAATTATTCATTTAGAAAAAAAGTTTGTTTAACCTTGTTTTACAATGATAATTATATTTTGGTTCATATGATTTTATTTCATTTGCATTTTTTATTCATAATTTAAATACGGTTTATCATCTAGCTTACTAAACAATTGACCATCAAATTCATATATGGTCTTTAAATGGTTCACAAGGTCTATGAAAAAATGGTATTGGATAATAAGGAATCATAAATAACATGAAGATGTTGTGAAAATTTTAAAACACCATAATAAATCTATGATACCCATCATATTATTTATATTTTATTGTGATCATGTGAAGTGTGAAACATGTTATATTACAAAACCATCAAAATTGTTGTTTAATTATTATTATTTTGTTATTCCATTTGTGTATCAAGAACTAATTAAGGATTAAATCAGATGATAGTTTGTTAACCCAATTTTTCAATTTGTATATAGTAACTGGTTAAATCCAACTGGTAACCATTGAGGCAATGTAACCTTAAGACTATTTTAGTTTTCAGATAATAGGTCTTAAGTTAACCAATATGTTATATGAACTAGTAATCAATTTGTTATAGTAACCCATTGTTAACATAACTTGATTTAAACTTGTGACTAGTATTTTTATTATTTTGATTTTGAAGTTTATGCTAGTTAGTGATTGTTTAAGTTGAAATAACACTATGATTTGGTGTAAATAGGAGGAACTAGAGCTAGATCAAATGGATCTTTCTTTTTTGTAACTCTTGGAGAGTTTTTGAATTATAAACCAGTTTACTTTGATTTTTTTAGAAGCTTTTCCTTTCTATTCTTTGGAATGCAAGATGTAAAATAATTTGTTCTTGATGAATAAGTAAGAGACTTCTATGCTCTTTTGTTTTGATTTTCAGATTTGGAGGAAAAAACCATACATGTTGATAATTTCAATAAACCAGAATTAAAAAATAGAAGAGAGCATGTAAAATCAAAAGGAATACAAAAAACCTTTTAACATCTAGTGAGCACATAGTGAACAATCACGTTTATAATCTTTGGTTTTCAGCAATTGTTTTGTTTTAATATTTTAGGTTGGATTTATATTAAGTTTTAGTAGTTTTTTAGGATCATTTTTGTGTTCATACTTTTTTGTTTTTCTTTACAAATCAATAATTAAAGATTTCTTAGGACTTGCATGTTGATCCGTAATTTTTATTTCAGCAACTTATTGACCAAAAGAAATTTGAATTAATGATTTTTGTAAGATGTCAAGAGTAGTCACAAGGGGCCTTGGAAGGCAATTATAATTAGAATACCACAATAACTTGTTCATGAGATGGTTCAACCACAAAAACAACCATGTTCTCAAGCCAAGGGAATACAATTGATGAAAGTTCCTAACAATGAGCCTTAACAACCTATTGTGACAAAGGTACCTTTTCATCAGATATTGATAGAGCAGGAGGAAAGAAAGGAATCACAAGTACCTTAAACTAGTCATTTTTTTAACACCCCAATAGTCGTCCCAACAACAAAGGTTGAATGCATAACCGAGTGGGCAAAACACCAAACTTTTTCGACATGTTGATGAGGTAATATCTGCAAGATAGAGATGGCAATATGTGACATTTGGTTATAATATTCCTAGAGCTATTGTGCCCTCTCAATCAACATCGTTTGTTGGTTGTTATACATCTAAACCGATTCTTGTTTTGAGTCCACTCATAGCAAATTTAAAATTGGAGTGCAAGTAACTTTTAATCCAGTTGGAACAACTATGTAACCTATAGCAAAAACCTTCACATAGATTTGGTTCTCAACGACCTGTAGAACTGATGGAAGTAGTTGTGGCCTCTATTGTTGTTGAACAAACACAACCACTTCATCAAATTGTTTGGTTGAGTGTACCTGTCATGGGAATTATTGAATGATAACTTGTTTAGTGAAATATAATGATTACAACCACCCAACCCATTGTTGAAGTTGCATTAGCATGTGCATATTGTTACATGATGACATGAGTTCAAGAATTGTCCCTTTGTGGATGATAAATTGAAGAGATTGATGATAGAAAAATTCAAATTTTTTTTATAGCTTGTGGTACCAAGCACACCAGCGACACATGTTGGTGTACTTGTGTAACAAATTCGACCACAACTAAGTTGGGGTACCAACCCAATATCAATTAATGAACATTTAAGTTGGCCATAACCTGTTACACCACTGATAACAAGGCAACTTAGAATTATATCATACCCAATGTGATATAATACAATTCAATCTTTTGTACTTATGGATCTTAAATTGTACTTTATGTACTATTTGAGAATCAAAGGACAGGATCCATTGATTTTTAGAAAAAAATTCAGGGATATGTAGCTGGTGTTACTCAACCAAAACTAGTGCCACTTGTTGAGCAATTGGTCTGAAACCAATATCTTGTCAAAGTTCCAACTCATGGACTAGAATAGTTGGTTCTTATTGCAAGAGGTGTACCTATTCAAAAAATAACGACAACAACTCTACCTATGACCATTGGACTACTTGTTTATGGTAATGGTGTTCTAATCCAATTGTCACAACCCTAGCCTTAGGTTTGCGACCAAAGCAAAGGCTTGCAAAGGTGTAAGCTAAAAGTGAAGCCCAGGAGTCACATTTCATGTTCTCATGAGTGTAGGAGAATGTGAGGGAATGAACCCCCACACTCCCAAGTGAACTCCCACTTTGAGAGTTGGAGTTCCGATGGATTCCTGAATCTTCAAAGGGCAATTACAAAGGTCAACACTCATTGGATTGAAAAGTTCATCAACAAAAAGATCTTGATACGTAAATGTCTAGAAAGGGATTTCTTGACCCATTTGGATGTTTAAATCATAAGTTATGGATAGAAGAAGGACTAAGAGTCAAAGTGCCAATTTGACTTTCGACCACTAAAAATTGGGAATTGCCCTAATTTATTTGTGTGAAGGTAACGTGTTGCATACCATTGGAAAACTTTCTATGACAACTATAATTTTGATTTAGACCTTACCTTAATCGAAATTTGCAAAATGAATGTTATGGGCATCCATGTTGAAAACAATAGGATCAGAGGAGAGATTGCTCATTCAAAAACCCAGAGATCACACAAATATGTGAACAATGCTTGGAGAGAGAGCTCCAACTCTCCTTCAACCTTGCTCTTTATTCCCTTCCTTGTACCACCACATTGACAAACCATATGGGATAACTATTTCTCTCCCTCCTTATTCTAACATGTTGGTGGTACTAACATATCTCAATTCTACCTATGTCTTTGATTACTTGCAACACTTATCTACCACATAGTTTCTAATATCTATCACACTATTATCTATGTTTCATCTACATCATCATCTTCAACAATCCAAAGTCATGGAAGTTTTAATTTCAAGAATTTCGGGATTCCCAACTTGAGAGTCCTGAGAAAAAATGACATTTGGGTGTAGGCCTTGTGGCCAAGCACAAAGAATATTATAAGGGGGAAGGTGGTGGCTTCCCCCAAGTCCGGGCCGTGGTGAGACTTGTGAATCCGTGTTTGCCCGTGGTTCGTTTGTGCACCAAAAGTGCTCCAACTACACATTAACCAGCTTGTTGTTTGGTTTGTGCAAGTCTATGTGAATAATTGACCTGCTTGTCACTCGTCTTATTCCCCATTTCAAAGCTCTAGCATGCCCCTCTACCCTCGAAGTGATGCGAGTTAGGGAACATACCGCAACCCCCTATGCTTTCGTTATTTTCACCTTGGACTCGCAGTTGAGTCTATCAAAAAGGTTAGGGGTGTGTCACATGATATCAAAGCTCTGGTAGAGCTTGATCCACCAATTGGGGAGTTTCGATGGCACCAAAAATGTGTACCTATTCAACAAACAACAATAACAACTCTACTATTACCATTGGACTACTTGTCTATGGTAATTGTGTTCCAATCCAGTAGCCTAAAAGGGTTAATTCATATCCATAATTGGGTGGAGAACTGCCTAAAGGTTTGCTTAATGGAAGATTGCTAAAAGGAGGATCATGTAATTGAAACCCACTTGGAGGATCGTCACATGATCCACATGTTGGATTTTATGGATGGTCAACATATAATCCAAGGATATTCATGCCACCATGGTATCAACTAGTTCCAGTTTGATTGAACCAACTAGTAAATTACGATATTGGAAGCTTCAATATCCCACATATGTGAAGGGTACTGATCCTAATGCTCACATTAAAGTTTTCAAGAAAGCAATCAGAGCTAATGGTGAGATTGTGGAGGTTGATATCATCAACTTGTTTAGTTTCATTTTATAAGACAACATTTCAAAATGGGGTGAAAACTCATTCAATATCATCTTAACTGCACATTTGATGAGTTGGAACAAACATTTTGCAAGTGCTTCCGGACTATGAAAAATGACAAGAAGATCTATATGTAGTTGAGGAATCTCCAACAAGTTGGTGAATGGGTAAGGGTCTATTATGAACGTTTGTTTAAACTCGTTAACTACTCACAAGTGAAAATTACTTATGTTTTCCTTATTATTATTTACAAAGCAAGTTTACAAGCGTACCTTAAATTAATAATAATATGTATGAAGAAAAACAGCCTTATCAAACATAAAAAAACTATCATGATTTATGAAGAAAGTGGACTAATCATAACAAATGTCGTAAACCTAACATTGGGTTCGTAATTAAATGTCAAGTGCAAGGGCCCATGAGGCCAAAAGTGTGTTTAGGTGTGAAACACACTTTCAAAAATGGGGGAAAGTGCAAGGGATGAAGCCCAATGACTCCCAAGTATTGGAAACAACTTGAAAACAAGCAAGAAATGAAAGCTTCAAGGTTCATGAAATGGAACAATTGTATTAACTAACAAACAAGAAGATTACAAAGGTTGTATGCTTCAATTGCTACAATCACAAAACTATGGCTTGCAACAACTAACAAAGGTTGAAGGTTCTATGTGCACTCAAAAACCATGAAAGGAGAGAATGAAAGACAACTCAGAACCACTCCATTATATACTATCTCCTAACCCTAAAGTAGCCACCACTTAACCCTAACCTAGCTACCGCCAAACCCTAACCCTAGCCGCCACCAAACCCTAACCCTAGTCGCCGCCAAACCCTAAGTAGTTCCCACTTCTAAACCCTAACCTAACTACTACAAGGATATGAATACTATTCATCAACATTGGGAATTAGAAACGAATAGTATTTCTAACACCAAGTGCATTCCTACTTTGGGAATTACATTTGTGCGGGAATTATGAATGTTCAGAACCTTGGTTGGAAAGGTAAAAAAACACCAAATTGGGCCCCTAAGACACCATTAGAAAGGTTTTAAAGCGTAGATGCGTCATGTGAGTTTGCATTGTTCATTTAGACCTGATTTTTATAAGTTATGATCAAAAGAAGAGGTGGGAGTCAAAACCACAAACTCCTTGAAAGAAGGGGTCAAATGAAGTATGATTGGAACGTGTTATACATTATTGGAAAGATATTTTCAAGGGCTATAAGATATTTTCCTTGCACTCTCAAACTAGACTTGATTTGAGAAAATATGAACGTCCAAAATTTTGAAACTCCCACTTGGGAGTCTCGGGGACAAGTGACATTTGGATGTAGTCTTCACGGAGAGGCATATAATACACTATAGGGAGGGGAATGGTGCCTCCTCCCAAAGGTTGTGGGCCATGTAAAGCTTGTCCTTGAAGTTATCCCCTTTCCATTTACACTAACTGTCTATTGGGATTAGATTAGAGGAGAGATTGTTATTAGGATTAGAAGAGAGATTGTGTGATATCAGAGCAATCACAAGCACATAAAACATACACAAGTATGTGAACAAATGCTTGGAGTAAGAGAGCCGACTCTCCTCCAACCTTGCTCTTTATTCCCTTCCCTGTACCACCTCATTGACAAAGCATATGGGATAAATATCTCCCTCCTTATTCTAGCATGTTGGTGGTACTAACATATCCCAAATCTACCTACGTCTTTGATTACTTGCAACACTTATTTACAAGATTGTTTCTAACATCTACAACACCATTATCTATGTTTTATCATAATCTTCAACATCTTCAACACTCCCACTTTGCAAGTAATCTAGGACTCCTAATCCCATGCTTCTTATAAGGTTTTGATGCCGCTCCTTTGCCAATGCCTTTGTCAACACATTCGCCACCATATTTTGAGTTGGGCAATACTTGAGCCTTATTTCTCCACTCTCCAACTTCTTTCGAATGAAGTGGTGTTGTATGTCAATGTGCTTTGTGCGAGAGTGGTGCGTTGGGTTCTTTGCAAGTGCAATGCATCCTTGATTGTCACACATGATGCTCGTTGCTCCAACTTGCACAAGTCCCACATCCGCCATTAACTTCCTCAACCATATGGCCTCCTTGGTGCATTGGCTAGTGGCCATGTATTCGGCCTCTGTGGTAGACAAGGCAATTGTAGGTTGCCTCTTGCAATTCCATGAGATGGCTCCAACACCCACAAAGAACACGTACCCCGTGGTGGAACATCGCTCATTTGCATCTCCACCCCAATCAGCATCACAATATCCCCTCAAACTAGCATCCTTGCCTCCAAGGCACAATTTGAAATCCAAAGTGCCCCTTCAAGTACCGCATGATGCGTTTCACGGCCATCCAATGGGAAAGACCAGCCCTTGACATGAATTGACTAACCATGCTCACCGAGAATGCAAGATCAGGCCTTGTGCCCACCATGGCATACATCAATGATCCCACCGCGGCCTTATATGGAATGCCATGCATCTCCTCTTGAATGCCTTGAAACTCTTCCTCCGTGAGTTTCAAGAGCTTGGAATTCGCATCAAGCGGAGTTCCAATGGGCTTGCACTCCTCCATGTTGAAGCGCTTGAGCACCTCCTCAATGTACTTGCTTTGGCTCATGGTTATGGTGCGGTTCGCACGGTCTCTCTCAAACTCCACACCAAGGCAATAGTGCAACTCTCCAAGATCACTCATCTCAAATTCATCTTCAAGCCTTGACTTCAACCATTTCAAAATGCTCACATTGCTTGCTAAGATGATCAGATCATCCACATAGATGATCACTATCAACAAGTACTCACCCGTTTGCTTGACATATAATGAATGGTCCGCTTGGCTCTTAGAAAAACATTCATGGGTGAAGAACATGTCAATGCGTTGGTACCATGCTCTTGGTGATTGCTTGAGCCCGTACAAGGACTTCTTCAACTTACACACGAGGTGCTCCTTGCCATCTTGCACGAATCCTTGCGGTTGGTCCATGTAGATGTCCTCCTCCAATTCCCCATTCAAGAATGCGGTCTTCACATCCATTTGGTGGATTTCTAGATCCATGGCAGATCCAATTGCAAGCATGCATCTAATGGTGGTGAACTTGGCCACGGGGGCAAATGTTTCATTGAAGTCCACACCTTCAACTTGAGAGTACCCCTTGGCCACCAACCTTGCCTTGTGCCTCACAATATGGCCTGATGCATCCCTTTTTGTGCGAAACACCCACTTGCATCCCACACTCTTGCGATCCTTTGGAAGAGGGACCAATTCCCAGGTGCCATTTGCCATGAGTGAGGCATATTCCTCTTCCATGGCTGCCTCCCAGTTGCTTGGATCCTCCGAATGCATTGCATCACATAAGTTCAATGGATCATCAAGACAAGCAACATTAGCACGTTCTATTAGGATTAGATTAGAGGAGAGATTGTTATTAGGATTAGAAGAGAGATTGTGTGATATCAGAGCAATCACAAGCACATAAAACATACACAAGTATGTGAACAAATGCTTGGAGTAAGAGAGCCAACTCTCCTCCAACCTTGCTCTTTATTCCCTTCCATGTACCACCACATTGACAAAGCATATGGGATAAATCTCTTCCCCCTTATTCTAGCATGTTGGTGGTACTAACATATCCCAAATCTACCTATGTCTTCGATTACTTGCAACACTTATTTACAAGATTGTTTCTAACATCTACAACACCATTATCTATGTTTTATCATAATCTTCAACACTCCCACTTTGCAAGTAATCTAAGACTCCTAATCCCATGCTTCTTGTAGATTGCTTGAGCCCGTAATAGGACTTCTTCAACTTACACACGAGGTGCTCCTTGCCATCTTGCATGGGTGCCTCCCACTTGCTTGCATCCTCCAAATGCATTGCATCACACAAATTCAATGGATCATCAAGACAAGCAACATTAGCACGTTCCACATCTTGTTTGGGTAAGATGTGGTTCTTCCACCAACCTCCAAGCGGTCGTCGCTCCCTCAAGGGGTACCTACGCTCTTCCCAGGGCTGCCCTTCGTGCTCACCACTTGTGCTTACATCTTTAGATGGTGTTGAAGGTGTTGATGAACAACCTGGGTTTGGTGTTGCCTCTTTATTGCTTGGACCCTTTTCGGCATCATCATCCACATAGGGCGATTTGGAAGATGTGTCCACAATCACCACATTAGGGGTCTCATTTCTCCCACTTGGACGCATCTCTAAATCACTGCCCATACTAGTGCTATCTTCCATGAAATCAACTTCCCTACACTTGATGATCTTCTTGGATTGCAAACACATGAGCCTATATGCCTTGGTGAAGGTCACTTCATACAAGTTGCCATCCCGTAGCGCTATTGCAATCACCTCTCCATCAAATGCCCTCACAATGCACTCATTCATGTTGAATTCCACTTTGCACCCACTTGACAAGATTTTGCTCACCGAAAGCAAGTTGGCATGCAATTTGGGCACATGGAGCACATCCTTGATTCTGACCCTCTTGGTTTGCCCTTTCACCATCACTTCCACAAGGATGGATCCCATTCCAATTGCTTCAACAATGCTATCATCACCCATATGCACATTGCGTTTTGGAATTACCTCATACATGTCAAATGCGGCTTTATGAGGGGTCATATGGTTGGTGGCTCCCGAGTCCATGATCCACTTGCATACGGCCTTGCAATGGTGTCCATCTTTTGTTGCAAAGGCATAGTCATCATCGTCCTTGGCTTTGTTGGCATTCTCCTTCTCCTTGTTGGTGTTCTTGGCCTTGAAGCAAAATCGTGCAATGTGGCCTGGTTTGCCACAATAGTAGCATGTCCTGGTCTCTTTGCGTGTAGATGTGATGCCTCCTTTTCCTTGCATTGACACCATTGCCGCATCATCACCTTGCGACTCCTTCTCCCTCCTCTTGGACACTTCATGCATCAATCGTGCGGTCACAAACTCCATCGTGAGGTCTTTCATGGGCAGAGTCTCCAAGGCGGTGATTAGGTACTCGTAGGAGGGTGGCAAGCTCTCAAGCAAGGTCATCACAACATCCTCATCCCTCACGGGCACCTCCAAGCAAGCAAGTTGATCCGCAAGGGCCTTTACCTTGTTGATGTGGTCTAGAAGGTCCTCTCCCTCTTGCATCTTACATGTGAAGAACTTGCGGCGAATGAAGAGGATGTTGGACAAGCTCCTTGTCTCGTGGATGTTACAAAGTGTCCTCCATGCCTCCCCTGGTCCCTTACACCTCTTGATGTGGTGAAGTTGACTATCCACCAAGTTGATGCCAATGATAGACATGGCCTTCTTCACACGCCTTTGGTACCCCTTGATGATTTTGGGGTCCGCATCGGATGGTGGAGCATCCTCAGATCCGTCAACAATCTCCCAAAGGTCCATGGAGGCCAACACCATCTCCATTTTGAACTTCCAGAGGCTAAAGTTCTCCCCATTGAACTTGTCAATGACTCTAGCGCTCTCTCCCTCAAATGATGCCATTTTGCATTCAAATCTGACCTCTCTACCCACTTATGTGCTCAACTAGATGCTAATTAGTGCTTAATGAACACTCTTATATGTAATTTGCTTCAATGCACTCTCATAAACACACTCCAGCCCCTAGATGGCTCAATTGTGCACCAATTCACCTCCAATGACAAAACTCAGCCCTTAATGGCTCCCACTTGCATCAATGCCTCCTTACACACTTCGAATGCACTCCACCAACTCTTGCATCAATGCTTCCTTACACACTCAGAATGCACTCAACAAACTCTTGCATCAATGCTTCCTTACACACTCAGAATGCACTCAACAAACTCTTGCATCAATGCTTCCTTACACACTCAGAATGCACTCTAGCAACTCTTGCATTAATGCCTCCTTACACACTCAGAATGTACTCAACCAACTCTTGCATCAATGCGTCCTTACAGACTCAAAATGCATTTAAGCAACTCTTGCATCAATGCCTCCTTCCACACTCAAAATGCACTCTAGCAACTCTTGCATTAATGCCTCCTTACACACTCAGAATGTACTCAACCAACTTTTGCATCAATGCGTCCTTACAGACTCAAAATGCATTCAAGCAACTCTTGCATCAATGCCTCCTTCCACACTCAAAATGCACTCTAGCAACTCTTGCATCAATGCCTCCTTACACACTCAGAATGCACTTAACCAACTCAAATCAAGTGCTCTATGAATCGAATGTGCACAAATACACCTTAGTAACTCAATCAAGACTTACAATAGTGGATTGCACATCCAATGCTTCGAAATACCTCCAAAGAGCACCAACCCAGGACTTGTGCACCTCCAAGCTCCAAATGGGCTCTAAATCCTCAAAGCTCCTCCAAAGCTCTTTAAAACTCCTCCAAGGCTCCAAAAGCGCTTCCAACAGTGCAAACTTGCACTTCCAAAGAGCACCAATCTAGGACTTGTGCATCTCCAAATTCCAAATGGCCTCCAAAACCTCAAGACTCCTCCAAAGCTCTTCAAAACTCCTCCAAGGCTCCAAAAGCGCTTCAACCAGTGCAAACTTGCACCTCCAACACACACAAACCCTCAAGATCTCTCTCTCAATGCACACAAGCAATCAAACCTCTAATGATGCAATTTGCATGTGTGGGCCCATAACCTATTAGGATTAGATTAGAGGAGAGATTGTTATTAGGATTAGAAGAGAGATTGTGTGATATCAGAGCAATCACAAGCACATAAAACATACACAAGTATGTGAACAAATGCTTGGAGTAAGAGAGCCAACTCTCCTCCAACCTTGCTCTTTATTCCCTTCCATGTACCACCACATTGACAAAGCATATGGGATAAATCTCTTCCCCCTTATTCTAGTATGTTGGTGGTACTAACATATCCCAAATCTACCTATGTCTTCGATTACTTGCAACACTTATTTACAAGATTGTTTCTAACATCTACAACACCATTATCTATGTTTTATCATAATCTTCAACACGTTCCACATCTTGTTGGGGTAAGATGTGGTTCTTCCACCATTCTCCAAGCGGTCGCCGCTCCCTCAAGGGGTACCTACGCTCTTCCCCGGGCTGCCCCTCATGTTCACTACTTGAGCTTGCATCTTTAGATGGTTTTGAAGGTGTTGATGAACACCCTGGGGTTGGTGTTTCCTCCTCATTGCTTGGATCCTCATTGGCATCATCATCCACATAGGGCGATTTGGATGATGTGTCCACAATCACCACATTAGGGGTCTCATTTCTCCCACTTGGACGCATCTCCAAATCGCTGCCCACACTAGTGCTATCCTCCATGAACTCAACATCCCTACATTTGATGATCTTCTTGGATTGCAAACACATGAGCCTAGATTCCTTGGTGCCTTCACAATGCCCAAGAAACAAGCATTTTGTGCCCTTTGCATCAAGCTTACCCCTCTTTTCATCCGGCACCATGGCATACGCAACGCATCCAAACACACGCATGTGTGATATACAAGGCTTTCTCCCACTCCACGCTTCCTCTGGTGTGATGGATGGCAAGGCTCTTGATGGACATCGATTCCTTGTGTAGGCCGCATTCACAACCGCTTCCGCCCAAAGTGACTTCTTGAGGTTTTGAGCATGAAGCATGCTCCTCGCCATCTCCACAAGGGTGCGATTTGCACGCTCTGCCACTCCATTTTGTTGAGGTCTATATGGTGTGGAAGTTTGCTTCTCAATGTCGTGTGCCTTCAAGAAGCCTTAGAATCCCTTGGAAAAGTACTCCCCTCCATTATCGAACCGAAAGATCTTGATTTTGCACTCTGATTGATTCTCCGCAAGTGTCTTGAATTCCTTGAACTTGTCCAAGCACTCCCCTTTGGACTTCAATAAGTACACCCACACCTTCCTTGAAAAGTCGTCAATGTAGGTCACAAAGTACCTTGCACCACCCAAGGATGTGGTCCTCATGGGGCCGCATACATCCGAATGCACAATCTCCAGGGGCTTGGTGGCACGCATCCCTCCATCACTCGGAAATGGTTTGCGATGTTGTTTTCCGTCAATGCACCCTTCACAAACAAATGAAGATGTAGGGCAAGGCATGTTTCCAAGGTTCAGACCACTCACCATGTTTTGGAGCTCATGCACACCTTTGATGTGCAAATGACCGAGGCGACGATGCCAAAGCTCCAATGTATTGGTATTAGATTAGAGGAGAGATTGTTATTAGGATTAGAAGAGAGATTGTGTGATATCAGAGCAATCACAAGCACATAAAACATACACAAGTATGTGAACAAATGCTTGGAGTAAGAGAGCCAACTCTCCTCCAACCTTGCTCTTTATTCCCTTCCGTGTACCACCTCATTGACAAAGCATATGGGATAAATCTCTGCCTCCTTATTCTAGCATGTTGGTGGTACTAACATATCCCAATTCTACCTATGTCTTTGATTACTTGCAACACTTATTTACGAGATTGTTTCCAACATCTACAACACCAATATCTATGTTTTATCATAATCTTCAACACAATGCACCATCAGTTGTTGAAGCTTGGGCCACGTTGGCCACATGCATCTCACACACCTTGGTGAAGGTCACTTGATACAAGTTGCCATCCCGTAGTGCGATTGCAATCACCTCTCCATCAAATGCCCTCACAATGCACTCATTCATGTTGAATTGCACTTTGCACCCACTTGACAAGATTTTGCTCACCGAAAGCAAGTTGGCATGCAATTTTGGCACATGGAGCACATCTTTGATTTTGACCCTCTTGGTTTGGCCTTTCACCATCACTTCCACAAGGATGGATCCCATTCCAATTGCTTCAACAATGCTATCATCACCCATATGCACATTGCGTTTTGGAATTACCTCATACGTGTCAAATGCGGCTCTATGAGGGGTCATATGCTTGGTGGCTCCCGAGTCCATGATCCACTTGCATATGGCCTTGCAATGGTGTCCATCTTTTGTTGCAAAGGCATAGTCATCATCATCCTTGGCTTTGTTGGCATTCTCCTTCTCCTTGTGGTTGTTCTTGGCCTTGAAGCAAAATCGTGCAATGTGACCTGGTTTGCCACAATAGTAGCATGTCTTGGTCTCTTTGCGGGTAGATGTGATGCCTCCTTTTCCTTGCATTGACACCATGGCCGCATCATCACCTTACGGCTCCTTCTCCCTCCTCTTGGACACTTCATGCATCAATCGTGCGGTCACATATTCCATGGTGAGGTCTTTCATGGGCAAGGTCTCCAAGGCGGTGATTAGGTACTCGTAGGAGGGTGGCAAGCTTTCAAGCAAGGTCATCACAACATCCTCATCCCTCACGGGCACCTCTAAGCAAGCAAGTTGATCAGCAAGGGCCTTTACCTTGTTGATGTGGTCTAGAAGGTCCTCTCCCTCTTGCATCTTACACGTGAAGAACTTACGAACAAAGGATCGGAAGAGTGTGGGATGCAAGTGGGTGTTTCGCACAAAAAGGGATGCATCAGGCCATATTGTGAGGCACAAGGCAAGGTTGGTGGCCAAGGGGTACTCTCAAGTTGAAGGTGTGGACTTCAATGAAACATTTGCCCCCGTGGCCAAGTTCACCACCATTAGATGCATGCTTGCAATTGGATCTGCCATGGATCTAGAAATCCACCAAATGGATGTGAAGACCGCATTCTTGAATGGGGAATTGGAGGAGGACATCTACATGGACCAACCGCAAGGATTCGTGCAAGATGGCAAGGAGCACCTCGTGTGTAAGTTGAAGAAGTCCTTGTACGGGCTCAAGCAATCACCAAGAGCATGGTACCAACGCATTGACATGTTCTTCACCCATGAATGTTTTTCTAAGAGCCAAGCGGACCATTCATTATATGTCAAGCAAACGGGTGAGTACTTGTTGATAGTGATCATCTATGTGGATGATCTGATCATCTTAGCAAGCAATGTGAGCATTTTGAAATGGTTGAAGTCAAGGCTTGAAGATGAATTTGAGATGAGTGATCTTGGAGAGTTGCACTATTGCCTTGGTGTGGAGTTTGAGAGAGACCGTGCGAACCGCACCATAACCATGAGCCAAAGCAAGTACATTGAGGAGGTGCTCAAGCGCTTCAACATGGAGGAGTGCAAGCCCATTGGAACTCCGCTTGATGCGAATTCCAAGCTCTTGAAACTCACGGAGGAAGAGTTTCAAGGCATTCAAGAGGAGATGCATGGCATTCCATATAAGGCCGCGGTGGGATCATTGATGTATGCCATGGTGGGCACAAGGCCTGATCTTGCATTCTCGGTGAGCATGGTTAGTCAATTCATGTCAAGGGCTGGTCTTTCCCATTGGATGGCCGTGAAACGCATCATGCGGTACTTGAAGGGGCACTTTGGATTTCAAATTGTGCCTTGGAGGCAAGGATGCTAGTTTGAGGGGATATTGTGATGCTGATTGGGGTGGAGATGCAAATGAGCGATGTTCCACCACGGGGTACGTGTTCTTTGTGGGTGTTGGAGCCATCTCATGGAATTGCAAGAGGCAACCTACAATTGCCTTGTCTACCACAGAGGCCGAATACATGGCCACTAGCCAATGCACCAAGGAGGCCATATGGTTGAGGAAGTTAATGGCGGATGTGGGACTTGTGCAAGTTGGAGCAACGAGCATCATGTGTGACAATCAAGGATGCATTGCACTTGCAAAGAACCCAACGCACCACTCTCGCACAAAGCACATTGACATACAACACCACTTCATTCGAGAGAAGTTGGAGAGTGGAGAAATAAGGCTCAAGTATTGCCCAACTCAAAATATGGTGGCGAATGTGTTGACAAAGGCATTGGCAAAGGAGCGGCATCAAGACCTTATATGAAGCATAGGATTAGGAGTCCTAGATTACTTGCAAAGTGGGAGTGTTGAAGATTATGATAAAACATAGATATTGGTGTTGTAGATGTTAGAAACAATCTTGTAAATAAGTGTTACAAGTAATCAAAGACATAGGTAGATTTGGGATATGTTAGTACCACCAACATGCTAGAATAAGGAGGAAGAGATTTATCCCATATGCTTTGTTAAGGAGGTGGTACAGGGAAGGGAATAAAGAGCAATGTTGGAGGAGAGTTGGCTCTCTTACTCCAAGCATTTGTTCACATACTTGTGTATGTTTTATGTGCTTATGATTGCTCTGATATCACACAATCTCTCTTCTAATCCTAATAACAATCTCTCCTCTAATCTAATACCAATAGTGTAGGGATGTTGAGTTCATGGAGGATAGCACTAGTGTCGGCAATGATTTGGAGATGCGTCCAAGTGGGAGAAATGAGACCCCTAATGTGGTGATTGTGGACACATCTTCCAAATCACCTTGTGTGGAGGATGACGAGGGCGAAAGTGATACCAAAGAGAATCCAAGGAATCAATAGGCACCGCCAACCTTAGGGTGTTCATCAACACCTTCAACACCATCTAAAGATGCAAGTGGCGAAAAAGAAAGGCAACGCACGGAGGAGCGTAGGTACCCGTTGAGGGAGCAGTGACCGCTTGGAGAATGGTGGAAGAACCACATCCTACCCCAACAAGATGTCGAACGTGCTAATGTTGCTTGCCTTGATGATCCATTGAATTTGTGTGATGCAATGCATTTGGAGGATGCAAGCAAATGGGAGGCGACCATGCAAGAGGAGTATGGCTCACTCATGGCCAATGGCACATGGGAGTTGGTGCCTCTTCCAAAGGATCGTAAGAGTGTGGGATGCAAGTGGGTGTTTCGCACAAAAAGGGATGCATTCGGCCATATCGTGAGGCACAAGGCAAGGTCGGTGGCCAAGGGGTACTCTCAAGTTGAGGGAGTGGACTTCAATGAGACATTTGCCTCGGTGGCCAAGTTCACCACCATTAGATGCATGCTTGCAATTGGAGCCGCCATGGACTTGGAGATCCACCAAATGGACGTGAAGACCGCATTCTTGAATGGGGAATTGGAGGGGGACATCTACATGGACCAACCGCAAGGATTCGTGCAAGATGGCAAAGAGCACCTCGTTTGTAAGTTGAAAAAGTCCTTGTACGGGTTCAAGCAATCACCGAAAGCATGGTACCAATGCATTGACATGTTCTTCATGCACGAAGGTTTTTTTAGGAGCTAAGCAGACCATTCTTTGTATGTCAAGCAAACAGGTGAGTACTTGTTGATAGTGATCATGTATGTGGATGATTTGATCATTTTAGCAAGCAAGGTGAGCATTTTGAAGTGGTCAAAGTCAAGGCTTGAAGATGAATTTGAGATGAGTGATCTTGGAGAGTTACATTATTGCCTTGGTGTGGAGTTTGAGAGAGATCGTGCGAACCGCACTATAACCATGAGCCAAAGTAAGTACATTGAGGAGGTGCTCAAGCGCTTCAACATGGAGGAGTGCAAGCCCATCGAAACTTCGCTTCATGTGAATTCCAAGCTCTTGAAGCTCACGGAGGAGGAGTTTCAAGGCATTGAAGAGGAGATGCAAAACATTCCATACAAGGTGGCGATGGGATCATTGATGTATGCCATGCCACACACACGGCCGGATCTTGCATTCCCGGTGAGCATGGTGAGTCAATTTATGTCAAGGGCTGGTCCTTCCCATTGGATGGCCGTGAAACGCATCATGCGGTACTTGAAAGGCACTTTGGACTTGAAATTGTGCCTTGGAGGTAAGGATGTTAGTTTGAGGGGATATTGTGATGCCGATTGGGGTGGAGATGCAAATGAGCGACGTTCCACCATGGGGTACGTGTTCTTTGTTGGAGTGGGAGCCGTCTCATGGAATTGCAAGAGGCAACCTACAATTGCTTTGTCTACCACGGAGGCCGAATACATGGCCACTAGTCAATGCACCAAGGAGGCCATATGGTTGAGGAAGTTGATGGCGGATGTGGGACTTGTGCAAAATGGAGCAACAAACATCATGTGTGACAATCAAGGATGCATTGCACTTGCAAAGAACCCTACCCACCACTCTCGCACAAAGCACATTGACATACGACACCACTTCATTCAAAAGAAGTTGGAGAGGGGAGAAATAGGGCTCAAGTATTGCCCAACTCAAGATATGGTGGCGGATGTGTTGACAAAGGCATTGGCAAAGGAGCGGCATCAAAACCTTACAAGAAGCATGGGATTGGGAGTCGTAGATTACTTGCAAAGTGGGAGGGTTGAAGATTATGATGTAACATAGATAATGGTGTGATAGATAGTAGAAACAATGTGGTAGATAAGTGTTGCAAGTAATCAAAGACATAGGGTTAGGGTTAGGGTTAGGGTTTGGCGGCGGCTAGTATTAGGGCTTGGTGACAGATAGGGTTTGGCGGCGGCTAGATTAGGGTTAAGTGGCAGCTACTTTAGGGTTAGTAGATAGTATATAAGGGTTTGGTTTTGAGGAGTCTTTCATTCTCTCTTTTATGTTTTTGAGTGCACATCGAAGCTTCAAGCCTTATTAGATATTACAAGTTATAGTTTTATGATTGTACCATTTGAATCATTTGAATATAACCCTTTGTAATTTCCAATAGAAATAAGGCTCAACATTACAACCCTGGAAAATGCACAAGGTATAAGCACAAAATTTTCATTTTTGATGGATGGAACCAAAATCCAAAAGTCACAACTTGGAACCAAAAACCAAGATTCGGTAGTGGAACTAAAAATTAAGACCCACCAACTTGAATTGAAAACTTGGAAGACCCAAATGAAATTGAAATCGATACCATAGGGTCTAGAATCAAAAATCTGTTGCTAACTGAAAATTGATGACCTAGAACCAAAATCCGAAATTTAGAATGAACAATCAAAATCCCTGATTTTAAGGTCATTATGTGAGTCAACCAAATTGCTAAGTTAAGGAATATTAGTCAAATTTTGGATCCAAAATATCTAGTAACCAATTCCTACGTTACGAAATCAATGGTTAATATTATCGATGGGGAATTTGTGGATGAAAGTAAAACATGTCTTTTGGCATCCATTGACATTTTTTATCTGTTTGTTGAAATAATATCCAACAAAAAAAACATGGAAAGAACATCAACGAATTCACTTTTGAAGAACAATACGATTAGAGAAGAGATTGCGCAATCACAAGCACATAAAACACACAAATATGTGAACAATGCTTGGAGTGAGATGTCCAACTCCCCTCCAACCTTGCTCTTTATTCCCTTCCATGTACAAACCTATTGGAAACAACTTGAAAACAAGCAAGAAATGAAAGCTTCAAGGTTCATGAAATGGAACAATTGTATTAAGTAACAAGATGATTACAAAGGTTGTATGCAATCACAAAACTATGGCTTGCAACAACTAACAAAGGTTGAAGGTTCTATGTGCACTCAAAAACCATGAAAGGAGAGAATGAAAGACAACTCCAAACTACTCCATTATATACTATCTCCTAACCCTAAAGTAGCCGCCACTTAACCCTAACCTAGCCGCCGCCAAACCCTAACCCTAGCCGCCACCAAACCCTAACCCTAGCCGCCACCAAACCCTAACCCTAGCCGCCACCAAACCCTAACCCTAGCCGCCACCAAACCCTAACCCTAGCCGCCGCCAAACCCTAAGTAGTCTCCACTTCTAAACCCTAACCTAACTACTACAAGGATGTGAATACTATTCATCCATTTGATGAATGTTTAACACATTCATCAACATTGGGAATTAGAAACGAATAGTATTTCTAACACTCCCACTCTATGAAGTTTCTAATCCGAACATGTTTATCAACTTATGATGTCGTTCTTTTGATAATGCCTTGGTAAGGACATCCGCCACCATGTGTTCCGTTGGACAATATTCAAATCGAACTTCTCCATTTTCAACTCGTTCTCGAACAAAATGATGTTATACATCAATGTGTTTTGTTCGTGCATGGTGAGTGGGATTCTTGGTCAATGATATCGCACCTTGATTGTCGCATCGAATCACCATCATTTTCTTCTCCTCCATGTATCCTAAATCCATCATCAACTTTGTTATCCATATGGCTTCCTTTGTGGCTTGCGTGTTCGCCATGTATTCGGCCTCCGTGGTGGACAATGCTATTGTAGGTTGTCGTTTGCTGCTCCAAGAAATGGCTCCCCCTCCGATCATGAAAACAAACCCTGTGGTGGACCTCCTATCTTCAAGATCACCGCCCCAATCCGCATCGCAATATCCAAGAACTTCCTTGGATGGTGTTGCACCAAATTGTAATTTCATTTGCAATGTACCTTGCAAATATCGAAAGATTCGTTTCACGGCCATCCAATGCTCCATGTTAGGGTTCGCCATGTGTTGACTCAACACGCTTATTGGGTATGCCAAGTCGGGTCGTGTGCACAACATGGCATACATCAAAGACCCAACCGCTTGTTGATATGGAAATCCCTTTGATTCATCATTTCCACTCCCATTCCTTTGTAACTTCACCTTGGGATCCAATGGAACTCCAATGGGCTTACATTCTTCCATTCGAAAACGCTTCAATATTTGCTTGAGGTATTTGATTTGGTTGATGCGTAGGAGTCTTTCATCACGATTCCTTTCCACCTCCATCCCCAAAAAGAAATGCAACTCCCCGAGGTCCTTCATTTCAAACTTTTGACTCAATTCTTCTTTGACTTGCAAAAGTTTGTTTTGATCGTTGCACACCAAAATGAGGTCATCCACATAGACCACAATGAAAAACTTCACATCTCCCACTTGTGCAACGTACACACTAGGATCCGCCTCACTTTTCATAAATGCAATGCTTTTGAGAAACGCATCTAACTTTTGATTCCATGCCCTTGGAGATTGTTTCAAACCATACAAGGATTTGTGAAGCTTACACACGAGATGTTCACTTCCTTGGTGCACGAACCTTTGAGGTTGCTCCATGTAAATCTCCTCTTCAAGCTCGCCATTGAGAAATGCGGTTTTCACGTCCATTTGATGGATCTCCATGTCTTCCAAGGCCGCCAATGCAAGAATACAACGAATAGATGTGAACTTTGCCACGGGCGCAAAGGTTTCGTTGTAATCCACTCCGTAGGTTTGGGTAAAACCTCTTGCCACTAATCTAGCCTTGTAGCGTTCCACCTCCCCATTTGCGCCTTGTTTGATTTTGAACACCCATTTGCAAGAAATGGGTTTCCTACCGGCGGGAAGTGGTACCAAAGTCCATGTGTTGTTTGTCATGAGGGAATCATATTCTTCTCGCATCGCACACTCCCATTCCTTGGAATTTTCACATGTCAATGCTTCTTCAATATTTTGGGGCTCCTCCAAAAATGCAACGGTGGCGCGCTCCACCTCCTTGGTAGCAATCCACCAATCCCGAGGCCATTCCCTTCGTTGCCTTTGAGGTCTTTCCCTTGGCGAATCTTGTGAAGGTTCACAAGATGGGTTATCATTGGAAACAACAAATTCTTCTTCCGATGAAGAACTTGGTGTGGACTCACTTTGCACACCTTCCCTTGTTTCATTCAAAGGTGTATCTTGACTAAAGGTTAATGGTTCTTCTCCTTCAACTTCTTCATGCACAACTACATTTTCTTCTTTCTCAAGATGAGGTACAACACCTATTTCCTTTGACCCTTCAATGAACACGACATCTCTACTTTTGATGATTCTCTTGGTTTTCACACACATCAAGCGATACGCCTTGGTGCCTTCGTAATATCCTAAAAACACACAAGGCATCGACTTGGACTCTAATTTGGTCCTCTTCTCATCGGGCACATGTGCAAAGGCTTTACAACCAAAAACTCTCAAATGAGACACATCGGGTTTCCTACCACTCCACGCTTCTTGAGGGGTCTTGGAATCAAGAGCCTTGGTTGGACATCGATTTTTGATGTACACCGTCGTGTTCACCGCTTCGCCCCAAAATGCAAGTTCCAACCCTTGTGCAAGAATCATGCTTCTTGCACATTCCATGATGGTTCTATTGGCACGTTCCGCAACACCGTTTTGTTGTGGGGAATAGGGTGCACTTGTTTGTCGTTGAATTCCACATTCCGCAAGAAATGTGTCAAACTTCTTAGACAAAAATTCTCTTCCGTTGTCGGAACGTAACACTTTGATTTTGTGACCAATTTCGTTCTCCACCAACGCCTTGTATTGTTTGAATTTTTCAAACACTTCTCCTTTTGCCTTCAAAAGATAGACATGAGTTTTCCTTGAGAAATCGTCAATGAAAGTGAGAAAGTATCGCGCTCCACCATGCGACGTAGTCTTCATTGGTCCGCACACATCGGTGTGCACAATCTCCAAAAGTTGTGAAGCCCTCGTTGCTCCGTCCTTGGGAAATGATGTTCTTTGATGTTTACCTTTGACGCATCCTTCACAAATGTGATGCAACGGCACTTCCTTCAAATTCATGCCGTCCACCATGGCATCTAACTCCTTAAGGCTTGCGATGTTGAGATGGCCAAGTCTTTCATGCCAAAGCATCGCACTTTCCTCCAAAGAATTTGCAATGTGCGCCATGTCCTTAGGCACCTTCACATTAAGAAGATACAAGTTCTTGTCCCTTCGTGCTTGTGCCACAACAACTCCTCGAGCATCGTTGACCTTACAACCATCCTTGTCAAACTCCACTTTGAAACCCTCCGAAATGAGTTTACTCACGGAAATGAGATTATTCTTCATTTTTGGAACATGAAGAACTTGGGTGATGGTTGTGTGTGTGAATCGGCCTCCCACTTGCATTGTGGCTTTGATGCTCCCCTTGCCAATGGCCTCCAAAACGGTGTCATCGCCCATGAACACCCTCCTTGGGGAAATGCGCTCGTACGTGGTAAACCACTCTTGTTCGAATGTCATGTGTTGCGTTGCCCCGGAATCCACAATCCAATCATACGTGGTATGATCATTGGCACTCAATGCCGCAACAAACATTTGCTCGTGATCTTCACAAGCTTGATTAGCTTTTTCTTTTTCATCATTTTTCTTCTTCAAACAATTTCTCACAAAATGTCCCGGTTTCTTACAATAGAAGCAAAGCTTTTCGTTTGACTTGTGAGTTTTGTTCACTAAGGCGGTAGTCTCGGAACTCTCACATTCTTTTCTTTTGGACACTTCGTGAAGCAACCTTGCTACAATGAATTGAAGGTCTACATCTTTCGTGGACATGGACTCCAAGCTTGTGACTAAGTTATCAAAGGATGGAGGAAGGCTCATGAGGAGTACCATGTAAACATCTTCATCCGTAATGTTCACCTCGATAGAACGTAGTTGGTCCGCAAGGGCTTTCACCGTGTTGATGTGCACAAGCATGTCATCTCCTTCTTGCATTTTGATGGTGAAGAATCTCCTTCGAAGAAACAACTTGTTG
The DNA here is from genome assembly GCA_963920785.1 of Sphagnum contortum. Classification (NCBI taxonomy): domain Eukaryota; kingdom Viridiplantae; phylum Streptophyta; class Sphagnopsida; order Sphagnales; family Sphagnaceae; genus Sphagnum; species Sphagnum contortum. Next base: position 15,534,454 of record OY987279.1, on the reverse strand, counting down.
CCAATGGTCTTAGCTTCATGCACACCACAAAGAGCCTCCCACGCACTTCTCACATCGTCACAATATTGAATGTGTGCAAGTTGGGCATCCGTGAGATGTTCACAAAGCAATGCAAAAGCCTTGGTCTCCTTTTCGTTGTAATCGGCCCTTGCAAGTTCTTCACTTGGCAAGGTGGCACTCCCATCAACAAATTTCCAAAGCCCATGTTTGGAAAGCATCATGCGCATTTTGAACTTCCAAAGGTGAAAGTTGCCGCCATCAAACTTCTCCATGACTTTCAAAGACTCCATTTGAAAAGAAGACATTTTGAACACAAATGCTACAACAAGCACTCTCAAACTTGAAAGTGGAAGTTTTCAACAACTAAAAGAACTCTCTTCCAAACACTTTCACTTTGAAACTTGATACTTTCAAAACCAAGTTTTTCACACTTGAAAAACTTACAAGACCTTGAAGAAATCTCTTCCACACCTCACACTCTCTTGGAAAGACTATTACTCTCTTTGCAACCTTGCAAAGTAAAAGCCTTCCTTCAAAAGGATTCTCCTTTTCTATGTTGTACAAGGAAACACTTTCAAAAACTTAAAAAACAAGGTTTTCCTAAAACCTTGACAAGAAACTTGAAAAACTTCTTTTACACCTCAAACTTCAATGTTGAAACTTTCAAAAATTTGAAGAACTCTCTTTCACACTTTTGAACTTAAAACTTGAAACTTAAAGACTTGAAGAACACTCTTCCACGCTTAAGAACTTACAACACTTTGAAGAAGTCTCTTCCACACCTCCCACTCACTTGGAAAAGTTGCAAGCTCCTTGTATGCTACCACTTGGAAATGAACTCCCACTCACTTTGCAAACTAAGAACCTTGTCTCAAAAGGATTCTCTCCTTTTTTCTATGCAATACAAGCTCAAAACCTTTCACTACTTCTTGTTCTAACACAATGTCCTTTCTCTTGCTTGGTGTGGGCCCATAACCTATTGGAAACAACTTGAAAACAAGCAAGAAATGAAAGCTTCAAGGTTCATGAAATGGAACAATTGTATTAACTAACAAGATGATTACAAAGGTTGTATGCAATCACAAAACTATGGCTTGCAACAACTAACAAAGGTTGAAGGTTCTATGTGCGCTCAAAAACCATGAAAGGAGAGAATGAAAGACAACTCCAAACTCTCCATTATATACTATCTCCTAACCCTAAAGTAGCCGCCACTTAACCCTAACCTAGCCGCCGCCAAACCCTAACCCTAGCCGCCGCCAAACCCTAACCCTAGCCGCCGCCAAACCCTAACCCTAGCCGCCGCCAAACCCTAACCCTAGCCGCCACCAAACCCTAACCCTAACTACTACAAGGATGTGAATACTATTCATCCTTTTGATGAATGTTTAACACATTCATCAACATTGGGAATTAGAAACGAATAGTATTTCTAACAATGCCTTGGTAAGGACATCCGCCACCATGTGTTCTATTGGACAATATTCAAATCGAACTTCTCCATTTTCAACTCGTTCTCGAACAAAATGATGTTGTACATCAATGTGTTTTGTTCGTGCATGGTGAGTGGGATTTTTGGTCAATGATATCGCACCTTGATTGTCGCATCGAATCACCATCACCTTTTTCTCTTCCATGTATCTTAAATCCATCATCAATTTTGTTATCCATATGGCTTCTTTTGTGGCCTGCGTGTTCGCCATGTACTCTGCTTCCATGGTGGACAATGCTATTGTAGGTTGTTGTTTTGCTACTCCAAGATATGGCTCCTCTGATCATGAAAATAAACCCTGTGGTGGACCTCCTATCTTCGAGATCGCCACCCCAATCCGCATCACAATATCCAAGCACTTCCTTGGATGGTATTGCACCGAAACGTAATTTCATTTGCAATGTACCTTATAAAGATCGAAAGACTCGTTTCATGGCCATCCAATGCTCCATGCTAGGGTTGGCCATGTGTTGACTCAACACACTTATTGGGAATGCCAAGTCGGGTCGTGTGCACAACATGGCATACATCAAGGACCCAACCGCTTGTTGATATGGAAATCCCTTCGATTCATCATTTCCATGCATGGTCCTTTGTAGCTTCACTTTGGGATCGAATGGAACTCCAATGGGCTTACAATCTTCCATTCCAAAACGCTTCAATATTTCCTTAAGGTATTTGATTTGATTGATGCGTAAGAATCGTTCATCACGATTCCTTTCCACTTCCATCCCCAAAAAGAAATGCAACTCCCCGAGGTCTTTCATTTCAAACTTTTGACTCAACTCTTCTTTGATTTGCAAAAGTTTGTTTTGATCGTTGCACACCAAAATGAGGTCGTCCACATAGACCACAATGAAAAACTTGACATCTCCCACTTGTGCAACATACACACTAGGATCGGCATCACTTTTCATAAATTCGATGCTTTTGAGAAATGCATCTAACTTTTGATTCCATGCCTTCGGAGATTGTTTCAAACCATACAAGGACTTGTGAAGCTTACAAACCAGATGTTCACCTCCTCGATGCACAAACCCTTGAGGTTGTTCCATGTAAATCTCCTCTTCAAGCTCACCGTTGAGAAATGCAGTTTTCACGTCCATTTGATGGATCTCCATGTCTTCCAAGGCCACCAATGCAAGAATACAACGAATAGATGTAAATTTTGCGACGGGCGCAAAAATTTCGTTGTAATCTATTCCGTAGGTTTGGGTAAAACCTCTTACCACTAATCTGGCCTTGTAGTATTCCACCTCACCGTTGGCACCTTGTTTGATTTTGAACACCCATTTGCAAGAAACGGGTTTTCTTCCAATGGGAAGTGGTACCAAAGTCCATGTGTTGTTTGTCATGAGAGAATCATATTCCTCTTGCATGGCGCACTCCCACTCCTTGGAACTTTCACATGTCAATGCTTCTTCAATATTTTGGGGTTCCTCCAAAAATGCAACAGTGGCACGCTCCACCTCCTTGGTAGCAATCCACCAATCTCAAGGCCACTCCCTTCGTTGCCTCTGAGGTCTTTCCCTTGAGACGCATTATGAAGGCTCATGAGATGGGTCGTGATTCGAAACAACAAATTCTTCTTCCGATGAAGAACTTGGTGTGGACTCACTTTGCACACCTTCCCTTGTTTCTTCATTCAATGATGTATCCTCACTAAAGGTCAAGGGTTCTTCTCCTTCAACTTCTACAACAACATTTTTTTACTTTCTTGGGATGGAGCACATCGCCTATTTCATTTGACCTCTCAATGAACACAACATCTCTACTTTTCAAGATTTTTTTGGGTTCTACACACATCAAGCGATATGCTTTCGTGCCTTCATGATATCCTAAAAACACACAAGGGATGGACTTGGACTCTAATTTGGTCCTCTTCTCATCGGGAACATGTGCAAAGGCTCTCAAATGTGACACATCGGGTTTCCTACCACTCCATGCTTCTTGAGGGGTCTTGGAATCAAGAGCCTTGGTTGGACATCGATTTTTTATGTACACCGCCGTGTTCATTGCTTCGCCTCAAAATTCAAGTCCTAACCCTTGTGCAAGAATCATGCTTCTCGCACATTCCATGATGGTTCTATTGGCACGTTCCGCAACACCATTTTGTTGTGGGGAATACAGCGCACTTGTATGTCGTTGAATTCCACATTCCGCAAGAAATGTGTCAAACTTTTTGGACACAAATTCTCCTCCGTTGTCCGATTGTAGCACTTTGATTTTGTGACCAATTTCGTTCTCCACCAACGCCTTGTATTATTTGAATTTTTCAAACACTTCTCCTTTGGCCTTCAAAAAATACACATGATTTCTCCTTGAGAAATCATCAATGAAAGTGAGAAAGTATCGTGCTCCACTATGCAATGTAGTCCTCATTGGTCCACACACATTAGTGTGCACAATCTCCAAAAGTTGTGAGGCCCTTGTTGCTCCATCCTTGGGAAATGATGTTCTTTGATGTTTGCCTTTGATGCATCCTTCACAAATATGATGCAAAGGCACTTCCTTCAAATTCATGCCGTCCACCATGGCATCCAACTCCTTGAGGCTTGCCATGTTGAGATGGCCAAGTCTTTCATGCCAAAGCATCGCACTTTCCTCCGGAGAATTTGCGATGTGCGCCATGTCCTTGTGCACCTTGACATTTATAAAGTACAAGTTCTTGTCCCTTCGTGCTTCCGCCACAACAACTCCTCGAGCATCATTCACCTTACAACCATCCTTGTCAAACTCAACTTTGAAACCTTCCGAAATGAGCTTACTCACGGAAATGAGACTATTCTTCATTTTTGGAACATGAAGAACTTGGGTCATGGTTGCGTGGGACAATTTGCCTCCCACTTGCATTGTGGCTTTGATGTTCCCCTTGTCGACGGCCTCCAAAACGGTGTCATCACCCATGAACACCTTGGGGAAATGCGCTCGTACGTGGTAAACCATTCTTGTTCGAATGTCATGTGTTGCGTTGCACCCAAATCCACAATCCAATCATACGTGGTATGATCATTGGCACTCAATGCGGCAACAAACATTTGCTCATGATCTTCACAAGCTTGATTGGCCTTTTCTTTTTCGTCATTTTTCTTCTTCAAACAATTTCTCACAAAATGTCCGGGTTTCTTACAATAGAAACAAAGCTTCTCGTTTGATTTGTGGGTTTTGTTCACTAATGCGGTAGTCTCGGAACTCTCACATTCTTTTCTTTTGGACACTTCGTGAAGCAACCTTGCTACAATGAATTGAAGGTCTACATCTTTGGTGGACATGGATTCCAAGCTTGTGACTAAGTTATCAAAGGAAGGAGGAAGGCTCATGAGAAGTACCATGTAAACATCTTCATCCGTAATGTTCACCTCAATGGTATTGAAAACAACTTGAAAATAAGCAAGAAATGAAAGCTTCAAGATTCATGAAATGGAACAATTGTATTAACTAATAAGAAGATTACAAAGGTTGTATGCAATCACAAAACTATGGCTTGCAACAACTAACAAAGGTTGAAGGTTCTATGTGCATTCAAAAACCATGAAAGGAGAGAATGAAAGACTACTCAAAACCACTCCATTATATACTAACTTCTAACCCTAAAGTAGCCGCCACTTAACCCTAACCTAGCTGCCGCCTAACCCTAGCGCCACCAAACCTTAACCTTAACCGCCACCAAACCCTAACCCTAGCCGCCGCCTAACCCAAGCCGCAACCAAACCCTAACCCTAGCCGCCGCCAAACCCTAAGTAGTCTCCACTTCTAAACCCTAACCTAACTATTACAAGGATGAGAATACTATTCATCCTTTTGATGAATGTTTAACACATTCATCAACATTGGGAATTAGAAACGAATAGTATTTCTAACAGATGGAACGTAGTTGGTCCGTAAGGGCTTTCACCGTGTTGTTGTGCACAAGCATGTCATCCCCTTCTTGCATTTTGATGGTGAAGAATCTCCTTCGAAGGAACAATTTGTTGCCGATTGTCTTGGCTTCATGCACACCGCAAAGAACCTCCCATGCACTACTCACATTGTCACAATATTGAATGTGTGGAAGTTGGGCATCCGTGAGATGTTCACAAAGCAATGCAAAAGCCTTCATTTCTTTCTCATTGTAATCGGCAATTCCAACTTCTTCACTTGGTAAGGTGGCACTCCCATCAACAAATTTCCAAAGCCCATGTTTAGAAAGCATCATGCACATCTTGAACTTCCAAAGGTGAAAGTTGCCACCATCAAACTTCTCCATGACTTTCAAAGACTCCATTTGGAAGGATGACATTTGGGGTTTCACAAATGCTAAACAAACACTCTATGTTTTTCTATCCAAAGGAATTGGAAGTGGGAAAATTTCAAGATGAAAAACTTGCTAATGTTTGAATACCTCACTTGAAATCTCTCCCACTCAATTGCTATATGTCATAAAGCAAAACCTTTACAAGAAACCCTCAAACACTTGAATGTTGAAATTCTTCAACAACACAAAGAACTCTCTTCCACACTTTCTCAAACCTTAAGGTTGAAACTTCCAACAACTCGAAGAACTCTCTTCCACACTCTTTGAAATCCTAAGACACTTTGAAGAACTCTCTTTCACACACTTTGAACTTCAAAGTTGAAACTTAAAAACTTGAAGAACACTCTTCCACGCTTGAGAATTTACAACACCTTGAAGAAGTCTCTTCCACGCCTCCCACTCACTTGGAAAAGTTGTAAGCTCCTTGTATACCACCACTTGGAAATGAACTCCCACTTACTTTGCAAACAAAAAATCCATCTTTCAAAAAGATTCTCTCCCTTTTTCTATGCAATAGAAACTCAAAACCATTCACTATTCCTTGTTCTAACACAATTTTTTTCTCTTGCTTGGTGTGGGCCCATAACCTATTGGAAACAACTTGAAAACAAGCAAAAAATGGAACACTCAAGGTTCATGAAATGGAACAATTGTATTAACTAACAAGAACAATACAAAGGTTGTATACTTTCAAATGATGCAATCACAAAACTATGGCTTGCAATAACTAACAAAGCATGAAGGTTCTATGTGCACTCAAAAACCATGAAAGGAAAGAATGAAAGACCACTCAAAACCACTCCAATATATACTATCTCCTAACCCTAAAGTAACCACCACTTAACCCTAACCCTAGCCGTCACCTAACCCTAGTCACCACCAAACCCTAACCCTAGCCGCCGCCTAACCCTAACCCTAGCCGCTGCCTAACCCTAACCCTATCCGCCACCAAAACCCTAACCCTAGCCGCCACCAAACCTTAACCCTAGCCACTTCCAAACTCTAACCACCACTATTCAACCTAACCTAACTACTATATGGATGTGAATATTATTCATCCTTTCGATGAATGTTTAACACATTCATCAATGTTGGGAATTAGAAACGAATAATACTTCTAACAAGGGGTAAGCTTGATGCAAAGGGCACAAAATGCTCGTTTCTTGGGTATTGTGAAGGCACCAATGCATATAGGCTGATGTGTGTGCAATCCAAGAAGATCATCAAGTGTAAGGATGTTGAGTTCATGGAGGATAGCACTAGTGTCGGCAATGATTTGGAGATGCGTCCAAGTGGGAGAAATGAGACCCCTATTGTGGTGACACATTTTCCAAATCGCCTTGTGTGGATGATGACGAGGGCGCAAGTGATACCAAAGAGAATCCAAGGAATCAAGAGGCACCGCCAACCTTAGGGTGTTCGCATAATGATTTGATGAGAACCTCCAAATTGTGCAAAACTTTGTGTACCTAATCCCCAAAATTGTTGGTTGTCAAAGCTTTCATATTTAGTCCATGGAAAATATTGACTTTAACTTTTGCCATTGAATTGGTCACGGTCCTCCAAGCTGAAGTCCTTGCAACATGAAAGAATCTTGCATGTGCAAAATGTTTACCAATGCCCATGGTAGCTTGTTATGTGAAAGTAATATGTCACATAGGTAGATGGAAGCCCATGTATGATTTGGTTCTAGTTACCTCATCTATATGTTTTCTTTCACAAAAGTTGCATTTCCACCATTTTGTGCCATCAACATGGTAGTTATTAACCATAATTTCATATCCCAAATTATTGGTGGTCACCTACAATTTATGTGAGCTTTGATTTTTTTGTATATGGGGCTCAATTTTTTTTCCTCATTTTAATTGTTGGGTTCAAATTTTGCCTTTTGTTCATTCAAATAATTGGATGCGCAATGCATAGTCATAGCCAAAAGAATGTGGAAAAGTTCCCTTTCCCAAGACCCAATAGAAAGGGCCTCGAGCAAGTGACTCTATTGGGATGGACAAATAAATGAATTCCTCTAGGTCCAAGAAGGGTATGAACATATATAGCTATAAATTTTCACTTGTTGAATCAATGGCTATAGGTAGAGTGTAAGGAAAAAACAAGTAGGAAAACTTGAAGAAATAAACAAAAGCAAACAATTACTTTCTTTCTGCTATGATAAATGAACATGCAAGAATGATAGACCAAAACAAATATGACAATAATGTTGTAATATATCAAAGATATTAATATACTTTTAAAGCCTCCATAAATTGCTGAAAGAAAACAAATCCTCGAGTACGTCCCTACTACTATTGTTCCATGTAGTTAGTTCCTCACAATGGCTATAATTTAGCAATCCCCTCCCATCACACATTCACATTACACACAATTTTTCCCCCTCATAATTGTTTCTTGCCTTTTCCCTTCTCTCTAGATTTTTCACTACCTTAGGTAGTTAGCTTCCCTTATTAGGGAATTATTATTTGGTGAGTGCATGAGCGAGAACATGAACCTATGAATAGATCTAGAAGGTATTATCCAATTATATTCCATCCATGTTAGTTAAAATATTTTTAGCAAATTTGGATGATATGTTAGAATATACCTTGACAAAAGTATATTCTACCATGTAAACAATAACTCACATGTCATCACTACCACATGGACACCCAACAACAATGTTTTTGTTCAATCAAACGTTAATACAAAAATCTACCAAGCTTGGTGCCCCATGTGTTGAAATAAATAAAATAAAATTGGCACATTTATTAATAATCATGCCCTTTAGTTTTAGACATGTCTTATGTGGCAAAATATTATCTATCAGTAGAAGCATATTGGGTGAAAGCACACTAAAATGGAGTACATAATCTTGCCACAACTTGTTGGATTATCAATCATGAGCCATGGAACAAAATATAAATGAATAATATGTGAAAAGGATTCAAAAAAATAATATTGCATGTGATATAATCACATTTATGAATTTCATGAATAGATTTTGAGTTACCATAGCATATTGGACTTTGGAAATGCCAAAAACCCAATGTCATGATCCTATCATCTGATTTTGGACTCATTATATTTATTAAAATGTTCAATTGAATGATATTTTTTGACATAGAAAATAGTGTGATGCCATTGATACAAGGAAAAACAATTTTGAAAGATTTTGAAAACCATAAATTGAGATATACAATGAAATATGGATTTTTTAAATAAATTTTTTAAACTCATTTTAATTAATAATTCAACTTTTCATTTTTAAAATGTAAACTTTTTATACACTTATTTATAATTGATAAATTCTATAAATAAATAAAATTAACCTTACCTGATGACTTATGCAATATAATTTATTCTACAATAATGTTAATGAACTTTTATTTTAACACTAGTATATATTCCACATATGCCATAAAGTACTTCACTTTAGTGCGTTTTCACTATATTCTGTATTGCCACATCATTCATGGCCGTTGTCATCTTGGCCATTCTAATGGAAAACAAATTCAACATTCCTATAACATGAACTTGTCAACAAAACATAGGTGGTCAGATATAATAATTATCTATACAATACAAAAATCTCTTGACAAAAAATATTTAAATTATTCTAACAACATTATTATGAAACAACTATTCTAAAAACACACTGAAAAATTGATGCATAATTTGCAGATGTATTTTATAAAAGGTTAGGTAATTGAAGGCATCACTATAGGTATGCAAGAAATTGATAAGTTCTTTGTTATGAATATCTACTTCAAACTTCACAATGGTACTTTCCATATAAAATCTAATTTTTGTTGTCATAAAATCCAATAGGTATGTGGCCGTTGTTACACATGTTAAGATATTATTATAATCCAATGTAGCCCATATTCTAATTATTCAACAAGTGGGTATTCAATTTGTGAGTTTTTGTGCACACATTATCAATAACTTGTTTTTTTTATTGTGTCATGAATATTTACACAAGTTCCTTGCTTTCAATTGTTTTCCTCCATTATGAAAAAAACAACATACATGGCTTGTCGAACTCCTCATGATTTAAACTTGTACTTTGTTGTCGAGAAGAAAAAGAAGAAATCCATTGATGTAGAAATACAAGTTGGATATTGGGTAGTAAAAAACCATTCGCAAGACTACAAAATCTATGCAACGATGATTTGTATGTTTGATAAGGACTTTCTCAATGGTTTACTACAACCTCCAAAAAATAATCCATGTCCAGCACACTCGACAAATCGAAATTACAAAACTCGACTTTTGAGGCAATTTGATTATTTATTAAGATTTGTGTTTTTGAATAAATATTCCCTGGATATGGCAATCAACAATAAGTGGCCAAAAAAGCAAAGCGACCCAAAGAAAAATGAATATGAATCACCAACACTTGTTTATTGCAAGGAAAAAGATGCAGTGGTGCCACTAGTGAGAGTTGGCTTTCAAACTCTAATTAAAATGCAAGGATCTTGGAACGACGATGACAACGGAATGTTGGAAGCTATGGTAGAATCATCCAAGAGAGTGGACAAGGAACTAGGTCCAAACTTCCAAAACTCCCCACAATACTACCACAAATGAGGTCATTAACATCAATGACATCTCAAAACCACGAGAAAGTAGTAAAAACTATAGGAGTGCCATTTGCAAGACCATGAAATGGACCAACATTATTGAAATGGAAGAGTTGAATTGGTGTAGGATGTGTATTTGTTTGTGTGTTTGGTTTTTTTATCATGGCCACTTGAGGAGTAATGCATTTTAAGATCTGTGATCAACCAAATCATTAATTTTTCTTTCAAGACTAGATAAATGAAGTCTTGATTTGCTTGAACAATTACAACCAAATGAAAACCATAGGAAAGTCATTTGCAAGATCATCAAATGAATCAACAAATCCAACTAGAAAATTGATTTTTTTTTTCCCATTAAAATCTTGCAAATTTGTATTTGGATTGAGTTAGGATGGAAATTATATTCACAATTTTAAAAATACTTTAGATATAATAATTGACCTCAGATTCCATAAACATATGTTGAACATAGACGCAATGTAAGATATAGAAGGATAGATGAAATTTAAGCTAGAGGCAACAACTAATTTTTTGGTTCTATTAATAAACAATTATCAAAATCGGTAGAAACCTAAAATCGGTTCTAACTTAAAATCAGTAGTAATCCTAAAATTGGTAGTAACCTAAAATTAATTTTTATTTGACAATTGGTAAATTTTGATTTTTGGTACAAAATTATAACTCTTCAAAAACTAGCCTAAATTTTTTTTTGTAGAAACTTTCTAGCCTTAACATTATCCTCTTCACTATTTTGGATCACTTCCTTGAGATCAAGTAATACATCCTACATTTCTACCAAAATTGTCTACTCTACCATAGGAGCAACTTTAGTTCCATCCCTCGACTAAAGGTTTTTGATACCCTCCTCAATTTCTACGATGGTAGATAAGGTTGAGGGATGCACAATTTTGGTGGCGGTTTTGGTAATGTTAGGTGCAACCTGAGCACTTTTGGTTGGCACTTTTGCAGCAATGGAATCCACCTACATCATGGTTCGGTTCCTTTTTCTGCTCCCATACTAACTGTCCCAAATCTGGTTCTGGATGGTATCCTAGCTGGAGAAGGGGCAACAAAAAAAAAGTAAAACAAAGTTGGGGAAAGCTTGGGCATAAGCAAGTAACCAAAGTTTGTACAATTTCTTGTCTTTTTGGTAATTAAAGAAGGCCTCATTCAAAATTTCAATAATTTGTGTTTTGTAGAACTCCCACTATTCAAGCTAATTCTTCTTGACGTTTCATTGATAAATGAAAAGCTTTGCCTCATAAACGTGTTTTTGGTTTTGATCCCCTCTAATTCAACCATCCAGTGGAAGGTGTAATCAGCCTCCTTGACCTTTTGGGTGAGCAACCAAATTTGCTACTAAAGGTCCTCTAATTGTTCTTGAGTGATGGGAACATGGCAAGACAGCTCTTGGATATTGAGTTGTAGATGTTTAATGGTTTTAGTAGACTCCCTCAAATCGTTTGCACAATCTTGTGTCTAAGTTATCATTCTCTTTCTCAAGGTGCTTGGTTCATTCTATTGCAATCCTAAGCTCACACGCATCCATTGCAATAGTTAGTTCCAATGATTTTTTACTCATACCCACTTTTTGGTATTCAACTTCAAACTTTATTCTTTTAACTTGCAAATAGTCTAAATTAGCTTGAATAATTGTTAGCCTATCTTGGAGGGTAGGGAGGGTAGCTCGATACTCCTTAGCCAAAGACTTGTCCGACAGAATTTGCATACTCGCAAAATTGGACTTGGATGACTCTAGTGCTTGGACCATTAAAGCTTACATTAATGCTTAGTGTAATTTGTTTTCAAATGCAAGACCTTGAGCTTTGTGTGAGCTTTGTGTGGAGAACATCTTTAAATGTAACCTTTTTTTTGGTATTGGCTGCCTCAAAAGCATGCCATAATGTCCCCATCATTTGTAAATAAGTACTGGAAACACATAGGTGTTCCTCCAAACCTTGCAGAGAGACTACCAGGGGAAAGATTCCCTTTCCGATTGAGGTCTAGTCCCAATTGAAAAAAAAGGGTGTGAAAGAGGCATACCGAAAATGAAGCCTTTGCATCTTTGGGAGGAAACCTTACCCAAGTCCCACCAAAATTGAAGTTCGAAGGAGTGTCCATTTTCAGATACCATCAATGGGAGTACCTTCACCCTGCAACTTATCATGTACACTCTAGGACAAAGATTGGGTGTGAGAGGGTATGGTATCGAAAAATGTGAGGGTAGGCCTCACATGTGAAGTTTTTGGTGGTGTCTCTAGACTTGGACTCCTTGTCTTGTCTTGTCTTTTTGGGCTTGGTTTGCGAGACAAGAATTGCTTAATAGGTGTCCACTTCTCAGTTGAGGGGGCTAGCGATCATTGTCGCTAATGTCCCATGTATAAACTGCCCATTGTTAGCAATATGTCTTTTTCAATGCAAAATTAAAAAAAGTTGTTGGTTCAACTTCTAGTTTTGTTTAGGGAGGACTATTGAGGTCAATAGGTTCGACCTAAGAAGACGTTGTTGACCCCTTGCTCTTCATGTCAGGATCAGGTTCAATTAAAGAGTTATCCTCCTCTTCATTTTCATTTTCAAATTTCGGTAGGTGGAAAGTTAGGTCGACCAGAAACCAATGTCAAAGGATGGTATCAACGACTTGGGCTACACCAAATTCTATCTCCTTCCTAAAGTCTTCTTTTTCTGGTTTGCTTGTTGTGGATATATACCACAATTTAAAATGCAAATTGTTGAAAATAACTTGAGGCCAATTTACCGGTTTTTCAAGTTTGCTAACTTATTGCAAGTCCCCTTAAGCCAAATCGTTTGAATCAACACCGGAAGTTGGGCGGCATACTTCCCTTTAAATTAAGAAAGTTTCCAACCTTCCTTTTGCACAAATGCATTCAAGGGAACCATTTAAAATGCAATGGTTCATGCTTTTGCATAATGCAGTGTGGGTGGCTTTGTGATTCTGGTTTACAACAGACACAACATCTTTGTGACATGATTTTCAGTATTGATGACTAGAACTCCTTGCACCATAAATTTTATTGTGTCTATGTTTAACCAAACTATTGACTAAAAAAATTCCTTGACAAGATGTCGAATGGGTGTCAACTTGAAGGTCATTAAACTGGAAAGCCTGATTGTATGTGCTCATGTTACATTTTTGCTAGCTACCCAGCACTAGAACTTGTCCATTTGGTTAAACATAATCCGACCTCCACCAAGAAAACTTATTATGTTTGTTTTCTCCCAATTTTTGGTTCTATGTCCATTTCGGTTTCCTCCTCTTCATCTTTCTACTCTACAACATCTTTCTACCTATATTTCTCTTGTTGTGAAAGCCTTTTTGCCTTTTCCTTGCTCACTCCTCCTCTCATTTTGTTGAAAATTAATTTTCTAATGGATCTACCAATTTTGTGCATTCTAGGTGCGACTCAAAAGGAATGAAATAAAAGAAAATGAAAAGGGTGAAATGGGAGAGAAGGCCCCACATTTACATTTGGTGGGCCAAACGATTTATTAACAAAAATAATCACGTTGTTTACAAAACATGTGATATCAGTTCTTGGACACTAATTTGAATGTTGCATCGTACCTTTTCATTGGATTTCAAAAACACATTGTTGTCGAAATGTGAATATTGAAGATTATGATGTAGATGTTAGAAACATAGATAATGGTGTGGTAGATATTAGAAACAATGTGGTAGATAAGTGTTGCAAGCAATCAAAGACATAGCTACGTATTTGAGATATGTTAGTACCATGAACATGTTAGAATAAGGAGGGAGAGAAATAGTTATCCCATATGGTTTGTCAATGTCGTGGTACATGGAAGGAAATAAAGAGCAAGGTTGGAGGGGAGTTGGACACCAAGCATTGTTCACATATTTGTGTGTTCTATGTGCTTGTGATTGTGCAATCTCTTTTCTAATCCTATTGTTCTTCAAAAGGTTATGGGCCCACTCATGTGAGTTGCATGATTAGAGGTTTGATTGCTTGTGTGCATTGAGAGAGATCTTGAGGGTTTGTGTGTGTTGGAGGTTCAAGTTTGCACTTTTGGAGGGTTTTGGAGCCTTGGAGGAGTTTTGAGAGCTTTGGAGGAGCTTTGAGGTTTCGGAGGTCATTTGGAATTTGGAGGTGGACAAGTGCTTAATTGGTGCTCTTTGGAGGTATTTGGAAGCATTGGATGTGCATGTGTGCACATTCCAACATTGTAAGTCTTGATTTGAGTCATTGAGGTGTATTTGTGCACATTTGATTCATAGAGCACTTGATTTGAGTTGGTTGAGTGCATTTTGAGTGTCTGTGAAGGCATTGATGCAAGTGGGAGCCATTAAGGGCTGAATTTTGTGATTGGAGGTGCATTGATGCACAATTGAGCCTTCTAGGGGCTAGAGTGTGTTTATGAAGTGCATTTGTGTGCATTTGAGTGATTGAAGCACATTTGAAAATGCATTGAAGCAATTGCATGTAAGAGTGCTCATTAGGCACTAATTGGCATTGGTTGAGCGCATAAGTGGGTAGAGAGGTCGGATTTGAGTGCAAAATGGCATCGTTTGAGGGAGAGAGCGCTAAAGTCATTGACAAGTTCAATGGGGAGAACTTCAGCCTTTGGAAGTTCAAGATGGAGATGGTGTTGGCTTCCCATGGACCTTTGGGAGATTGTCGACGGGTCTAAGGAGGCTCCACCATCCAATGCGGACCCCAAAGTCATCAAGGAGTACCAACAGCGCACAAAGAAGGCCATGTCCACCATTGGCATCAACTTGGTGGATAGTCAACTTCACCATAACAAGAGGTGCAAGGGACCCGCGGAGGCATGGAACACACTTTGCAACATCCACGAGACATGGAGCTTGTCCAATATCCTTTTCATTCGCCGCAAGTTCTTCATGTGTAAGATGCAAGAGGGAGAGGACCTTCTAGACCACATCAACAAGGTCAAGGCGCTTGCGGATCAACTCGCTTGCTTGGAGGTGCCCATGAGGGATGAGGATGTTGTGATGACCTTGCTTGAGAGCTTGCCACCCTCCTACGAGTACCTAATAGTGGCCTTGGAGACCTTGCCCATGCAAGACCTCACCATGGAGTTTGTGACCGCACGATTGATGCATGAAGTGTCCAAGAGGAGGGAGAAGGAGCCGCAAGGTGATGATGCAGCGATGGTGTCAACCCAAGGAAGAGGAGGGACCACATCTACACGCAAAGACACCAAGACATGCTACTATTGTGGCAAACCGGGCCACATTGCACGATTTTGCTTCAAGGCCAAGAACAACAACAAGGAGAAAGAGAATGCCAACAAAGCCAAATACGATGATGACTATGCCTTTGCAACAAAGGATGGAGACCATTGCAAGACCATATGTATTCGAAACAACTTGAAAACAAGCAAAAAATGAAAGCTTCAAGGTTCATGAAATGGAACAATTGTATTAACTAACAAGAAGATTACAAAGGTTGTATGCTTTAAATCACAAAACTATGGCTTGCAACAACTAACAAAGGTTGAAGGTTCAAAAACCATGAAAGGAGAGAATGAAAGATAACTCAAAACCACTCCATTATATAATCTCCTAACCCTAAAGTAGCCGCCACTTAACCCTAACCTAGCCGCCGCCAAACCCTAACCCTAGCCGTCACCAAACCCTAACCCTAGCCGTCGCCAAACCTTAAGTAGTTTCCACTTCTAAACCCTAACCTAACTACTACAAGGATGTGAATACTATTCATCCTTTTGATGAATGTTTAACACATTCATCAATATTGGGAATTAGAAACGAATAGTATTTCTAACAATATGCAAGAGGATCATGGACTTGGGAGCCACCAAGCATATGACCCCTCATAGAACCGCATTTGACACGTATGAGGTAATTCCAACACACAATGTGCATATGGGTGATGATAGCATTATTGAGGCAATTGGAATGGGGTCCATCCTTCTGGAAGTGATGGTGAAAGGGCGAACCAAGAGGATTAGAATCAAGGACGTGCTCCATGTGCCAAAATTGCATGCCAACTTGCTTTCGATGAACAAAATTTTGTCAAGTGGGTGCAAAGTGCAATTCAACATGAATGAGTGCATTGTGAGGGCATTTGATGGAAAGTATTGGAAATTACAAAGGTTATATTCAAATGATTCAAATGGTACAATCATAAAACTATAACTTGTAATATCTAACAAGGCTTGAAGCTTCGATGTGCATTCAAAAACATAAAAGAGAGAATGAATGACTCCTCAAAACCAAACCCTTATATACTATCTACTAACCCTAAAGTAGCCGCCACTTAACCCTAATCTAGCCGCCGCCAAACCCTAACCCTAGCCGTCACCAAGCCCTAATCCCAGCCACCGCCAAACCTTAACCCTAGCCGTCACCAAGCCCTAATACTAGCCGCCGCCAAACCCTAACCCTAACCGTCACCAAGCCTTAATACTAGTCGCCGCCAAACCCTAACCCTATGTCTTTGATTACTTGCAACACTTATCTACCACATTGTTTTTACTATCTATCACACCATTATCTATGTTACATCATAATCTTCAACACTCCCACTTTGCAAGTAATCTAAGACTCCCAATCCCATGCTTCTTGTAAGGTTTTGATGCCGCTCCTTTGCCAATGCCTTTGTCAACATATCCGCCACCATATCTTGAGTTAGGCAATACTTGAGGCCTATTTCTCCACTCTCCAACTTCTCTCGAATGAAGTGGTGTTTTATGTCAATGTGCTTTGTGCGAGAGTGGTGGGTAGGGTTCTTTGCAAGTGCAATGCATCCTTGATTGTCACACATGATGTTTGTTGCTCCATTTTGCACAAGTCCCACATCCACCATCAGCTTCCTCAACCATATGGCCTCCTTGATGCATTGACTAGTGGGTATTCGGCCTCCGTGGTAGACAAAGCAATTGTAGGTTACCTCTTGCAATTCCATGAGACAGCTCCCACTCCAACAAAGAACACGTACCCCACGATGGAACGTCGCTCATTTGCATCTCCACCCCAATCAGCATCACAATATCCCCTCAAACTAACATCCTTGCCTCCAAAGCACAATTTCAAGTCCAAAGTGCCCTTCAAGTACCACATGATGCGTTTCACGGCCATCCAATGGGAAGGACCAGCCCTTGACATAAATTGACTCACCATGCTCATCGGGAATGCAAGATCCGCTCGTGTGCCCACCATGGCATACATCAATGATCCCACCGCCGCCTTGTATGGAATGTTTTGCATCTCCTCTTCAATGCCTTGAAACTCCTCCTCCATGAGCTTCAAGAGCTTGGAATTCACATCAAGCGGAGTTCTGATGGGCTTACACTCCTCCATGTTGAAGTGCTTGAGCACCTCCTCAATGTACTTACTTTGGCTCATGGTTATGGTGCAGTTCGCACGGTCTCTCTCAAACTCCACACCAAGGCAATAGTGTAACTCTCCAAGATCACTCATCTCAAATTCATCTTCAAGCCTTGACTTCAACCACTTCAAAATGCTCACATTGCTTGCTAAAATGATCAAATCATCCACATAGATGATCACTGTCAACAAGTACTCACCCATTTGCTTGACATACAAAGAATGGTCTGCTTGGCTCCTAGAAAAGCCTTCGTGCATGAAGAACATGTCAATGCGTTGGTACCATGCTCTCGGTGATTGCTTGAGCCCATACAAAGACTTCTTCAACTTACACACAAGGTGCTCCTTGCCATCTTGCACGAATCCTTGCGGTTGGTCCATGTAGATGTCCTCCTCCAATTCCCCATTCAAGAATGCGGTCTTCACATCCATTTGGTGGATCTCCAAGTCCATGGCGGCTCCAATTGCAAGCATGCATTTAATGGTGGTGAACTTGGCCACCAGGGCAAATGTCTCATTGAAGTCCACTCCCTCAACTTGAGAGTACCCCTTGGCCACCAACCTTGCCTTGTGCCTCACGATATGGCCGGATGCATCCCACACTCTTACGATCCTTTGGAAGAGGCACCAATTCCCATGTGCCATTGGCCATGAGTGAGCCATACTCCTCTTGCATGGCCGCCTCCCATTTGCTTGCATCCTCCAAATGCATTGCATCACACAAATTCAATGGATCATCAAGGCAAGCAACATTAGCACGTTCGACATCTTGTTGGGGTAGGATGTGGTTCTTCCACCATTCTCCAAGCGGTCGCCGCTCCCTCAATGGGTACCTACGCTCCTCCGTGGGTTGCCTTTCTTGTTCGCCACTTGCATCTTTAGATGGTGTTGAAGGTGTTGATGAACATGCATGTAGCATTGCTTTTCAATGTAAGAAAGATTAATCATCAATATCCTAATTGCATTGTGTAAGGGCACTATGTATGGATGGATGGACATCATTAACTGTATCTATTGAGTAAGGATATTCACTAGGTTTCTTTGGGTCAAAGATGGTAACGAAAGGAAAGGGAATAATACAATTTGTGAGACAAAAGTAAAGGTTCTTAAATCAAGTATGCTTCTGCATTTCCAGTTTTGGGAAGGCATATGAAATGTTATGGTACTATAAAGTAGATGTTAGTATGCAATGCTTAAGCTCGGCAAAATTCTATGATTCTTGAAGTAAGGGAATTCAAAAAGGTTACATTGATTAATTTGTGTTTTTTTTAATGTGAGGATGTAATGGCTGATGTGCAACTGGAGGTTCTTTGATTGCCAGGTTTTTTTACAAACTGAAACCCGAGCTTATTAGAAAAATCAGATAACCACCCAATACTGATAGACACCATACTATTTCTGCATATCCATCTCAGGACAATATATCTGTCATACACGTATACCTATACTGGTTTCACTAACCTCTAGAAGTAAAGATAAATATAAAAGGCAATTGTTGCAAAGGTTGACAGTTTCAGCCACGGTGAACCAGCACCTACCAGTGCACCATGAAGGATGAATGGTAATTGCTCAGGAAACAGTTCTCTGTTGGGTTTCAGTTCCCTATCTAACCATGGTTCTTAGCGCAGTTGCCTTTTTTTCTACTTAAATACAACAACCCACAAGCAGGTTGTTAATAGGTAGGCCATAAAAACGACCCTTACATATGTATAGACCATCTAATCACCTAGTAGTTACCTATTTTCTTACCTACCTATGTATGAGACCTATTTCCTACAGAATTGATTACCAAAGTGAGACCAAATATTAAATCAGGTGAGGTTCATCCAAAACTGAGTAGTAGCAGGCATCCAGTGGATGGTGCACTGTGGCCGACAGTTTCTAGGGTTTTTTTTTGGGCAACAGTTCACAATATTGCAGCAAAAATGTACCAAGTCAGATCAAAATTGCACTTTATTGGAAAGCTTATATATGTGTCTTTATTCTTAAGTTGAAATTCTAAAATATATACCTCTATAGTGGAACTCTGTAACCATTAGCTGGATAATAATATTATTTATCATTAAAGTACTCCTAACTGTGGATTCTGGCCCTCGGTTTCACTGAAACTGGGAATGAAATGAGAAGTCAGGATGAAAACAGTACAAGGGAAAAAACAGGGGACTGAGCTAGTTTTGTCACCTGAATTGGTCCTCAGGGGAGTTTCAACCCCCAGGGTGGGATATGTCTCACATGTGCCTTGACTACCGCTCATAACCTTGACTAAATTTAGCCTTGTGAGAATAAGATTTTTCAAATCGTCTGAACTGAAACCTAATTTCATGAACCGGTACCCAAATTGGCTCATTTTAATGATACACTCAAATTGGGGATGAAACAGGGATTAGAGGGTCAAAACAGGGCCAGAATACAGGGTGAATTTATGGATAACTCTACTAATTTGTCCTCAAATTCTGACTTCTGACTAGCAGTTAGTGAAAATTTGCAGGTGATGCTGTTTGTCATGATATTTGCCACACTTTATGCATGCAAAGTGGATCCATCACAGAGATAAATTCATTTGAAAGTTATCAATGAATTTGCTCAACAAACAGCTGCAAGACATAGTGGGAGAGAGATTGCTGGAGTTCATACAAGCACTGCCAAACATCACTCAAACATGCAAAATCTGTATTGAATCATTCCAAGTATGTGGGATCAGATGTGCATAACTTAACCCAGATGAGAGCATCTGTCATTTGAGGACCTGCTTCAGTAGTTGGGGCAGCTCACCTTAATCTCTTACTGTGAAAATAATTGTACAAGTGAGTCATTCTAAATGCGGCCACATGCAATCAGTGTGAAATTTCCGGCAACCTGTATTTCATACACAGATTACTCAATTTTCTGACAAATTTGGTTCGGTCTCTTGTCATGTTTTGCATTCCTCTTTTAGGTGATCGTGGCACAGGAAACATTGAAATGGCCCATTTACTAAAGGAGAATAAGCAGCTCATCCTGTAATAGTTCTCCAGTTAATGGCAGGTTCAAAACAAAATCGTGAGTGATAATAGAACCATATACATGGTTCTTTTTTCCTCAAATTTGTGAGGTAGATGGTCTGGCAATCATCCAATAGAGTACTTAGCTAAATTTGCCTACAGGTTAGAGATGAAAGTAGGAAAAAATAGGGAATTTTGTTATTTTTT
Source organism: Sphagnum contortum (assembly GCA_963920785.1). Classification (NCBI taxonomy): domain Eukaryota; kingdom Viridiplantae; phylum Streptophyta; class Sphagnopsida; order Sphagnales; family Sphagnaceae; genus Sphagnum; species Sphagnum contortum. The sequence goes on along the minus strand of OY987279.1, from coordinate 15,513,555 downwards.
GGTGGCATGCTGCAAACTATTTTCTAAACCTGGTAACTTCAAAAAGATTTTTCTCAAAATCTGGCCACTTTGGGCCAACTTTTTCTCCAAAAATATCCATTGTATGTGTCACATTGACTCTTTTTTTTGGGCAGGATGCCAAATTTTGCAAACAAAAAAAATCACAGCATGTAATATGGTTAGGTAATTTGAAATTAAAATGGATTTAAAAAAAAGAGCTAGCGAAACAAAGTAAGTAGGTCTCCAACTGTCGCCCACACATTGGTTCTAATGAAAAAAATATTAAAGGGACGAAGCCCCTTTGCACAGAGCCAAGGACTGCGTTTAGCCCCCTAGTGATCACTAATATGCTTTGCTGCATCATCATGGGCAAACTATAAGAGTCCAAATAGCCTAGAACTAAATATTGCCTTAGTAGTCAATATTAAGCTCTCATTAGTACAATTGTGTGGAATTGATGGCTGCAATGCCCAGAGGCTCCTTCTATTCACTGATGAGACTAGATTGAAACAGCGATGTTCTAAGGCAATAGTAGCTGATACCCTTTATGGATTTGCAAGAAGGTATAATCATCAAAGGCATATAATATATACACTTACATTCATTTCACACCCAAAACATTTACATGGAGCCATATAAGTGTATTTAACAAAAATTTACACTACCATTATGTAAGTGTAAAAAGTTCAAACATGTAAATGTAAATGAATTACACTTACACAAGATGTACATGTTGTATATACAATTATTGACACTTACATGCATAACACTAATAAGCATTATGTAACCTCCTCAGTAGTCATTAGGTATCAAATAATCTAGGTAGGTCCTCAGGTGTCTCCTTGGATAGGCTTTGTATAATATGTAAGTCTCCCTTATGCATCCCATGACCTAGGTAAACCCCTAGGTAGACACATACAGAATATAAAAAACTGAAGGACACTCAAATCATTATGGGTTGAAAGAAAATTTGAGTTCTCTCTTCTCTTATTTTCTTTTGGCGTAGTCCCATCCTACATTTCAATCACCATCCTTGATTTTAGTTTTAATGAAACCTAGGGTTCTACTTTGGGTTTTAATGTCTTTATGAATAACTTTATCATATAAATAAACACAAATTGAATAGTTTACACTAAATTGCATCAATTTTTGTTTCTATTACATGCCCTATTTACACCCCAAACAGTGATTTTTAAAATGAATTTTCGCCATTTTGAAAAAGGAATATTTTGTTTACAGATTCCCTATTCTTTTGAAAAATATAATGCCTATTATATATATATATATATAATTGCCTACAACATGAAAGGGTATTAAGTAAGATCTTTCTACATTCATGTTTTGAAATTTGGCTAAATTATATCCGTCTGGATGACCACCACTTATCCATCCAAAAATTGAAAAAAAAATACACTGACCCCAATCTCCCCCAACAGATCTTATTCCAAAGGAACTGAAATGGTTACTTGCCCTTTTTGTCCCAATCCTGTACTAGCCTAACGTCAGTTGAAGACCAGATCAACTAAAAGCAAAAGTGTGAATATGGCCTTGTAGACGCCACCCTCCAGGTACTGGGTACTACTGCTGGAAACTGCAACTTTGTTTGGTAATAAGGTTGGACCCACTGCTCGTATAGTCCATCCAAACACAAAAGACTTGTAATTTGACACATCATGTATACCAACAAGTTGGACCTTGTAAGTTTTCTACAGCTTATGAGTGAAAACTACATGGAGCTTAATATGATACCATTTTGAAGGCCTCCTTATTCATGAAATCCATAGCAATTATGTAACTTCCCCGAACCGCCACCATCACCCAGAAACACTACCTGAGTACTGTTCTGTTCTTCCTCTCCTCGAGATCACTTTAATCCTCCATTAGTTACAGATACATTACACTCCGTCCTCACAGAATATGTCATTTTCTTCCATAAAAGTAATTTTGAGTTCCCCTCTTACATTTCCCAAAAAATTTGAGAAATGGCCTCTATGAAATCAATAAATGCATAAATCCAATGTAAGATCTTACTCAATAGGATAATGATCTGGATTTTTTATATTCATGCCCTTTGTGATTTGCTTGAGAAATGATTTTCTCAACTTAGTCCCATAAGCAAAAGTTGACCAAGGTTATTGTCAAAACTTTCCTTTTTGAAAGAAGGAGTTTAAATAGAATAGAGGTCTAATTTTTTCATAAAGGAATGCCTGCTTGATGAGTTGGTTTAGACAAATTAAGGTCCTAAATTGGATAATAAAGAGAGGTTTAAAGGTTCATTCCTTCAAAGGGGAAACCATCATTTCTCTCTCCAAACAAATCCGTGCTTGTCCCACTTTCCCCTCCAACTACCTACATCCAGGGGTGAAGCAAATTATGGTACAAATCCCCTTTCATAAAGACAGGATTTGTTACTTTCTCTCCACAGGGGTGCTTGTAAATCTTTATTGTGTTCACCACATTGTATTTATATAATAATCATCTGGTGATGATCATACGCTTGTAATAGTGACCAAATTGTATCTTTTCAACATAAATTTTGTTTATAAAAGTTGTTGAATCTGCCACCCCAATCATGGAATGCCTCCTTCACACCCATTATTTTGGGTGCATTGCCTAACTCACCCTAGCACCTTACACGACATAACAGGCAGAGGCTTGACCATTCTGTAGTGATACGCCACCAGCAGACGTCAAAATTCTAGTGAAAAGTCACTAACATAGATGGTTTAATGTTTAAAACGACATTTAAAGGGTTTAAAAGACATTGAAAGTAAGGGAAATCCTGACACTTATGTTGAGCATTGTTCCTCCATTGACACTCATATTCAGTAGAGTCCATATTATTCTCCAGATCCTCCTACCCCAACCCCACAACCCTTGAAAAAACACTACTACTCAAGAACATTAATTCTGCAAGTTCTTTTCATCAACTTCCTATGTGGTTTACATATATCATACACCAGAACATGTCAATGCAGAATTGAGAAGTCTTTTCTGAGCCCCATATATATATACTCTAAAGGTTTTTGCAAGGCTAAGAAGTCAGTTTGCATTTGGACAACTGATGACTAATATAATGGGGCTACCAACAATGTTTTGCTGCCCCCATTAACTAAACAGTAGAAGTCTATCAAAGAGCTCGGCCTGGTGTACAACTGAACTGCAGCCCAAGATACATAAGAAACTTGCTTCGTTCCAAGAGTGAGACGTTGTAGTACTAGAACTTCAGAATCATGTGTTTGGCTACAAGTCTAAACCATTTGATTAAGCATCGCCAGCTGCAGCAGCTTTTAAATGCTATAACGTGTACATCAAGTATTACAAACTGAAGATGATCCAAACCTTTAGAAGCTTAGACTGTAATGCCTTGTATTCGATTTAGTTGTGAAGAGGGTCAGGTCCAGTGGGAATCAAGCGATAAGTGGATCCAAATCTAGACCCAAATCCTTGGCTGTCGCGGCCGTGACCATGCAGGCCTCCAAGCTGCCTGCTTCTACTGCCAGCGCCTTTCACTGCAGGCGGACTGGTAGTGGATCCCACAGAATTAAGGCCATGAGCTGCATCCGCACTGCTCATCGACTTCTGGTTCGTCATGTAACCCCTTAAGAATTTCATGTCACCCTTCCAACTTAATTCAGCGCCACCTTCAATGGATCGAGCTGGTCCATCAATTTCGGTCACACTAGAACCTAACGTAAGTGCCATCCTGCCAACGTGTAGAGAGTTCTGCTGTGTGTCGTAGTACATGAGAGATTGAGCTTTCAGTTTTGTTGCTGCAATCTGGAATTCAGCTCCAGCGATGGTGGCGCAAGTGGATAGTATGAGCAGAGTCAAAAGTATGGTCATCATGTGGATGATTGAGCTAAAAAATCCTGCGCTGCTGCAGCTGCCTGAAGCTGGACGCTGATCATGCTCCATCTCATGTAGCAGCTAACATTGACGACTAATTTGTACTATCTTATCGCTCCAAAAGACCCAAGACTAGCTGATTCTCCTTGACTACAATGAAAAGCAACCACGAGAGCTGCTACACAGGGCAACATGGGTAGACAGCAAATCTCGCTACAATCCAGCTTCCCTTGACCATGACTTACTCTGCAAGTTCTCATTGCCAGTGTCTGTCGGCCTTCCCTACCTGTTCTAGCCTCAGCCACAAGCTGTTGGGTACAAGTTCATGTTGTCTGCTGATCATCTGCAACTCAACAACCGTATAACAAAACAATAGAAACAAGACTATCACCTCTCTCCCTCCTCGATCCTCACAACAGACTGCTCAATGCAGCAGGCTATACTTGAGAGTAGATAGAAACGTTCAGCGGCAATTCTGGAGACTAACAACGGATTGCCCGAGAATCAGACGATGAGCATTTGTGTGAAACAATTTTAGAGAACTCGTGTGAGGAGCAGGAGAGAAGGGAGAAGATTAGAGGCATCGCGCAGGGTCGAGTGCAGCAGCTACGGCGGCACTACTCTCCTGACACTCTCTGACGTCTGCTTTGATGATGCGTCCCAGTGCAGCAGCTTCCATCCGACACCCGCCTCATCAATCCTCGCACGTATAAAAACCAATGCCACTTTTCGCCACGCCCTTTTGTAAGGACAACATGGTACCCCCCGGATCTTATTTGCCAAACAAACTGTCTGCAGTCCGGATCTCGCACACGTAGCAACCCGTGTTAAAGAACAAATTTGATTTTATTAATTTTTTTAAAAACCCTATAACCAGTGTGTAACCGACAGTTTAATTGATGGTTATTTGATAACTACCCTGATGCATAACCAGCAGTTATGACTTTTTGATAACTTATCTGGCACTATTTTTTTGTTTATTGATATTGATAACGTGTGGGATCCAAAAAAATCCAGAAAAGACCTACCTGACAGTTATTGAAAAAAACAATAACCAGCAAACTCTCGTGTGGTTCCTTGGTTTTGCTAATAACCACCGGTTCTGATTTCCATTTTGCTTTTTAAAATTCAGAATCACAGAACTCTGGTCCCAGGTTTTGAAAAATTTCAGGATCAAAGGACCTCCAGCTCCAGGTTTTGGACCCTAAACCAACACGTTGTATGAAAGAACCAGCAAAGAACCCATGGATGTAATAGGTGTGTTTTTGGGCCCTATTCTTTTATGTTTTTGAAACAAGAGTGAGAAGTCAAAACCAGTCCTTCGATTTATACCCTTTCTTACCGGCCGGCTCCATTTTCCAAAAAGAGAGAACCTCCCAATACTAACAGCAGCCTTATGTCCAGTGGTTCTCCACAAACACGTTTTTTTTTTAAAATAGACGAAAATTCGTGTCACAATCAATCTTTAATTGGATAGACTTTCTGTATTTTCGAAAATGGAGGGAGTTATGATCTCGAGCACCAAACATTAGCTGAACCTTTAAATAGCATTGATCCTTAAATATCTAGCTCAACTTGGCTTTGAGTACGTACTATGTACAAAGAACCCTCAATTTCTTAATTACTTTTTGGCTGTAGCACTTATTTATGAGTACAGTTTTTTGATCCACAAGTCCTATACGAAACCCCCAATGCCAAAACTAATATGTTACTGTCTATTACGTCCCTACGGCATAGCTAGCAACAGGAATATCCACATAGTCTCTAAAGGGTAAATGTCTTGGTTGTATTCGCAATTCTATTAAAGGACTCGAAGCCCTATACTGCCCTAAATACCCGGGGGAGGGCGGGGTGATTAGTGTCTCCAGTAATATCCGTCCCACTCTTTTCTACCAAGGATATTCATGGATATAAGGCGATTTCTAAATCAGTGTTTTCTGGGGGCAATTTTTTTTAATCTTGAAGAGAGCCAAAAAGTAAAACACGAATTTTCTGTCAAAATTCTCAGTTTTTTAGGGAAGGGTCGCCAATTTTTTGAGAAAAAATATTTGGCAGAAAATTTTGTCACATTTTGATTGAGTATTTAGTTGGGAGGCAGTTTTTCGTTAATTGTTTAGGGTTTGGACAATTTTTCAAAAACTTGTCACTGTTCAATTCTAAACCTTTCTTGAGATGCTTGTAGGCCGAATGATGTTAAATCAAAAAATTGAAATAAAAAAGCAGTGCTCCAAACACACTTTGAGAAAATATACTCCAATTGCTTAAGTTCTACTTAAAGCTCCCGTCAAGGGCTCGTTGTGCCAAAAGCTAGAAGCTGTCGGGAATTGCAAGCCTTGCAACGAATATTAGGGTAGAAGCAGTGTTCTATATTGTTTGATTCCTTAAATAACTGATGTTTTCAGTTGTTTAAAAAATTCAGAATCAAAGAACAGTCGGTCAGTTCCAGTTTTTGAGAAAAATCAGATCAGACATCGATTGGTTCTGTTCATTTCAGAAACATCAATGAACCAGTAGTTTTCATGAAGGACCTACGCAAAGAGTTAACATTTACAAAGGCAGTTTATTTTATTTTAGTTTTTGAGAACCAAGGTTCTATGGCAAAACCGATTTGACAACTGGCGGATATCTGTGACAGATTCTGATAACCGCGCAATACTATTTAGAACTCTAAAACCACACTACCATTTTACCATGAATGGTATATATAGAATATAGGCCAGCTACTGTGGTGCCAGATGGGTGAAAATTCGTTGTTTACTGATATTCGGAAAGTGTACAGAATGAACGGCAGGCGCTCTCTGCAGTGCTTTTACACTAGGAATAGTGGACATCCATCCAAGTCTTCTCCCGTTGTTAACTCTTCACTATGGAGTGTATCTCATGCGGAGGAGGTTCAAGAGTAGCATCCCTATAGCATCATGCAGGTTGGTCAATAAGAGATAGTAGCTTCAGTTATTTCTGTGCTGTATAGCAGCCGTTCTTTTATTGGCGTGATTTGAAATTTAAATTTAAAAATCTGAAAATGAAGTGATTTTGTAGTTTTTCAATTCCCGAAGTGAGGGGAAAATTTTATAAAAGTCATCAGATTGTTTTCAGCTTGTAATCAAAAATAAAAAAGAACGATTAAAGTTCTGTACTTCATATGTGGCTTATAGCCAGATTTAGCTAAATATTCCTATGAATGATCGCCACTTTGGCTAAAAGAAAAAATCCCTGAAAAACGCTTTGATATTGTAACTTGTGTGTCTGCTACCTGTATAGCCTTGAATGCAGCAGTCCTACAAATGAATTTTGAGGGAGGAAGAGGAGGCAGCACTTTTATGACCATTCTTGGAAATGTCTCTATGTTGGCAGGCGAACGTACCATTAATGTGATCTTGCTGAACGGCTTTCCATTGTTGCAATCATGACGATTCTTCCAAAGATTTTTCCCTTCAATGCATCTCTATGCAAGCAAATGACCTTTGCTAACGCCTCCTCCCCAGTCCAAATCAAACATCAAACCTTCAGCAGATCAGGAAAAAAACTCTTGCCTCACGTGTTGGAAGTTTTGAACTGGTGAACTGTTTCACCTTAGTTGCTCCGGAGCCATATTCCGGTGTGTGGTCGCCTTAGCACCCCACCCACCTGAAGGATCGTGGTTTTGTGGTAGATAACCTAAAGCCCTCAGCCACGAGCTTTACTGAAACAAGGACCCATGTGAATCAGAACCAGAATCCAGTAAATCCCACAGAGGAGGACTTCAGGGCCACAGTGAACCAGCACCCACCAGTACATCATCAAGGATGGATGAGATGTGATCAGGAAACAGTTTTCTGTTGGGTTCCAGTTCCCTATCTAACCATGGTGATTATATCAGTCGGTTTATTTACGACCTACCAAATAGGTAGGTAGTAAAAACAGCCCCTACCTACTATGTATAAACTATCTACATACCTAGTAGTCCCCTATTTTGTTACCTACCTGTCTATATGTTAGACCTACCTCTTATAGAATGGGTTACAAAGATGAAACCGGGTAGTAACTCAGTTGAGGATCATCCACAACTGAGTCATAACAGGCATCCAGTGGATGGTGCACTGGTGGGTGGTGGTTCACTGTGGATGGACTTTCAGCATACATAAGTCCTCGGGTCTTTTCTCTTATTTTCTTGTTTTCTTGGTATACTTGTCTAGTAGTATGAGAAAACAAGAAAATAAGGTGAAGGGCCTTATAAAAACTGGATCACCATTTTGTTTCTCAAAATGCTCTTCCAAGGAAGGGAACCAATATGTTAAGTACTGTGCCCTCCAGATATACAAAGAACTGGTAGATTATATTTTGTAGATATGTAGAGGGCACCCTAAAACACAGAATTAGGGTCTTATAGTGATTTCACTATAAGATAATCTTACAAAGAATTTCCCTGTAAGACATCAGTTCTTTATGCAATGGAAGTCCCCTCGGCAGGGAACTTCTCTGCATTCAGGTGAGAGACCCTCCAGCTAATGCCCTCATGCCCTACCTTCGCTTTAAACCCCACTCCCAATGTCTCCCCATCTGATTCCTTGTTGGGAGATCAGTCACATGTAGGCCAGTTGTCTCGGTCTGGCCCTTGCAAATTTCTTCTTTTTCACAATTAAAAAAATGGGAATGCGAGGTCCTTGCTTAAATCTGGGTTGTAAAATGAAAGGCATTATTTTGGAGGTCTATAAATTTTGTGACCTTTTATATTATACATAGTTAGAGTACCATATGACTTATAGTAATTAATTGGTTTCAAATGATTTCAGACTTTTGGTTTTCTTCAAATTAATATTTCAAGTTCGAAATTTGAAAATAAATTTTTATCACCTTAAGGCACAAAATTGGTTTGTTTGCAAGATGAAACAGGATAATATAACTATTCTAAACCTTGGTTGATCTCAGCAACTCAAATTTCTTAAATGACCACTAGGTCCAATAGCTTTTAAAACTGGTTCCTCATCCCCCTACATCCCCAATATTTTTTTCTTTCAAAGTTAACATTTTGGCATAACATTAAACCCTCATAATACTTCATCATATATTATGAATCAAGCTTGACCTATTTTAAACTTCTAGCAAACAAATAATGAGGACAAAACAATACCATAGGCTTAGTGCTAGTTATAAACTATAAACCATAATTGAAACATACATGTCCTATCATTTAAACTAATAATTCTATAACTTTTTTCTCACCAGCATAAATATATTCTCAGGTTTTCAAATATACCTTTTTATCTCCCCCCTTAGGGACTTGTTTCTAATTTAGTTGTGATTTTCAACTACCCAATCCTTAACGATATTGAATCCTTGTTTTTCATAAAATGTGTTCATAGTTTCAACTCTGCAATGCATAACATATGCATCACTTTCCACTAACAGCTTGCTTCCATGAATTATGTGGCACGCTTTAAACCACATTCTATTAAAATTGTAGTAAACTTTTGCACCCAAATAGTTAGTGCAAATTACATTCATGTTATGTAATGGACTACAAGAGGACTTTAAACTTTATTGTGTATCCACCTTCCCCATTCAATTCATAATTTACACAACATTATTGGACCATTCGTTGTTTGGTGATTATCTCAATACGATAATTACTTCTCAATATATTTGTTAATGCAAGCATTGATGAATCAAAATATAACTATGTTAAGGGTGTTTTCTATTCCCTTTGATTTTACACATTTTACATGTTCTCTTATATTTTCTAATTTTAGTTTATTAAAATTATCAATAGGTATGGTTCATTTTTCCAATTTTGAGACATCGAAACACAAGAAGCATAGAAGATCCTTACTTATCATCAAGAACAAACTATTCTACATCTTGCATTCCAAAGAACAAAAAGGAATTTTTTTTTAAAAAATCAAAATAAACTAGTTCAGAATTCAAAAACTCTCCAAGAGTTACAAAGAATAAAAGATCTCCCTAGTCTAGGTCTAAGTCTTCCTATTTATACCAACTCATAATGTTGTTTGAATTTAAATAGTCACTAGCCAGTATAAACTTCAAAATCAAAATAACATAATTATTAGTCACAAGTTTAAATCAACCTGTTCTATTAACAATCGATTACCAATTCATATAACAGACTAATTAACTTAAGACCTATTATCCAAAAATTAAAATAGTTTTAAGGTTATATTGCCTCACTAGTTATTAGTCGATTTAAATTAGTCACTATATACATACTAAAAAATTGGGTTAACATTACCCCCCCTTGAAAACCAAATTTTGTCTTCAAAGTCAGTCATTTAGAACTACATGTTTAACTTTTGTAGCTAAATCATCAACAAGTTGTTCACTTATGGTATCAATAGGTATTGGAAACAACTTGATAACAAGCAAGAAATGAAAGCTTCAAGGTTCATAAATGGAACAATTGTATTAACTAACAAGAAGATTACAAAGATTGTATGCTTCAAATGCTACAATCACAAAACTATGGCTTGCAACAACTAACAAAGGTTGAAGGTTCTATGTGCACTCAAAAACCATGAAAGGAGAGAATGAAAGACTACTCAAAACCATTCCATTATATACTAACTCCTAACCCTAAAGTAGCTGCCACTTAACCCTAACCTAGCCGCCGCCTAACCCTAGCCGCCACCAAACCCGAACCCTAGTCGCCGCCAAACCCTAACCCTAGTCGTCGCCAAACCCTAACCCTAGCCGTCGCCAAACCCTAACCCTAGCCGTCGCCAAACCCTAAGTAGCCTCCACTTCCAAACCCTAGCCACCACTATTCAACCTAACCTAACTACTATAAGGATGTGAATACTGTTCATCCTTTTGATGAATGTTTCACACATTCATCAACATTGGGAATTAGAAAAGAATAGTATTTCTAACAATAGGTTCAACCAAAAGAACCAATTGAGATCTTGGTCCCTTAACAATAGGTGTGTCTTTTAATATTATATTTCGAGTTTTAAAATCTTTAAAAGCATGGGTAATATTGTCAATCAAAATAACCTATGTGGCTATTCCAATTTCTAATATAATTAATGGTATGGGTTTTACAATGACGAGTAAGGCATTGTCCCAAAAAAAATTCTCAAACTCCTTTAATTGATTATCCATGTATGTGGTTTGAAAAATTTTACCCAATGCTTTACGAAATGCCTCCAATTCCTTCAATTTTTAGATCTATACCCAAAGTTCATGGGTACGATTCTCCATGTCAATGTTGATTTCCATCAATTGTTCCTTTTATTGCAAACATGTATTCTCTAGCTCCAAGAATTATTTTTCTTGTTGTACAATAATGGCCTCCATCTTGTCATAATCCTTTGTTAACCAATCAAAATAAGTCTGCAAGGTCTTTAGGTCATTCGGGTTTTGAAATGAGCCTAGGTCAATTCATTGTATTTCGATTGTAAGGCTTTAGCCTTTTTGATTGCCCTTTTAGCTTCAACATTTTTAGCAACCAAATGTTTGTTCTATGCCTATAATTTAAATAATTGGGTTTTCATAGTAATCATGTCCTTATCTTTGTTCTGCAAATCTTGCTTATGACTAACCAATTATAGGCAATGACCCTACAATTAGTTATTGGTGTCCTCTAATAGGTTTTCAACAATATTGTGTATTGTTTAAGGCCAAGTCTAGGCAACTAGGGCTATTTGTTCAAATAAAAGTGTAACTTGTTTCAGGCTTTCATGTTGAGCATAAGTTGTCGACGTTTCAAGAAAAATATAAACAAGTCTAAGTTGAACTAGTTCAACATGTTTAGGTGAACTGATTGAACTAGTTTTATCCTTATTGATAACAAGTTGCTAACATGTTCTATAAGAACATATGGTTCTTGAACATATAAAGGTTATTGATCTAATACTTATTCAAAGTTAGGTACACTTCGATCCTTCATAAACTGGTCAATTTCCATCCTTATTGATTTGTCATCGTATTATGTAGTGACATTAGTTTCCATGTCCTCATCACCTCCCTCCATAATCATGATTCACTGACAAGTGTGAGGTTTCTTCTTTGGTGGTGAATTGGTTAGCTTTGGATTCAACCGATCCATGGGTGTTGACAGTTTAGTTCATATCTTCACTCGTTGTGATTACCAAATTGGTTGTGGCAATGTGTTAGATGAGTGCACCAATCATAGCTCACTAATGTATTATTTATTGGTCACAATCTCAGGAGAGGGTTCTTTAAATTGCTCTATAGCAATCTTGTTCTCTTATATTTCCTAACCGGTTGTGGTTTTGGAATTCAATAGGTGAATCCTCCTTTAACAAAGGAAACTAGTATCATAAACAAACCCTTTATATAATTGATCTAAAATAACAGGTTGTTGGTTTCCTACCAAGTGATGCTAATCTTGATGTAATCTTCTTTGGTGTTCAATCCACCGAGTCAATTTTATTGACATTTGTATCAACATAATGGAACACCAGCTGATCTTCTTTCCTTTGTTTGCCAAATTCAAAATGATGGCAATACGATTACTAAAATAGGCTAACTTTTCTCGTTGGTAAATAATTTGCAAGATTGCTACAAACCTAGCATGGTACTCCTCCGTCATCTGAATAATGTTCCATTGATCTTTATTGACAAATGCATCTGATCCAATTACGTTCTTAAGAGCAACTTGAACCTCTTTGACCAACATGTTTACTACATCAAGTATTATGTAGGTACTAACAAATGTAATTCATAAACAAGTTGAAATGGAGTGTGGCAAGTTCCAACCTTAAAAGCAATTATATAAGAGAATAAAACCATGGATAGGTGTTCATCCCAATCATTTCGATTCTCACTCACCAATTTCATGAGCAATGTACCAAATATTTTATTGGTAGACTCTGCTTGTCCATTCCCTTGTGGATAATAAACAGTATAACTAATATGTATCAAGATAAAATGATTGGTTAAATAACAAATAACATCATTAATGAAATGGGTGCCTTGATATGTTACAATGGTAAGTGGATAGCCAAACCAAGTGAGAATATGGTCATATAAGAACTTTGTAATAACAACAATTATATTGGTGCACAAAGTTTTAGCCTCCAACCATTTGGTAAGCATAATCAGTGGCAATTATAATGCATCAATTGCCAGAATAATGACTCATCAATTTAGTAGGTTCGTTAAAATCCAATCCCCATTTTTGGAAATGTTATTCATGCAAAAGAATATTTAACTTTGCCATATGTTGTGTTAATAGGTTACTTATTCGTTGGCACAAATCACAAGTTCGACAAAATTCATGAACATTTCTATTCATGGTTGGCCACCAATAATCAACATTAAAGATCTTCCTCGTCGTGATGTTTGAAGAAAAATGTCTTCCACCAACTTCATTATGTAGCTCTTATAGGATAGTTGGCATCTGTTCATGTTGCAAAACACAACGAAACCTATTGTCTTGTCCAAATCTATAAAGTATTCCATTTTGTAACACAAACGGTTTAGCTTTCTGAGCTAAACATTGTCTTTATGAAGTTGTGAATCTTTTTGGCATCATTCATTCTAACAAATAATCATAAACATTTTATAACCACTTTAGCTATAAAGTGAACATGTGAACATTAATGGTTTGATCAAGTACTCTGATTATACTTGATTAGGCAATCTGCTTAATGTGTTTGCCATCAAATGGGATCTATTAGGCTTATAAACAATTTTAAAGTCACACTCGAAGAATAATAGTAACCACCTAGCTATTCTGCCAAAAACTTGTGGTTTATTAACCAAGTTCATAAGAGCCATGTGGCCAACATAAAATACAAACTAGTTATGCAATAAATAATGTCTAAATTTGTGTAAAACATAGGTCATAACTAGGGCTTCCTTCTCACTAGTAGTATAGTTTCTCTTAGTTGAATTTAACAATATGGAAGCATACACATCTAATTAATCAAACTTACCAGTCAGGTCTTATGCAAATATGGCTCCTACTACTAACTAAGATGCATCTGTATGAATGTGAAACTCAAGCTCTTAGTTTGGACTTATCAACATAAAGGGTTATATATATTGGTTCTTAATCTCCTCCCAAGCATTTGGCATTCTTTAGGCCATTCAAAGACTTCAATCTTTTTGAACAGCTTAGTGATAGGGTGGCACGATTGAAGCAAAGTTTTTAATGAAACACCAATAAACCTGGGCCATCCCATTAAAAATTTAGGGGGTAGTAAATATTAGTATGTTTACTAAAGCTTCAACCTTCTTAGGATCCATGACTTTGCCTTCTTTGGACATTATGAAACCTAAGATGGTTCCTAAAAACACCATGAATGCACACTTATTTGGGTTCAAACTAATACCGAACTTTCTACACTTAAAAAAACATTTTTTTAGCTTATGAAGTGAGTTGTCAGGTCATTAGAAATTATAAAGTCATTAAGAAAAATCTTCATAATACATCAATTTATTCATGAAAAGCTTTAGTTACTACCTTCTGATAGGTGGGTGGTCCATCTTTGACACCAAATGGCATCACAACCCACACAGAAGCCCCCCCAATTTGTCACAAAAGCAATTTTGTGCTGGTCTTTTAATGGGATTGATATTTTTATGATATTTTGAAAAAAATTCCCAAAAGGTATAAACTTCGTGCCCAACAATTATGTTGATGTCCTCATCCGTGAAAGGCAACATGTAAAGGTCCTTATTTGTTATTACATTGAGTTTCCTAAAATCAACACAAATCCTCAACCTTCCTTTCTTCTAAGAACAATTCCAATATTGGAGACACCCAGGTTACTTCTTCAACCAGTTTGATAATACCGGTAGCAAGTAATTTTTTATATATTTTTTGACAATAGCAACATAATTAGGATTCAATTGATACCTTGCTTGATGAGAATGTGGTATTCTGGTATCAATTCAATTCGACGTTGAACAATCTTTAGTGGAATACCTTTCAAGTCTTTGTATGTCTAGGCAAATACATCTTTGAACTCCATTAAAAGCTCAATTAGTTTATCTATGATAATCGATTCAAGTGCATAGTTCACTTTCACTTGTTACACATTTTCCTTGGTACCCAAATTGATTTTGGTTAATTGCTCCTCCTTAGTAATTTTCCAACATGTTATTGTTAGATCTTGTACTCATTCTCAAGTAGGTGTTTCATCAATAATCATCTCTCCAACCTCTAGATGGAAGAAAGATTTAGGTAAGTGTTATTTGACAATGTTAATTTTACAACTAATATACCTACCATTTTAATGGGTTATTTTTTAATCAGTTTTGTTATACCAATATCTAGTATGTAGAATGGTTTAAGAACAAGTTCAATATGAGTAGGTTTTGCTATGCTATTGAAAACATGTCTAACTTTGTGGCAAACATCACATCCTCTTTTTCATCAGATATTCCATAATGGAAACCACAACATACTAAGACTTTTGGTCTTTTGGTTTGAAGACCAAGTTTCTTGATAATAGGTATGGTTCTTATTATACTTGTTCCTTATATAATAACATTATTAATTCCCCAATCATGGGATATTTTTGCATCTTTCAACCATGGGTGTCCTAATAACATTGAATAACTAGGATCTAGAACATTGATGTTGATAACAGTAAATGTAATCGTACATGGAATTCCATGAACAAATATTTTCAAATCCTTAATAAGACCAAGTGGTTTGGCTATAAGGTGAAAACATAATTAAACAAACTATTTGGACTTTCATAGTTGTAATCTTTTTGGATTATAGTGAATTTAAAATGTAAAATCGTATTAAACATTAAAATTTTCAATTTTTTCATTATCCACATTGCAATAGATTTTAGTAAGAATCTTATTGTCACAACCGTAACATTAGGTTTGCGACTAAATGTGAAATGCAAAGGCCCATGAAGCCAAAATTGTGTTTAGGTGTGAAACACACTATCACAAATGGGGGAGAGTGCAAGGGATAAAACCCAATGACTCCCAAGTGCACTCCCACTTTGAGAGTTGTATTCATGTGAAGGTTGTGAATGTTCAAAACCTTGATTGGAAAAGTAAACAAACACCAAATTGGGGCCCCATGACATCATTAAAAAGGCCTTGAAGTGAAAATGGTTAAAGTGAGCTTGCATTGTTCATTAAAATGAACTTACATGAGTTATGATCAAAAGGAGGGGCCCAATTTGACTCCCGACCACAAATCCCTTGAATGTAGGGGCCAAATGAGGTCTAATTAGGGCGTGTTATACATCGTTGGATAGATTCTTTTGAGGGCTATAAGATATGGTCTTTTCATTCTAAAATAATTTGATTTGAAAAAGATATGAATGTTCAAAGTTTTGGGACAATAGAAGTTCAAATTTTGAGATTCCCATTTAGGAATCTCGAGGAAAAGTGACATTTGGATGTAATCCCCGTGGAGAGGCATAGAGTATATGATAAGGGGGGGTAATGCCTCCTCCTGAAGGTTGCAAGGTGTGTAAAGCTTTGTTTGAAGTTTGTCCCTACTAAGTCCACACCATTTCGATCTAATTTACACAAATCGCCTTATTTTCTTCATCGTGTAAGTTTATTTCATTTTGAACTTTTGCTTGTGAGTTTGTCCTAGTCCCATCTCAAAGCTCTAACACGCCTTCTTACCCCCAAAGTGTTATGAATCAAGGAGTGTGCCCTAACTCTCTTCTTCTTATGTTGTTTCATTATGGGACCCACCTTAGGGTCTCTTAAAGAGTTTGGGGGTGCATCACTTCTTAAAATTTATGGATGAGTTTTAAGAAAAAAATGGACTCATTATGGACTTTTGAAATGATGACACTATGTTTATCACATATAAAAAATGAAAAATGTGGACTCAAAAAATATGTCATAGTAATATCAAATTAAAATTAAAAAATAAGCCACCATAAACTGAATAATTTAATTGTAAGATGCATTGAAAATTTCCAATATAAATGTTTTTCATATTTAAAAATTTAACTCGTTGTGATTTTTGTGATTTTTTATAATTGATATTCCACTTCACAATGAATTCTTTAAATTTTTTGACCAGACACATGTTTAAGGATATTTATAAGGTGGTCTATTGATATTTGTGACCAAAACCATAAGGAATAATTATAGGATTTATAATTTGATGATTATTTTAAATGTAAGAATTGTAACTAATGTAAGATGTGGATTCTTCAAAATGTCAAATGTGAACCACATAACCATGCTTTTAACCTATAGTTTGATTTGGCATACGCAAATTATAAGGTGCTACATTAGGTTTTGACATATTTAATTATATTCTCGGGTTTTCAATAATGATGTTTACTCTAGATCTTCCATCAATTGGCACATCATCAATGAAGTTTTTATCAACTTGGATTTGACTCACAGCCATTTGATGATCAATAGCCACTATTGCATTGGCAAGTTCAGGTTGAATTGGTTGAACAGATTTAATGGGTTTGAAAATGTACCATTTGATGTCCAACACAATCTTCAAGAATTGCCCCAAGTTGATAACATACTTAGTCTCCAAAACTTGAGTATTGATGTTTCTCAAAATTTTCTCCGAAGTCTTTTATGGTGATATTGTTTATGGAGTCAACTAAATAGGTTGTTTATTAATAGCCGATGGATTTATTGATTTTGGTAGACCACCCCAATTTGAATAAAATGATTAGTTTAAATCAATGAATACTTGTGACGTTAAGTCACTTCCTTGTAATTCCCTAATAGTATGAACAATAAAATCATGCAATTCTTCCTATGTTTACCAATCAACTATTATTTTTGCATTCACTAGTTCACGTTCTCTAAGAGCCTGGTGCTCTAGTATTTGATTAATGTCGTGACAACAATACTACATTGATTGGTACATTATCAATTTTACAGTTTTCTGTTACTATAATGGCAATAGTTATTATTTTAGTCCGAAACATGTTTTGAACTTCTATCTTTGTAAAATAATTAGGTGCACAATGTTCAAAGCCAAAATAGATAATACAAGGATATTTTAATGGCATTTTAGTTAGTTTAACATGTTGTGTAGTTACTTTAGCCACTAGTTCAACAACTTTAATGGGTACAACACGAATTGTTGGTTTTTCTTTCTTCATGTTATGACATGTTTCTTTCGCACAACCTCTTTTACCCACTACTAGAAATTTTGTCATATGCAACCATCATGTTTGCAACTGGGATGCAACTACCGGTCGCATGCAACTATCTTTGGTTTTTTATGCAACTACAATGGATTTTTGCCCCCTTTTTGGGTCTGTATGCAACTATGGTGCAACTATGATCACCTTCATCTTAACCTTTGGATGATTTCTGTGATATATCATCGTATATATTTGATATGCACATACTCATAGTTGCATGTGCAACTAAAATAAGCCAACTATGGTCTTTTAGTAAGCTAGGTACACATTTTTTGTAGGCATGTCTAGGATTAGGGTTGCTTACAAATGACAATCCCATTGATAAGGTGTAGGATATAGGTGAAAAATAACTTAATTTATTTTGTCACCTACCTATCTCAAACTTCGCAGCGGAACCCTAAACCTCGATCTTGGAAACCCTAATGGGATTTCCTTCACTCTTCTCTTGATTGTGCACAATTTCTCGTTTGCAGATTGGGTTTTGTTAGAGCAATTGCAGAGCCCTTTTTGCTTGCTTGCTTGCTGTTTTTCCAGATTAAGAATTACTTAGGTCTGGCTTGTTTGGTGTTTTTGGGAGAGTTCTAGGATGGTGGGTGTAGAGGACAAGAATGAAGATGTTGCAGAGGAGGAAGCTTCTGGACCTAGCAATGTTCCGGATGCAGCAGCTCCAGTTCTAACTCCATATGCGGAGGATGGTGGAGTCATCTTTGTGTTGGAGAAAGCCTTTCTGGAAGCTGCCAAAGTGGGGAAGGTAAAAAAACAAAAGAAATCCCCTTTCCTTTTCTCTCTGGGGAGGAGGGTCAAGAGTTTTTCTTTCGAAGGAGTCGTGATCGAGATGTCCACAATGAAGGGGATTATAAATGTGATGCCATACGGGGACGAGGATTGCGCACTCCCTTTCGTGGAAGCAAGCAACGGGGAGCTTTGGGCGCATGTGCTACAAGTTTTGGGTTGTGTCGCAACCCTAACTAGGCCAAGTGTGGGGGTGAAGCACAACACTTGGAAAAGTTGGGAGTTAGAGTCCTCCGGGACTCCCGAATGTTCAGAGTTCGACAGCAAGGGGAAAAACACCTCGCATTGGGGTGTTCTTGGCGTCGTTGAAAAGGTCTTGAAACTTAGATATCGAAATTGCCCTCGCATTGGCAATTCGGACATCTGCAGCCCAAGTTATGGGCAAAAGAAGGGCCGGGAGTCAAACTGGCAATTTGACTCCCGACCATTAAAAGTCGGGAATCGACCTCTTCCCGACGTCCGTTTTGGGAGTGTGACATGGCGTTGGAAAGATCTCGACGAGGGCTACAACTTTGGTTTAGACCTCGTCGCGATCCAACTCTGCAGTCGGGAGTTATGGCGGTTCAAAGTTCCAGGAGTCCCGCTGGGACAATTTCGGGACTCCATTTCGGGAGTCCCGGGAATTTGTGCCATTTGGATGTAGTCCCCACGACGAGCTGCAGAGAATACTATAGGGAGTAAGGTGGTGGCTTACTCCCAAGTCCGGGCCGTGGTGAGTCTTGTGTGTCCAAGTGCCCGTGGTAAGTCCCAACACCAAAGGGTGTCCCGAATGCTAAACTAACCTCCCGTGGTTGGTTTTTGGATGCAGATTCAAGCTTGATCTTCTAGTCCCTCTTCTTAGTCTAATCCCGGGGCTTCCAACTCAACCCTCTACCCCTTTCTAGAGTTGGAAGTCGGGAGCGTGCCCTTCGATCCCAACTTTCTGCAACTTCACATTGGTGAACCCTCAAGTGGGTTCACCCCGGGACCAAGGAGCACGTCAGGTTGCCTATTCTTTTACACTATTTCTCTCTTCAATCTCTCTTTCTCTTTCTCTCTCTCTGGTTTCCAATCTTTCACAATTATGGGCTTTTTGGGTTGTCTAATCTTCACTCTTTTATAATTAAACCCAATTTTGTCAGACTTTTGTATTATAATGAGCAGCTACAACAATTACATTAGTTTTCCATTTGTGTGATATTGATTAGCAGCTTGATGCTCTTTTAATTTGTGCACTCTAGTTGCTTTTTAATCAAGCTTTGTGTTTGTTTGGTATTCAGTCTTGTTGGTTTATTTTGTGACTGATTATATGCGTTCTTTTGTAACATTTTTGTATTGTAAGAATAATTTTGCTGATGCGTTTAGGGAATTTATCTTTTGTTGAAACTCTGGAGAAAAGCTGTTGAAGGAGAAGAATTGTAGCTGGAGATGACGCTTGCAAGAAAGAAAGAGAGTTCTGAGATCAGATCATGAGGCCATAAAAGATTCATAAGAGCATGGCAACAAAAGAAGAAGAAGCAGCAACAACAATGGTGCCATCCTTTTTCAAATATCCGATTTCGTTGGAGCTTATGAGGGATCCGATGGTGTTGTGCACAAGACAAAGCTACGAGCGGAGCAGCATCGAACCATGGCTAGAAGCGGGGAACCATACATGTCCAACGACGATGCAAATGTTGGCTTCCTTAGAGCTCGTGCCGAACCACACGTTGCGGCGTCTCATCCAGAACTAGTGTGAAGCGCATGGTGGCGGCGACTCGTTTGGCGCCCTTGTACGACTCCTCTCGACTCCCTCTGTGCCCGTGGCTGCAAATAACGTGGCCAGAATGCTTCGCGAAGTGCAAAGTTCCATGGATCTACTTCCCAATTTGAAGAACATCAGGTCGGTGGCTCGAGAGAGCAAGAGGAATCGCAAATGCATCTAAGAATCCGACGTCGTCTCTGTGTTTCGCTTTAGTGATCGGTGGTGCTCTATAATTTCGATGTAAGTACCCAATGCCAGTAGAAGAAGAACAAGAGAGGAAGAAGAAGAAGCAATAGAAAGTTTCTTTCAGCTTAGAGGCTTGTGAAAAAGCGTTCACCATCCTTGCGCTTCTTGAGGTGGGAACAAACAGACAACGGTGAGAGCAGCTTTTAACACAAAGTTCGATTGCAACCCTAGCTTGGTTTTTGTGCAAAGGAAGCTTGGATGCCAAGGTAAATGCCGCAACTGTTCTTGCGGGAATCGCATGTTGATGGGAGTGCAATAATTCCCAATGATGAATATCAAATCACGGATTACAAAGAAAAGGCAATGAAGGCATATGCATTACTTTGTGAACATCTCGTGTATGCACAACTTGCACACATTCAATATTGCGAAAATGTCAAAAGCACTTGGGAGACACTTTGTGATGTGCACAAAGCCAAGACTATTAGAAACAAGTTGTTTCTTCGAAAGAGGTTCTTCACCATCAAAATGTAAAAAGGGGAAGACTTGCTTGCGTACATCAACATGGTGAAGGCCCTTGCAAATCAATTACGTTCCATTGAGGTGAGGATTGAAGATGAAAATGTGTACATGGTACTTCTCATGAGCCTTCCCCCATCTTTTGATAACTTGGTCATAAGTTTGGAGTCCATGTTCATCAAGGATGTTAACCTTCAAATCATCGTCGCTCGATTGTTTCATGAGGTCTCCAAAAGAAAAGAAAGTGAAAATTC
The DNA here is from genome assembly GCA_963920785.1 of Sphagnum contortum. NCBI lineage: Eukaryota > Viridiplantae > Streptophyta > Sphagnopsida > Sphagnales > Sphagnaceae > Sphagnum > Sphagnum contortum. The sequence continues at coordinate 15,492,151 of OY987279.1, read as the reverse complement.
GAAAAATGCTGCATTCCTTAACAAAGCTCATAAGGTGAGCTTTGTTTTTATTGTAAAAACCGAGACATTTTGTGAGGAATTGTTTGAAGAAAATGAGTGATGAGAAAGAAAAGGCAAACCAAGCTCGTGAAGATCAAAAACAAATGTTGTTGCCGCCTTGAGTGCTAATGATCATACAACATACGATTAGATCATCGATTCTAGTGTAACACAACACATGACATTTGAACGAGAGTGGTTCACCACTTACAAATCCATTGTTCCACGGAAGGTGTACATGGGAGATGACATCATTTTGGAGGCCACTGGCAAAGGGAACATCAAGGCCACAAAGCAAGTTGGAGGTAGAGTGTTGTTTACAAGCATCATTCAAGTTCTTCATGTTCCCAAAATGAAGAATAGTCTCATTTCTATTAGCGAACTCATTTCGGAGGGCTTGAAACTCGACAAGGATGGTTGTAAGGTGAACAATGCCCATGGAATTGTTGTGGCGGAAGCACGAAGGGAGAAGAACTTGTATCTTGTCAACGTCAATGTTCGAAAGGAGAGTGCGAATGTGACAAAGTTTTCGAATGAAGAAGTTACGCTTTGGCACCAAAAACTCGGCCACTTCAACATGGCGAGCCTTACGATGGCAATCCAAGCCTAGAACATTAGATTGGAATAGAGCACATTTTACGATACTTGCAAGGTTGTGTCAATTCTTTGTATCCTTGCACTAATAGCCATTGAAGATATGGAGATTCATCAAATGGATGTCAAAACCACATTTCTTAGTTGTGACCTTGAAGAAGTGATCTACGTGGAACAACCCGAAGGATTCATTTAAGGTGAGCATCTTATGTGCAAGCTTCACAAGTCATTGTCATTTATGTCGATGATCTCATCTTAGTGTGCAATAATAATAAGGGCAAGATTTTGCATGTAAGGAAATAACTTTCTCGAAAGATCTTGGCAATGTGCATCTCTTCCTTGGCATGGAAGTGGAAGGGGATCGTGCTCAACATTTGCTTTACATCAACCAAATTGGATATATATCTCAAGAAAATTCTCAAACACAAAGCCATCAGAATGCCACTTGATCCCAAGACTAAATTGAAGAAGAATGTCCACCATATGGATTGAAGGATTCGAAACCTTGGGTTTTACCATAGCTTGTTTCTTTGTTGGCTTCATTATTTTGTACTTAAACATATTTTGCATATAATTCTATTTAGGACAATCTATGATTTAATGTCTAATGGCCACTAATAGCCATTAATAGCCTATGGTAAATTAGCTTAAAATAACCACCAATAACCATTAATAGCCTATGGTGATTTAATTTGAAATAACCACCAATAGCCACCAATATAATAAATGTTAATAGTCATTAATATTATAGCCACCAATAGCCATTAATAGAATGACCATTAATAATCACCAATAAAATAACAATTAATAGCCACCAATAAAATAACCAATAATGACCTCACATAATTAAAAATAACTTAAAATGAAATAACTTATAATAGCCACAAATAACTTAAAGTGAAATAGCTTACAATAGTTTAAAATAACATAAAATAACCAAAAATACCTTATAATAGTAAAAAAAAAAGCTAAGGTGAAATAATTTAAAATAGTCAAAATGCAATTTAGAATAACCAAAAATAAATTAAGGTGAAATAACTTAAAATAGCGAAAAATATCCGATAATAGCCATAAATAATAGTAAATAATGTAGGGTGAAATAACTTAAAACAATGAAAAGTTGCCCTAGAATAACTAAAAGTAACTTAACATAGGTATAATTATTAAAATAACAAAAAATTTATCCATTTATTAAACATTTTTTTTTTCAAAAAAATGGTCATTGAAATGTTATTGAATAGTGATATTCAGAAAAACATTTGTTCAAATGATTTTACACTTTCAAAAGAAAATAAATGTAATTATGTACATTATTGAAAAAATAATTATTTAAACTTTAATCATTTCATTTGGACAAAATCTCAATAAAATATGAATTTTCATAATTTATGTTTTAACAATGTTTAAAATAAAATATTTGATAAATAAAATGCAATATAACACATTATCATAAGTGTGATGGTTTGATGATACAGTGTTAACCTCCATCCTATAGGTCAAGGGATCACACTTCACAAATGGTGTGTTTATGGTTAACAATGGTAAGTTGACCAAATATTATCTTATGTAATTCCTTAAAATAGGTGCCTACTTAGGTTGATTGCATGACCTATGTACCTAGGTTGTAGTCCTCTTCATGGGAATGGAAGACCACCAAAAAGGTGGAGCAAACCTTTGAGAAGAGGTGGTGGACTTGTAGGCAAAAGTGGACACTTGAAGGAAGGTGGACCCCTAAATGGTGGAAGACCTCTAAGAGGAGTTGGAGGTGGATTTTTGATTGGAGGTGGTGTAACTTTCAATGCTCCCTGGCTAGGATCCCTTTAAAACCCATGGTATCCATCGTGGTATCCACCACTGACACCCACTTACCTTGTGGCTCCTTTGTCAAGGAAATTGTTGTAGTACCTAGTTTATTATGTGAAGAAAAATCCAGATGTTCATGTTCGAGTGTTTTGGAAAAGCAATTCAAATTAATGATGAAAAGTGGGACATTGACATAGTGAACTTGTTTTGTTTCACCTCAAGAGATGCAATTTTGGAGTGGGTCAAAAAAATTATGTAGTTTCACATGAATTGCATTTATTTAGAGTTGAAACTTGCATTTTGTAAATGATATTGCATTGTTCAAAACAATGAACATGTTTACATGGCTTTTAAAGTCATTTACACATGGCAACGATAAAAAGGTTGAAGTTTACTATGATTCTCAAACTTGCCAATTGTTTTCAACATAAAAATAGATAACTTGTTAACAAGCTTCTTCTAAGCTAGGTTGGTCCCCTACTTCCAAATTGCAAATGTAGAAATGAAGTGAGATACCTTATTTGAGCATAAAGAATCTGTGGTCACTTGTGAGGATATTATGGCAAATGTAGAGTAGTATTATCCAAACAGCAAATTGAAGGACAAAATTGAAAGATGAAGTTTCTCCTTAGGTAGGGGAAAAAAAATGGAAACCATGGAAAATAGGGGAACCAAAATCAAAAAAGTTCCTCGATTTACCATTGTTTCATATGCAATTCATTAGAACATAAGATTTGCAAGATGAGGCCATTGTCAACATGGTCTTAACTATTGCAACCAAAAACCAAAATCCATGATTAGAGTTGTTACAAGAAAAAGAGCCCCAAATGACCAAAATTTTGGAAGATTGGGAAAAGGTGACATGCTCCCAAGTCCCTAGTTAGACCCAAATCGGGTTCAAGTTACTCAAATAGCGAAATTGTTTGGGACTAGGGGCACGCTCCGAATTCTCAGCACTAAAAGGGGTAGAAGGGCGTGTTAGAGCTCTGAGATGGGACTAGGAAGAATGACAAGCCTTACTTATTTACTTGAACCTGCATCAAACTAACCAACAAGTTGGTTAGTTCACTTTCTAGACCACCCTTGGTGCTAGGACAAGCCATGGGCAACTCTGGACTCACAAATTCACCACGGCATGGACTCGGGGGAAGCCACCACCTTCCCCCATATAGTATTCTCTGCATTTTCCCATGGCACCTACATTTGAATGGTTTTTTTGTCTCGGGACTCTTAAGGAGGAATCCTGAAATTGTCCCGATTTGGACTCTTGGGAATTTGCGAGCTCATAACTCCTAGCTCAAACCTCCGATTGGGATGAGCTCTAAAGCAAACTTGTAGCCCTCCTCGAGAGCTTTCCAAAGGTGTGTTGCACTTCACCTACACGCATCAGGGTCAGGTCGATTCTTGACTTTTAGTAGTCGGGAGTCAAATTGTTAATTTGACTCTCGGCTCTTCTTTCGACCATAACATGTGCTGCAGATGTCCGAATGGCTAATGCGAGGCCATTTCGACATCGACACTTAAAGACCTTTCCAATGATATAAATAACATTTCAAGGCGAGGTGTTTTGACCCATTGCAATTGAGCTCTGAATATCCGGGACTCCCGGAGGACTCCCAAGTCCACATTTTGGGAGTGTGAGTGTCATGCTCACACTCCTTCAAAGTGGGGTTGCGACAAAAGGAATAACGATTGCAAAAGTCTTTCAAATCAATCATCCAACAAATGTAAGCATTGGAAGCCATAATGGAAATAGCCTTTGGAGCCAACTTACGTGCCCCCAAATTCCTTGAGGAACCCAAATGTGGGTCCCAAAGTGAAACAATGAAAAAAGAAAAGAGTCGGGGCACGCTCTTTAACTTGTAACAATTCAGGGGTAGGAGGGCATGTTAAAGCTCCGGGATGAGATTATGATGAACTCACAAGCAAAAGTTCAAGATGAAATTAACCTACATAAACCAGGGAAAGAGGGCAGTTAATGTAAGTTGAATGCAAGTGGTGTCACGAATTTAGTAAGGACTAGTGGAAACAATTTGAAAACAAGCAAGAAATGAAACACTTCAGGTTCATGAAATGGAACAATTGTATTAACTAATAAGAAGATTACAAAGGTTGTATGCTTTCAAATGCTACAATCACAAAACTATGGCTTGCAACAAGTAACAAAGCTTGAAGGTTTTATGTGCACTCAAAAACATGAAAGGAGATAATGAAATACTACTCAAAACCACTATAGCCAAGTCTTTCATGCCAAAACATCGCACCTTCATCTGAAGAATTTACAATGTGTGTCGTGTCCTTGTGCATCTTCACATTAAGAAGGTACAAGTTTTTGTCCCTTCGTGCTTCCACCACAACAATTCTTTGAACATCGTTAACCTTATAACCATCCTTGTCAAACTCCACTTTGAAACCTTTGAAAATGAGCTTACTCATGGAAATGAGATTATTCTTCATTTTTGGAACATGAAGAACTTGGGTGATGTTTGCCTGTGACAATTTGCCTCCCACTTGCATTGTGGCTTTGATGTTCCCCTTGTTGATGGCCTCCAAAACGGTGTCATCGCCCATGAACACCTTCCTTGGGGAAATGCACTTGTATGTGGTAAACCATTTTTGTTCAAATGTCATGTGTTACATTGCACCGAAATCAACTATCCAATCAAAGATGGTATGATCATTGGCACTCAATGCGGTAATAACCATTTGTTCGTGATCTTCACAAGCTTGATTGGCCTTTTCTCTTTCATCAGTTTTCTTTTTCAACAATTTTTCACAAAATGTCTAGGTTTCTTACAATAAAAATAAAACTTTTCAATTGACTTATGAGTTTTGTTCACTAATGCGATAGTTTCAGAACTCTCACATTCTTTTCTTTTGGACACTTCGTGAAACAACCTTGCTACAATGAATTGAAGGTCTACATCTTTTGTGGACATGGATTCCAAGCTTGTGACTAAGTTATCAAAGGATGGAGGAAGGCTCATGAGGAGTACCATGTAAACATCTTCATCTGTAATGTTCACTTTGATGGAACGTAGTTGGTTCGCAAGGGCTTTCACCGTGTTTGATGTGCACAAGCATGTCATCTCCTTCTTGCATTTTGATGGTGAAAAATCTCCTTTGAAAGAATAACTTGTTACTGATTGTCTTAGCTTCATGCACACCACAAAGAGCTTCTCACGCACTTCTCACATTGTCACAATATTAAATGTGTGCACGTTGGGCATCCATGAGATGTTCACAAAGCATTATAAAAGCCTTCATCTTTTTCTCATTGTAATCGGTGGTTACAAATTCTTCACTTGGCAAGGTGGCACTCCCACCAAATTTTTTCCAAAGCCCATGTTTAGAAAGCATCATGTGCATTTTGAACTTCCAAAGATGAAAGTTGCCACCATCAAACTTCTCCATGACTTTCAAGGATTCTATTTGAAAAGAAGACATTTTGAACACAAATGTTACAACAAACACTCTTTTCAAAAGATTGAAAGCTTTGGAAGAAATCTTTCACACCTCTTGTCAACTTGATGCTTTCAACAACTCGAAAACCTCTCTTCCACACACTTTCTTGAATTTCAATGTTTAAATTCTCAACAACTTGAAGAACTCTCTTCCACATTGTTTTCTAAATTTCAAAGTTGAAATCCTCAACAACTCAAAGAACTCTCTTCCAAACACTTTCACCTTGAAATTTGATACTTTCAAAAACTTGAAAAACTCCACACTTGAAAAACTTACAACACTTTCAAGAAATCTCTTCCACACCTCCCACTCACTTGCAAATGGATTCCTACTCTTTTTGCAACCTTGCAAACTAAAAAACCTTCCCTCAAAAAGATTTTTCTTTTCTACGTTATACAAGCTAAACCCTTGACTACTTGTTCTAACAAAATGTCCTTTCTTTTGCTTGGTGTGGGCCCATAACCTATTGGAAACAACTTGAAAACAAGAAAGAAATCAAACACTCAAGGTTCATTAAATGGAACAATTATATTAACTAACAAGAAGATTACAAAGGTTGTATGCTTCAAATGCTACAATCACAAAACTATGGCTTACAACAACTAACAAAGCTTGTAGGTTTTATGTGCACTCAAAAACCATGAAAGGAGAGAATGGAAGACTACTCAAAACCACTCCATTATATACTATCTCCTAACCTTAAAGTAGCCGCCACTTAACCCTAACCTAGCGGTCACCAAACCCTAACCCTAGCCGTCACCAAGCCCTAAATAGTTTTCACTTCGAAACCCTAGCTGCCATTATTCAACCTAACCTAACTACTAGAAGGATGATAATACTATTCATCCATTTGATGAATTTTTAACACATTCATCAACATTGGGGATTAGAATCGAATAGTATTTCTAACAGGAGTTGTGAATGATGATGAAATTGTCAAGGATGTTAATCTTATATTTTTGAAGGAGAGACCAGTGGAAAACGTGGAAGGTGATGAATCTACGTCAAAGTCTTTTTCGAAAGAAGACTTTGCTACAACACAAAATAAAGGTTTGAATGAACCATAACAAGATGAATGAAGAGAAAGGCCCCAAAGACAACGTAAAGAGTACTGGAAACAACTTGAAAACAAGCAAGAAATGAAAGCTTCAAGGTTCATGAAATGGAACAATTGTATTAACTAACAAGAAGATTACTAAGGTTGTATGTTTCAAATGCTACAATCACAAAACTATGGTTTACAATAACTAACAAAGGTTGAAGGTTCTATGTGCACTCAAAAACCATGAAAGGAGAGAATGAAAGACAACTCAAAACCACTCCATTATATACTATCTCCTAACCCTAAAGTAGTCACCACTTATCCCTAACCTAGCTGCCACCAAACCCTAACCCTAGCCGCCACCAAACCCTAACCCTAGCCGCCACCAAACCCTAACCCTAGCCGCCGCCAAACCCTAAGTCGTTTCCACTTCTAAACCCTAACCTAACTACTACAAGGATGTGAATACTATTCATCCTTTTGATGAATGTTTAACACATTCATCAACATTGGGAATTAGAAAAGAATAATATTTCTAACACTCCCACTCTATGAAGTTTTTAATCTGAACATGTTTATTAACTTATGATGTCCTTCTTTTGATAATGGCTTGGTAAGGACATTCGCCACCATGTGTTCGGTTGGACAATATTCAAATCGAGCTTCTCCATTTTCAATTCGTTCTTAAACAAAATGATGTTGTACATCAATGTGTTTTGTTCCTGCATGGTGAGTGGGATTCTTGGTCAATGATATCACACCTTGATTGTCGCATCGAATCACCATCATTTTTTTCTCCTCCATGTATCCTAAATCCATCATCAATTTTGTTATCCATATGGCTTCTTTTGTGGCTTGCGTGTTCGCCATGTATTCGCCCTCCGTGGTGAACAATGCTATTGTAGGTCGTCATTTGCTACTCAAAGAAATGGTTGCCCCTTCGATCATGAAAACAAACCATGTGGTGGACCTCCTATCTTCAAGATCACCACTCCAATTCACATTGCAATATCCAAGAACTTCCTTGGATGGTGTTGCACCAAATTGTAATTTCATTTGCAATGTACCTTGCAAATATCGAAAGATTCATTTGACGGCCATCCAATGCTCCATGTTAAGGTTCGCCATGTGTCGACTCAACACGCTTATTGGGTATGCCAAGTCGGGTCGTGTGCACAACATGGCATACATCAAAGACCCAACCACTTGTTGATATGGGAATCCCTTTGATTCATCATTTCCATTCGCATTCCTTTGTAACTTCACCTTGGGAGCCAATGGAACTCCAATGGGCTTACATTCCTCCATTTGAAAACGCTTCAATATTTCCTTGAGGTATTTGATTTGGTTGATGTGTAGGAGTCTTTCATCACGATTCCTTTCCACCTCCATCCCCAAAAAGAAATGCAACTCCCTAAAGTCCTTCATTTCAAACTTTTGACTCAATTCCTCTTTGATTTGCAAAAGTTTGTTTTGATCGTTGCACACCAAAATGAGGTCATCCACATAGACCACAATGAAAAACTTCACATCTCCTACTTGTGCAACGTACACACTAGGATCGGCCTCACTTTTCATAAATTCAATGCTTTTGAGAAACGCATCTAACTTTTGATTCCATGCCCTTGCAGATTGTTTCAAACCATACAAGGACTTCTGAAGTTTACACACGAGATGTTCACCTCCTTGGTGCACGAACCCTTGAGGTTGCTCCATGTAAATCTCTTCTTCAAGCTCGCCATTGAAAAATGTGGTTTTCACGTCCATTTGATGGATCTCCATGTCTTCCAAGGCCGCCAATGCAAAAATACAACGAATAGATGTAAATTTTGCGATGGGCGCAAAGGTTTCGTTGTAATCCACTCCATAGGTGTGGGTTAAACCTCTTGCCACTAATCTAGCCTTGTAGTGTTCCACCTCCCCATTTGCGCCTTATTTGATTTTGAACACCCATTTGCAAGAAACAAGTTTCCTACCGGCGAGAAGTGGTACCAAAGTCCATGTGTTGTTTGTCATAAAGGAATCATATTCTTCTTGCATCGCACATTCCCACTCCTTGGAATTTTCACATGTTAATGTTTCTTCAATATTTTGGGACTCCTCCAAAATTGCAACGGTGGCGCGCTCCACCTCCTTAGTAACAATCCACCAATCCCGAGGCCATTCCCTTCGTTGCCTTTGAGGTCTTTCCCTTGGCTCATCTTGTGAAGGTTCACAAAATGGGTTATCATTGGAAATAACAAATTCTTTTTCCAATGAAGAACTTGATGTGGATTCACTTTGCACACCTTGCATTCTTGTTACATTCAAAGGTGTATCTTGACTAAAGGTTAATGGTTCTTCTCCTTCAACTTCTTCATGCATAACTACATTTTCTTCTTTCTCACGATGAGGTACTCCACCTATTTCCTTTGACCCTTCAATGAACACGACATCTTTATTTTTGATGATTCTCTTGGTTTTCACACACATCAAGCGATACGCTTTGGTGCCTTCGTAATATCCTAAAAACACACAAGGCATGGACTTGGACTCTAATTTGGTCATCTTTTCAACGGGGACATGTGCAAAGGCTTTACAACCAAAAAATCTCAAATGAGACACATCAGGTTTCCTACCACTCCACGCTTCTTGAGGGGTCTTGGAATCAAGAGCCTTGGTTGGACATCGATTTTTGATGTACACCACGGGTTCACCGCTTCGCCCCAAAATTTAAGTTCCAACCCTTGTGCAAAAATCATCCTTCTTGCACATTCCATGATAGTTCTATTGACACGTTCTGTAACACCGTTTTGTTGTGGGGAATAGGGCGCAATTGTTTGTCGTTGAATTCCATTTTCCGCAAGAAATGCATCAAATTTCTTAGACACAAATTCTCCTCCGTTGTCGAAACATAGCACTTTGATTTTGTGACCAATTTCGTTCTCCACCAACGCCTTGTATTGTTTGAATTTTTCAAATGCTTCTCCTTTTGCCTTCAAAAGATAGACATGAGTTTTCCTTAAAAAATCGTCAATGAAAGTGAGAAAGTATCGCGCTCCACCATGTGATGTAGTCTTCATTGGCCCGCACACATTAGTGTGCACAATCTCCAAAAGTTGTGAAGCCCTCGTTGCTCCGTCCTTGGGAAATGATGTTCTTTGATGTTTGCCTTTGACACATCCTTCACAAATGTGATGCAACAACACTTCTTTCAAATTCATGCCATCCACTCCTTAAGGCTTGCCATGTTGAGATGGCCAAGTCTTTCATGCCAAAGCATCGCACTTTCCTCTAAAGAATTTGTAATGTGTGTCATGTCCCTACACACCTTCACATTAAGAAGGTACAAGTTCTTGTCCCTTCGTGCTTGTGCCACAACAACTCCTCGAGCATCCTTGACCTTACAACCATCCTTGTCAAACTCCATTTTGAAACCTTCCGAAATGAATTTACTCACTAAAATGAGATTATTCTTCATTTTTGGAACATGAAGAACTTGGGTGATGGTTGTGTGTGTCAATTGGCCTCCCACTTGCATTGTGGCTTTGATGCTCCCCTTGCCAATGGCCTCCAAAACGGTGTCATCACCCATGAACACCCTCCTTGGGGAAATGCACTCATACGTGGTAAACCATTCTTGTTCGAATGTCATGTGTTGCGTTGCCCTGGAATTGACAATCCAATCATACATGGTATGATCATTGGCACTCAATGTTACAACAAACATTTGCTCGTGATCTTCACAAGCTTGATTAACTTTTTCTTTTTCATCATTTTTCTTCTTCAAACAATTTCTCACAAAATGTCTTGGTTTCTTACAATAGAAGCAAAGCTTCTTGTTTGACTTGTGAGTTTTGTTCACTAATGCAGTAGTAGTCTCGAAACCTCACATTCTTTTCTTTTGGACACTTCGTAAAACAACCTTGTTACAATGAATTGAAGGTTTACATCTTTCGTGGACATGGACTCCAAGCTTGTGACTAAGTTATCAAAGGATGGAGGAAGGCTCATGGAGTCTTTAACTTAATCCTTTGCAAAATAAATTGCCTCTAAAATAGTTGTTGTTCAAGTTCAAATGTTCTTTACTAAAAACAAAACCCAAAATTAAATTAAATGAATTTATAATTCTAATTCTTCAAATTTCATATGAATCATTTAACAAATTTTCATGTGATTAACATTAAAGTGCCAACATATAAAATATGTAACATTTAGTTAATAGTATTAGCAGTCATCCAACATGGTTTTTGGTTCATTTCACTATTATTACACCCAAAAGGAGGAATGTTTTTGATAGACATCACCTATAAAAAATAATTCGATGCAAAATGTTGGTGGCCTTTTTTGTATGTAAGGATACTCACAACTAATATCAAAGTTGTGATGATTGCTAAACGTCTTGAAATATTTTTATATCTAGCACAGCTAAATTGATAATTATGTTCCTTACATAACCATTTATGACATGGGGCATAATTTTCATAGGACCCGTTAACTTGTGGGGAGGTGTATAGGAGACAAATATGTCTTAATAGTTATTGATTATGCCACAAAGTGGGTAGAAGCAAGAGCTTTGAAGACCAATGCAAAAATTATTTCAACACATTGCATTTATGAATTCATAGTCATTAGATTTGGATTCCTTTTCACCTTGGTAAATGACCAATTAATGAAATAATTTGGATGAACATTTTGCATATTGGATATATCACCAAATAAATAAACCATCAAGTGCCACAAAATTATACCAAACCCATTCAAATACTTACTTCTAAAATTACTAAATTGGAAAAACTAGCTGAATCTAGAAACATAATAGGTCAAAAATAATGGAACCATGTTCTTTGGGGCCATAATCTTTACAAGGAAAAAAAGACCTATACATACTTTGGAAACCCAAAAACAAAAAACCTCATTTACAGAAATTTTAAAATAATGGTTTGGCTTTTATCGAATGCAATATCACCTAGTATTGAACAATATTAATCTACTAGTGACCATAGATAAGTTAATTTGAACCCAATTTCATTTTAATCAACATCACAAAACTTAAGTTTTACTAAGTTTTAGATGTAACTCCCAAAGGACTAGCATGTCGCAACCCCACTTTGGCCAAGTGTGGGGGTGAAGCCCAACACTTGGAAAAGTTGGGGATTTGGAGTCCTCCGGGACTCCCGAATGTTCATAGCTCGACAGAAAGGCCCAAAACACCTTGCATTGGGGTGTTCTTGGTGTCATTGGAAAGTTCTTGAAACGTAAATATCGAAAATGGCCTCGCATTGGTCATTTGGACATCTACAGCCTAAGTTATGGGCAAAAGAAGGGCCGGGAGTCAAACTGTCGGGAATCGACCTCTTCCCGATGTCCGATTCGGGAGTGCAACATGGCGTTGGAAAGATCTCAACGAGGGCTACAACTTTAGTTCAGACCTCGTCGCGATCCAACTCTACAGTTGGCAGTTATGGCCGTTCAAAGTTCCGGGAGTCCCGTCGGGACAATTTCGGGACTCCATTTCGGGAGTCCCGAGAATTTGTGCCATTTGGATGTAGCCTCCACGGCGAGCTGCAGGTTATGTCGCTGTCTATGGCCTGCGCACAGTATTCTTTAGTAAAAGGCGAAAGAATAGTTCGTTTTGCACTGACCACGCGATTTCACGGCGAGCTGCAGATAATACTATAGGGAGTAAGGTGGTGGCTGGTGAATCTTGTGTGTCCAAGTGCTCGTGGCTTGTCCCAACACCAAAGGGTGTCCCGAATGTTAAACTAACCTCCTGTGGTTGGTTTTTGGATGCAGATTCACACAAGCTAAGTTAGTCCCTCTTCCTAGTCTAATCCTGGGGCTTCCAACTCAACCTTCTACCCCTTTCTAGAGTTGGAAGTCGGGAGTGTGCCTTTCGGTCCCAACTTTCCGCAACTTCACATTGGTGAACCTTTAAGTAGGTTCACCCCAGGACCAAGGAGCGCGTCATAGCATCTCAAATAAAAAAGGGTGAAAGATTAACATAATAAATGAAAATTAGATGACAACACCCCAAAAAAATTCGACAACAAAGAGGTTGCAATAGATATTTCTTGATGGGCTATTGAAAAAATATTGACTACCAAATTTTCATCAAAATCAATAAAGTATTACAAATGAATATTCAGCCAACTAATTTATCAAGAATACCAAAAAACCTCCAAATTTGAATACCAATAGTACCATAGGCATAATTATAATAATCAACTTTTCTTAATGGAAATATTTTATGAAAGGTGGTTGTAGGTTCAAATATTAATACTCAATGCACACTGTATTTAGAAAATGATGGAACATCAAAAGAAATAATAATCAATAATGAATATGGCATCCAAGAATGTCATTTTGGTATATAAAGAACATAACATTTCAAGTACACACAATTATTATTGCATCATTTACCAAAACCACCCCTTGAAATGAAGGAGATAAACAGGGAGGAATTTATTTTAATTCTTCATATTTTTCATCTTATTGTTTATTTTTAGCTATAAAATGTTGTGAGCTTTTTAGAAAAGAAGGGATGAATAATTGGACAAATGTTGAAGGAGTGAGAAAACATTTACAATATTTGATTGATAGCTTTGAGAATGCAAAAGAAAATGAAGGGAGCTTTGAGTGAGCCAAAGATGAAACTCCTAAAAAAAAATGAGAAGGGGGAAAAAAATCATCATGTTGTTGTGTCACTATGCCAAAACCTAGCATTCATGATTTGGACTTTTTGTGAATGTCCTATATTTAGTCATAAGGACACGTCCTTAGGTGGGTTAACCATTCTTAGTTGTGTTTATTATTACATGACAATAATATATTACAATCCATGACTATAGTCCATAATTAGGATTACATGTGTAATATTGATCATCTCGAAGCTAATTAATTAATTTAGGTAGGTGGGTATGTAGATAGGTTAACTAAATGATGTAATTTAAGGTTATATAGCTAATAGTCTAGTTATAGGCTGTTAATTATAGGCCTAGGTCTTGTTAGCAAACTAGGCTACATTAAGCTAAATAAATATGTAGATAGGTAGTTTAAGCTACCTACCTTACTTACCTAGCCTACTTACCTATTCTACCAACCCACCTACCCTACCTATTTACTTAACATATTTATCTATCCAACCTACCTACCTAGGTACTAGGTAAATAATAACTAGGCAAAACCTATTTACACAACCTATGGTAGATAGGTAACTACCTAAGCTATGTAGGTAGGCATGTTAAGCTAATGTAAATTAATTAGGCTAAATATCTATTTTATATTGACCTACATATATTATTTTACCTAGGTGGAGGCTAGGTAGGTAGGTAGTAATTAAGTAGGCTAAGTTGGCTTGAACATGGTAAAGTGGACCAAAAAGTGCATTTGCCCAAATCCAAATTTAAAATATGGCAAATTTTGAACATAAACATAAGAAAGTAGGTTGACTTTTTTTATAAAGTCCCATTATGGAAGCCTCCATGCTTCCATTGAGTTTTGATGAGTTGAATACAAAATTTGAAAAACTTTAGTATAATAAAAATAGGTAACAAATATATGAATGAAACTAACATGTTAATATTGTGTTCATTCCTACTTCTACATTAGACATTAAATATATTTTGGTTTTACTATGAAAATTTTCAAAATCCACTAGTATATTTAACATGCCATTGACTTTAAAATAAAATAAATCCAATATTTGATCTACTTGTGCTTGAATTTTAATCTATTTTGCAGGTTGTGACATCTACTTGAATTTTGATGAATATATATAAACCTACTTGAAGCATGTGGTTTTAAATATAATTGTAACAAAGTCAAAAAACTTCATATAATTAAACATTAAAGTAAATAAAAATTTTAATTCAATATACCAAGGCCTACTTGATGGCCACTTTCCATTTATGTTGCAAGAAAATTCTCCGGTCTACTTTACCATTTTTTGCCCAAGTAGTATGGGGAAGTATGTAGGCTACTTTTGAATGGGACAAATGATGTGGGATAATGTTGTATTGTTTTATCTTGAACATTCAAATTTGTCCCATATATTTTGTTCACAACTTCAATTTTATAAACTATATAGCTAGGTGAAAAAATAGACTGCACATAATTTTCATTAGAAAAATTCAATGTGCAAGTGCCACTTGAGATGAGCAAATCAAAAACTAAGATTATCCCTAGCAAAATAAATGAGATCTTACCTACCTACTTAGGCTAGCTAGGTTAGTTTGAGCACAAGCCATGTGTCATGTTTATAGTCATATGTCCAATCGTATCTTTAAGCATATGTCAAATTTGACCACAAATATTGTTGATGTCACATGGATTAGTAGTTATATGATTATGACCATGTTTGTGATTAGATGGCAGAGTTGATAAATTTGTATTGACTACATAGTCATGTAGTCATGAACGACACATATGACTACAAGTGCAAACATGGATGTAGTCATGAAACCAAAGTATTAGTATAATGTGTATAGAAATGGAAAGTTGGAAAAATTGAGGGGATATTGCAAATATCAAATGGCACATCAAGTTTTGTTGTGGGTGTGCCATAGATGAAAATGGGAAGAATTCAACCAATAGTGGATATTCTAATTCAAATTTTGAGCTCCTTACTATACCAAAATATTGATGTGACCAGTAAATTTTTTAAGCACACAAGGGAAAACAAATCAATTGGTCTTGAATTCTTCTACATAATCTTGGAGAAAAAATCTAAACAAAATCCACAGTGGGTAATACAAAAGTACTAAATTTGGACATGCTCAAGTGGTGGAGATGACACTTTGGCACTAGTTTCCAATTACTAAAGACCTACTATCTAGACTAGTTGGTAACCATTATTGATTTGAAGGGGGAGGCTTTCAAGAAAACTACCAACCCAAACATACGTTTGATAACATGAGGTCATTCAAGAGGAAGAAACTTCTAAGCATGAAGAAGTTGAGGAACACTACAACAAAATGTGTCCATGTATGCCAAGTAATTTCATTAGATTTTGAATGAATTCATTGCTCCATTGAACGGGGTGATTTTCATTCATCCATCAACAAAGTTAATGTTTGCATGATTTTTCATACACCATTGACAAACAAAATCTATTGATGTACTTTGTAACTATGTGCTTACTTATGGGTTTTAATATAATTGTATGGCAATTGATTTTAGTAGTTTTGGACAAATAAAATTACTTAAAAAAAATTCAATAATGAATCATGTTGTTGTATCAAACCTGTTGACTCTAGTGCAACTCCTTGTTGAGGTTCGGATTCTTGACTTTTTAGTCTAAATTCAATGTGTGAGTTTGCATTTTCAATTTGAGGTTATTCTCTCATGGAATTTCGTTGTAGATTATTGGTGTGCCTTTATGCTTCACCAATTTGCACTTCATAAGAAATTATCAGTGTTGCCTGAAACATTATGTGACATGTAAGTCCATGGATATCTATGTTCCGATCAAGAAACGTTTTTAGGTGTTATAAACTACTAATTTATTTTATCTACATTCAAATTCCTGTTTATGGCAATGCCATTTTTCACTTGTTCATGTACTATAACCTAATCTAATTATCTCTTCAAACTTTTCATTACAATTTTATTTTCCATCTCTCCACATTCTAACTCAAATCTGAATAAACTTCTACATTAGAACAAAATACTCACGGTTGGCTACTTTGCTTAGATTTGTTTCCTAAATAAAAAATTATGATTTAGATTTTTTTTTAATGAAAAAATGAAAATTGAACTTCACTTTCAATTTTTAGAAACAAAAATTCCAACAACAAGACATAAATACCACTCTGTAAAAACCTTTTGGTTGTTGTTACGGGAATAATTAATCATTGTAAATAGTTAGTTAGTTAATAACTACTTACCTAGTTATTTTTCTAGGATTTACTAGCTAGTTTACATAATTTTCATTACCATTTGAATTTGAATTGATCATAGGATTGTTCAAAGGTGATCATTTTTAGAAGACACAAGAGGAACATTGTAGAACATCAAGGAGAAAAATATTGAGTTTGGAGATATGGAACAAGTGCATTGTTTTAAAAAAAAACTTGAATGCCATAGCCAAATTTGTTGTTTTGATGTTTTTCTCATATTTTTCATGAATGGATTAAATTTTTGAACTTAGATATGAGTAAATCTAAATGAGCATAATTTATTAATATTAGTTTCATGATAAAGTAGAATATAGAATATGAATTATGTATTTACCATTTGGTGACCATCCTAGGGCTTTATTTCATAATGGAATCTGCCACACATGCGTGGCAACTGAAAGGTTTTTGGTTGCCATAGTTGTGTGGCAACTAAATTTGGTTGCCATCCAATAGCAGCAACTAGATTTAAACACCATCATATGGTGGCTATGAATTTCAATCACCGTAGATGGATTTGTTGGCATTTTTGGTTGCCATCTTGGAATCATTAGATGGTGACCAAATTTGTCTTAGATGTTTGATACTGATAAATTTTGGAAGGTTTTTTAAGGGTATATGAGTTTTTAAATGCACCTTTTTATTCATTTTTTGAACACCTTTATTCTCATTTGAATTTTGTGTCTTTGGTTACCTCTTTACAACCATTGCATGGAACCTTGGGTGAGTTGAAGTGATCAAATATTTAATGAAGGGCTTTCTTTTTCGCATTTTGTGACAATTCCAAAACACATTAAACCTTGATTTTTTGTGACTTTAACTGATTTTAATAATTAATGCTTGGAAAGACTTTGGGTTTTCTGTCATCCAAGATTTCAATGATGTCGTTAAACAGACAATTGGGCAAACAACCATAAGGTGGATGACCATCGGGTGGATAATGTAACCCCTTAAAACAAGTTATTTCACATATCACCTAAGACTTACCCTTTCAAACCTTTAAACAACCCACCTTCAACCATGCACAAGTGCTGGTATGCAAAAATATTTGGCAAGGAGAACATTTTATTGACACAATCCCGAAAACATCAAAAGCTTGAGGACAATGATCATAAACGAATTGCCACATGATGATTCGAAAAAAAAGACATTACATTTTTCATTGAGCACACAATGGCATACTTTGACGGTGCTTTTATGAACAAGCAAGGAACTAGCCTGGAAAAGTATAAGTAGGTCATGGAACATAAGTTTTTAATATAACTAAAAGGTTTTTCGCAATACATTGAGCTTCAAAATTTTGAAAGGTTTTAAAAATGGTTTGAATGCAATTTTTTTGATGTAGCCACAAACTTGTTGCAATGGTTTGATGTATTTTATCCACAAAAGGATAAGGTGCATTGGACCATAGAGGTGGCAAGCTTGTCGGAGAAAATTTCATGTTGGAGAATTTGTTTGAAGAAGAAGGTGAGGCTTGCACCATGGATTGAAGAAGGCGTTTGAAACCTTCTGGCCCAAATTAGAAGTTGAGGTGTGTTGTGGGTTCCAAACACAACAAATGTGTTCCCATTGTCAAGTGGAAACAATTGGGGTGGTTATGGTGTGGTATGCAAGGTGTGAATCAAAAGATCCAATTGCATCCCAAGCATGATTAAATTAGTAGGGAAGACATCAAAGACATATGACAAATGAGAAACACGTACACAATGATTAGGAAACCTTGGCATGCCCATACGAACATCTAGTTGTCATCCACATAGAGACCATGGAGGCATACACATTATGGTGGAATGGGGGAACTCTTCAAAAAATGGTTGAATTACAACACAAAATACTCCCCCATTATAAACAATCATCTCTTATTATGACAAGGGGGGCCGGATATAGAAGGATGAACACAACTTGTCACCTTTAGGCAAAATCATGTGAAGTTGGCATGGGCATTCATAAACATTATGACTGTAGTTCATCATTGTGGAATTTTGCACAATGACTGGTCTAAGGACAACATTGTGTTGCATTTTTTGGCAAACAAACCAAATGTTTTGTACATAGGCATGTGCAATTGGGGTGAAGCCGAGTGCTTGCATGAGGTGACACCATCATTGTATGGGTTTGTAAATGAGTAAGATGCCACCAATGCAAAAAAATTATGTTGGTGGGTTGCCTTAGAATTATTTTTTGTTTACAATGAATTGAGAATTACAAATTCCCTTGACAAATGGCTAAGCAACACACCACAACTTTGAGGTTTGAAACATATTCAGTGGGTAGGCTGGCAAATGTTATATGGGGTGATGATTGGGAAGCATAATATTTAGTGGACAATTCAACCAAAATGTCATTTGGGAAACTAATCCATGACATGTATGACCCAAATCTAGAGGCATGAAGAACTATTCAACATGTCGCACGCAAATTGACGGGGCCTCTATACAATTGGATTACACTTAAAGAATGTTATTGAATGCAGCCATAGACAGTTTGTAGTTGCTAGATATGGAATATGCTGTAATTTCCATGATCTTTAAAAAATGACATGTTTTAGACTTGCAAATTTTATAAAATTCAATTTTGTAAGCCAATAATATTGTCATGTGTAATCAAATTTGAGATTTGTGAATCCATCCTCTTTACACATTTGAAATTTGTGTTTGGATCTGTATTCTATATTGATGATGGGTTTCTTATAAATAAAAGATACAATGATCATTTATAATTTTACACAAGTATTGCCCGTCTATGTTTTATATTTTGAAGTATGAATTGATAAATTTTTCCAATAAAGGTTTTCATATAATTGATAAACATCAAATAATGAAAAAGAATCAATAAAAATTCATTTAAAACAACATTTTTGAATGCAAACTTTATAAGACATTCACTTTGTAGACTTTTGTTTTGGTTTTCAATTTTTTTTGGCATTGCTTACCAAGGCGAGAGATATTGTGTTTATATTCATAGAATATAATAATTAATGGATTTTGGCCCCTATGTAGTAGGTCTATTTTTATATGAGGATTTTGAAAGATGATATTTTGGCTTGTGTTGAAGCTTGCAATTAGTGATAAAAATGTGTCATCTTGAAGAAATTTCATTTCTTTTAAAGGATTTCTTTTTAAAGATTAATTTTTGCATGGTGAAATATTGGAATTTCCATTATTCTTCTTTTAAGATATTCTTTAATGTAAATGGAAGGGCCACAATAACACACCGAAAAGATGGTGATCGAAACCTTTTGGTCACCAAACATGTGATGATCGAAATTTTTGGTCACCAAGCCTGTGACTATTGAAAATTTTCGATCATCACAAGATTGGCGATCAAAATCCATTTTTGATCCCTAATCATAATGGGGGTTAACTTGAGTGTGAATAAGGATTTTCTTGTGTCCATCTTAACGAATGCATCAAGAGGGACAATAGTAATATGGCTAGGAATATAATCAGACCAAAATAGGATGGTTAGGAATATTCAATAAACATGCAAACCCCTTGTAGGGTATCCCATAAATCCTTTGGGTTTTATAACATATGTTTTGAAACTTGGAAGGGTATTGCATTAGCATACCAAAACGTAAAAGGAAAGCAATATTCGCATCATATTACGATAATATTTAAAACCATGAAACAAAAGGACATTTAATTAATTAATTTATTCCATGTTCAATATATTGTGCATACATATTGTTTCAAGTAAGTGAAGGTATTGCAAAGTTGGTCACATTGATGGTAGAACAAAAATATGGAGTTTGAATGCAATACCTGTACCATATTGTGATAGTCCCTTAACCATGGAACATAAAAATATATTTGTAAATATTTGATTCCTCATCAATACATCATGCAATTCATGTTTTCAAAATTATTTGTTCACTTTTCAATATGATTTAACATATATAAAAATGAACATAAAGTGAAATTGCTCACATTGATGGTACAAAGGTTTAAGGTTTAATATAAAATTTACTACTTAATGTTAGATATTTGATTGTCAAAATCAAAAAATTAAAGTTCATGTTTAACATTTATTCAATGATGTACATTTTACATTTTTCCCTCTTAAAGTTAAAAAGAAAAAACATAAAGTCTATAATTAATAATATTTTAATGTTTAATTAAAAAGTAAATAAATTTCATGATTTTTAAACTATTTTTAATGGTTCACATAATTTTTAAAATGATCTCTCCCATATATTAATCCTATGTATGTTTGAAAATTTATGTAAAACTTTTTTGACATATAATAAAGAATTTCTAGGCTAAAATAATTGTATAATAGGTCAAAAATATTTTATATTTCATAAATATATAACATAAGTCCTTGTGTAGATTTTATTTCTTATGATGTATAATATTGGCTTAAATATTGGTCAAAATCTATTTTTATTTGTAATATATTGAGTAACAAATTATATATAATTAGCTATATTATTGAATTATATTGTTGATTAATTTTAATACATATAATAATTATTAATTTTTTAAAAAATGATTAAAAATATTAAATAAATAAAAAATATATAACCATGGTTGTGTATAATGCAAATTTTTTATGAACTTTTTTAGTGAAATTTTTAATTTTCCAAGAATTAATTATTAATATTGTCAACTTGATGGGTAGAAAGATTCTAGTAGACTCAAAAGTGGGCAATCCTATTTCTAGTGGCTAATCTTACCTGATAGGATTTACAATTTGTGTGTTGCACCCACTAATATGATTTCTCATGAAACTTTTTTCTTCAAATTCTTTATAAATGGATACCCATCTATTTTTTGCTCAAGAGACTTCTTTTCAAGTTTTATGCAAATGGGTTCCCATATATGTTCTTTGTTTAAGAAATCCTCTTCTCAAGTTTTTACAAATTGGTACCCATGTCTTCTTTTCCCAAGATATTTATGAAACTACAAATTGTAAATCCAATTCATGAACAAATCAAATATGTTCAAAGCTCCATAAAATCAACCCACGTTTGAAGCTCCATCAAGAACTTTTCTTTCCAAACAAATTGTGAGCCATAAATTATAATTCAACAAATTGTTAAGCTTTAATTTCATAACATTTTTTAGTAATAATGATTTGAATCCCTATAAACCTCCAAGTAATAATTATTAATAGTGAATTAGTCTTTGGATATTTTCAAAAGTAGATAACTTCTTTATTTAAAATGATGTAACGTTTAGTTAGTTTTAGGACCTAATAAACCTTTTAAAATACATTATCCCTTAGGTTGTAGAAAGATGAAAAGGGATATAAAGTAGATGTGATTTTATTGATGTATTGAGAATGCAAGCCCATAATTAACATTAACATTTTGCTATGACAATATTAAGTAGTATGTAGAATAATCTTCAAGCATTAATGAAATACTTGTAAGATTTTAAAGATGCATCCCTAATACATCCTTATTTACTTTTCACTTCTATCAGACTCTTAAATAGAATCCAAATCAAACTTAAGTATTAACATTTTCATCTAAATAACCTCGGGTGAATTATAACTTAGTAAACGACATAAAAGGGATAGACCACAATCGCAAAAAATCTAGAATGCGACAAATGGTGCGAACTAGATATTCGGCTCGATGTTCCATGGAGAGGGGATTGATTGGGCCTCGTAGCCAGCGATAATGGCCATCACTGGGAACCCAAGTTCAACAATGAAGACGAACATCGTCGTCTTCACATTGACATTTTTTAAACCTTTTTAGCGTGGCTCCACAAGCAGGAACAAACTCTAAATAGATTGCTAGGGCATGTGGGTTAGGAGATAATTGATGATCACAAGTCGAACGATTGACTCAAGTGTGCAGCACTCTTTTGGACAGTTATTCTTCGCGCGACCATTGAGAGACATTTATATCAAGTGGTGTTTTGTCAAATGATGTTTCGTCAAGCAATGCATCTTCAAGCTTTTTATTTTCTATTGGTGCAACTGGAAGATTCAAGGGCGTAGCGACATCATCCGCCATGACTAAATTTTCACCTTCATCAACAAAAAATAATCGAAAGGTATTCGAACCAATTTGGCATTTGCATTCGAAGGGGGTCTTACATTTATTCAAAAAATTAAGGTAGGCGGAAGGCGTGATAGTGACGATGGAATTTTGTGAAAAACCGGACATCTTTGTTCCAACAAATTCATGAAACCCTAATATCAACAGTGGATCTAAAAGTACATGGGAATCCTTGTAATTCCAATTTTCATTCTACTTTATTATGTATTCCATAATTAATTAATACACGGTAAAAAATAACTAGGGAATATTAAAAGAATAAATGGTGCATGAGAAGGTTATTACTACCATTGAATTGATTTAGTCACATGGGAACTCAATGATGGTTACTTCTTACTACCGATAAATCATCCTAGTAGTTCTTAACTTAAAATAATTAAGATGAAGAAGTAGGTTGTTAAAGTGGAATGGACGAAATTGATCATGATGGAACTCAAGAACCCCATCAAGATGTCCAAGATTGGGAAGAGGATGAATCCTCCAATTCCATTGGTCATTAGGATTGTCATCCAATTTGATTGGAAAATGGAATTTTTTTAGTGTTTCATTGGGCATAAGGATTCTCATCCTAAATTCCATAGAAGAGAAAATCATTCTTTATTCTCATTGGTTCATGAAGGATGAGGAGGCCATTGATTGGAAGGAAGGATTTCAATACTTCCATTAGACAAGGGGAACAAGCTCAAGGAGGGGTCAAGGAGGGGTCAAGGAGGTTTACTAAGGAGGAGGTGTTTGTGTGTTTTTTTGGAAGGAGGAGAAGAATGAGTATGAGAAAGAAGGATTAGTTCTTATGTGTGAAAAATTGTTGTTCATGAGAAAAAATTGTGTGCAAACAAAGAGCATGGAACGAAGTTGTGTGTAGCAAGTAATTGTAGTGGAGTTCATGGAAGGATTTCCATAAACAAGCCTTTAGATTCTTATTTAGATAATTTTTTCTCTCAAATCCACCGTTGGATTTGTTTCAAACTTTACACCGTTTCAGTTTAGGAGGTGTAAAATATCCTCCAAAAAATTCAGCATCATCGGGGTTGTTGCAAAGGAGCTACACTTGTTGGAAGTAAAGGGGGTTGAAACTGTCTATTTTTTCTCAAATCTGGTCAAAATAGTTTGTTTATTTGAGGCATAACTCTTGATTTTAGAAATAAAAATTTATAATATTTTGTGACATTACTCCTTTCCAGACTAATTTTTCAAAAACCCAATGCATGTTAAATTAGGAGATTGTACGAAAATGTTATGACGAAAGGAATGAAGGGGGTTCATCCATCAAGCGTGAACATGGAACGAACATCAATATAATGCTCTTTCACATTCAATCATGGTGAATTATGATTTTTTCTCACAATATTTTTGTATCTTCCAAGTGGACACAACGTAATAAATTCTTAATTAACTTCATTACATTACATTGAACCATCTTTACTTGTTAGAATGTAACTACATAGTAGTTTCACTCCCAATTGAGTTTTGTGAGTGCATATCTTTTTGTAAAGGGTGTGTAATAATTCCTCACACAAATCCATTGCCAACTAACCCAATTGATTCAAATCAACCCAACTTTGGAAGCTTCATGGAAGTACTTGAGTAATCACGTGTGGCAGTGTTGTGTTAGATTATATTTTTGTGTCTTGCTCATTCTGTTTATGGTGGATTGTTTGTAGGGTATAATGAGAATAGGAGTACCAGTAATGTGAAGGTGATGAATCATGCTGACATGTTATTATGGGCCATGTATCATCCACAACCCATAAAGATGTATGTGATATTGACCTTGTGGGATGGTGCATTCAAGGATGTGATACATTAGTTACACACTTGGAAGTATGACATTTTGGTGGTTGACATTTTTCCTACATATTTTTTTTTAGTTTGTTTCCAAAGAAGTCACAACAACAATAACAACAACTAAAATCTCTGCAACAAGAATAATGGTTATAAAAATTAGTAATGCGATTAAATGAAAATAAATTTGTTGCTTGAATTAAATGAAAGTAAAATGAATTAAATAAAAAAACATGGATGACATGTGTTACAAAAATGTGCAAAAAATGACCAAGTTTAAAACAACCCCACCCTAAAATGGGAAACATGTCATAATGGTAAATATGTGATTGCCTTGAAGATAAATTGCTACTTTAAACAATTGCTAAAATGGGTATTACATTCATGGTGGTTTGTTTTCAAGTAATTTGCAACTTCCTTTGCAATTCGTAAATAAGGTGATCCTTATAACTAGAGCAAAAAATCCACCCATATCTCAATTCAAAATATTGCTCAAGTAATCTAGATCACCAAGCTAAATAATTCTAACTTTTACTTTACTCCACGATGATAATGAATTTTAATTTTTTGAAAAAACCAATTCACAAAATCATTTTTGTAATCCACACATGCATCATGTTATATATTATCATCTAAGTAGGAATCATACTGAGAGCTTTTAAGAACTAATCAAGATCTATCATCACTTTAAGGCCGACAAAGAAAATGTGAAGTTGGGCACCTTAAACATTAGCAGCTTGAGTGTTGTTGAGATTTGTGATGTCACTGCAACCACTAAAGAAGAATCCAAACCTCTAGACAAAAACACTCCAAATGGCACATCAGTCATGAAGCTCTTGAAAGCTACTTGTTAGGTCATGTTCAATCACACCCATATAATAGATCTTTGTCTATACTGGATTTGTAAGCTCAAGTAAAAATTCCTTACTATAGTGATTCCTTAATCAATCTTTAGTAAGTTTTTTTTCCAAATTTTTTGTTAGACTTTCTCCATGAATTTCACAAACAAATTTGTGTTTTTGAAGCTTATGACAAATCCTAGATAACATGGATGGAGAAAAACATAGATAGAAACAGACTCTAGATAATTAATGAGATGAAAAAATCATGGGTGGAGATCAATCACCTTCTCGAAAGCATAATGGAGCACAATTGGATCATATTGAGTGTAAGGGATGATGGATCTTGAGTACCAAAATGGGTTGAAATGTTTGTGAAATCTTCCTACATGCACCAAAAATGATCAAACAAAAATTCCAAGAAACCTCAACATTTGACATGATCAGACATGGCTTGAGGGAATTGGGAAATTATTCTTGAAAACAAAAATTTAAAATACTTTGCAAGAAGAAGTCTTGATTTTCATTTAAGTTTTGTAGCACAAAATTCTTGTTTGTTGTTATTTCTAACCCATTACACTGGAGTAGATGTGGCATGGTGGGAAAATTTCAAAACATTCACAATCGTCCTTCAACCCCTTCATCTTTGAGGCGAAGTACATAGCCCCTGCAACGTAAAAAACAAGTAGATGACAAGATTTCAATCCATGTTGTTGATCATTAATAAGATTTTTGCCTATAGTTCTCTTGATTCGATTTTACAACAATAAATCTTGTTGTTGCAAGCTGAGATGGAATTATAGGAAAGAAAGTTGATGGAGTTGGTACCATCGTTTCCCCAACCCAAGTAGAGTGGTGTTATGTTGGAAAAATAGTGTTTATTTGTAGCAAAAAAAAGAAAAAAAAAAAGAAAAAGATAAAGATGATGACGACATTGTTGTCATCTTTTTCTTTGTAGCAAGAAGAGACAAAAGAAGATGACGGTGACATTGTTGTCATCTTCCTTGCAACAAAAAAAAATGCAAAAAATAAGAAAGGAGGAGAAGGGAACTTACCTTCAAACTCCCACTTCTACCACCACCTTGAAGCTCCTCTTGCTGGGGCACTCCTGAAGCTCCCAACCCTTGAAGCTCCTATGGATTTTGCGCTCTTGAAGCTCTGAGTTACTCAAGCTCTCTCTAGGTCAGAAGCTCTTTGGATGGAAGTGAACACAAAAGGAGGTGGGTGGGGAGGGGGTCAGTAGGATGAGGGAGGTAGGTGGGTTGGTAGGAAGAAGGGCGGTAGGTGGGTTGGGGTAGGTAGGAGCTTCCCAAAAAAAAGTGATAAAATAACTGTTCCCAAAAAAATAAAAAAATAGAGCTAGGGTAAAAAATCCAGCTGGGGAAAAAAGGAGCAGAAGAAAAAATAAAAATACTGACCAAGTAAACCGACCCGGGGGGACAGTTTCATCCCATCCATGAAATCCCAGAACGGGATTTTTTGGATGGTGCACTGGTGGGTGCTGGGTCACTCAAGCCAACAAAAGGCACCTAAAAAGATGTGGTTACATTCTGCGGTGTCATTTTGAGTTTCAGATTTCAGGATCCAATACTATCGCTAAAGCTCAAACTCCCACAGCATCATTTCATGTAATTGAACTGCAAATGTAATTATGGAATGGTCAACCCCCTGTCCTTTATCTTATGTTAGTTGATGCACCAAGCAGGGTTTCATTTTAGGATTTTGCGATGTAGCCAAAGTGATCATCATCCAGAGAATAATTTGGCCAAATTTGACTACTTACTAGATATCAAAATGGACCAAAAAAGAAAAGAAAAACAGAATCCTTCTATATTCTTGGCTACCTACTGGAACATATCATAAAAATCTGGAGATTTGAAAAACAATTCTTCAAGATCTGGCAAATTTGGGTCATTTTTTACATGAAAAATCCTTTGCAAAGGTCAAAATAATATTTTTCAGGTCGAAATTTGGCAAAAACTTGCCAGTAGAAGAAACACTGGCGCCAAGGGAGCCTGTTAGGGCAAGCTAGGCAATGCACCTAACAAAATGATGATGATGACCTAACATAATGGGCAAGACCATTCCATGACATTAAGGACTGGGATAGCAGATTCAACCATTTAAAACAAATTCATCATGTTCAACAGAACTATTGGTCACTATTATCAGTTTATCTCCATGAAAAATGAGCAAAGTTTTGCTCCTTGGTGATCAAATGAAGGGGCGGAGACTTATAAAAAGGACTTTTCTGGAGAAACTGGCCCAAAGTTGCCACATTTTGAGGAAATGTTTTTGAAATTATCAGATTCAGATGACATGTTTTAGCATGTCACAACATGCAAAAACATAATGGGCTTCCAAAGCTTTTCTACTATTCTATTTGGCATTTAGCCAAATTTGGCTAAATAATCTTGTGGATGATTGCTAGTCCACCTATCCCACAAAATTGAAAGAAAAAAAACCATGTCAAAAGATGCCACGCAATAGAGTTTTTCTTAATGTCACCTTGTCTTCACATTATCTTTGGGCCTCCTTTCATCCCCTATCCCCTCTTTGAGTGAGATATGCAAAGTAAGGAAATTTTATTAAATCTGGGTGATGCACAAGGTTCGAAAGTAATTATAGTATTTTACAGGTAGGAGCATTGAAATATATGTAACTGCAATGCAACTGGTAAAGAGGGGTCAAAACAGGATGAAACTCAGTTTACCACAAAAAATGGTGCTTTTCTGAGTTTCAGGCTGCCCTGGAATCCTAATGTACTTTTTTGCAGGTTTGTTTTGAATCTCAACCGGTTTTGGACCAAACTCATTTTCTGGTGCTGTGTTCTCCTGACTCTACGGAAAACTCTAATGTGGTCAAGAAAATGATATAATTCTGCCGCCCCAGAACCTTACTGTCCCTTTTATGTGTCTAACTATTATTTAGATGAGTTCCGATATTAGATATAGCTTTAAATTACTGTTTGATTGGAACTAGTTCGAATCTTTCTCATTTAGGTCCCATTATATCTTCAGAATCAATGCTTGATTATAATTTCTACTTTCTACATCATTCAGGTTCATTGCACCTAGGGTTGCCCTTATATCCCCCTATTGTGATGAATGATTTTCCAAAAAAAAGGGCATATGTAACAAAATATGCCCTTTTCATTTTATTTTTTTGCATTTGTGCAAAATTTCGCACCAAAGAAAAAGGCTACAATATTTTTGGGTCAACTAATGCCATTAGCACCATGTCTTGTATATACAATTTCTCCACAACAAGGCACTGCAAGAATGATTTGTGATGGAAATCTCAGCAGGGGGACAACACAAGGATTAATGAGAGTATCTTACATGTATTTACACAATAATCTATGTCAAGTGTATGTCCTTGCCTAGAGTTAGTAAGTAGAACCGGTTGGTACCATGCGTTTAATGATTCCTTTCAGTCCCAGAAAGGGTGCTTTTACCTGTGTTGTGTGCTTCTTTCATTTTCAAAGAACCATGGGTTTCGGATATTTCAAAAAATAAAAAATAAAAAATTGATGGTTTTTGGTATTTCAAAAAAATCAGAATCAAAGAACCAGCTGTTCTGGGTATTTTGAAAACTGTAAAATCAAAGAACTGCCAATTCTGGGTATTTCAAAACCCTCAAAGAACCTTCAGTGTTCCTGGGATGGAGAAAGGTTGTCAATGAATGAGATTTGACAACATGGATGAAAAAAGGACCTGGATGAACGCAAAGTTCACCAATGATATGTACCAAATGGCTAAGATATTTGTTGAAATTAATTTTGCAGAAATGCAATTGACCATACAGATGTAACCACATTGATGAAACTAACCATTTCAATGAAATTGTCAATACAAATGAACCATGGTAATGTAATTCTTGCATTCATGATGGATGATATCATTCATGTCCTAATTCAAGAAAGCAAATTTAATTGATGACCCAATTCAGTGCAACCAAACACTAGTTCAACACTATGTTGGATAAACTTTATAACATGCACTTGAAACCAGACAACAAAATCAATCAACATACATCATCCGCAAGCTATTGCACGATCCCTAAAAGTTCTTCAAATCCATAGACCTTGGATACAATGTTTAGCTCATTTGTGAGTTCAAATTCTATCCATAACTAGAACATGGTTATACACCAAACTAGTTAACAGTATAAAAGTGGCTCATATGACTAAGCCCACAAGGAAATAACATCAGTTGTAAAGTACCAAAGCCCATTAGACTACATCCTACAAGTATAGCAAATAGTGTGTAAGTTCATCCTATGATAATACACCCAAACAAGCTAGCAATGTCACCCTATCAGAAAAGGAAATGATCTTCTGGTCACATAATCACATCCACATATATATAGATGGTCATAATATGCAAATTATAAAGTGATCATCAGGCACTTTGATTTGTGTAGGGTGGGGGCATACCTGAAATGCAGGGCCTACGATGAGGTGATAGTTGAGTACAGTCCTGGGAATGTTCCCCCGGGGACTAGTCTGAGATAATAGTTGAGTCCAGCCCCCACATTGTAAAAGGTGAAAATTATCATGAACATAAACTTATCAGAGGGGGTTGGGTTCTTACACCTAATCCTGAAGAGTGATAGCAATCTTACACATATTAGTTTGCATATAATCATACCAGGGTAGGTGTGATAGACAACTGTCAAATAATTAATTAGTTTTCAAAGGTTACTTTCAACAAGCCCACTTTAGATTTCTTGAATATTTGGCGACTCTATAGGGTAATAAAAAATAGTTCAACTTGTATGAATGTAAAAATCCAAAGGATTAACATAAAGGAAGGATAAAATGGATTGGAAAAATCATTTGTTTTTACTAGGTTCTTGATTCATCAAAATTCCAAGATTCAGGTCTGGTCATGCTAATCATTAATGCAACACTTGGTAGCACTACCATGGGAGCCATTTTCACCACCTCCCACCTCAAATGCCTAACCAATTAAGACCTTTCCAAACGAAACTATTAGAAAAAAACTGGAAAAGAAGAACCACCACTTGGAGGTTTGACAGTCACCTGTGGCTTTCCAAGAATTTCGACATTCTCTATATGAAATTTCATCTTTTTCAATGAAGGGCTTCAGCATTTACTGATTTTTTTGGGACAAAACTCAAAATATGTTAAATAATGTTGAAGCAGCCTTGGTAATATGATAATTCCGTCCTGCTCATAAGGAGTAAACATAATGAAGTTATGCTTAAAGTAATGCTTACTTTGGGCCTAACTTTGATTCTCATTGCACTCAATCGCCTTCTCTTTTGAGTTATCCATAAAGTCTACCAAAGTGAGATTGCTCCTCAAAACTAAGCATGACATCGTGTGGACCACCAGAAGTGATTACCATACTTAAAAAAAACTAGATTATGATCTACACATAGATTATCTAGGTAGGAGGTTAACCATGTTAGGACCTACTTATGGGCTACCTACATATTTACCCATCTATCTACGTAGGAGAGGGCTGATGAAAAGTGCTAGGTAGCTCCTATAGGTAAAGCTTATAGCCTTTAAGATAGAGTCCTAGGTAACCCTCTTTGTAGGTCAATATGTAAGGTTTTGATAGTCTCTATTCTAGATAGCCCTTGAGGTAAGATTATGTAGTCTTCTCTTGCAATCAACCCTAGGTAATCTCTTAAGTAATCCTATGTATTGCCTAACTTAAAAAATCCTTAGCTAATCTCTTAACTAAGATTTATGTACTTAATCCCTTAAACTTTCAAAGGATCTCATAAATAAGCCCTTAAATAGATATAAGATAAAACACAAGAAACAATAGAAAACAAAAATCATCCTCAATTTAAAAGGAAATTTGAGTTTTCTCCTTTATTATTTCTATTCGCAAACTCCCATCCTACATTTTGATGGTCGTCCTCAATTTCAATGAAACCCAAGGTTTTACTCTTAAGTTTTACTGTCTTTGTTGATAACTTTAATATCCCTCCTCTTTTCGAAGAGAGATATTGATGGATATAAAATACCCTCCAAATACATGTAGGAATTTTGTGGCAGTGTTTAAGATGAGCCTGAACATCCATAGATCATGTAGTGATAGAAGAGGCAGGCACCTTATGTGAGGCTAAAAAATGCTTCCACAGGGCTCCTTGCAGACCCATAAACATGCAGTCCAAGACTGGATTTCCCTTACATGGCTAACCTCAATGCTCAACTTCAGAAATTGACATTCTCTGACTCCATTGTACAACACTGAGTTTTATACCTCTGGCATCTTACACCTCCCCAACGAAAAGGCAACTTGCACAAAAGTAGTTGCTTCTTTGGTGGGAAAAGTTTCCGCTGTCTCCCAGAAAACAGTGAAGGCTCAAATTCTGAAGTGGCAATGTTTTTTGGGGAACAATTCAAATGTCACAATCAAGGGGCAAGAGTAGTTTGGTTCTTTACTAAGTGTAGGGTTCTGGACATTCTCTTGCCAGAGCTTTATGCATACTTACATTCTTACATACCAATTTGAAATATTCTCTTGCCAGAACTTTATGTCATACTTCCTGTCATTGTTACATGCCACAACGTATTGTTCAGCCAAAACTTTTTTTCCATATTCTATTCATACCCATGTTTAATTTCTTTTAACATTGCAAGCAAAGTTTAGGGTAAAGCCCCAAGGTTACAGGCTTTACAGAGTGTAAAGATCTGCTCCCAGAAAAACATTAACTTTACTAGGTGTTTTTCATACTAATTTACTAAGAATAAAAGTTCCAAATCAGTAACCAAAAGAGTTCATTATATAATCTTCTTCAGTGATTTCTTTTTGTAATGTTAGTTTTTTAGACAGGAATTGTTGTCTAAAAAAGGAAATCTTCATTGTCTTATTTCACTGTCAGCCCTGTGCCCACTAAGGATTTCGTCACGTACAAGTTTTCTGATTACACTGCATGCAAGAATCCAACAATTGGGTTGTTCACAAAAATCCAACAATTGGGTTGCCTGCCAAAATCCAACAATTTGGGTCATGTGCAAAAATCCAACAATTGGGTTGTTTTCCAAAATCCAACAATTTGGGTTTGTGTGCAAAAATCCAACAATTGGGTTTGCTTGTACTCATTGAATGATTCAACAGGCTTTGCCTGATAGGAGCCCAACAGCATCCACTTGTATATTTGTGACTTGATTATGAACAATTGTTGGACTAAGATGATTACACTGAGCAGCCCTTAACAGCAGACCCACAGAGAAACATTCCAACAGTTAAGCAAAATCTCTTCTTCAGTGAGTACCCGAGCATATATGACATTTTAGGAGACTGCATGTATATATATGTGCATGACACTACTCTGGTCATTGGTTTGCATGTGATACAGAGTAGAGATTCTCAAAGCACATTACCTGATCACCCATGTGCAAAGATCCAAGCTGCACAGCTGATTCCAAGGGCATGTGATCCCAAGAGCTTGCAGGACATAGAGGAGTTTCAAAGTCAGTGGCTACAGTGGAAGAGAAGACTATTGGTCCCATCATCTCTTGTATTCATCACAATGCTCAGCCTCTTCAGATGCATATCCACTTCTGACAACCTAACCCACCACTTGTTCTAAAAATCTTCTTCCTCTGATTTATTCTGCACAGAAAAAAGGTGTATTCCAACAAAGACAAAAGTAAAGTAGTGGTTGAGCATGTAAGCACAAAGGTGGATGATTCCAAATACCATGTCCACTTCCATAGTCTCAATCTCCAAAGTCAATGTCTCTCCAATACAATTGCAAGCGATAAAAGCAAAAAGCCAACAAGCTCTCAATTCTACACCCTAACTAGTGCTAGTGCAAAATTTGCAATACTCACTGAGAGGTTCATGAGGCCAGCGCTGGAAGAAATCACTTCATACAAAAAGATGAAACCATCCAAAGAAGATGCAGTTGCATTGTCATTACAAGTTTTCATGTGCTTGCAGGTGCTAGCCTTACTATCCAACTCTTATATCTCACAGGGTCAAGCAAGCATCCTATATGCAGGAATGTGCAGTTACAGCCTATTTAAAGCGTCCACCTTTGACAACAAGGCAGCATGACACTGTGAAAAGCACAACTTCCTGGAGATAACTTCAGGAATAATCTCCATGTTACGACTGTGTTTCTTTAACCTGCCACATCCCAATACCAGGGTCAGCACAGGATCAGTGACATACCAACATACAATCCTTTTAGTCAATAAATGACCCAACTATGAATATACTTGCATGACACAAAACGGGTGAGCTTGAGATCAAAGGCTAAAACCTACACCATACAAGTACCCATTGGACTTCAGGCTGCTGCAAACAAGGGCAAAGACATCATTTTTTGCAGTGAGCAGACAACTGGAATCAGAAAAAAGAAAAAAACAGAGATCAGGAGTCATGTCAATACTTGTAATAATGCTGCATTCAGTTGCTGCAAGCCATATGTTCTCACACGGGAAGGACCCACTTTGCACCAAGCCCTGTAAGGCCCAGATCATTCCAAAGAAAAAAAGGGCAACAGATACAAGTGACACAATGGTAAGAAGAATACAACTTGTTTTATTACATAAGAAATAACAGAGCGCAAGTGATTAGAAAATTGGTTAGCTGTATGCGAGACTTGATACCATCTCAAATTTTTCCAAAATTTATTGTGGTTCATATGTACAGTCAAATGCAATAAATTTTGGCATTGATCTACTTCTGCTACCTCTCTGCAGAGCAGAGTGATGAACCCTTGATTTGTTATAGGTACACCCCTAATGGACCTATGTCATTGGCTGATTCACAATTTTCCTGCAGTCAATTCCCTGTCACATTCATGTAGAATTCAGCTATAACAGGAAAGAAAGAAACCTGCAAACATAATTTAGCAACATCTTGGAAGCAACTACACCTCTGTGTTGGAAATTCATCCTCACAGTGGATAGCAAAGAAATGCCTTCTGGATCACCAGATGCACAGCATGACACTAGAGGAAAGGAAACCTATTCCTGTATGCACAATTCCTATTTTAATTCTTCATTCAAAGAGTGAGAACACTCACCAACCCCACCAAAAACCCCTGGACCCCCATGCGCACTCCATCCCCCATTGTATTCAACAGCTTCCAGGTTTTCCTGGGCTCAGGAACCCAAGATTCCCAAAAAAATTCTAGACGTACGAGAACTTTGGCAGTCCACACAACAGGTTTTCTAAGGGTTCATGGCTGCACATCTTCAGCATCACAAAGTTGACATGGCACCTTCACAACAGCACAGTTGTAGCAAAAGCCACTCCCCCATGTAAAAGCCACACCACGCCAGTTTATAGAGCCTGTGGCAGTGTCAATTGTGCAAGCATCAATGCGAGGTCCTCCACGATGATTTTGGCCACCAATGACCCATAACTCCTGGCCTACAGCCTTGAAACCTAGCCCCCAGCCAGATGATTGAGGTGACCGATGTGGGACTACATCAAGTGACACCCACAGATTAGCAGTTTTGTCATACTTCTTCAAATGATTGTTAAAGGCATCAAGTGCATACAGCTGATTGTCAACAACAGCCACCAAAGGTGGTGCTGGGTGTTCTGTAACCCGTTGGGCAAATCCAGGCCATTGATTCGGTACTAGGGTCCATGTCCCAATCCTTGGATTGTAGAATTCTCCAGAAGTCAGAGCCACATCATTTTCATCAATGCCGCCTATTACCCAGAAGCATCCATCCATTATGAAACCTGAGCATTCTTTCCGCTCCACTATCATGTCTGGTAGCACCTCCCATCTGCCAAAGATTTGGAGAATCAAGCATTTTCATTTGGTGCTCGATATGTGATCAATAAAAATTAATCTACAACTAACGGAGAAAATAACAAAGACCAAATCTTTGAGATGTGATCTCCAAACCCTAAGAAGTCTAAAAAGGCCTCAGAGATTGAGGACTGAAAAAGGTTGATGAGCTCAACTTTCACCCATTAAGCATGAGAATGAGTTGTGGAAAAACCTACCTGTTGGCAACAGAGTTGTAACGTTCAGCAGTTCGTAAGACGGGACGACCTTGGTGCTCTGACCCACCAGCAACATAACCATAATCACCAAAAGTTGCTGAAGCAAAAAGACAACGACTTGTTGTCATGCTTGGAGCAACAGCCCAAGTGAATGTCGGGATATTGTAGCTCCAAATCCAAGGAACAATTCGTAGGGTGTCAGCATCCAAGTGACCACCAACAACCATGAGTTTTTGGCCAGCTCCAAAACACTCCTTGTCCATGTTGAAAAAGGTCTCATCAGCAGGCATATCAGGAACACGGAGCCATTGTCCACGTATTGGATCAAACTTATGCCAATGCCTTGAGCCACTCAAGACCATAAAGGGCCAATCCTCTGAGATTCCAAGTTCAATCCGTTTAGCACGGAAACTCCTACTGCCCACCTCATCTCTCCAAGCTCTCGAAACCATGCGACAACACCGATGCCAAGCTCTTGGCACCCGTGCAAGACATAGCTTTGCAATGTCATTCGGGAGGCCTGATATGAACTCTTTATTGTTCTCAGTTTCTTCTTCACCAACACAATATTCATTCAGCTGTAGCACAGGAGGGACTTCAGCCATGGAAAACTTTTGCCCCAAGCTCATCTTGAACCCCAAAGCTTTTCTCCAAACTGCAAATTCAAAGAGTCTGTAATCCCTTTTCTCCCAGCTGCAATTATCTCCACTGCAGTGCCTTTTTTTCTGAATGGATATCTGCCTTGATGATCTTCTTCAAGCTTGTTCGCACTGCAGTCTTTTGGAATTGGCCAGTTTCTGTGCTCCAAGCTCAAAGCATTGGAAAGCTATCAGCCCTCCTCAAACACCCACTTAGCTCTTGCAAGGAAGATAAGTCCTTTTGGAACAGTTTGAGTAAAAACAGGAATCGTATACCATTTGCAAAATTTCGACTCCTTTGAAGCTCAATCTCTATCTATCTTCTGTTTGATGCTCATGTTTCTTCAACATCCTTCTTTTCTTTTTTGCCTGCTTGCTTGCTTGTGAGGCAGTTTCCCAAAACCTGTGAGGTTCCAACCAAATCCAGAACCCATCTAAGAAAATGACTGGAATTCCTCATTTTCCATCTCAATAGGAGTTCAGAAGTCTGCAGCACACACACACACACAAGTCCTGCTTCGAATCCAACAAGAAGGGAGAGGTAAGTTCTCTCTTGGATTTTTGAGACCCAACAGCACCAGAGCAGAAAAACACCCATGCAACAAACAACATCCCCCCCAAAGTTCATAAATAAGAGAGCCATCGTCACACAAAGATCCAAAGGGAAGAAGAATGAGCTTTCCAGAAGTCAGGTTATATAACAAAACAGCTTCACAATTTTTTCGGAACTGCACCCAATACCAGAAGTTGCTTTTCTAGCAAAGAGATATGATGCACTAGTAGCAGTGTGCTTTGTTTGTACCCAAGTTCATTCCCTGCGCCTCACTCACAAGGGTAGATGTTAGGTTTTTTAGCCAATGAACTGCAAATATTTTGGTTCACTGGCAAGAAGCATGAGAGTCAGAAGAGACTCACTCACTCCCAGACATGGGTTTTGAGTATGAGGGCTAGCTATGTATGTCTGTAAATTAGGGTGGAAAGAAACATTGAACTGACCACCTCAAGAGAAGCGGCTCCTTAGCCAGCCCCCTTGCTAGCTACTGGGAGCTTCTTCTTGTTCTTCTCTCCTCATGATCAAGAGCCGGCAGCACTCCCTAGAAGCGTCACCTCCTTTGCTGGTCTTGAATCGTGCGACCCACATCACTAGCTCTTTTTGTGGCTCCTTTTTCTTGCCCTCCTCCTCCTCCTCCTCCTCAACAAAAAAAACAAAACCAAACAACTCCAGGTCCTTCTCTAGTCTCTGGCAGTAACAAATAAAAGACAGAGATCCTTCCTTTTCCAACCCAAGAAAAGAAAGAAAAAAACAACCCAATAACGCCTGTCTGCCCACAAACTTCTCTCCTCTTTTTGTTGCGGTTGTTGTCTGCTTTGTCAGTCTCTCTGTCTCTCTGTCTCCAACAAGCTCTCCTCACCTGGCAGCGAGCGAGCGTTGGACTTGAAACCGAGAAACAAAAAAACAGGAATTTTCCAAACAGAGATGATGAACCTCAGTCGAAGCCAGGATGACTTGCAAAATTTGCAGCTGAAAAGAAGATTAAAACAACTACCACCACCAGCACCACCCTTCCAAAACAACAAGAGTGATGATGTTCTCCCCTTTCTTTTTTTTTCTCTCTCTCTCACACACAGCCCACATACACGCATAAACATACATAGGCACCAGTGAGTGATGATGGGTAGCTGTGCAAATGAAACACTCACAGAAACAAGAACAGATCTACAGTACTATCATCGTCAGTGATGAGTGTGCCACCGCCCAAAACCTTCATCTTAGGAAATGTATGTGTGTTTTGGGGGGGGGGAAGGGGAAGGGGGTTCTAGGAGCTTGCAAATGTGATCAGAGAGAAAGCAAAAGGGCCATTTGAGAATAGGGCAAGTGGTTGAGAGCTTTTCTCTACAAACTACAGATTTGACTACGATTCTTCTTCTCCTCCTCCTCCAAGGACCACATTCTTTCCCACAGAGAATTGAAGGAATCACACACGTTCTTTGCCTTGCTTTGCTTTCGTTGGCAAACTGAACTAGTGCAAAACAACCTTCACTCTCCTAACCCACCCATCCACCCACCAGGTGGGGGAAACATTCCTGCAAGAAATGATCCTGGGCAAATGTGTGTGTGTGTGTATGTGTGTGTGTGAGAGAGAGAGAGAGAGAGAGAGAGAGCTTTGCAGCATCAAATCCCAAGCGAGAAAAAATTTGATGGAATATCCCAATTTGCTTGCCAGACATATCCCAAGAAATATCCCTGGCAAGCAAATTGGAGCTTTGCAAAATTAGAGAGAGCTTTGCAAGAAATTCCAGCAGATTAGAGCTTTGAAAGTCTAGAGCCTTGATAGAAATCCATCCAAAGAAAATTAGAGAGCTTTGATTGCATCAGATCCAAGCAAAATTTAGAGATTTGCATGCCATCCAAGCAAATGCAGAGCTTTGGATCAAATCCAGCAAGCAAAGATTCTCTGGATTAGAGAGCCAACAATTAATTAGAGAGCCTTGCAAGAAATTACCCCAAGCAAATTTGGAGCTTTGCAAGAAATTCAAGCAGATTAGAACTTTGAAAATTAGAGCTTTGCATTAACTCCAAGGAAAAGAAATCCAAGCATCCAAATTAGAGCCTTGCATCAAATCCAAGCAAATTAGAGTTTTGCCTCAAATCCAAGCAAATTAAAGCCTTGCAAGAAATACAAGCAAATGAGAGCTTGGCATCAAATCCATGAAAATTAGTAGTAGTAATATAGTATCCATTGCATTCTAAAAATGGGTTTCTTATTCCTTCCTATTTCTCCTTTCCCACAAAGTCCAGACAATTTTAATTTTTTTCACTTGTATCTATTTTGCATGAGAAACCTATAAATTTTTCATCCCTTCCTAATAAGATATTTGTTTAATTACCGTTCTCAGAGAGTGTGGTCTTCTTCTCTCTTGTTTTGGCCTTGCCCTGGTAGGCCAGGATATTGTGTTTAGATGCAATATAGAGTATAGTAGCTTAAGGGATTTTGGCCCCTACTAGGTAATAAATAGGTCGTTTTCTTCTTAATATGAGGATTTTTGAAAGATGATATTTTGGCTTGTGTTGAAATTTGAGATTAGTTATAGAGTTATAGTATCTGGGAGGATTTTGGTTTCTTTTAGAGGATTTTTTGAAGATTATATTTTTGCATGGTGAAATATTTGAGTTTTCAAAAATTCTGCTTTTGCATTAAGATACTTTTAAACGTAAATGGCAAGGCCACAGTGTGACACACCCCTTGTTTTGTCTTTAGCTCTATGGAATTTTTTGCTCTCACTCATACCCTTCTGTGCTTCCCATGCCCAATTCTAACTGCTGTAACAATCTCTTTGTATTTCTTGATTTCTATATTTCACTTCTTAACAGCTGCAGCTCTGCTCCCTATGAGACTTTTGTGTTTGTTGCAAGGTGGGGACCTCTGGACCGGTTAAAATTGGTGCACACTTTTCCCACCCATTCAAAGCAGTTTGGTGGTGGGGGCAAACCAAAAGTTCAAAGTTGCTTTTTTGTGAGTGAGAGAGAGAGAGACATGATGATCTTGTTTCTTTCTTTCTTTCTGTCTTGATGCTTTTATGGGGACTGTAAATGTTTGGTTGTTTGTTTGTTTGTTGATGTGTCTTTTGGGGATAGCCTACATGTTGTTCTTGTCAAAAATCATGTTCTAAACCCTTGATGCTCATTGGGGCCAATGTTAAATTCCATAGTCTTCTTCTTCCTTATTTGATGCTCATCGGGGCCAATGTGAAATTTTAAAAGTTTTGTTCTTCCTTATTTGATGCTCATGTTTTCTAAAGGTTTTTTTTTTTCATTTTAATTTTCCTCATTCTTGTTGTTGTTGCTTGATGATGTTTTTTTTGGGGATCAGTGTGTGTTCTAAATTCTTCTTGTTCATGCGTTTTGGCTTGACCACACCAGTCAAAAACCTTATAGCAGCACACCACATAGTTTGGACAAACCATGAGTATGGAGGAGGGGGAAACCTGGGTACCAGGTTTGGAGGGTTAGACCTTAGAACTGTCGGTTTTGGTTAATCAAACCTGAACCTGAACTGGGTCTGATTTTTGGAACCAGGTTCTCAATTTACTTTAAGAACCAGAATTGAATGGGAACCAGGTTCTCGGATTACTTATTTAAGAAGCAGAAACGAACCAGAACCTGGGAGTTTTCTTAAAAGAAGAGGACTAAGACCCAGGGGCTAATTGGAGGTCAACTGACAAATAATCATTGGTCTTGCCTTGGGTTACCAATTCTGAATTGGAACTAGGTCTGAGTTTTTCAAAATTGATAGAGGAATTTTTTACTTTTTGAAGAATTGAACCCAAAACCAAATTTGAGGTTCCAATTTTTTTTCATAAATCTCAAGAACTCGTGGAAACAAGTGTTGGGTGGTCATCTGATTTTTAAATAACTGTCAATTCCAGTTTCTTGAAAATTTGTAAATCAAATAACCCTCCAGTTCCATCTTTTTGAAAATTTTGAGTGTCAAAGAACCTCTGGTTTTGGTTTTTTGAATCAAAATTCAAAAGAATCCCTGGTTCCAGGTTTTCGCAAAAGCTTTTAAAATTTTGACGATTTTCAGCAGTTGTATAGAAGGTTATTCAATTGGTTGTTAGATTTTAGAACTGCAGTCATATATTAGAATTAGTTCTCACATTGTTGAGGATCATGGTCACATATCAGAAATTGGTAATTTGAAATTATTTTTGCTTGAAACACACCGAAGGATTAAAAAAATTTAACAAGTGAAATTGCAATTTTTAACCATTTATAAAATTGATTAGGAATTTTTGAAATTTTATGACAGCCTAACTTAATTCTGACCTTAGCGTACTCTATGAAACTCTTTTTTTGGGATCCTAAGTTCTTGTTGTCTTGGTCTTAATATGGATTTACAAAATGTTAAAAAATAATGTCAAATGTGCCAAAAACATAGAGTCAAGCAAATGTTAAATACATTTTGTTGGCCTTGCCTATATAGTTAAAGGATGTCGTGTTTGGATTCATTCTAGAGTATAGTAGCTTAGGGGAATTTGGCCCTTGGGTAATGGATCTATTATAATATGAGGATTTTTGAAAGATGATATTTTGGATTGTATTGAAACTTGAGATTAGTTATCAAGTTATAATATTTTGAAGGATTTTGGTTTCTTTCAAAGGATTTTTTGAAGATTATTTTTTTGCATGGTGAATTATTTGAGTTTTCATAATTATTCTTTTGCCTTAAGATCCTTTTTAATCTAAATAGCAAGGTCACAATGTGGCACACCCCTTGCTAAACATTTAATAACATCATTAATCACATTCACAAGCATGTGATAAATGACTTTGAAATGAGCGAAAGGTTGTAATGAATTAATGTAGGCCATTTTTTGATAAAATCTAGCCCTTGAACCATCCTGATAAAAAACATAAATTTATTATGGTGGATGCATAGAATACAGACAAAATCAATTACATAATTATTTTAGCAAATGCAAAATGTTTTTTTTTATAGTTCAGTATTGACCTAGTTAGTATAGGAAGTTATGTTTTAGGTGACATTAAATCATGACAATCAAATCCACTTCATTTTACCCCTATATTAAGTAGTTGATATGAGACCATTTTATAAACCATGGTTTTAAGTGCAACAATGGTTTTGGGTGCCTCTACTTTAACAACGAGTTGAACAATTGGCATTATATTTTTGTTACAAACTAGGATTTTGAGTTGACAAAAAAAAATCCTTTTGTCAATTATTGTAATCTTATGGGGTTGAAGCATGTCAACATTCTACCAAGTTATTTTTATCATAAATATTTGTGTTTCATGCATTTAGATTTGTGAAATTACAAGATATTTGACTTAAGGTTGGTTAAGTATTTCATTATATACAATGTTCACCCTAGTTAAGGAGAGGTAACATTTTCATTGGTTATCACCTTGCTTATGCATGCAATGCTAAGGAAAGTAACATTTTGCATCTTGGATGTACCTTTTTAGAAGGAATAGGCCAGAACTAGGGGTGGATCATAAAATTTGTATCAATTTGTGTGATCTTAGGGTTAGGTTGACAACTCATTATATATCTATGTTTTATCCATGTCTAATATGTCATTGATATGTTTTATTTTCAACATGGCATCAAAGCTTAGTTGTTCTTGAAAGAAGGATAATTTGTGTTGCATTTTATAGTTGTTCATTCAAAAGGTTTGAATGTTTGTTTTTCAATGTTATTCTAGTCACAATCATGGCATTTACTTTTAATGTTTGAACCATTGAAAAACTTAATGGCAATAATTTAAAAGATGAAGATGAAATTTTCCTTACACGAGAAATTTATGCGATCATTTCAAGAAAGTTATTGCCTCTAGAGATTTAATTTGAAAAAAATGTTCTTGAAGGAAGTACATATGAACATCACACATTCATGAAGAAAGACAAATTGATTTTTTGGACAATATTTTGAAATGTTGTTAATTTTCTATTGTGTCATGTAGCACATTTGAGGAATGCAAAATAAGTTTGGAGCAATTTATTTACAACATTTGATAAACAACATGTTGGTAATTGTTACAATTATGTCTACATGATTTTTAAATGGAGGAAAACACTTCAATGCAAGATGGCATTAACAAACTTCACATGATTACTAATCAGCAAACAATAGTCGTATAATTTTTTATGAATATTTTGGCATTTACACTTCTAAAGAATATGTCACCTTCTTTCCACACCTTGTTCATTTTGTTTAATACACACATTGATGAATGACCTATGGAATCAGGGTTCTTCAAGTTCTGAGATTTGGTTCAGGGATTTCCGAAGTTCGTCAAGAAAGGGTTTCAGAGTCCCTCCGGACAGAGTGGGCCTTCTTGGGGCTTTTCTGTCCGGGTCCCCCGGAAACGGGCCAGATCTTGTCCGGGTGCATGCAAAAAACATTTTGTGTGCGCCGCACTCTGCTATGACGCGTGGAGCACAATGATTCATACAGAATGGGGATCTAAGCCTTCATTGTTGCAATATTGTCAGCTTGACATTGCCAAATCACACTCACCACATCCTTAACACAAAGCTGCATTGCATCAAGAAGTCATTTATTCAACAACACACTGCTTGAAGACATCTGGAAATGCATGTGTGCATACCAAGGATGGTCAGTCACAGCCCAACTTTCATCACACTCAAAGTCAATGTCACAAGGTGCTATGCATCACCAAGACACCTACTTGGCATGCAAATTTCTCAGCAACTGAGACACATTTGACAACTACTCCACTGGCTTCTCTACTTCCTTGGCCAGAAAATCTAGCTCCTTCCTCTGCACACCTACCATCTCAGCATCTCCCCAACACTCAGACTCATCTGATGATGAGCACACACTGCCCTCCTCATCAAACCCATCATCTTCCAGCCCATCATCAAAGCTCGGCACCTGATTGGCGGGCTCCTTGCTCATTGCTGCAAATAGCTTGCTGACCAGAAGCTCGCCAACAGGCCTGCTGTGAAACTCTTTGGCTGCAGCATAATCAAAGGACTCAACACTGCCAGGCAGTATGCTCACACGCATCAATGAATCGACTGTGACCACACGTAGCCGATTGGTGAGCCGATGCTTGATCACTCAATGCTCACTGAAACCACGCTCAACACGCCGTTTCAATCGGCACACAGAACATGGCCTCTGCAAAGGGCAACATGTGAGGCAGCTCCAAACGATGCTCCTTCTTTATGCAGGCCCACACATCCTGATTGCTCAGCCCTGGCGCAACTGCATAATCTGCCAACCATCGCTTCATCTTCTTGAACTCATGCTGAAGCGCAATGAAACGCTACTCATAGCCCACAGACTCGGTATCAAACCACCTATGCTTATCCGTAGGCTGGCTAAAATGCTTGAGGATCATCATGAACTCATCTTCGCCATACTCTGCAATCTCCTTTGCTGACTTGCCCCTCTACGATGCAACATCAAAGATCGCACTACTATCCAGCAGATCCCCTTCAGGAAAGCGATCCTCCAGCCCTGACACAATTGACTACACCATTGAGGCCGCAAAGTTGGCCAGATCTTGCTCATTCAGCTCCCCCGTCAGCACCACCTTCTCAGTGAACTTGCCATCTCCATCGCGGTAGTGGATGGCATTGCTAATTTTGCCCAGGTTCACCTGTAGCACACAAGAAATAGGCAAGTAGAATTAGTACAGGGCAAGCCTTGGCATTCTGCAATACACAGCAGAAACAGGTGCATGCATAGCATTGGAGACAACAAGATTTGGTGTCATATGTACCGCAACACAGCAAAACATGCGCAAGTCACAGGTATGGTTAAGAAGTCAAACTATGTTGGGTAACTGACAGGCTGCATAATGACTACTTGCATTAAGTTTCGTGACACCACACGA
The DNA here is from genome assembly GCA_963920785.1 of Sphagnum contortum. Classification (NCBI taxonomy): domain Eukaryota; kingdom Viridiplantae; phylum Streptophyta; class Sphagnopsida; order Sphagnales; family Sphagnaceae; genus Sphagnum; species Sphagnum contortum. The sequence continues at coordinate 15,447,699 of OY987279.1, read as the reverse complement.
ACCCTCATGTGTCGTTTGCTTACCTTGAAGTTGTCATAGTGTTTCCCTGACAGTAGCTCCGCCTCAATGAAGTTGGTCTACAGCTCCACCGCCACCTGCTGTGTCGCCTTGCGCACATGGTGCGGCAACATGTATGACGTGTGCTGAAACTTTTTACTCAAGACATCAAGCGGCAGCATAATGTCTCGTAGCAAGTTCAATTTCGCTATTGCTTGCACGTCGCGCAATTCCTCAAGTGTTGCCGCCCTAGCCGGCCAAGGCTGTTTGGAGTTGCGCTTGCGGGTGGCACGTCCCAAGAAGATGATGAGCTCCGCCAGGTTGTTGGTCAACACCACCACGCACTGTAGCCGATTGAACCAGCGTGTGGCGTTGAAGATGGGGAATTTGAGCTGGGTGATGCCGTAACCCTTTGCAAAAGCCTCCCACTGTGACTATCGCTTGCTACTGTGGTTGAAGCAATTGTGCACCTGTCACAGCTCGGAGTCCATTGCCTGCAGCTCCGGGCTGTTCTTTGCAGTGTTGCTCATGACGAGCACAGTGTGGTGCGCTACATAGGGTACCACAACAATGCGCGGGTTGACTGCCTTCAGCCGTGCAGCTACTCCCGACTTCACGCCCACCATTGTTGTTGCCCCATCACTGCAAAACCTTGCCATGCGTTGCACGTCCAACCCCAATGTTGTCATGACCCCTAATAGAATGGCTGTGATGGCATCAGCTATAGTGGCCAACAGCTTCACGCAGGTCAGGTACTCAGTTGTAACGATAAGTGTGTCGGGATGCAGGTATCTGACGTAGATGAGCAGGTGATCCTCCGTGGACACGTCTATGCTATTGTCAATGAGCAGTGCAAAGCTGGAGTTAGCCTTGATCCGCTCAACTTGCTTTTGTAACAGCACCTCGCTGCAACTGAAGAGCGTTGACCAAAAGTACCTGCAGATAGTACATAGGTCAAGGGAAAGGACATCATACATAGATTGAAGTGGACAGGAGATGGGCATGTGTTGGCAACAATGCACTGATTGTTGACAATTGCAAATGCAATGCTCAGGCAGGATAACTGCTTTATTATTCATGATCTTTGCAACATGCATTACGTGGTCGCAAAGATGAGTTTTCAAAGCAAGGGATACCTGCCAACCTCGAATGCCTTGTGTAAGCACTGCATCATGAACATACCTGCTATGGTTGTACTTGTGCGCGATCTGATCCACGCCCAGAATCTTGTCCAATGCCAGCAGTGGTGCAAACTTGCTGATTGGAAGCTGCTCCTTGATGCATGTTAGAGTTGTGGCCATCAGGCACTGTGTAGCTGTCTTGGTTACAACGATGCCTGTGGTGTGAATGACGTCAAACGCCCGCTTGAGAGGGTTGGCCTTGGCTGTGATTGCTGCTTTGTGCGTGAGAGAGGTGGTGTGAGTGAGAAAATCGTTGCCATCCCACACAACGGTCCCGCACGACCTGCTGAATTGACATTTGTCGAGCTGATACTTGAGACAGAGGGTGCAGCAGCCAGTCACACTGCCGTTTTCGAACTGCTTCTTGAACTGCCACCATGAGTAATCAATGGGGAACTTGTTGAGCTGCTTAGCAGTCATTGGGGGCTTGCCCTGCCTCTTGGGCTCAGCAGGGCTATCAGCAACAGGCAGGTTGCTGGCGCCTACGGAAGTTGTTGCAACTGAGGTGTTGGCCTCCCCATTTAGACTAGCAGCAGCATTAGATGCTAGCCTGCGGCTAACAATAGCTCGTGAAGTTGAAGCAGGAGCGGATGCAGGGGCTGACGCAGGGGCTGAGCCGGAGGCTGGTGCTGAAGCTGATGTAGCTGCTGCAGGAGCAATGGCGGTGGCAGATGTGTTGCGAGAGCTTGTAGCAGCTGTAGTCAAAATTGGTGCTGCATGCTGCTTAGGCTGATCTGTTGAGGGTTTAGACTTCTACCAGGTTGTACGTGCTACTTTGGTTGGGGGTTCCAAGGGCTCAACTAGCTCAACAGCCTCAATGGGGGCATTGGTGCTGGAGGGGCTGGGGGGTTTGATTGGGGAAGCAGTCAAGTCTGTAGGAGCTGGAGCCTCAGAGCTCATGTTGCACTTCCCGAATACAGCAAAGAAGGTGCCTCAAAATCTTCCGGGTACCCGGATTGGGCGGGAAAATGTAGCAAGCTTATCTTGGAGCTTGGGCCTTCGGCCCTTGCTCATTTGTCTGGGCACCCCGTTCCTAACATTGCGCGCCAGTCCGAGGAAATTCGACATTTTTGCATCCCATACGGGATTCCCGAATCTGTAGAACCCTGTATGGAATTAATATGTGAACTATTGTTACAAAAATTGTTACTTTTAAAACAAGAAGTATAAGGCAAGAATCAATAATTTTTAAACATATTTCTGGGAAGTTGAAAAGAGGTGCAGATTGGACAAGTTCAAGAATGAAAAGCAAAAGAGGAAAGGATTTTGTTCCAATTGTGGCATTAAAGGTCATTTTGTGGAATAATACAAAAAGAATAAGCAATATTGGATGAACAAGTTAAAAGGTTCTTCACATGAAATTATGCCAATTGATAGTGGACTTTTTATGAATCATTTGCTAATCTTTGGAGTTTACAAAGATATTTGGTTCATTAATTTTAAATTTTAGTCTTTAGAAAACAACAAGATTTAGGTGTTTATTTTACTTCTACCAAGTCACAAATGGGGGTAAAAAATCCAATAAAACCAATGGCTAGAACCATCATATAGAAGACAAATGAAGGCTAAAGAAAGGCCAAAAGATGCATAGTTGACAATAACCAAAGAGGGGAAAGAACTAGTCCTTTTCATGGTAGGGAACTATTTCACCCACAACCCCTCTAATGTTGCTTGCATGCAAATTGTGAGATCTAATAATGATAGGAAGTCCAGGACAAACATCTCCCATTAATGCAATCTTCCTTTCTATAACAAAGGCTAAATCACGTTGAAGAACAATATTAACACATTACTTGAAAATTTGAATGCAAAAAAATAAGGATAAATAATTTTGCGATTGTTTATTGTGGAAAAGACAAGCATATTCCTTGATGAAACGATACATATCATGCTTGGGTGTGTCGTGCACCTCCATGGCCATCAGAACAAAGTGGTGCCCCTTATGAAACCTTCTATATTTGTGGATTTTAATAATGGCACTAAATTTTGTAATTGCATTTGTTAGTTAACTAATGACATTCGAAACCACCATCTCCCATGTTGGGTCAATAACCACCACATTAACAACAAAGACCTAATCTTCATGAGTCATGTAGAAATCAACTTATAATGAAACTCATGATGTAATGGCATACCACCACTTTTTCCATACATCATGCCCATTCTCTTGGGTGAGGGCATACATGATGTTTCTAATGGCGTCATGTGCGGCTATAGGTTGACTTCTAAATAGACAACATGCTAAATGTGTGCCAAATGTGTTTAACCCATGTCCACATTCACATGTGAAAAGACTAAATATCGAGGGTTGAATCAAATTGAAACAAAAACGCAATGTAAAGGTGAAAATAAAATGTGTGATGTGGAACGAACAAATAGATGGCCTAACAATTAACCATAACCTTGCCCCTTTTCTCAAGTAAGAGCAAATGCGAACTTTAAATGATGAAAAGATGGAGTCATCTTCCAAGATAGACTTAAAGGATGAATTCATGATGGATGTCCATCAAAGATGCTTACAAATTCGGGGTGTTGGTAATTGCCAAACTTAAAAAAAAAAGGTGCATTTATCTAGTTATGGGAGGAATGTTATCCCAAGCTGCATGAATGCATCACTAAAGGAGGTGTGGGGCCCTTTCAATTTAAGAAACATACTCGTCCAAAAAGGGTCGATCGAAAATACAAAATTTGGAGCATAGATACGAGAACCATTAAAACCCAACTCCTTAAAAAAATAGATGGGGCATAATCCTCCATAGATTAGGCCTATACCACCAAAAGAGATTAGTAGTTAGGCATAATGTTTCGCTAAGGGGCCCTAAATATACTCCCATGACCTTGGACCCATAATGTACCCACATATGTACATAACTCTTTTCTTAAAACCCACGGAAAAAGACAAGAAGAAAAAACTATTGTTCTAATGAGATAAAAAAGTCAACAATTGACACATGAGGACAAAATGCCCAAAGCAACATGTGCATTTCCCAAAAGAAGGAGATTGTCGATATGTGTCACGTCCTAAGATAGAGCTTCGTCCAAAAAAATTATGACAAAGTCCTGAAAACCCATTGATGCACCCACACCCATAATGCATAAACCATTTATGATCAAAATGCAACATTGAAAAATTGTTGTGCCTAAAGAGATCCCTGATGAACTCCAAAGCTTAAATTTTAACACCTTGATTTTAAGCCCAATTAAAGCTAATTGGGTTGAAAGGTCGTCAGAAGCAAATATAATATCACCGAAAGGGCCCATGATGTGGGTATCATTTGCTAGGGATGGAAAGACATAATTGGGGGTTTGTGTAATGGTTTTTAGGAATGTTCGATAATGGGCCAAAGCAAATAAATGACCTCCTAAAGGGTCACCCTACCTTGTGCTTGAAAATGATTCAATAATGGTGACCCCTTCTTCATGTTATCCTTGTTGGTAGTAAAGGGAAAAAATGAACACCATAAAACAACCTAATAAATGGGATAATGTTCACCAAAAGACCTTTTGCATCTCACAATTTTCTAAAAATTACAACTCAAAAAATGTTATTAAAAGCTTTTTCAATGTTGATTTGCATCATGACCTAATTAGGGTGTAAATCACAGAGGGTTTTAATGCTAAAAAAGATGGTTTCATAGTCTCTAGGGGTTAATACTCTAAGTTGATGGAGGTGATAAATGCTTTTGAAACGTCCCTCAAAATTTGTAGGACAATGGAACGATTAATAAGTTGGAAAAATGTTTCCTATGGTAATAAGACAAAAACCTCTAATGTCTTTTACCATTGTTAACAATCTATTAACCCCAACACTAAGGCCATCGACCTAGGGATATCACCATGGGCAACAACAACAATAGCTTGGAATAACTCCGAAAACCATGAGGATGGGTCTTTTGGTGTGAAACATCCCAAGAGATGCTTATAAACCATCCTAGATAGCCCACCTAAAGACAAATGGGGAGTAGTGACTAAAGACCATGTAAATAAAGTTCTATTCAAAACAAAGGTGTGTTCAAGTTCATAGTAAAATAGAAGTGGAAGGACAAGGACTGATGGAAGGGGGTGTAGTTGACATAAAGTTGCAAAAGTGTTATCCGAAGGAATAATTGACATCATGGGTTGAAAAACTCTAACAATGCGACTATACTTTCTGACTTTACCCAAAGTGAAACATCAACAAAAGGTGATGATCAAAAAATTGTTCAATGAGTGATGGGAGTAGGGAGCACATGAGAAGATTAATTCCAAATGTTGCAAATGGATCTTTCAAATCAAATAGAATGTTGATTGTTTTGTGGCAAGATATAATGTTCATTTAATGACTAGGGGTTTTTCACAAGTTGAAAATATTGATTTCAATGAAACATTGTCTCTTGTTGAACGAATAAAATCAATTCAAATTATGCTTGTAATATTTGCAATTTTTTTTTAAAAGGTGCTTCAATGGATGTTAAAACAACTTTTTAAATGGAGATCTTTCAAAGGATATACATATGCACCAATTGAAGGGCTTTGTGATTAAAGGTGAGGAAAACATGAAATCATGGTTAAACTTTTGAAATTTTTATATGGTTTGAAACAATATCCTCATCCACAGAATCACATGATTAATATATATTTCTTATCTAAAGAGTTTAAAGGAGTTCTACTAATCAATGTATTTCAAGAGAATTTAGGGAAACTCCTTTTTTATTATAACTTTGTATGTTGATGATCTCTTTTTGACCTTTAATGATTTGATGTTGTTGAAAGAAACAAAGGACAATCTGTTGAAATTTTTAAAGATGGTCTAAATGAAACCTTACCAATTATGGCATTGGAATTGTGATGCAATCATGGGTATATCACACACTTATTATGTGTAAAGGTTGTATGTTTTGATTTTAGAATTATAAATGCATCCTCCATAAATTAAATTGGTTACTAAACTTTTTCCTTTTAGCTTGAATGCTTCCTTTTAAATTGAAGCTTGTCTTTTTTTAAAAACCTTAAGTTAAAACTTTATTTGTGAATAAACTCTTTCCTCTTGTTGTAAAGGTGATCTTATTTTTTTTATGAACCTTTAACACCATGAGAAGAGGCAAATGGTGTTTGTGTGAAAAGTTTGTTGTTTTCTTATGTTTTTCTTTATATATGTGGGAATCTATTGAGATTTTTCTTGACTTAACAAACAACCAAAGTTTATGTTCCAAAGCAAAGGGTTGAAATTAAATGTTTAAATTGTAAGATAAACAACTTGTAAAAAAAAGAGAAAGTTATATAATCTTTAAAAATTTGAAGTTGCAATCTATCTATGAAGGAAGGTAGTTTGCTTTGTTTGGTTTCGTAGTTATGAGATCCACCGAACCAAGGTGCTTTATATTATTTTCTTAGTATTTTTGGAAAGCTCTCAATGAGGAGGGGTGCATCGGCTTGGTTCCATGACATTTGGACTTGCGAAATTCCTGAATATTTAATGATTTTTTCACTGAAAATTAAAGTAAATCGTAGCTGAAAATTTCTGATGAATTGGAATGTGCATGTGGTGATATTGGAAAGTCTTGATGGCAGGACTCTGTTCAAAGGTTATGTTTTACAACATGAATGTTGAAAAAAAACCAAATATCACCAATTACAAAATTAAGATTTACATCATCAACTTGCTCTACCTATTATCTTCCCTCATAACCTTGTGTTGAATAGATTTGTGGTTTAACTATATATATTGCAATGACCAAGGGTGTTATAAATGGATTTAAGGTATTAAAAAAAAATCATGTGAAGAAATTAGACAAAAGAAAATTGAGGTGAATTTATTTTTATAAGTTTTTATATCATAAAAAAGTTTTCCAAACACACCATTTTTTTTCTAAATGTCTAAAACTTTCAACTCTATTCATGTAGATTAAAAGCCACAAGTTTTTTCTTTGGAATATGGAGAGGAAAATATGTTATCATGATTTCTACATCATAATGTTTTGTCATCACATGAAATTTTTCCTTTCTTCTTTTCCTAGTTTTACTTTTTGTATCTTATAATCTTATTGCTAGTTTGCTACCTTCCAAATTTTGACAAATCTGGAAACCCTTAACAAGTGGTGACTCAATTGTTTGGGAGGTACAAAGTGGGACCTAGGCTTAGTTTCACATGTGACTCCAAACTTTCATGTGAAATTCTTTTTATTCTTGTGTGACTATTAATGTGTCACACATTTGATCTATTTAAAAAAGTACTTTCAATCTAGTTTCAATATAGATTATTAGCTATAACATGTGGTAAGTGGGAGATGTGGATAGTGGTAGATGAACTTCCTCCATAATGAATGAAGAAAGGATGAAAAAGGATGTATAGTTTTGTGCACAACTGGAAACTTGGTGATGATGGATGAACATCACTTTTTGGATTAAAAATAATGATCGTGAATGAATTTCATTCATTAAGATGAAATAAATGAATTAAGTTTTTTTGAAATTGGATGGATATCATCCATTATGGACGAAGGATCATGTTTTTTTATTTATTAATCATGGTGATGCAACAATTAACTATTTATTCAACATTTGTAGTAAAAACAGGAATGCAAGTTGCCATTCATCATTTTAAGTAATTGGTGTCACTGAAAATTCTTTGTGAAAATTAAAGGTGATGGCATCAAAAAGAAGTTATAGCTAATTTAGGTTCAAATGTTGGCTTTTAAAGTTAGTTGGTTACATAATGTGTTCAAAATTAAATAAATCACATTGATTTTGGTGTTTTGAATTTGTAATTTGGTTTTGTTGCACTCCATTGAATATTTGGGTGCACAAATAGAAACCTTTAGGGTACATGGTGTTAATTTGACCTTTTTATTACAAATAATAAATATTCTATTGAACATATTAATCCTTTTTTAATGAAGAAAATAAAACAATCTTTGAGAATATTTTTAAAAATGCTAGTTTTGACCAAAATTAGTTAAGTAATTAATTATTCAACAGAAATATGTTGAAGCTGCCGTTGTACTATGGTAGTTTGGCAGATCTCAACTTGACCAAAAGAAAATAAAAAAAAGGAATCCTTTGGGTACTAGTAGGATATTGCTCATCTATGCATGTTTTGTGCGTATAGTTTCTTTTCTTCTGGCGTGCGACTTAGAAAGTAAGGGAAATAAATGTCTTGATTGGCTTTGGCTTTAGGTGGACGGAACAGAATGATGTAGTTTCCTGGGTCCCACATTGTGATGAATGTTCACCAGGTGTGGATCACCAGGGAAGTCATTTTGAAGGAACTTCATGGAACAGGTTCTATTTTATTTTATTTTAAACTCTTAGGGGTCTTGACCCATTATGCACGAGTATACTAAAGGTACATTCATTGATGCTAAACCTTAATGCAATAAAATGCCACAACAAGGGAGAAATGAGAGGGCAAGTGGAAACCACATAAGTCATTCTTCTGACATAAAGATTTCCTCGGATTTTTCTAGTGTATTTAGAGAGTTACATTACATAACAATAAAACCAATGGGGCATTTCAGAAAATAAATGAACCATGCAAATGTGACCATTTCATTTTTTGTAATGCTTGCATTGTTTTTTATGTTTATTTCTCTGATAGAACGAAAAACTAAAAAAAAATGAATGCAAAGGTCTTTACCCTTGGTAAAGCCCTCCACCAAAATTGGGCTCATGCTTTGGCTCCGCCTACATGAGCCCTTATTTTGGTAAAGCCCGGCCTCAGGCTTTTAACCTACACCGAACAAATTCTTTTTGATCTGGTCAAACTTTCTATGGACTTTAAGCCATACATTAGAAAAGCCCATAATTCTAGGGTATGACTTGGTTACTAGGGTTTAGTGTTTCCCTTTCCCCACTAAACTCTAGTAACCAAGACATAGGTACCCTAGCCCTCGGAAATGGGCAAATCACTCCCTGGAATGTAAGGACCTAAATTCGGTTCACAATTTTTCGAACAAGGTAGTTGCCCAAAAACCACTGACCCAAATTGTTTCACCTATTCCCAAGGAGTAATTTTCAAACCCTAACTCGGGGCTCATCCTAGGTCAAGGTTATTTTCTTGTCCATTTTAATTGGGGCTCAATTGAATTGTAAAGATCTGGGTGGATTTTTTAAGTGTAATTGATGGGCATGTTGCACCCTGTACTCTTTCATCCGCAGAGGGGCAGGTGTTTCAAGAAATGAAACGCTTGCCCATGATACCCAGCATTTCACAGGAAAAGGAGTTTAAAAACACAAAAATCTGCCCAAGTGACATATTTTTTGGGGAAAAAAAAGCCCAAAGTCGAAAGAAATCTAAAAAATCGCCAGATTTCTGTACACAGTTCAATGGGTAGCCAAAAATATATAACAATGTTAAAATGTTTTTCCTTTCATATTTTCTTACTATGGACGACACCACCCGGGCTACATCAAAAAATTGAAAAAAAGAAAAAAGAGAAAAGAAAAAAGATACACTGATTCTGGGGCTACCTTAAGGTTTTTTGGGTGGGTTTTCTTCCATTGTTTTCTTAAGTCTTTTTAGGAGATAAAAAAATTTCCCCCTACAAAAAGGAAACTAATTGGGCTGACCTAATACTTTCCCTGACTGCTGCCCTTGCCCGCCCGCCCCGCCCTTTTCCTTGATAGAGCCGTTGAAAGGAGAGCTTGGAGGAGAAGGACCGCTCTCTCAAGAGGAGCAGCACCACGGCAGTGCTTGGTGGTGGGAAGAGGAAGGAACAAAGAGAAGAAGAAGAAGAACATCTGGTTTACATTTGTTACATTTGTCTGCATTGTTGTTGTGCGAGTTCAGAACTTGAAGGTCTGTGTTTTCTGAGTGAAGTAGCGGAATTAGGGTTTAGGGTTTGGAGGTCGAACTATTGAGCTTTTCTAGAGGAAGGATTGTGACGATGTTGCGGTTTTTGTTACTTGAAGTGTTTCTGGGGCAGGAAGGAAGAAAATAAGGAAGTAAGGTGCTTTTGTTTTCCGTTCTTCTGGTAAACCATTTCGCGGTTTTTTCCAGCGGAAGTTGAGGGGGTGGGTTTTTAGGTCGAACTGTTGAGCTTTTCTAGTGGAGGGATTCTGACCATGTTGCTGTTGTCGTTATTTTGAAGCGTTTCTGCAGTAGGAGGGAGGGAAGGAAGGGAGTAAGTCGATTTTGTTTTTAGTCTTATGGTGGGAAATTTATTCGCGGTTTATTTCTCAGCGGAAGTTCAGGGTTAGGGAGTAAGTCGATTTTGTTTTTAGTCTTATGGTGGGAAATTTATTCGCGGTTTATTTCTCAGCGGAAGTTCAGGGTTAGGGTTTTAGGGTTTAGGGTTCAAGCCCTTGGGGTTTTGAACTGCTTCTGTTGGTTTGCTGCCAGAAAGAGGGAGAGAGGTTTTTCGATTCGTTTGGAGTGTTTTTTGGTTACTTTTGTCATGGCTGCATCATAGAAGCTCAGCTTTGTATTGCCTTTTAGAAGACAAGGAATATTTGTGCGGCGTAGCCAGAGGGGAGCAGGGAAGGAAGAGGAAACAAAGAAGAGAGGAAAAATAGAGATCGGCACAGAGGGACATATAGTCTCTATGCAAGAATGAGCTTGGAGGATGAAGTGGTGGTGTCTGATATTGAGGTGGCAGGCCGGATGCTCACTGAATGCATAGCCAGAGACCTGCGCTTTGCCTCATGTGACCTTCAGGATGCACTCGATGCTGCAAGATACTCCAGCAGTCCGTATACATCTCCTCCCAAAGAGGTAGAATCACTCTGCCCTTGCAACTCCAGTGTGTGTAGTTGGAAGTAGTGTTTTCCTGAGGTTGTGGACAAACAGAGTTTACTCCCTTTTCCACAATTTCTTTAGAAGTTTTGTTCTAAAACCTAATCCTGAAGACAGCATTGAAAAGAGAATATTGGCACTGCTGTGTATGGATAATGGTTTCAGATATAGGAATTCTTTGGCTGCTTGCGCATGCATTTCGATTGTAGTCCTCATTCTCAAAGGAGTTATTATGTGAATTTTGTAGTGGCCACCCATCGTGGATGTGATCAATGCAAGGGAGCTCCCTCCTGTCTTGATTGAGCGATACAATGCAGCTGGTGGCCAGGGTACAGCTCTGTGTGGCATTTTCCCAGAGATCAGACGAGCTTGGGCTACAGTTGACAACACTCTGTTTCTGTGGAGATTTGATAAGTGGTATGGCTTTTAGGCCTAAGGTTTCAATTTTTAGCACTTTGCTGTTTCTCATAAGACTTACTGTTGCACTTTCCAGTGTGGTGTCCTTATCCAGGATCTTAGAGGCCAGCAATTGAGATTGTGGCTTGAGTGTCATGCAAAGAATTGTGGGCTATGCAGGGATGGGCAGTGTCCTGAGTACAGTGGTGAGGAGCAGGCTATATGTGCTGTGGGATTGGCAAGAGCCAAGCCAGGTGTTTTTATGGAAGCCATTCAACGAGTCATTGTGCTTGCCACCCCTGTTGAGGTAAGGGATTTTCCAGGGTTTGGTAATTTGGGAATGAAGATTTTATATTTAAGCAAGTAATTTTCCACTGGTGACAAGAAAGACCTAGACAGCGTACACACAAGCTCATGTTGACTACTAACACCTAGAGAATCACAAAGGCATGGTATTGACAGATTTAGGTTGATTCTTGCACTTGTGGGGCAGATTGTTCTACTGGGTGTCTGCTGCAGTGGGAACAGCTTTGGTGGAAACCCATATGCAGAAATCTCTTTGCAACCATTGCCTGAGTACACAATCCCAACTGATGGAGTTACCATGACATGCATCACAGCAACAGAAAAGGGACGAATTTTTCTTGGTGGTCGAGATGGTCACCTTTATGAGCTCTTGTACACTAAAGGCACAGGCTGGCAAAGCCGTTGCCGTAAAGTTTGTCATACTGGAGGCCTCAGTAACCTCCTTTCAAGGTGCTGTGTATAAAGACTGTTGGACCTATTTGCTCTAGGGTGCAGAGATACTAGTTGAAAGCTGGATTACACATATCTTACTGCTTCTGTTGGCTTCAACAGGTGGGTGTTGGTGCTAAATGCTCTTAAATTTGGAGCTGTGGATGCAGACTGCAATGTCAGACCTATTTGCTCTAGGGTGCAGAGACACTAGTTGAAAGCTGGGTTACATATCTTACTGCTTCTGTTGGCTTCTACAGGTGGGTGGTGCCAAATGCTCTTAAATTTGGAGCTGTGGATGCAGTCATAGAAATTACCATTGATGAAGAAAGAAACATTTTGTATACACGCACACAAGAATCAAAAATCCAGGTTTTTGACTTGGGCAAAAATGGAGATGGCACACCAAATAAAGTAGCAGAGGAGGGCTGCATTGGGGAACAGAGAGATTCTCGTTCACGCAATGGTGGCAGTCGAGTTGTGTCACGGGCTACGAAGACAACCTTGGTTTCCATAGCCCCTCTTTCTACTGTTCAATCCAAGTGGTTACATTTAGTTGCTGTTGCTTCAGATGGACGGAGAATATACCTATCAACATCTCCATCAACAGGAGTCAGTATTACTGCAGGGAATACCCCTGGGGGCCAGCGCCCCTCAATGCTTCGTGTGGTCATGACACGGCCAGCTCCTTCAATCGGTGTCAATGGAGGGGCCCATCCATTTGGAAATCTTGGACGTTTACAGTCAGAAAGTGGCTTTATTATAAAGTGTGAAGCAGCTCACTATTCTAGTGGTGCTCTTATCCTCTCTGATGCCTCCCCACCAACAGCATCTCGGATGCTTGTCACTACTCAGGATCTTACTGACCCATCTCCATCAGGGCCTGGGAACCTCTCGGTTGGAAGACAAGGCACACGTGCACTGTTTGCACTGCGAGAGATGTTGACAATGGTGGGTGTGGGTGGGAGGACATTGGCAATTGCTGATGTTCTGCCTCCACCAGAGCAGGCAGCAGCAGTTGAATTTTCAGTCTGTGAACCTGGTGCCATTTCCCCATATGGCACACAACAATTGAGTGAAGAGACACGTGCCCGTCGACTCTGGGCTCGAGGAGAGCTTGCAACCCAGCACATGCTGCCCCAGAGGCGAGCTGTAGTGCTAAGCACAATGGGATTAACAGAAATAGTATTCAACCGCCCTGTTGATATTTTGCAAAGACTGCTTGAACTAAGTGCACCAAGAGCTGTACTTGAAGATTTCTTTCAACACTATGGGGCTGGAGAGGCTGCAGCAATGTGTTTGCTCCTTGCAGCACGGCTAACTTCTGATGATGAGAATGTGGTATCAACAGCTGTAGCAGAGCGAGCTGCCGACTCATTTGAAGATCCAAGGTTAGTTGGGGTCCCACAAATGCAAGGGGGCCCTGCATCTGCAAGTGTGATCAATGCAAATGGAGGTGGATTCAACATGGGCCAAGTTGTGCAGGAGGCAGAGCCTGTTTTCTCTGGAGCCCATGAAGGCCTTTGCCTTTGCACAGCCAGGTTGCTGCAGTCAGTGTGGGAGCTTCCAGTCATGGATGTAAAGGACTCTGCAGTGGGAGATAACAAGGGAGAAGGAGGTGTGATTGTGTGCAGGTTTGTTTCCTTCTTGGCCAACCTATAGTTTTGCCATTGCCTTGGTTTCCTGATTGTAAAGAGATTTTATCACAGTGTGTGATTTAGTTGGTGTTTTTCCTTGCTGCTGCAGGCTGCCAGTTGAAGCAATGCAGGCATTGGAAGACAAGATCAGGTCACTTGAGCAGTTCTTTAGGGCTCGAAGAAATCAGAGAAGGGGGCATTATGCTCGAATATTCGGCATGGGTGATGTGAGTGGCCATGGAGATTGGCATGGAAGCCCATTTGGAGCAGATTTGTCTCTAGCAGAACATGGAAAGAGTGGGATGGGAGGTTTTGAGACTCCTCAAGTACATAAGGCCAGAGATTACCAGGGCAGTGCTCCAAGTTCTTTGCCCAAGCGACAGCGTGTACCATACAGCCCTTCTGAGCTAGCAGCCATGGAGGTTATCCAACTGCCTCCTGGCTGAGTCTACCTTTTAGATGCCTTAGGGTTTTAGGGTTTTAGGGTTTAGGGTTTATCTTTTGCATCTTTTCTAGGTATTGAAGCATTGTGAAAGCAAATTGAACTGAACACTGTGCAATTGTTCTTGTTGTCTGGAGGAAAGGTTATGTGCCTTATATCCATTGAATATTTTTTATTGAAGTTTAGTTACTCTTTGCAGCTTAGTCAAGTCAGCTGGAGGTCTCACATTCACATTACAGTATGTACAGGTATTGTCTGCTTTGAAGTTGACAATCTACAGTAAAATTTTTAGGTGGGGAACAACAAACCTGATGGAATTGTCTCTTGGTTTGGAATGACTCAGGTCCGAGGCATGGAATGCACACGACGGCTACTGAGAAGGTCTGCAGAGGCTCTCAGACTTCTTCAGGTACTGCAGTACCACCATATTACCCGATTGGCCCAGAGCCTTGACCAAGTGCAGTGCAACCAGTTGGTACATTTGACTTTTCAACAGCTGGTCTCATCTTCTGAAGGGGAACAAATTGCAACTCGACTTGTTGCAGCACTTATGGAGGTATGCAGACGTGCAACTATTTTCCTAGTCTCATTTCCAATTCTGATGGTGCACAATCAGCTTTGGTTCTTAGCAGATGTTTTCAGTTGTTTGTCAAAAGGCCAATGACCTTATTTGTCTCTTTGAATCTACAGTATCACGTAGCACCGAATGGCAGAGGCTCAGTGGATGATATCAGCATGAAGTTGAGGGAGGGGTGTCCAAGTTATTACAATGAGTCAGACTACAAGTTCTACCAGGCTGTGGAGTGTTTGGAAAGGGCTGCAAGCACCTCTGATTCTGAAGAAAGAGAGAGACTTGCTAGAGAGGCTCTTGAACTTCTAAACAAAGTGCCAGAAACTGCAGACCTTTTGAGTGTCTGCAAGCGTTTTGAGGACATTCGGTGAGAACTACTGGCTCTATTGGCTACCCTAAACCCTAAACCCATATGAAGGAACCAAAGATAACATGCTTTATCAACTTCAGAAAGAACTTTGAAAGCCAACAGAGGGAAACTATAATGATCATGTGTTTGAACCCATGGACCCAATGAGAAACTTGAGCTTTGTGTTATCTTTCACAGGTTTTATGAAGCAGTGGTGGAGCTCCCTCTAAGGAAGGCTCGAGCAGTAGACCCTGCAGAGGATGCTTTCAACAAGAGTGTCGGAGAAGGCCAGCAGATGGCAGCACTTGCAGTGAGGCGGCAATGTTATGATGTGGTTATCAATGCTCTCCACTCCCTGAAAGGCCAGTCTGTCACTGAAAATGGGCATGGCTCGAAAGTTTCATTTTCAACCCCTTCTATTCCTGGGGCTAGGTTACTGCTAGATGAGGCAGCAAGAGGGTCTTACATTCGCCAAATCGTACAGCTCAGTGTGCGATGGCCTGACACTGCCTTCCATGAATATTTATACCAGACCATGATGGAACTTGGTCTCTCACAGGAGCTTTTAGAGCTGGGGGGCCCAGATTTAGTACTCTTCTTGCAAAGAGCTGGCAACTACCAGACAACCAAAGTAATCATTTTTCCTACCCATTTGAGCTTTTAGTGTAAATGTGTTCACTTTTTGGACAATGCATACTTCAATTCTGGTATTGAACAAGTTGAGTTCATAGTCAAGTGGAAGCAAGAACTGATTGATTTGTCGATGTTGGGATCACCGGCAGGCAAGTCAGGTGGCAAACAACACCTTGAGGTCACCAAAGCTCTCAAGCACACCAGATGGCAGTCACCTGCGACAGCCAATCTCAGGGGAGGAATCGAGATACTTGGAACTTTTGGCGCAGTTGTATGTTTACAGACGGCAACATGCACTTGCAGCACATGTATTGCTGCGACTTGCTGAACGGAGACAAATTGAAGGTGCCCCTGAGATCACACTTGAACAACGGTATATTGATCACACTTTACACTAATTTATGACTTTGGGTGCAAGGCAAACCAAAGATGTTTGAAACATATTTTTGGCTGTGTTGCTAGTTCTTTAAAGAATAACTGCCACTTTTGCAGATATGAATATCTTAGTAAAGCTGTGTTGCAAGCAAGAAGCAGTAGCCAGGCATCTGGTGGTTTAGGCCTCTCCTCGGACCTGTCAGATAGTGGATTACTGGAGCTCCTTGAGGCAAAACTTGCAGTTGTCCGATTTCAACTCAAGATCCAAGGTGTCCTTAACCAGATTGCAGCAAAACATCCAAGTGCACCACAAGATGCTTCAGCCACCAATGGGTTACAAACTTACATGGAAGAAGACAGGTTTGAAGGTCCAGAGGCATCTTCTGAGGATATTCGATCTCTTGTAGCTAAGGAAAAGGCTCAGGAGCTTGGGACAGAGTTAAAGAGTATCACACAACTTTATAATGACTATGCTGTGAAGTTTGAACTCTGGGAGGTGGGTAATTTTACCCTTTGAGTCATCACACAACTCTAGCCTGGTCACTTGAATATCTTGCTTTTGCTGTTTAGCTCCAGTTTATGTGTTGTCAGTTATGTCTGGTCCTAGTCTAGGTCAAACTTAGGCTCTGTTTGATCAGCATTGAAATCACACAGACCTGATTTTATTGGGTCTGTTGAATAAGATTGGATTTTCATTTGTTTCCACATGATTTACGATCCCCTCACAGGCAAGAGAAACAAGCTCAGCTGGCTGGTTATTTATGTTTGATGCGTGAAAGAAGATATTGTGTCTGAATGCCTGCAGTATTGAAAACATAGTGGTCCTTGGTTACAGGTGTGTTTGGAGATTCTTCATTTTTCGAATTACACTGGGGATGCAGAGAACAGTGTGATGCGGGAGACTTGGGCACGTGTATTGGACCAGGCCTTGGCTGCTGGAGGGGTGGCTGAGGCTTGTACAGTTGTGCGCAGATTGGGTCCTCAGTTCTATCCTAGTGATGGTGGGAGCATGCCGATCCACACTATTTGCCTCCAACTTGAAATAGCTGCTCATGTATTTTCTTTTTCCCTATTTTCCTTCAACTCTTTTTCTTTCATCTAAGCTGCAAACCTAGCACTCTTCAATTTTTTGAAAGTCATTTGAAAGTAGTGTCCTATCTTCAGATATCAAATTGACCAAATCAGATTTAGATCAAATTCATGGGGGTGTAGTTCTCACTGTATGCAAATCTCTCATTCATAATTTTGAATGCTTGTGTTAAACAGGACAGAATGATTGCAGGGCTGGAGGTGGTGGGAGATGAGGATGTTCCACGTTCACTATTAGCTGCATGCAAGGGAGCAGCAGAGCCAGTGCAAAGGAACTATGACCGTGTTTTAGCAAGTGGAGCCATCTTACCTAAACCATCACTGAGACTTCGTATCCTTCGTTCTGTCCTGACAGTGATGAGGGAATGGGTGATGTCAACACTTTCTCAAAGGATGGGGACAAGTATGGCAGGTGGCCCACTCTTATTTGGCCAATCAGACCAGAGTTTAAGCAATCAGGGGATGCGTGACAAATTAGCGACTACAGCAAATCGGTAAGTATGTCAGGCCAGGTTTCAGCATCACTGCACATTCATCTATGAAATCCTTAGTAGACATTGACCATAATAGTTGGTCAAAAGGTGTAATAATATTTTATTCTCAAACCTGATGCAGCTGATGTGACATTCATTTGTAAACACACTGTTCTAAGCAGTGGCCAAGGGATTGAGTCTTGAACTGACATGGAAGTTGTCCTAAAATTTGTCTCTTGACTTATTTGTGCTGGCTTCAAGGCTGAATTCTCATTGATGAGAGGAGGGTATATGTAGATACTGATATTATATTTTTTGTTTGTTGTTGTCAGGTATACAACAGATGTCAAAAGGCTGGCCTTGCCACCAGCTGATGTAGAGCCTGTATCTCATGGTTTTCAAGAGCTTGAAGAGATGCTCCAAGGCTTGTAGGGAAAACAATTCAGCATTTCTCAACCTTACAGATCTTGTCCTGGATTTAGACATTTAGGATGAATTGACCATTTTTCAGTTGATTCAGCTACACACATCCAGTTACACAGTGCCTCAACAAAGTGTATCAGTGTTGAATTTCTGCAATGACTGCTACCATCAGATCCAAATCTGATGAGATATTCTGGTTGACTGAAAATGGCACTGGACCCAAGATCTTTGGATCTGCTCACCATCTTGATCTGCCCATTCTGTGTTTCAGGGGTAGATTCTTGATGATGTGTACTGTGAATTACTTGAAGAGTGGCCAAGGATGTAGAAAGCAAGGGCTCTGCTAGGGGCTACTATCTTCCAATTTGAAACTTGTGTATTTTTGTCGGCCATGATGAGTGTAGAGAAAGATGGTTATAACCTATCAACACTTTCCTCAAGGAGATTCTAGTATTTGACAATGCAGGATTTTGGTAGAGTATGCTCAATTTTGCTCATCCCCTTACACTATAAGTCACTTCTGTGTCTTCATGTAATGGATGTACAGCTTTTGGTTGTGGCCAATTACTGCTCTTGCATACTTTAATGGAATCTCTTTTGCAATAAGATCAATAAGTCACTTTGATAGGAAGCATGTTTTCACCACCAAAAAACTTGGTATTCAGGTAATAATAAGGCAACTACTATACTTACACTTCATATATGCAAAGTTGGTACTTGCTGTCACTACTGAATAGATAATTGCACAAATTGTGCAAACTTCTCTAATCTGTACGAGTGTGGAAATTGGGCTTAGAAATATGAAGTGATGCTTTGAAGTTCTGCATGGGCCCACACAATGCAGGCTCCATGTAATTTTGGCCAATCAATCTAGGGGATTACTAGAAACATGCACTTGCATTCCACATAGAGTTACACACAATTGGAAATTCTGTTTTGGTATGCAAACAATGGACATCCAAATGTCTCACAAATCCCCCTCACATGAGTTTGGTTTCAAAATCTCTGAGCAGCCAGCTTTCACTTTGATGAAAAAACCTTGCCCTGAAACCACTGTGCACTCTTATATTTTATAAAAGGCATGAATAGCAATTCAGGTCACATTTGTTGTACCTTCCAATGAAACGAAACTATATGCAAGCACTGTAGCAGTTAGGTACCTACTGTCTACAGTCTCACTTGCTTACATGGACTGTGAGGCAGATGAGTGCTTTTGATTGGGTGTGCATCACAAAAGCTTCAAACTGCCTGTAACTTCATCCACCAAATGGCTGGGCCCTGTAGCAAAAGAAGAATGTAAGCAAAATTTCAATATTTATTCACTCACCTCTGATCAACAATATTCAAGAAAAAGAAACTACATAACCGCCAATCAAAGGGAGGAAAGGTCAAAGAAACTCAAATGCATTGTATTCTGCAAATGCACAGGGCCAAGAGTCATGAGTCCAATTACCCAAGATGGCCATCACAGTCCTTGAATCTGCAGAAAAAAAGAACAAAAGTGACATGAATCTATCAGAAATGACATGCAGTAAGATTGGTTCAATGAAGACATTTAGAAATCTTCTTTGTGGTGGCAATGTGCCTGAGCATCACACCTCATCAAGGCAAGAAGTCCACTGAAGCACAGCAAAAGGGGAAGGTTACATACTAGGAGCAATTTGAGTGCGTCCAGCATCAATGGTGATATGGCATGGTAATTTCATTGACTTTGCTCTGTTCTGCTTTTCACCACATGCACAGATCAGAAGATCAGGTGGAATCTACCTCAACTGCCGAATACAACAGAATAGGACACCTGGTCCCTACAATCTACAATTGCAAACCCCAAGCTCAGAGAAGCAGTAGGCACCCTGCCCAGAAACCCTGCACCCATAAACCCAGGCCCTTATAACATTCAACAAGAACATATAAACAACATCATGAACCCTTAGCTTCCTTGCGGGGCTGAATCAATGAAGATTAAAAGAACCATTGGGACAATACGTATTACCAGGACCACATGGTAAAACATTCACATAAAACACTACTCTTTGTTGTTTATCATGAAGTGAGGCAAAAATAAACCTGTAGAGATAGCATCTCCTCCTCGCTCTCAACTTTTGTGACCACCTTGACTTGTGAGCACATCTCCCATCTTTCTTCCCACAAAAATCCAGAAAAAAGAGATAAAGCATGAAAGCAGACAAATGTGTGTGAAGAAACAAAAAGAGATGGACCATAAAATGCACTTGCTATTCTTGTGACAATAAACTGAGTGTTACATTTGGCAAAGGGACAGAGCAGAAAGAAGGGATAGAAAGATGTCAGGCACTCACCTTTGAAGAGCCTTTGGGGCCCGGTGAAATACCTTCTTATACAAGCCCAGTGTAGCATGACTGCAATATATCAAGGAACAAAGAAAAGTAAGCTAATCAAAACAAGATGCCATGGGAAATGATGGCAGAGGATAAGATCAGAACAGAAGCATCTCTTTCTAGCTGGTATGTAACCAGAGTGGAACAGCAGACATGAGGGATCTTACCTTCCAAACCACTTCAATTCTACTGCCTTCTCAGGTTTACAACAAAGATTTCAGGGACCTGGAACCCCATTTCCTTCTCATACCTTGTGTATCCCAGACTCAATTTTTGGGGCTACAGTTGGAATGATCTTAGAATGGGGTTCCTTCAACTTCCATTACCATCCCATACTGCTAGATGAAGCAATTGACAGCACCTATCTGACCTAACTTGAAGGAAATATGGCAGGGTAAGTTAAATAATCTCTCCAGCATGCAGACCAACAAGTTGCTACTAAACAAATGGGGAACAAAAGGACACCTATACATTGGAGAAAGGAGCAGACTAATGGACCTGCATTGTGCAGCCACTTTGCCCTTGCCCATTTTCAAGTCATTTCTAACCACCAACACCTGTCATCATTGCACCAGCAAATTTGGTCAATGCCCTAAGAAGCAAAATCCGCTGCTCTCAATGCTGATATCAAATGCACCCTGAAATTGAGCCTCCAGAAAAATGCTCAATACCTGCTGTGGAGATTTTCAGGACAATGAGAACCCTCAGCAGTCACATAGCTACCCAGACTATGAATCCCTCCTGCTACCACGGAAATGGAAGACGGAATTCGAACTTCTTGCGAAAGGCAAATGTGCACCAAACCCTGAACCCTAACCCTAATCCTGGAATGTAAAGCTGAGAACTCACCATTTTGAAGTCCTCGAATTTTTCAGCGAGTTTCTCTACATCATGCGTCTGTTCCTTGCCATGGTACTTAGGTTTCTCGAGATAAGGAGGAAGATGCCGGAGTGCACCCCTCTTTTTCCCAACCCAATAGCCCAAAGCCAAACAGCCCACCCCAACTGCCACGAACTGCAGAATTGATAGCTTCCATACGTCTCCAACCTCCGGAGGCCTCTGTTCAAGGAGACAAAATGCCCCCGAATTCAAGAGTTCGGGGTCTGACATTTTTGAGTACAAACAAAATTGCTCCTCTTGACAAAGCAAGCACACCTCCTTGCCCTGCTAGGAAAATTTCTTTAAGACAAACCCCACAATCTGAACCCTATATAAAAATGCGATCACCAGAAAAAAAAGATAAAATCGTGCAAAATTCTACCAACTCGTCAATCGATCTCCGAGAGACGGCATGTCTGATACGCAGAAACACATCTATTATTTTCCCCACTTAGAACAGAACTTGGTTTCTAAGAGAAGAAGAACCTGAACACAGAAACATAAAAACCAATGCAGACGAGTAGTTGCTCCCGAATCAGTACAACCAAAATCCTTATGTCGACGATCCGGTGAGATTCCTGTAAAACACAAAAACCACAATCCATGAATGTTGGTGACCATTTCTATTCTTTCTGAGCACCAAACCCTAATTTCCTGGGAGATGTACCAACAAGACCTAATTTTTCACAAACCCTAGGTTCTGTAGTAGAAAGCGTGCCAGCTAGGGCCGATTCTGGCTCGTAACACGCGGATTCACGTCACTTTCTACGAGCCAGAATCGGCTAATCAGTCTTTAAGAAGGTCTACAGCAGTGTTGGGCGGTTATTAGAACGAGGGACAGATACCCTCTGGTGATCCTCCCGGGTACATATCCACTTACCTTTCGGTTCTCAAAATTTCAAAGAACCGATTTTGGAATATAACCGTTAAAGCAAAGAACCGACCAAGGAACCAGCAGTTCTTCGTCGGTTCTTTCTTGAAAACTGCCGGTTCCTTGAGGTTTTTGAAAGAACCCAAAACCAAACAGAAACAGGGCCTAAAAGTATGTATAGGAGAAGAAGAGTAGGGCTACTTCACCGAGTGACAGGCACCGAAAAAACAAGGAAGGGCCTCAGGTCCTTACCCTTGTCCAGCCCAAAAACCTGCACCACTTTTCAGAGGATATGCTCTTCCACAGCAGAAGAAGATAGCTTCCATTTCATGAGATCTTTGGAACATAGTTGTTGTTATGAATAGTTGTAAAAATACACTACAAAATTTAGGGCAGGTTTATATGGCAATGAAAGGTGTGTGCTGGACTGAAAGGAAGCTTTCATCACCGAAGGTACTATGTCAAGGTAGATAATGTCTGACTTCTTCCTTGTAAAGCAAGGTGCTCTCGCCATCCATGAATCAATGGCTGGCTTGAGCCCGACCATGAGAGTGATTATTCATTACCCCTTGCATATGTTACCCTAGGTAATATATTGTGACTCATATTAACTTGGGCTTTGTGTGGCTACATATTATGGGTGATTGCCATTTGAATTTGAATTTGAATCCAATCCGATTTCTGTTCAACATTTTTGATTAAATGGAATTTACTTTTCACAAAATTAATTTCAAATTTTTATTCAATTAATTGTCAATAGCAGGAGTGTGGATTCCAAAGTTGAATTGAATTCAAACGTATTGAACAAAATTTAATTTAACAGTTGAATTACGATTCAATTAAATTAGAAGACAAATTGATGAAAAAATATTCAAAATCTACTTATGTATACAAATTTTTGGGATGGGCAAGTCAAAGTTGCTCATCACAAAAGGGAACAAGTTTAACTTTTGGGGGGTACTCACAACTAATTCCAAACTAAAGAATATGATGAAATATTTGAGATTAGACCATTTGTCAAAATGGAATCTTCAGAATTCATTCAGTAAACATGAATTGGATTGCCCAGGGCATTAGATCTACAGTATATAGGTTACAAGAATAAAACTCAAGGCAAAGGATATGGGATAACGTGAGGAGATATGAGGGACACGTTGAGAATTTGAGAACATGTTGTGAACCCATTAAGACTCAATCAGAACATGTTGAAAACTTTAAATCCAACACCGGGGCATGAACAAAAGTTGGGCAGATTCATTGGCTCACTGTGGGCCATGAATCCAGGCCATAGTCCTGTGGGGGCCAGGCCCAACAAAATGTCAAACGATGAATGTGAATTTTTTTACAACCAAATTAGGATGAATCATTCCACCTAGTTTTTAAGGGGCAAAATCCCTTGAAGCCCCTACACTCTATAATAATTCTGAACACAATATCCCTGCCTTACAATGCAGGGCCAACAATAAAAGAAACACTACTGAAAGTACTCTAAAAGCATCGAAACCCTCATAATTTTATAAAAAAAAAAAAAAAAAAACAAAAAATACCAGTGCAAGAAAAACCAGCAAGTCCTTGCTTGATTCAGAGCTTGGGAAAAAACTTGAAGAGAGTTGAAGAAGATTTGCATTGCAGGAACGCTTGAAAGACAGGTGAAGTAGAAGAAGGAAACAAGAGAGCGAGAGGAAGCGGGGACGAGAAGGAAGTGGCGATGGCAGTCATGGACATCATGACCTGCTCCGCCCCTTTTTTCTTCACCCTTTCTCGCCGCCTCTCTACGCACCCAAGTGCCCCCGAATCTCGCTTTGCTGCTCCGCATTCGTTGCCTTGGGTTTTTTCCCCAATCGTAAGCTCACTCTCCAATTGGGCTCCATCTGAAAAGGAAAGGAAAAAGAACCCCACTTGCATTCTTGCGCTTTCTTGCTGCCTGGATTTGAGTCTCGAAATTTACAATTTTGAGGGTTGCAATATTGTTTTTGGGAAGAGTAGGTATGTGGATCATGAGGTAGTCGTTCAGCTGTACAAGCATGATTGGTTCGTTAGGTATGTGCTTCTTGTATGGGTGTCAAGAACATATTGATGCTCTTTTAAGTAAGAAAAAGAAGAAAAAATGGTCTCTCTAGTTTAGGTCATCAGCTCTGCTGCTTGTTGGGATTTGGAGTTTTCAGCACAACTCTGTGGATCTTTGCAATTGCCAGAGAGTGACCACAATTGAGTAAATGGGTGGTCACCAATCAGAGATATTTGCAGCTCTTGATTTGGACTCTGGAGCTGTGTGTGAGAGAGCTACACAACTGGTGAGAGATCATTCTTGCATCTATGGTCTCAGGTGGACTTAAGAGGTTTTAACATGGTTTCTGCAGGGGTTTATAACACGTGGAAGGAGGGAAAGGAAGGGAGCAGCTGTGCAGGCAATTTTTTGGGGTCAGGAACGAAGCAAGAGGGTGGCACCACCACGTCCACACCATGATATTATAATCTCTGCAGAGGATTTCTCTCAGGTAAGCACCTTTCCTCACTGCCCTTTATAATATTTTCAGTATATCTTGCTGAATCTCAAGCTGCACTGTAGGGTAAGGAATTTTGAAATCAAAGTCATTTTTGGTGGTCCTCATCATCCATTTTCTTCAATTGTGTTGCTCAATTCTTTGAAGGGATGATGAGCTCCAAGCCTCTGGATCTCTTGACATGGCATATGTATGCATGCAGGTTAAACAAGAGAAAGAAACGGCAACTGTTGTGGAACTGCCAATTACATTAACAGTGTCCGTAATATCATCTATATCACAGATCCCAGCAGACCATTGGGATGCATGTGCACTTGATTCCACAGGACCGGAATCAGCAAACCCTTTCATTACACATGCCTTCTTGTCAAGCCTTGAAGACAGCAAAAGTGCAGTGCCAGTCAGTTCCCATCCCCTTCTTCTTATGTGTCTGCTCAGGCATCTATGGATAAGTGACCTGCACAAAAATGAGAGCTTGTTGTACTGAAGGGAGGATGATGGAGGGGCATTTAGAGTTCTTGTTGGTTAGGTACCAAAAGATGTGCCATGGAAACTCTTGAGCTGTTGCTGAAGGATGGATGATTATGATCCCCTGCAGGAGGAGGGTTGGTTGCCACAGCACCTGGTTGCAAGGCATGGTGATGGTTCGATTCTTGGAGTTGTTCCATTGTATCTGAAAAGGTCACATCTGAACTCTATGTTCTTGTATGAGCAGGGAAGAATGAAATTTGTCCAGTCTTGAAATGCACCTCTGCTTCCTGTCAGTCTTGTCCAAGTATATTCAGTGCTGAGTAGCTTGAATCATGAATCTTGCAGCCACTCATATGGGGAGTATGTATTTGACCATTCGTGGGCAAATACTTTTTATCGGTATGGTGGAGCCTACTACCCAAAGCTTCAGTCGTGTGTGCCTTTCACACCTGCAACAGGCCCGCGCATTTTGGTGCAAAATGGTCCTTTCCATGATCAGGTCTTTGACGGACTTTGCAAGTGCATGCAGCAACTCACAGGCCAAGTATGTGTTCAGATTTGCTATTGGGTTTCTCTTTGATGCTTCTTGCACTTTAAGGCCAGCATGGGGGCGCAAATGCATAAGAGCTTCTTACTTTCTTTTGTGTCTATCCAAGACTGTAGCTCATACATGACCTCCACAGGGAAGATTTCCATGTGATTGTAGTAACATTTCCTGTAACAGATGGGTGCATCATCAGTACATATCACATTTCCAACAAAACAAGAGTGGGATAGAGTTGGACAGCTTGGCTACTTACAAAGAATTGGAATGCAATATCACTGGAAGAACTGCAACTATGGCAGGTATGTTTTCATTGAGTGATAAAGATGGGAATCTCTGGCAGATTGTAGGGGATTCCATTCCAGAAACTTTTGATACAGTGGAGTTCTCATTGAATTTTGGAGGATAACTCACAGTTTTGGTTGTTTCTTTGCAGTTTTGATGACTTCCTCATGGATTTGAAGCAGAGCAAAAGGAAAAACATCCGTCAGGAGCGTAAAAAGGTTGGCATGAGCACCATGGTCATTTGCATGCATTCTACCATTTGCAGAAGTCAGGGATTGCTTATTCATGAAATCGGGGATTGCACATTACATGGACCTTGAACTAGGTGCTTCTGACACTATTTGAACCTGGAAACTTGAAATTGGACTGATGGTTAACTTGGGTTTCAAACTCTGAATATAAAACTTTACAGATCTGCAGAGTGCTGCATAATGCAGAACACTCTGAGGCCAATGCATTTCATTTGCTGCAGGTTCAAGCACAAAACCTCCAACTGAAGAGACTACGAGGGGATGATATCAAGGTATGGAGGATGGGATTTGTGCAAGAGTGTAGGGAGGGAGTTGTTTTTCAATCAACAAGCAGGCTTTTCTTAAGAGTTAAAATGCTTCTGACTCCTCTCTTGCTGATACCCCTGCAGCCATGGCACTGGGATGCCTTCTACAAATTCTACAGGAATACAACAGACAATAAGTAATCTTCTTGTGCTCTCTTGCTGCCCTACTGTATTGTACTGTGAATACTACAGTCTTAAGTCGTTATCCTTGAACTATCTTTTAAAGATTACTGACAGTATACCCATCTGTGGTTGTTAAACTGTAAAAAAGGCACTTATCCAAGAGCCTCCATGTCAAACTGTTAGCTGTGCTCAAAAGCTTGAGGCTTTTGACTAGTTCTGTGTGAGTCAATTCTGTTGCAAGAACCCATGAACAAGGGGAGGGGCCTAGGTGGGGTCAGGCATACCTAACAAGGGAGTTCTTCCACTTGATGGGGTTGCGCATGGGGGACCGTGTGCTCCTTGTCATTGCTGAAGAGAATGGCAAGCTTGTAGCAAGTGCTCTTAACTTGATTGGTGGGGATACCCTATTTGGACGCAACTGGGGCTGCTCAAATGAAGCACATTATCATGCACTTCACTTTGAAGCCTGCTACTACCAGGTTCTTCTCCTACACATTTTTTCTTTTCTTCATCTTTGGTGAGGACATTCCTGCAGATGGATCTGTATGCTGGGATGAGAATTGAGTGTAAATGTATCTACTGCACATTGATTCTCTGGCAGGCGATTGAGGCAGCAATTGAGTGGGGGCTGAAGACAGTGGAAGCAGGGGCACAGGGTGAGCACAAGATTCAGCGAGGCTACTTGCCTACAGTGACTTACAGTGCACATTATATTCCAGATCCTGACTTCCGGGATGCTATCTCCAGTTTCCTGCAACGTGAAACTCTAGAAGTTAGGTTCTGTCCTTTAAGCATGTAGGAAGACTTCTGATACATACTTGTTTCACATCATTTCTAGCAGATAACTTTGGGAGTTTGATGATGATGCTTATCTCATTTGTTCCTTGTGATGTTTTTGCAGACAAAGATGGCATTGCAATTGCTGAGTGACTCAAGCCCCTTCAAGAAAGAAATTGTGTAAATATACCATTCAAGAAGCAACTGTCTCTAATGAGACTCAATTTCTGCTTGCTCTTGTTCTGCAAACCAGCAAGGAGGTGAAGGAGTAGCTGCTCTTTGCATCCTCTCCAATAGCTTGCAAGATATTGATCAACTCTTGCAGCACTGAGGCATGGGTCAGCTTGTCTGAGAGTAGGGATCTTATTCTGTCCTGTGAATATGCCGCATGTAACTGCATCAAATGCTCATGGATTGATCCATGGACTCACCAACGGACAAAAGAATGAGGTTGTCAGTGGGACATGAGTCGGAGCTCAGATTTCAATCTGTTTAAAAGACTGGCAGCACAGCTATGGGATCACTGATCACAGCATGAAGTCCATGAAAAAAACACTTCAGCTCATGTGTGCAAAGCTGATATTGTGTTAACATAACAGTCAATCTCACTCGCATTCTTGTCATTCACAGACATGTAACATTTGATTGAATCGAGCACAATTATGATTGAGCGTCTATTGCAGGAGGTATTCAGGTTGTTGTATCAGGGAGCAGCCCAGATCTGGGGTTACCACATGTTTTTTTTTTCTGTTGTCAAGGATCTGAGCATCCATCCAGCAATTGTTAACACATGTCCACAACAGTTGTGTAAAAGAGGTGAGATTTGGATGCCTGTAAGGTAGGTGCCTCTACTCAGATAAGAATTGCAAGCTTAAGAAATATTCAAAGGGTTTGCTGAAAACAGTTTCAAACACCCTACCTGATACTACTCAGACAAGAGTTGTGAGATTAAGATATATATTGAGTAGCTGTGAGAGAGAGAGTGAGTCTCTTGGAAAAGATGGTCATGGCATTCTGGTCAGATTTTGCAAATTCCAAACACCATCACTAGATATTATTCCATTTACATGATAGTGTAAGTGATTGAGCAAAACAACCTCCTGAAAGAAAAGGCTGTCATTAGATGGGGTTTGTACTGGGACAGTCTCTTGTGATAGAAATAGCATTGTGCACACATCAGACTCTACCTTGTGAACAATGTTATCAGACTGTGGGTGTTTCTCTATTGAGGTTTTGGAGAGATGTTTGTCTTTGGTGTTGGCATGGTGCTCACTAGATGACACTCACTAGCTATGGCAGTTAGGGGGGTGTGGGGGGGCTTCATTGGCTTGCTCCTGTTTGGTAATTGGTGATGTTGTTAGGATGTTTGGGTATGGTGTAAGATCAGAAATTGATGACCTTGTGGTTGCAACTCATATCAATCTTGGCCCAGCCCACTGAGTTTGTTTGAAAAAGGTGTATTCTTACAACATGAGACTCCATGGTAAACTTTGCTAAATACAGTGACGGAAATTTGGGAAATTGGGACCCAGGCCTATTGAGGTTGCTGATAGAGGAAGGCAAACTAAGGGTGGGCTTACTTCCTCAAATCTTCTGTAGGGAAGGGTTGTTTGTTGAAAACTTTCAGCCTTTCTCAACTGCAAGTTCTCGCTGGAATGAGAAATGTAAACAAATGAGGGAAGAAGAATGAGAATGGATGCACAATTCCAGACAGATCATGGAAATATCCTTGGTGGGTTATATTTAGGAGGATGATCTTTGCTGCAAAACACTGACTTAAAGAACTGTCCTATTCTTTCCAGTGTATTTTGGGGATGCTCACCAGGCAGAAGATGTCAAGGGAACTTCCAAAGTCCAGAAGGTCCCCCACCCACCAAGTTGTGAACTGGGCATTTCAAATTTCGGAACTTCCTGTTTTAAAGAAAAGACTAAAAAAAATCGAGCTATCCTTTAAGCATGAGAAGGGTCTTGCTTTAGACGCTTCCAGATTTTAGGCCAGCCCCTTCCACTCGGCCTGTTGACCTATTGATGGGGAGCCTCAAATCCAGAAGGGTCTAAAGCTAGAACCTTCTGCTATACAAACAGACATATGTTTTGTAGAGTTTCAAGGACCTTTTTTATTATTACCTTCTCCAAATTTGTGGTGACAATTTAGGAAATACGTGAAAACATCCCCCTGTACAGTTCAGAAAGCGAGACATGGAAAACAACATAACAGACAGAAATTGAGCTTCTGATCAATTCTGAGATGTGTACTTGTACCTCTTGCTTTGTACCCTATTTCTTGCCGTCTACAAGTTTCTAAAAAAAGAATCGGACTTGTAACGTGGCTGGCTGCAGATGACAAATCCTTGTACCATCCGTACAAATTCAGGAAGAGCAAGCCGATTAGATATCCCTCCGGCCGATAATTGATATCGTGTTGGCCTTGCCGCTCATTGATATGACCTCAATGCAGGCCAACATCCTTCCCGATCAAGACAAACGCGTTGCATCGTATAAGATGACATTGTGGAGAATCATTGTCTTCAAAATTGAGCGGAAGATTGACCTCAGTCCGTGTGTTCCTGCTGGAGAAGGAAAGGCGGACGGTAAATGGACCAGCCACTTCTCGTGATGCGCAACTCATGCATGGTGCAATATGGCAATAACCTGATCTCAGCTTCCTGCAATCCGTGGCCCAGGAAGAAGAAGAAACAGAGCTTCTAGACCTCAGTACTTGTAAAAGTCCAGTAACTCATCAACTTCCATCTGCCGTGATGCACAAGACTCATCATTTCCCAGTAACCATAACAAATGCTCAAATAGCACGACTTCGCATGCGATATGAAGTTCAGCTCCGGCTTGACCATCGACATTGCCGGCGGCGCATGAAGAAGAATCCTCAGCCTCACCGGTTGCACTTGTCTGTACCAATCCTCTAAACAGTGTATGGTTCAGGAAGTGCGTTCCAATCACGAAGCGGCGCTTCTCTTTTCCCACGTACACAGCAAGAAAACCCTCAGGAACGTCGTCAAGACTATTAGATGCAGCAGATGAAGTCTCCGACTGGCTATATTGGTCTCTAGACTCCACCTCCTCCTCAATCCTCATGGCCGCCTCCGCCTTCTCCCATGTAGAGCTTCTTGTTTTCCTCATCATATTACTCGATTCCATAGGACTGTACGCTCGCTCCGGGTGTGCAAAGCTTTGCCACTTCCTTATCAGTCCCCGGATCTTGTTCTTGGTCCCCGACATATTGCTCGCAAACCGGATCAAGCACGATCTGAAGGCCGGCCAAAATGCATGTAGTCTACGACGTTGTGACCAGTACACGACAACAGATCCTTGCGCTCTAAGCTTTCATGTCTAAAAGCTTTCAGATCTTTCTTGTATTTTCTGTTACACTTGCAAAAGACGTTGAAGGCTAAACTAAGCACGCAACATGATCAACTTCCAAAAAGGAGACCGCGATGGTCAGACAGGTCTCATGAAGTCTACGTCACTCTTTTACAACAAAACGAGATCAGGTTTTCTCTGTGATGAGCTGCATGCATGAGGTGAGAGAAAAAACAGGTTAACAAGTTGAAGAAAGAGAAGTTGCCTCCGAGTATTACGATGTATAAAGCTGCGGCCTGCAGGTTGAGATCTGTAACCAGGCAACCAACCAAAAGCAATCGCGATCTCTCTGTGAAAAACACATGGAACTCCAATATTTAGTAACTTGGCGTCAAGAAACAGATCTAAATACAAATATTGTACCACAAATAAATTTGCAAAACTTCCAAGAATGACTACTCTGTTGCAAACTAAAAACAGACAAACTGACGAACCAGACAATATAGCAACGTGCATCAGCAGCCTGAGGGAGCGGAAAAGACGCCTGCAGCAGAGTGAGTACCCACTACACACTTGCTCTCCCGGCACAAAAAAAAAACTGGTGCTTGCTTTCAGAGTGTGGAAGAGAGCTTCATACTAGTAGTAGCAGCCTTTTTTTGACGCTGGCTATATATAGCCAAAATGAGATTTTAGAAATAAAAAAGTGCTCAAATCATGTGCTTTTTGAAATTTTCAATAGCCAAAATTATACCAACTTTAAGAAAAATCGCCAGGTTTCAATACATGGTTCAAGTAGGTAGGCAAAACTACAGAACCATGTTTTACAAATTTTACTTTCACATTTAGCCTGTAGCCCAATCTGGCTAAATCTTCTCCTGGATTATTGTCATGTTGGGTAACCTCAAATTCACACAAAATTGCCAAAAAAAGAACACTGCTCCATAGGCAGATAATGATCACTGTAAGCATGATTTTCCGAGCATAAAGACAGCCCCCTTTTTAATTTTCATTTTCATTTCCCAATGATACCTGGTCTTTCTGAGCTTTCCCCGCAACTGTTCTTAATATATTTTGTGTAAGGTAAATCTTGAGGCTGAGGGCATTGTTAAAATAAGAGGCCGTCCGAGGCAAGAGCAGTCTTGATTTTGGTATGCTCTCACTTGTGGGCTATGCAACATAAAAGTCAATTCAAGTTTCAAATGGGTGGGAGGGGGGCAGGGCCTTTGTGTGTGTTTTTTTCTTGTAAGCCCACCTTGAAGCCTCCTGCTGGTTTTTGGGGGGTGGGGGGGTTGTTAGCGAAGGAATAATTGTGCACTGTAACATGATGTCCTCAAAACACATTACAAAAATTTATTTACCTCAACAACTTTCTTTTCAGAGGAAACCCTGAGAAGGGGAGGGAGGCAGCAGCCCCATCAAACATTAAAGAAATCCAAGAAATACAAGGGGTGCAAGAAGCATCACATGATGGTGACGCAATCAACCCCAAAGATGCCTAAGTGGCACCATTCCGCCCTAAAGGCTTGATCAATCCTAGCTTGATTACTAGGGTCCCGGGTGGACCAAAGGGAATTAATGGCCTTCCAAGTGGCCATTCCAACCTCAACGATAGCAACCCAGGCTTGCTGAAGGATTTTCCTAGAGGAATACTGGTTATCAAAATGCTTCCGACATCTCTCCGTCCAAAGGAAGTAGAGGATAAAATTGTGAAGGATGTCAAGTGGTTGTCTGATGTAGGAGAAGCCTCCTACATGGTACCCTTGGACCCCGGGGGGGTCATCTTCTCTCTCAAAGACAGCTTCACCCAGCATTATGAATGGCCAGGAAAGAGTGATGTCATTGGGCACTCCCCATTTTTGCCATATGTGATAGAAGGCCTCCCAAGCCCGTTTGGCGAGTGGACACTCAAGGAAACAATGTTGAGGGGATTCAGGGGCCTCCTCTGTGCGAACCTTGCACGTGGGGAGGATCCCCATGCATTGTAGCCATGTGCCAACCGGGAGGCCCTGGTTCAAAATGAGCCATATGAGAGTGCCGACCTTCTGGGGTCGGGCGTTATGCAAAATTTTGGCTATAACTTGCATGACGGTGGAGTTCTGCAGGTTTAACTTTTGAATGAAGGAGTAGATGTTGGCACTTTGGGTGAGTTTCCTTGCGTTTCAGTAACCTCGCTTTGCGGAATAGCCAAAAAAAAGGAGAGTCACCCATTTGGGAGGAGGCTTACTAGTGCCACTCTCCCGAGTCCCAGGGAAGCCCATCAATGAAATCGGATTCGAAAATCCAAAGTAGGGGGAGCTTGGTGAGTGATGGGAGCTCCCTGGCAACTCTATATGGGGTTTCGTGTCTTTCTTGAAAGAGGACCCTAATTGGGTGATAACCTTCAAGGGAGAGGGTTATCACCTGGGAGTTCGCAATTCTGATGAAACCAGTGGGGGTAACCCTCTGGAATTCAATGGCTTGCACCATGTTGGGGGTGACCCCGGTTACATGGTATATCCATTCTAGAGTGGTGTTGTTTTCGGAGTTTCTTTTGCTGATCCAGTCCCCTGCCTAAAAGCGGTTAGTGTAAGTTGCAGGATTCCATGGGATGTTCACTATGATGATTTTTCTGTTGTTCCTGTTGGTGGCATGGTAGGTCATCCGGAGGGCTTGGAGGCTTTTCCATGGCCTGCCCTCTTGGTCCAAAAGATCTTTGATTCGGGTGCAGCTAGAATTGGCAATGGCTCATCCTTCATTGCGACCACTCACTCCCAGAGGGTGACCAGTTGTGTTGAGGATGAGAAGGTTGCTGAAAATGGGCTATCTAAGAACCTCCGCACGGGATGCGGGTTTGGATTTTGCTAGACCAACTCTTACGTTGAGCCAAAAGCCAAGGATAATAAAAGTTTCAACAAAGTTTAGCTAAAACTATTTAGCTTTGGGAAAAACTAGTGTAACCTGTGATCTTGGTTCAAGTGTGAACTGGTAACCCAACTAAATTTTCCTTTCAAAACCAAATTTGTAATTTAATTGAATTTTCAATGACAAAAATTATTCAAAATTTAATACCTCTCACAACTAGGTCTAAAATTATCCTCGTTAAATCCTCCTCATTGAAGCTTTACAATAATGTCAAGAAGAATGCACCCGAATTTTCTTATAATTTATAATTTTGATTTAAATGAAATTTTAATGAAAAATTTGTTCAATATTCAATAACTTCTTCACCATAGGCAAAAGATTATGAAATTAACTTAGAACAATTGTACTCATCAAGGGTTTTTTAACAATTTGTAGATGTTTGGACTCGACTTCAAATCCGATACCACTTCTATTAACACAATTATGTCACACATAAGGGAAGTACATTTGAACAATGCTTGCATTGGTTTTGACCAAATCTACAACCTCATCTGATGAGATCATAAGAGTCTTTTGTTTTCTCCATCCACTTGTTGAGGTTGATTTTATTTTTTTCATTGATGACTTTCATCTTGAAACAAAGGTTATTTTAGATCATGAGACATTTATTTTTACTTTGGCTCATTCATCATGTCTTTATAGTGGCCTTTTGGATATGGTGTATGAACTTTTATGGAATTGTTTTGTCGCCTTTTGGATATGGTGTATGAACTTTTATGGAATTGTTTTGTCCTAGATGATTTTCTGGGTGGCTTTGACCTTTTTTAAAGTATGTGGGCATATTGTTTGAGGTCATATTCCATCTTTAGTCTCACCTCTTAACGTTGGAAAAACAATTTGGAGGCGTATGTCCCATTGCGATCGGTGAAGTGACTAATTGCTTAGTTGCTTGCACATTGGCTATTTAATTTAAGGATATTCTCACAAAATATCTTAGTTCTCATCAGTTTGGTGTAATAACTCATGGTAGGTGTGAAATATTGGTTCATGGCATTCGAATGATGTTAAATTTGCACCTAGATTGGGTGGTGCTATAGGGGGATGTCCATAACACCTTCAATTTGGTGTCATAGTCAACATTTTTTCAAAGTTACAATTTTCACCCAGTTTTTTGGATCAACTTTCCTCATTTATTTGACGATTTTATGCACACCCATCCCCACTATATTTTTCTTAGGCTTCTTCACATGGGTATTTCATAGTCATTTTGTTGGACTTAAGTACATGACAAGGGGACCCATTGGGAGGAGTGTTGTTTGTTCTGGCTCACTTTTGCACTTTTTGCCCTATAAAAACAATTCACCCTACTTGTGTTTTCCCTTTGTTGGCAGATGATACGAATATAAGAGATATCGCATCAGACATGGTTTTTATTTTTTTATGATTGTAGCAAGATTTTTCAACATTAGGGTTTTCAATGTAATTGATGAAGTGTGTAGCTTGGTTTCCATAAGGGTTGGACTACTTTATATAACTTCTTCTTGGCTTTTTTATTTTCAATTCAAGTTTTCATATTTTGGGCGTACCAATGGGATCTAGATCATTCGTTGAATCATTTATGGCTAAAGTTTTTCATGAGGATATGGGGAGGATATGTAATTTCCTTATCCTCCTAGAGCTTGAGGCAATTTTTATGATGTTTTTGTTGTGCTATGCCCAACGCCTTAATTACAATATTTTGTAGCATTATGTTAAGTTCAATATTTGTACCTTAGTTATGTTGGAGAAGTTATTTGGTGCAAGATCTTTTGGTGGTTTTATTAGTCACTTAGCTCATGGTTAAACCACTCTTCTTACTTTTTCAGGCAAGTTCAACTTTTTTTTTGTAGTTCAAACTACTACTCCCGAGCATTCTTGGGATGTTGGGCATTGATCACTCTTGTATTTGTTATTTGTTTCTAGCAAAATGATCACCCTATTCTTTTGGATGTAATAACACAAATTGAAATTGACATTTTTTTCTTCTAGATGGCACTACAAGATACCCGAGCCTTGTTACTTCAAGTTGTCCATTCTCAAGTCCCACCTTTTGAAAGTTTAGTTGTTTTAATCTTATCCCTAGTTGCAAGCTTCTTTGGTAGATTGCCTACACGAGTAAGAATTTGCCTTGCTTCTAGTAAATGTTTTTTCAAATATGATGCGAACATGTTTTTGCTCATGCGTGGGTCCAAAGGTAAGCGCTTGGTTATTAGCTCATCCCACCACACCTATATTTCATTTATTTTCAGCTATTTTTTTTACAATGCATATTTGTCTTGGCTTGCCACATCTTACAATTGCCCATCTTTCATAATGTCAGTGTGGTCATACCATTAATGATTTAGGTACCTATTTTCTTTAGTGCCCCTACAAGAATGAGCATACAATGGCCCACAATACACTTCGGGATATTTTTGTAACTATTATTTCGAAAAGTGGAGCACATGTTTAAAAGGAAATCTCCCACCTTTCCTTCACCATAACCGAGAACAAGTGGATATCCTTATCATCAAAGATAACTTTCGGACCTTGATGGACATCGTCATTGTTAACCTAACTTGCATAGATATGGTGTAGCGAACATTGACAATGACATCACATACAATGATGATGGTTGCTCAAGAAAACATGATTATACACTAAACAAACATTAAACAATGAATTCATTCCCCTTGCTATTGAGACATATGGGTGTTTTCATTCTTGTTTTGATTCATTTTTTGTCACTTGTGCATAAACCATTATCGTGTGTCATCAGTGATCCTTTTTAGTCCTCTCAATGTTTGTTTTTTATTATCGACAATGTGTGTCCATAGCCTTGTAGCATGTGTAAACCATAACGATTCTTCAACGAGTTGTTGCACTTAGTTGGGGTTCTTGATTTCTTCCACACATCATAATTAGTGGACTTTCATTAATAGTATAATCGACTTGTGGCAAATGACAATTCTTTCGTCTTAGGTCTTTTTTGTTATCGTTCATTATCATTTGATAACCATGAGTCCTATTTATATAAGGTCTTTACCTGATTTTTGTTGACTGTTTGCTTTTGTTTTTTTTCTTTGAGTTCTGTCTATTTGTGTTTTCATTTGTTTTGTATTTTTGATGGGTGGGTGCTCATATATATTTTTTATCCAAATTCATTCCAAATCTCCACTTTATAAAACATAAAATTAGGAATTTCAAACCTCAACTCTGAATCCAAAGGTTTTAGTTTGTTATTAAACAAAAATTGTTTAACCCTCCTTTCAATTTAAATATACATATCAAGTAATTCAATTTGAAATAGCCATTTATGAAGGAAAGTAGTTCAACGTTTTGTTTTATTTGTCATTTTGATATCATCCAAATCATGGGGTCTCTTGTTATGCTCTTGGTATAGTTAAGGGGGGAAAATATATATATTCCAATTCATAAGGTTGAAAATTTAAATAAGAAAATTATCTTAATATTTAGGATAATTACATCTACATACTATATATAATGAATAGAGCTAAAAAATAATATTAAATTTGAAGGTGCATATAAATTTAAGGTATTTTGTGTCTTTTTGCTCTTAAACCAACAAGAATATTTCAAATTCATCAACCTTTCAAGTGTTGAATATTTAAATTACATAGTTTTAATGGAACTATTTCATTTCTACACATGTTAAAGCCTTGGGGATTCCAAGTTTATTTGAATTGAACTAGTGTATAATTGTTTTTGAAATTCTAATGGTTGAAATGTAAACGTGAACATGTCCATATGTGTGAAAATGACAACAAAAATTATATATATATTTTTTTTAAAAAGAGGAAAACCAACGTGAGGCTCATAGAAAAAATAAATGTGTGAACAAATAAAATGTCCAAATATAACCCACCTTCTAAAAAAAAGGCAATACCTACACCATGGGAAATTTTTTTTTTTTCATCAAAAGGCTCTCTACATGAATGTTGCGACCTAAAAGCAATATCAAATGTTTTCTATGGATGAAAGTAGAAAACCCTAATCTAGCTTTATGGCGGAATTATTGGAAACGTGGTGTTTCAGGGGCATTAAAGAAGTTGTTTTTTTGTTTTTCTATTTTTAGTTTATTTTGTTGTTTTGCAAATTATTGTGGAGGGATATTAGTGAGTTGGTTTCAGTGATGGAGCACGATCCTGGCTATTCAATGGAGACCCATTATGAGTTGTGTGAATCACGACTTTATGAGGGGACTGGTGAGGAGATTTCAGGGGAGCAAAAGGGTGAAGAGAAAAAATATATATATGAGGCTGGCTAAAAGAAGAAGGCAAACTTTTTGAAAAAGAGATTAAACTAAGTTTCTAGATTTTCATGATAACTAACAAGTGTGGAGTGGATTTTAGATTTGGATTGTAATTAGTTAGGGGCAGAAGTTGATTGAAACTTCTAGCTCTCATAAAATCTTGACTTTTAAGCTTTCGTTGTGCCAAAAGCATCAAGAAGAAATTTGGAGGTCTAACATGTTCTTTTTAGGGACCAACACAAGGGAGATGATGAGTGTGTCAAGGATTTCTAAAATGGTTGTTGTGACAGCACTATCTTTGATAGCTTGGGGGTCTTAAGCTGAGAGTGCAATGTGTTCATTTTGAGGAGAGAATACCTGTTGGATAATGGGAGCTCCGGGGATTTTGGGAACAAGGGGATATTGGAAAATGTAATAGATCACATTCATCGCTTTTGTCATGAATCTTTGTCCATTCTTTAAGAGGAACCATATGATGAAGTCAAGTTAGTATTTGTGGGATTTTTGTTGTTGGGGTATGAGCTACCACTTTCATTAAGCAACCAGTTGACTCCTCGAGAGGAAACCAAGAGAGAATTTGATCCCTTATGATCCATAGAAATAAGACAATAAAGTTTGGTGTTTGTAATGATCTGGATGAAAAAAAAAAACTTGTAACAATCTTTCTATCTCAATAAGACTTCAACAATTATGTATGTCCAACATCAAAGGTTTACACACGTAGAAAGCATCTCCCCTTTCCTTTCGTTGACAATGCATGCATTAAATCATAGGGAAAGGTTGATCTAAACTTTGTTTGAAGGATTTGAATGAGCTTTGCCTCTTCAAATGAACATATAAGTAGTTGAGATGTGAAGACTCTTTTTGCTTATCCTCATATGAAATAATACACAATTTCTTTTTCACATAAAAGGTTATCCATAAAGTAATGCTCGTTTGGGCCTCACTCGGCTTCCTTTAAAGTTTTTGATAGCCTTATCCTAGATAACCTGCCTTTGCAACCCCCTCTTTCATTATGAGTCAACCTTAAGTAGATTCCTATCTAACCCTTAGATATCCCCTAACTTAAAAAGAACCCCTATCTAACTCTTTAAGTAGGCTTTTTGTTGTCCCCCTTAGTGACTAATAACCTATGTAAGCACTTAGGTAAATCCATGCAAAACACAAAAGACAAGCAGAAACTTAAATGATCCTGACTTGGGTTGAAGAATTTTTTTGAGTTTTTTCATATGTATATTTTAAACCATCTCATCTGCATTTTGATTGTCATCCTGAGTTCCAGGGAAACCCAGGGTTTTGCTCCTGAGTTCCACTGTCTTTGCAGATAAATTTAACATATCACAACTCAGAATTGACATGTATGTACCTGGTACCATACTCTTGCATAAAACAAATATTTATAGAGATATATTTGGGGACAACCTTAAACTAAAATGTCCTTCAGTCTGGAAAATGAACTAGAATTGTTGCACTTCAGTTCCAAATGAAAATTCTTTCTTTGCCATGAGATTGAAGGATTAGACAGCTATAAAGGCCAAGATGGCTTCAATTTTAAGCTACAGTTGCTTGAGTGACCATAAACGCCAACCTTTTCTTGAAAGGCAATACTTACAACAAGGGAAAAGTCATTGGTTATTCATCGAAACCCATAATCTTTCACAATATCAGCTGATCAGTTTAACTTACTGATGTTTTTACAGGTGGGTTACTCAACATGGGTGACAATTAAAAGGATTTAAGTAAGAATTGGATAATCAATAATTTGTGAGGTGATCATGAGGGTAAACCATTACAAAAGTTATGAACTATATTATAAGGCATTTCCATTTCTTCAACAAGCACAAGCCATGCCACCTGACCACTTTCATTTCATGGTTTGTTTGTCGGTAGGCATCACCATTCTTCCAACTACCTTTCCGATGGAACATAAAATGCAACTAAAGGGAGGAGACCAAGTTTGTATCTGTCCAATTAGTATATTGTTGGGAGTTGGTGACAATAAATTTGGTATTAAAAAATGGTAGGACAAACATTGCCACCAATGATTTTGAGTTCTCAAGTTCATCATGAAAGGTCACATGAGTGCAATGTTAATGGACCACATGAAATATCATAGCTGATTTACACTCATTGAAATCTCAATATGAGAGAAAAATATGTTCATTCCAAGCAGGACTCTTTTTTTTGGACCCCCAATTTTGTGAGATACTTAGGATTGCAATTATCCATGAGAGGACTTAGCCATATACAGGTCAGAGAGTACAATAGAAAAAGATCTGGGATTCCAACTATGTATTGGCAACATACTGGAACTTATGATCTAAATATGACAATTTCAGTTTTCTTCCCCTCAAAATATCATGACTTTAAGCCTTTTTTCCCCCAAATAAATTCCTTTATACAATTTGCATGACCTTTTTTCTTGGTCATCAATGACAAAATTTCACCCCAGAAAAAAACACTGATTTCAAGTTGTGTTGCAAATTTTGCTTGATGCAGCAATGAAAATTAAGTATTCCAGCACATTAGCAAGCGCCCTTCAGATGGGAAGGGCAAACCAATAAAAAATAGCACAAGATGACAACATGAATCCCAAATTATGAAAATCAAGAGATTGTTGACATATTATAGAGTTATTTGTAAAGTCACCTTCTTTTGAGCCCTCCTTTTAACTTGTAAACATTGTTATCCACAAAATAGTTTCATGAAACTCAAGATTAAATGCAGAAGGTTCGAAAATATTTATACATATACAACAACAAATGATTGTTTGAAAGCAATCCAAAAAAAGAAACACAGGATGAAGGACGAACCTTTAAAAACAAAAAAGACAGGATGAAATTCAGAAACTGTTTTTTCAGACTAACACCCAATGTATTCTCTCTCAAAACTGTTTTTTCAGAAATCTCACACCCTTTATGACCAACTAGCGGTACTGGTGCTGTGTTTTCTTTACTTTGATGCTAACTTTATTAGCACTGATTATTGAATGTGAAAGCCAACTAAAGATTTTACATTTGGCTTGTCAGAATCAGAACAATGGATAACTTATTAGCTTAATGCAGTTGTGAAAGGGCAAAATGGGGTCAGAGTGAAACAGCAGCTACCAATGCACCAGTTGGCCATTCTGTCCACTGGATGGGTTGCGTTTCTTCATTCGACATCAACGTAGGATGGGGTTCATCACAGTCCATTTCTTTTCACTGCTGACCACTATACTTTTTTTTTGGGGTTTTGTTCTTAACTGTTTTTTCTGAACTTGACCTCACACATAGCTACCCAACTCACCTTCCTACTCTCATAAGTATTGTACCAACCTTGGTATCTTACTAATTATCCCTTAATGACATAGCTATCTTATTGATTAGTTATTCTACTGACTACAATACTAATTACCTACCCTACTAACCTAACTACCCTATTAACTACATATCTTACTAACTTAACTTCCTTACTGACCTAACCATTGTACCAACTACCTACCCTACAAACAAAGTTACATTACAATTTACCAACCCAATATACATAACCATTATATTGACATAAGTACTTTACAAACCTAGTCACCTGGATAAGGTAACTTGTTTCCCATGTACTAACTTGCCTATTTACCTAGTTACCTTGCTAGTGTAATTTTCCTACCTATGCACCCACCTTCCTACCTACCACAATGTTCACCTACCTACCTATGTTTTTTACATAACCTAACTATTTACCTACTCACTTTTTCCACCCCTTGTACCCCAATCCTACCTATTAATTTATTAAGGTTCGCCCTAATTCATGGATGATGAACATAGGTCCCCATATGTAGTTATTACAAACAATTTATAATGGAAACTATTTCATAATTGCAACCATTTTGGTTTAGTTAATGCATATTTCATTAGATTTTGTTTTAATTTATTTATGGAATGGACATTTAATTACATCTTTTCATGTAATCATTATAAATATGTACTGTTGGATTATGGGTTTAGGTTTAAGGTTGGGACACATAAATTAGTTAGCAAGTTTTTCACAAATTTATAGTAATTAACCTAACTAATGGGGGGGAAATTTAGGGTTTAAACATATGTGAAATAATATAATATCATTTGATTTTTTTCAAAAAAAATTCAAAGAGGGTGGAAAAAATTAGTTTGGGGAGATCACACAAAGGTAAAAGACATATTGTTTCTTTTGGTTTTTATAATTTATTATTATTTTTTCAAGAGTAAGGTTTTTTTTCGGTGAATAAATCTTTGTAATTTGAAAGCTTTTTTAAAAAAAATCTATATTTTTTCCTATATATATTTTTTGCATTATATAATTTATATACTTTGTATAGTTTTTTTGGGTTTAGGGCATATATCACTAGGATTTGTTTTGTTAGGGTTTGTATAGTTAGGGTTGTAATAGGGCTTATGAAAAAATATCATTTGGATTTTTAGGGTTATGCCTTATGATTTAATGTTAAGGAATTTGATTCATATTTATCAAGGTTTATGGTTTATATTCTGGATTTTGCTCATTGTATCGGTTTTTGATTTTATCACTTGTTTAGATTTATAACATAATTATGAATCTCCTTTGTTTCCATTTGTTCCATAGTTGTTAAAATTTAATATTTCTTCACCCTTTTTTGTTTAAATGTAATACCCATATCCTATTGTGATAATTCATTAACCATGAAACATAAAAATATTTTTAAATATTTGATTCCCACCAATACATCATGAAATTCATGTTTTCAAAATAATTTATTCATTTTATAATATGATTTAACATATATAAAAATGAACATAATACAAAATTAGTCACATTGATGATACAAGGGGTTTAATGTAAATTTTATTACTTAATGTTAAAATTATGGTTTAGGTTTAAAGTTTAAGATATATAAATTAATTAACATTTTTTTACAAGTTTATAATAATAAAAATAAATCTAGGGTGCATTTTGGGCGAAATTTTTAGGGTTTAAACATATGTAAAACAATGCAATGTCATTTTATATATATTTAAAGAAAGTGAAAGAACTTAACTTGAAAATATGACCAAATGGTAATAGATATATATATTTTGTGTTTCCCTAAATGCAATACCCACATGTAGGGTCATTTCATTTATTTCTTAATCTTAAGTAATTGATTATTTGGTTAAACCTTAATTATTCAGATAATTAAAATTTATATTTAAAAATCAAATTAATATGAGTTTGATTTTTAAATTTAGATTTTAATTATCTGACTAATTAAGGTTCAACCAAATAATTAGTTAATTAATATTTTAAAAATGATTATTTAAAAATGATAATCAATCATTGACATTATTTGTTGATATTTATACTAAATTATTATGTCATATGATTCCCATAAATATTACAATGGGAAACCTATATGCAAGTAATGCAAAAGATGTTTAAAATCAATAATTATTTATGGACTTACATGCACACAAATGTAAAAATCAGTAACTGTTATGAGACCTATATATGAGTACTGCATATTTGAAATGGCCTTATGAAAGTCATAATAGAAAGGATGTAGGTATTGCATAATGTTCATTTTGATCTTTGTAAACCCTAATTAATTAATGTTACATGTTCATATGGGCTTACTTAAATTTTGATTTTTACATCTAAAGTACTAAGAAGATTATGAAAAAAAAAATATAAAACAAACCATATACTCATCAAATAAATGTGACTAAAGGAAAATATTATATTGATAAAAGATGCAAATATGGGTGGATCAAAAAATGGTAAAGAATACAAGGAAAAAAAAGGTTCTTTATAATATATCAAAGGACCAAAATTCATAAATTGGGTAGTCCAAAAAATGAAAGGGTTGAAAAAACCTAGCTAATTATATAAAGTGGAAACCCTAAACCATATCATTATCTACAATCTCGTGTTTGGCTTAGTAAGAAGTTATTGCATTTGTAACCTTTGTTGCATGATGAACAGTGTATAGATGGCAGCATTGCATCTTAACCTAAATTGCATTTGCAACAAACTCCTATTTTATTGTGCCATGAACCCTATAAACACCCAAAAACCACCAAATTAAAGCTTAATATCACCAAAGAAGAAGATGATGTTAACAAACTACCATCGTTTTCTTTGCTAGAACACCACCATAGACAATGGCAACATGTTGCCACGTCGTCTTCTTCTTTTTCTTAGACATAGAGAAGAAGGTGAAAGCAACTTGTTGCCGTCACCTTTTTTGTTCCAATAGTACTGCAGAAGAAAATGGTGACACATTGCTATTGTCTTCTTCTTTTTTAACAC
Organism: Sphagnum contortum; assembly: GCA_963920785.1. NCBI lineage: Eukaryota > Viridiplantae > Streptophyta > Sphagnopsida > Sphagnales > Sphagnaceae > Sphagnum > Sphagnum contortum. The sequence continues at coordinate 15,403,593 of OY987279.1, read as the reverse complement.
AAAAAAAAGGCAATGACATCAAGTTGCCACTGCCTTTTTCGCTTGAACACCACCAAAGAAGAAGACATTGCGTGGCAAGCTTGTTGCCATCGCCTTCTTTGTTACAACAGCACCATAGAAGAAGATGCACATTGCCATTATTTTTTTCTTCTATGTGACAACACCATAGAAGAAGACGATGATGGCACATTGTCATCGTCTTCTTTTTCTCAAACACAAAGAAAACAAAACACATAAGAAACAACATAAAAAAAACCAAGAGAAAGGAGGGAACTTACTTTCAAGCTCCCGCTCTGCCCTCTCACTTTTGGCTCCCGCTTCTACTTTTCTGTTTCAAACATTTTCTCCTGGCATCTTCTTCTTTTCAAGTAAAAAAAAAACAAAAAAACAAAAAAAAAAACCATAGAGAAGAAATAAATGCAAAGAAGGGAGGGAGCTTTCCTTCAAGCTTTCGCTCTGCCCTTTCATTTTTGGCTCCCGCTTCTACCCTTCGACTTTTGCCCTTCTATTTCAAACACTTTCTCCTAGCATTTTCTTTTTCTCAAGTAGAAGAAAAGAAAAGAAAAACCATAGAGAAGAAAAAAATGCAAAAAATGGAAGGAGTTTTCGTTCAAGCTCCTATTCTACCCTCTCACTTTTGGCTCCCGCTTCTGCCTTCCCACTTTTGCCCTTCTATTTCAAATGCTTTCTTTTGGCATCTTCTTGTTTTCAAGTAGTAGAAGAAAAAAAAAACCATAGAAAAGAAAAAGAATGCAGAGAAAGGAGGGAGCTTTCCTTCAAGCTCTCACTTTGCCCTCTCACTTTTGGCTCCTACTTCTGGCCTCCTATTTCTACCCTTTTGTTTGAAGCACTTTCTCCTTGGCATCTTCTTCTTCTCAAGTAGAAGAAAAGAAAAGAAAAACCATAGAGAAGAAAAAAAATGCAGAGAAAGGAAGGAGCGTATCTTTCTTCTTTTGCTTTTGCATTTGTAATGAAACGTTCTTCTTGTTTTCTCCTCTTCACATTCCTTCAACGTTGAGTTCTCCACCTTTCTCAAGCCTTGTGTTTCACATCTCCTCAAAGCTCTGTGCTACTCAAGCTTGAGAGCTCTCCCGACCTTTGGAAATAGAGTGAGTGAGAAATGAGGTGAGGGAGGTAGGAAGGGGGAGGTAGGTAAGAGGGGGGGGGGAGGGGGATAGGTAGGAGGGAAAAATTTTGGGGCTGAGAAGGGGGCTGAAAAATCCCTGGGCAATGGAAAAGGATGTGTTTTTGGTTCATCCCCAAACTGGCTTGAACGGCCTCATCCTAAACTGGTGCATTGGTGGCTGCTGGTTCACTCCAGCCACAAAATGGTAGGCTCACAAACTGGCAGAAAAGTTTTCCTTGATGAGGGAGGGGGGCACCTCAAGGGATGAAGAGGACAGGCCTCACCGCCCCCCAAGTTTTGCAGGGGTCTTACATCTTGTGAACCTCCCGCAATTGGTTGGCCAGGGCATTACATTTTGTAATCCTCCCCAACAGGGTGGCAGGGGCGTTACTTACAGTGGAACATGCCCTTAACCTAGGAATGTGTGAGGCCAGTAAGGTGAGATGCCATCCTGTCAGGTGGTAACAAGTTTACCACGGCCCTGTTGTTAGAAGGACCCTCCCCACACTTGATTCATGTCACAAGTGGACCTGGTAAATCCAAAAGTGAAATTGGCAAATAATTACTTGGCCCCCCAAGGAAGAAACCAGTGTTGGGTGTGTGTGTGAGTGTTGGGCGGTTCTTGCCTTTTACGAAGAACCATGGGAAGTTCCAGTTCTTTAAAAAAGTATTGAACGGATCCAGTTCGGGTTCTGGTTTCACAAATAAATGGAAGCCATCTGGTCTGTTTCTGATCCAGTTCTTGAAAATAATAATTCAGGTTTTGAATCCAGTTTTGAAAATTAGACCTGGTTGTAACCTATTCAAAACCAGCGGTTAACTGCTGGTTAGCAGTTAGGCCCTGGTTCCAGACCATTTTTCTCGTAAAACAATTATTTTTCAAAATTCTGATTCTGGTTTTGCTTCAAGAATTGGATTCAGTTTGAATCTCAGCTGAAATTTGGAAAAGCAGACTTGATTTTGGGTTAACCATAACCGGAACCAGCAGTTCTAACCAGTGTTGGGCGAATATCCAAAAAATCTGGATATCAAACCTGGATATCAAAAATGACATTCAGTGAAGATATCTGGGCTGATATTCGGGGTGATGAATACCACCCATTGTAATATTTGGAAACTATGATGGATACTAAAGATGTTGATATCTGGTTTAGATATCAAATCCAAAGTTGGATAACAGGGTTAATAGTTAGTAAGTGGATTAGGTTGTTAATTAGGTTACGTTTGGAAGCTCACACTTAGATATGTTCTTTTTTTTCTTCAATGCACCTAGGATGGCGAGAATCCCTAGACAATTTAAAATTGTTTTGCGCACGCCTTTTCAGAGGTCTTTTCAAAGTTGTAGTTAGTAGGATAGATCGACCAGTGGTCAAACATTTAAGGGCTCAGGGCAGGCCAGATCCAAGGGGAGGGCTCCATTGTTTTTGATGTCTAAACAAAATTTGAACCCCTTTTCTTGATGCATCTAACACACTAACAATTGTTAAAAAACAAAATAGAAATGAGAAAGTTACAACCCCCTAAAGTAAAGGGGTTCAAGAATTCAAAAAACCAAACTACCAAACATTACAAAGGCCGATTCTTGAACAACTAAAAAATTCTTTGTATGTTGATATATTGTTATTAGAGTTCCAAGATGATTTGTAGAACTTTAGGTGGCACTCATTTAGCACTTTAAATTGCTTAAAATGAATAGGAAATAAAACAATTATGACTTTTGAAAATAAGAGAGGTCCAAAGAGAAGGGAAAAAAATAAAATGTTTGTAAGTTGGAAAGTTTTTTTTTCCTTGTTATTTTTTCATTAATTATTTTCCTTTGCACTTCAAAGATGATTTCTAGAGCTTGAGGTAACACTCTCATAACATTTTAAATCACTCAAAATGAAACAAATATGATGAACATATAAATAAATGTTCGGTCATAGGTGGCAATCGATGATGGGCTGATCTAGCATAATAGTTATTACTATGGGTATACTTTCTTTAAAAATTAATTTATGATTTTTTTTAATGTTTTTTGTTTAAAATGTCTTTACCAAAATATTCCCTTTTAAAATAAGGATGTTGCCTTTTGAAAAAAAATCAACAAAAAAAATAAATCAACACTCAGCATAATTGGTAAGCGAGTTTTTGAATTTTTGATATCTGATTTTACTAATATTCAACTAATAAATAGAGAACAGAATATAAAAACAACATTGATATTTGAGTCGGCTTGAAAAATGTGAAAATTTAATATTCAAAGAGGATATCTAAAATTTATAAAACATTAAAAAATAATATTTTTATCCAATGGATAAAAAAAGATGGATATCCTTATTTGACGGATATCTCAACAAGGTAATATCTACCCAACATTACTTCTAACTAGCCAAATCGATTATTGGAAAAAACCTATGTTGAGTGGTTCTTTGAATTTTCAAATAATTGGTTGAATCTGGTTTTTTGAAAATACTAAATCCTAAGAATTAATCGATTTTGGTTTTTTAATTTCTTTTGTTTTTCAAAGAATAAGCCAACTTTGGTTTTTTAATTTTTTGTTTTTGAAAGAATGAATCGATTCCAAGGGTTTCACATAAATAGGGTTGATTTTTTAAGAAAGAACCAATTATCAACCAAAACCTCGCTCTAGCCTTGTTCTAATTGTGTATTATTTGAATATTAACCTGATTTTTTAGTACATGACTATTCGATTCTTTAAATATAATAAAATACATTATGCATTACTTTTGAGCATATTTGTCCAGTATAGTAGACTACATCATATGCATTTTTTGGGCAAATAGAAGATTATAAAGTAAAGATACATTTATGACACAATATAATAAGTTCCTTTTAACAAAGGTGTGGTAACAACTTACAATTGAAGCAAGGAAGCTTTAGAGAAAGAAAATAAACAAGGAAGTAGAAGAAATCAACAATGTAGAAACAAAATCAGCTATGGCAACCATAATCCACAAAGTTGTATAACTTCTTAATGTATTCAAAACTAAGAAAAAAAGATCCAAAAATTTAGATTAAAATCCATATTGGGCTAGTGAGGAACAAAGAAAGTGTGAAAAAAATAAAATGGGAAAGGAACATTGTAAAGTTTCAAGAATTCTTTTTCAGTCAACTCCAAGTCTTTAAACCTTGCCTCAAGTTCTTGTGTTAAATTTGATTATGCCTTGCATGTATTTATAAGATCAGAAGACATAAAACATCCAACCCTTAAATCGTTAAGCTAGTTTTATTGACAAAAATCATCTAGTCAAGGTTTTTAGTTTGCAACCAACACTTTTGGAGTGTAGTGAAAATTCCAACAATTGAGAAAATCCATTCTATTTCGATTTGGCTAGCTAGAATTTCAAAGATTTGCCGAAGCAACAAACCCACTATTGGGAACCTATGCTCTTCCATGCGCCACCAAGACAATGCACATTTGCATTTGTCCAAATCAATGTGGGTATGATGAAATGAATCAAGCTCCCCTTCCACCAACTGGGCCATAGCTTTTGCATTGTTTTCTATGGTCTAAAACAAATCCTCGCACTCAAGTTCTAAACCATGCATTTGAACCTCCTTAACCACCATAAAAGGCATCCTTATCTGATAACGTTATACCAACAAAGGCTTATATCATTGCGTCAACAAACGAACATCAAATTTAATAACCAACGAAGATGCAGTTTCACACCCTAAGTAATTGGCCACCAATTACATGTTTTTGAACCTTGGGTTGATCATCAAAGCCAACATATTGTGGCCCCTCTTCTTATCAAACACATTCAAAAAGGAGAGGAAAGGTTGAAGAACTTCTAGTGCTTGGCACTTCATGTGAATTGTGAGTTCTCTAGCTTTGCATCAAATACACTTGCCTCTTGATCACCCATGTTGTTAGGGACAACCAAATTAACAATGTCATCACAAAACTCATGTGCCTTTGTTATGACAAATTGTAATGCATCCCCAAAGAGCCAATGTCCACGGCTTTGATTCAAAACACAACTAGTCACAATTGGTGACACTACTTTAACCACCATGTCACAAACTGCCTAGGTTCTTGGAGATGGCACACGACTTTGTAATGTCATTGTTTATTGACTATAACACAATGCAATTGCACTCTGGTTGAGTTTTGAAGAGCAAAACACGACTTGCAAACCTGTAAATTACATTAGTGAGCACAAAGCTCAAATTAAGTCAAATGAGTAATTGGAGATTTCAAATTCAATCAAACCCTAATCACATAAGTAAAATTAAATCAAATAAGCTGTGAAAAAGGTGAAATTCAATGAAATAGGCCATGACAAAGCTCAAATTCAATCAACAAAATTATGGCAGAGCTAAAATAAAATCAAATGACCCAATAGACCCCAAATTCAATCAAATAACTTGTGGTAGAATTCAAATTAAAATACGTAAGCCACCACAAACTTCAAATTGATTCAAACCCTAACCATAAAACTAAAATTAAATCAATCAAGCCATTATAGAACCCGAATTAAATAAAATGACTCATGGCAAAATTTAATTAATTCAAAGGAATTGTGGTAGAGTTCAAATTAAATTAAATGATTTGTGGTAGATCTCAATTCATTCAAAAACATTGTAGCAAAGCTCAAATTAAATCAAATGATCCATGGTGGATCTTAATTCAATAAAAAACACCCTGGCAGAATTCAAATTAAATCAAAATTATGATTCATGGTGACCTCAATTACCGTAAAGATATTTTGGCAAAGTTCAAATTAAATCAAATGACTTGTGGCAAACTTCAATTAGTTCAAAAAAGTCGTGGTAGAGTTGAAATTAAATCAAATGATTTGTGGCAAACTTCAATTAGCTTAAAAAAATCGTGGCATACTTCAAATTAAATAAAGTAAATCATGGAAGAGTTCAATTAAATCAAAGAGATTGTGACAAGCCTCAAATTAAGTCAAATGACCCATGGTAAAGCTCAATTAGCTCAAAGACATCACGATAAACCTAAAATTAAATCAAATGACCTATGAAAAAGCTCAATTAGCTAAAAAACACATGACATAGCTAAAATTAAATCAAATGACCTATGGAAGAGTTCAATTACATCAAAAAAATTGTGGTAGTGTTCAAATTAAATCAAATGACTCATGTCAGACTTTAATTAATTCAAAATCAACATGGCAAAGTTGAAATTATATCAAATGAACCATGGCATACTTCAATTGGCTCAAAGAAATCGTGGTAGAGTTGAAATTAAATCAAATGACACCTAATAGACCTCAATTAAAACTATGGAAGGCCTGAAATAAAATAAAATAATCCATGGCTAAAGTCAAATTAAATAAAAAAAACCATGTAGTTTCTAGATGTCAACTTGGGCATATTTGATTGATGCATACTATAACTTGTGAACCACCTTGTCATCAAAATTGGCATATTGGCATACCTTTGATAACGCATGCCCAAAACAATAGCCTTCAAATGGTTCAATTATGTTAAGATAACCACAAGACATAACTCTTTCAAAGCTTGAACACAAGCTTGCAAATTGGAGCCTTCGTCCTTGACATAAGCCATAATCTTGTGCATGAGTGCAAATTTGTCAAGGATGTGTTTGAACTTCACAACCATAGTAGCACCATTCATATCATTGGCCTCAAACAAGCCAATGGTGATGTGCTTGGGCTCCCAATTGGTGGAGAGGAAATTAACGATCACCACAAAAACGTCGAATGCCCCTTTGGGCATCCATAGATCAAAAGCACAAATGGTTGTTAAGCATTCAACTAGTTCAAGTTGCACATACTCAGTCATGGTTGTGTTCTCCAATGTAGGAAGACCTTCATCAAGGTGAACACAATTAGGTGGACTATTTGGACTATCACAAATGTAATTTATTTGGATTATAGATGAACTTAAAATGTAAAATCATATCAAACATTAGAATTTTCAATTTTTTCATTATCCATGTTGCAATAGACTTTAATGAAAATCTTATTAAAAATTATGAATGAAGGTGCATTCACAATAAAAGGAACCAAAGTAGTTGTCAAATGCAATGTGATACAATTGTCAAATGCAGTTATCAAATGCAGTGTGATATAGTTGTCAATGCATGTCTACTTTGAAAGACAAGTTTGTGTAATGTATTTATTCAAAAAAAATAAAATCAATTATATTTATTTGCTAATGATTTTGATCTTCCACAAATCTAATATATTAATTCACTTAGTCCTGTCTATCTGTCTGTGACACGGCGTTCTGCTGTAAAAGCATTTTCTATGTTTATGCTACAAAAGCATTTTCTATGTTTATGCTACAAAAACATTTTCTATGTTTATGCTACAAAAGCATTTTCTATGTTTTAACACTATGGTAGAACCGGCCTCTAATCTGGGTAACTTCCCCAAATGTAACTGACTCCAGAGAAAAAATATTTTTTGAGGCAAAAGATTTGGTAGACCAGAAAAAAAAAATTTAGGCCTTGGATAGCCCATAATTTTTATTTTATTTTTTTTGTATTGACCAAGACTACCTTTTTTTTCTTTTAGCTACTGTCCGTCCCAATTAAGGGGATGGATGAAATGTCCGTCCGACTAGATGACGAGATAGATTTAGGGGAAGACCAGAAGAAAAAAAATTTAGGCCTTAAACAGCTTAGAATCAATTTTTTTTTTTTTTTTGTATTGACCAAGATTACTTTTTTTTTTCTTTTAGCTATTGTCCGTCCCGATTAAGGGGATGGATGAAATGTCCGTCCGGCTAGGTGGTGGGACGGATTTAGGGGAATTTTTTTTTCTTTTAGCTATTGTCCGTCCTGATTCAGGGGATGGATGAAATGTCCATCCGGCTAGGTGGTGGGACGGATTTAGGGGAAGCTTCATTATTTGGCTTCACAAATATGCCTTCACTCTTGGGGGGGTCGATGGGGTAAAAAACCAGAAATGCGAAGGACCCGGGCGGGGGGGGGGGGACCAATGGTTGTTTGAAAAGATAAAAGTTTTATTAAAAAACCAAAAACATGAACCAAACATTGTTGAAGTAACACACCTGTGCATTATGCACTGGGTTCACACTAGTTTAAAGTTATTTCATTAAGTTTTGAGATTCCTTTCATGCATATAAAATATTTAAAATGCAATTGTCAAATAATGCTTTTAGATTTGAATGTCCTTTTTGTTTATCAAATGTGCACCATTCATTCCTAAAATTTGAAAGGATATTCATATTGATCATTAAAAGTGCAAAAGTAGTTGAGATTAATAAAAAAACTTATTTGTTACACATATTTACACATTTGGGTCAAACATGCTTTTGGCCCTCTAAATTATAAAATTTGACGATGTTTCTTTAACAAAAGTTGTTCATTTTTATATGGTGAAGGGCAGGGATAAAATTTATGGAGGAAAAAATACTAATTAAATAGTTTATTTCATTAATTTCTATCATGTTTTGAAAAATGCATAAATTATGTTCAATTTTCAACTTTTGTATGTTTAAAAAATGATTTTATGTGATGAATTTCTTCCAAATAATGTAAAGTTCAATTTGATATACAATTTTGGGATGTGTAGATTATCATGGAGATTTAATCACTTCTTACATTTAAAGGATACCAATTTTTTCTATACATTTATTGTTTGTACTTGAAATTCATTAATGTATATAAGTAGGTAACATTGCCAAAAGTTGGATGAAATTTTTTATATATTTCAAAGAATGGTGTAAAATATATTTAAAACTAGTCATTACAATGCATTAAATCCTTGGCACTTTTGGCTCCTTTTACTATGAATGCACCATGAGATTTAAGAAAAGAATGGACTCATTATGGACTTTTGAAATGATGACACAATGTTTGTCACACACAAAAAATGAAAAATGGATTCAAAAATGTCATAGTAATATCAAAATCAAAATTAAAAAGAAGGCCACCACAAAATGAATAATTTAATTGCAAGATGCATTTTCATATTTGAAAATTAAATTGTTGTGATTTTTGTCATTTTTTACAATTGGTATTCCAATTCACATTGAAATCTTTAAACACGTGTCTAAATTTCTTAACCAATCACATGTTTAGGGATATTTATAAGGTGGTCTATTAATATTGGTGACCAAAACAATAGGGGATAATTATAGGATTTATAGTTTGATAATTATTTTAAATGTAGGAATTGTAGTTAGTGTAAGATGTGGATTCTTCAAATTGTCAAACATGAGCCACCTAACCATGTTTTTACCCATCAATGAAACCTTTTTCAATGGGAAGCTCACCCTTGGGCACAATCAAAGAACTAATCTTTGCAACCAAATAGACACACTGCCTTCAAAGGCAAAAAACCCTTGACCACAAATAACATAGCATCTTGTAAAAACCTCTTCTAGCTATCATGGTCTTTTAAGAATGGGTTTGAAGAAGCAAGAAATCCTAAGATGGAACTCAGATTGACATTTTGTCATTTTATTGTTGGTTCACAATCAAGATTACTTCGACAATGAACATGTTGTTCATACTTAAATCTCTTAAGCAAAGTAACATGGGTTGCAAATAGGATAACATGAGCCACACCCACCTGCTTTTTGACTACTTTTGTGATTACTTTTGGGGAAATATTCTTTAAAATATTATTGGAATATTATTGGAATATTCTTGAAAAAATCTTCAAAAAAATCTTTTAAAAATTTTCTTCATACAATTTTATTAAGATTTATGTTAAAAATTTGGCAAAAAAGTCTTTTTTTTTTTTCCAAATCCATTTGCAAGTCTTTTTATTGTTTAAAGATAAATGTTACAATGTTTAATGAGTGTTTTTGTTTATTTTCTACTCATTGGATTAATTTCAAATTATTTAATGTGTTCCATGATATATTAAAAATACAACGATATAAAAAAATCTTACAATTTCAACATCAAATTAAATTATGACTTAAAAACATGAAAAAACCAAGCAAATGTTACATTTATTATGGTATGTGTTATTGTGACTACACCCCATGATCTTGTCCCATGTGTTTTGTCATGGTTGATATGCCATGAGTTCTATTGTAAGAAATAAATCATTTGCAACACCTTGTGCACAAGGCCAAAATTTTAGGGCCCATTGTTTCATTGTGGCAAATAATGTGACGCATTAATTAACTTTGCTTCAAATTAACACTTTGATTATTGTTTATTGTGATGAAGGCCCAAGTTATTAAAGTCCTTTGGTGAGGTTTCTAAGAAGTTAGTTGCTTTTTTAGGGACCCCAATAACACCTCTTATAGTAGAAGATCCTTTGTGTCAATGCCAAGTTTGAGCAAACTCTCTGGCCCTAGTTTGTCAATGCCACTATTGCTACCATACCTTGTCATGCACGCACCAACAACACAAAATGCATTAGAATTTTGCACGTTGGTAAACAAAACACAAAACTCAAAGTTAATTGAAGAAAAAATCATACATGTTTTTCGTTTTTTTAAAAAAAACCTTCTTCCACATTGAACTCCAATGCATCTTCAACATTCACCATGTTGATTCTTGAGTTTAAAAAAAAAAGAAAATTTGATAACACTTTTTGCATGCTTTTGTTGAGCTTGCATTCAAAAAAATATAGTGATGGTGAAAATGGAACGTGCGCATAGCAAAATTTAGAAGAAAACCCTAACACAAAATAATCACTTGGTTTTTAAATTCCACATAGGCAAATTCTCACCTAAACATAAAAATTGCCTAGTTATTTAATTCCACATAAACTCATTTTTAATCAAAGAACCTCAACTTTATTTTAGTGCTAGGTCCAAGGTGCAACCATGTTTTTGATTTTGGCAAACCTCGGTCTAGTTCCAAAGGCATGTTTTTCAAAATCAACAAATGTTGATTCGATTTTGGGGGTGGGGGTTTCACCAAGTCAAAACCAAAGGGAATATATGTATATAACCAGTCAAAAAATTGACAAATAATCAAGGACATATTAAAAAACCACCCAACATTGGAAAAAACCTATGTGGGGTGGTTTGTTACTTTTATGAAAAATCTCTGGTTTTAGATTTAAATGATAACTTAAATTTATCACAATCCAGTCCTATTTTAAGTTTTGGTTCCGTGATAAATGAAACAAGGATTATGGTTGTTCATTTTGTCCTTAAAAAGTAATTTGGTTTTGGTTGTGGTTTGGATTTTATTAAACGAATCTCAAACTAATGATTCTTATTAATGTTGTGCGGATCACTTTTACCTATATATACCTATTTGATGCAAATAGGATATATTATATAATTATTTTTAAAAATTTATATATTCGTATTCAAAACATACTTGGGGTATGTGAATTTGAAAAATTATGTCCTATTTAAACCTTTAGATATATGCAAGGCATATTCATATTCAAAAAGAAATTTGTGTAATTTTTTTTGGTAAGTATGATTAGGATAAGAAATGTATATAAAATCTTACATATAATCAATTAATGACTATTTCCAATTCTACCAACCAATGTTTTTTTTCAATATTTTGAAATAACATCATTGGCATTTTTCAGCCTACATTCATCAAAATAGGTGGCAAATATGATGTGGAAAATTTCTCACAATTGGTTATAGCACATTCAATTATATGAATTAATAGTGCAAATAATTTTGCAAGTAAAATGTAGTGGCGACATGGATATTCATAATAGAAGAGAATGTGTGCAAAACAAATGGAAACTTAAACAAGCATATAACTAATAATAAGCAATGTGTGAAGGAAAATTTGGCAACCCCAATTTAAATCAAGCCTAAACTAGTGCAACTTATGCACAAGTGCAGTGGATTTGTGGCTACAACCTATATAATTTACATACATATTCATTTGTTATGAATTGTTGTGATCAAATCATGAATCCCCTATTTCAACATCTACACAAATTTGCCAATACAAATAACAAAAGTGCTTCTAAAATCACCTTAGAATGTTTTGTGTGGGTTATGCAAGAGTAAAATACAAAATATACAAATAACTTTAAATATAATGATTAAAGTATTGAGCTTACATTTTGCATGAAACATGAAAGGCTTACATTATGGACACTGGTCTTTTGTAACCACAAAAACAATATGGCAAATTGAACACAAAAACATCCCAAGCTATGGGTGTAACTTTCATAACCCAACCCAATTACCAATCAATTCACTTCACTAGTTTTTGTAGACTGTTGACATCACAATCCTCATTTGTTTTATTCTCATCTCTCAATCCATTCTATAACTAACACATGATCAAACACAATCACAAGCAGATTTGAAGGTTAGGAGCCAACCTACAACCCCATTAATTCATGGGCAAGTTCAACAATCATGGGTACTTATGATGAATATCCCATACTAGTAGATACTTGAACACATCTTTACATATATTTGAATCTTGACCTAGGGATCTATTCTAAAGGGATTAAACCTTAATCCATATATGAATTTCCTCCAATTAGAATGGAAGGAGGATCTACACATACCAAACCACCTTAGATTGTACATGCAAAATGAAAAAAATATTAGTTTTAATTTATGGTGCTGATATTTAAAATCTGCTACATATATGCAAGGCCACAACTTGCAAAATCTATACATCATCTAAGTTGATTTCGTAATTCACATACAGAAAGTAAAGAGATTTAATGTAGAAAATCATGAAAATGTTATGAATATGGAATGAAGTACATAGAAAGAAATCAATTTTTTTTTTCCCCCAACCCAAAATGCCCTTAAACAAAAGCATGTACATTACAAATTTCAGTACAAAAATGTTGCAACCTAGCCTTGGGTTCATGACCAAGGCAAAGGGGCTTGCAAGGTTGCGGGCCAAAAGGAAGCCTAGAAGTCACATCGCATGCTCCCAGGAGTGTATAAAAGTGTGAACGAATGAACCCTCACACACTAGAAGGAAAAGGCCAAAATGCGACCATCGCATTTACAACTACCTGCAACTATTTGGTCTTTGCAACTACATTTTTGTTATCTACGACTATTGTGACATCGTGCTGACATCAGTCAAGTCATCTTCGACTAACCTGCGACTAGTTTGCGACTAATTTTATTTTCATCTATATATGGGTTGGATTTATCATCCAAGAGGAGCCATTTAGAATCCCATTTAGTCGTAAGTGAAATGGTGCTTAGTCGTAGTTGGTGTATGTCTGTATGGAAAATATCGTATTGTATGGTTTTTTAGTGAGAGTGTTATACAAAGGTGTAAAATACAAATTTTGTACGTATTCATAATATTCATATGATAAATTAAAATTAAATTCCTTGAATTTAGTGGAAATGTGATTTGCAGTATGATTCAAAAATACCTGCCTGTAAACACTTTGAAGCTTGACAGTGTTATACAAAGGTGTACAATACAAATTTGGTCGTATTCATAATATTCATATGATAAATTAAATTAAATTCCTTGAATTTAGTGGAAATGTGGTTTGCAGTATGATTCAAAAATACCTGACTGTAAACACTTTCAAGCTTGACACAAAACATTTGAAACCATGGAGGACTTTAGGAGCTTAGAACTTGTCAGGAACATAGGTGGGCAGGTGGTATCTTGTCATTCATCATTTTGCCTTTTGGCAAAGAAAAGGAATACATGTATCTTATCATATCTGATAACTCTTTATGTACTTAGAATTCAAATCAACCTGAATAGAGGGTTGGGATGACCTGACAACAAAGGTATAGGGATTCAAAATCTAACAACAGAAGAGGAAAAGCGGAAACTACAACCCTAAAGCTTTTTTGCCCCACCAAGCATTTCCAAAGCCTCTGCTTGCTTTCCTGCACGTTCAGCTCAAGGGCTCGCACCTTCTCAGCCCGTATCCTCTCCTCAAGTTGATGCCTCTGTTCATTTAATGCAACTGGGATGATCTTTGGAGATCTTGCATTAGCTCCCAACTTAGGCCTCAAACTACCTCCTGATGGTTGAGCCACAACAGCAGGCACCTTGCTTACACTTGGCACATTGCCCTTGGTTACAGTCCTGCCTGGCAATTCCCCTCCTGTGATCCCTAGTCCTTTCAATGCAGCTAAAAGTTGCGGGTCAAGTAAATCCTCTACTCCATCAACATCTCCAGCATCCTGGTGCTTTGCAGCACTAGCATCATCTTCCTTGGCCAGTTGTTCCTCTTCCTCGAGAGTTCCTTCATCATCATCCTGACAAACAAACTGTCAATTTGAATTCTACATTCTTCAAGGATTACACTAGTTATCCCTGTGACCATTTAGCTACGGACAGCTAAAAAATCAGCTGCAGAACTGTTGATGCCTACTGTGTACAAATAGGCAATGCCACCACGCATTCAACCCAATGGAGAATACAAGTCACAAAGGAAGTAATTATCTAGGTGCTGGTTACAAGATAAATCTCTGAAAGCAGCAAACAACAAAATGCCACTCAAACCAGAATACCAAACGTAAGTTACTTGCTTTGTAACTCATGGAAGAGAAAGGTGCTAGTTGTTGCTGCAGTTTCAAGAGTTTACCTCTTCATGCTCATCTGCCATACTTGCAGGGAAGTAGTCCTCACCATCCTGCAGAAGATATGCCTGACCTCAATCAAACTACGTGCAAGAAGGAGGCGGTGTCTGTGTGATGGGTGACACCACGCTTGTAAAGAGGCTTCATCTCAATCAGACTGCCTGCAAGAGACAAGTTGACTACTTACTAAGACACTCTTCATCTCTCACACCCTAACCAGCTACAGTTGTATTGGTTTTGAACAGCTTTTCAGTTCCCTACAATTTTTCCCACTAAAAAGGGAGGAGGTATAAATAGATAGGAGCTTTTTGTATTCCAGAGCTAAACCTGAAGCCAACACAGAACATGGTAAGTATAAAATGTTAAGCAAACCTGCACCACCTATTGAGGAAATAATGTTTGAGCAGCAGACTGTTCAAAGAACCCTGAAATTTGGCTTTCATGAACACAAGTTCAACACAGAAATTGTTGCTACCCCATCAAAGTTTGATTTTCACTGACCAAACCTACATATGCCTGAAAGAAACACAAAATGCATAAATCCATACCTGCATATCTCTCACCATGCCTTGCTCTACTGGCATAGTAGACAAACAACATATTGATCTCTGTGGTCTCCTCTAACTCAAGGATGAGCTAACATCTTCCCTGGTGTCAACCCCCAAATCAACCACAAGAGTTGCAAGCTTGCCACCGGCCTTATACTAATTTGTTTCCAGAAAATGACCAGTGATTGTTCTGTCTGTGTGGGGCATTCCAAGGTCATATTGCTGCACAGATTGAGACTTTTTCAGTCCCTGCACCATCATAACCAAGGCCTTCCCACCGGCCTTCGTTTGTTCATCAAGAACCAGGCCACATTCTGCAGATCTAACACTGCCAACAAGGTTTCTAGAATCTTCCATCTCTGACAACAGCTTGGCTCCGTCCTTTGCATTCCAGGAAGATCTGGTCAACTCTTCAGCTTCATCCCGTGAAGTCCCATCATGTATTGTACCATGCTGTGACTGCTTAGGAATGACATACAACTAGATGCATGTTCCTCCCTAGTCTCAGTCTGCCTGCATATCATGCATCATCATCCTCACCTGGCATTTGCAACTCTGCAGATGCCATAATTGCATCTGTGCCACACAACTCAATGGCACCAACCATTGCCATGTTGTGAGGCACATCTGGTATTTCTAGAGGCATTTCAATGCCTATCACATTATCTTGTATCACAGTCTGTTCCTCCCCTGCTTCTGTTACCACACGCCTCGAGCGAGGTTCCTTATGTACCACAACCTTCCACCATGTTTGGTTTAGCTCTTCAGAGTAAAACACCTGTTGCACCTGAGCTGGGAACACAAATGGTTCGTCGTCATTTGCCTTCAGTGCATTAAAATTTGCAAGCAAGAAGCCATCCTCATCACGCTTGTAAGTTGGATGACCTCGCCTATCAACCTCATTTTTCACCCAGTCACATTTAAACAAAACCACTGGGATTGATACTGCCCCATAATCAAGTAATATTATATCCTATAGAATTCCCACATATTGCATGGGCCCAAGTGCACACACTCCACATGGCCCTTGTGCTTGCTGGAACACTGATGCCACTCCACAATCATAGGTTGCCATTGTGTTAGCATTGGTTTCTCCAATGACCCTATAGTGATTTCCATAGGCCTTCATCCGTGTATATCGGGAAGCATCAGAACTAGGCTTAATTGACAAATAGTATGCATCCATCTCATCAAGCACATTGCCATTTGCCATATGGGTTCGCACTGCCTCCCTCACCCATTCTGCTAACTCCTGCACTTTTGCAAGCTCTACAGGATACTTTATAGGCCCTCCTGATCCTCTTTCATCCCTGTGCTATTGGTTTTCAAACTCTGTGCGTAGTCTTGCCACTCGGTCACACTCTTGCTCATGTTTTCTGCCCACCCCATTAAACCCCAAGTAATGAGTTAAGGAAGGGCTCACCACGTAGGTGGTCTACAAGGCTACATTATGTGACCAACATACAACAGCTTGTAAATGTAATACCATTCATGAAAATTGATGTGTTGGGTTTAGGTGGCAAATATCAGACCCATGGTGCTAAGCAGGCTACATTGGTAAGGACATAATGATGTGCAAGGTCCCGTGCTAATGGTAAAAGTCGGAACTTAGATCCAGACCCTTCTAATACTTCACCATACACCCCTTCTTCCTCATTAGCATCCCATACTCGGCGACGTACCTGTGTAAACGTTTGCATGTACTCTGTCACAAACCCCAGGGTTTCATCCAACACATACCCTGAAGCCATCGATGCCTCTGGCCTTGCTCGGTTACGCACATACTTCTTCGATGTCCCCAATGTTCGTTCAACTGGGTACATCCATCTACTATGTACAGGCCCGCAAATGGCTAACTCTTCAACCACATGCAACACCAAGTGTGTCATCACATCAAAGAATGCACCCGGCAACTCCCATTCAATCATGCTAAGGGTGACAGCAACATCTTCTCTTAAAGACGGTAGTGATGCTGGGTCCCAGACCTTTGCACAGATGTTGCGAAATACTCGGCTAAGGCGCATTAAACTTAAACGCACATTGGTGTCCATCAAACCCCTCAAAGCCAAAGGCATAAATTGCTGCATTAGCACATGCCAATCATGGCTTTTCATATTCCCCAGCTTCTTGTCCATTACATGCTTTCCCACTGCACTGCAGTAGTCTGATGGCACTTTCAAGGCCCCTAACCTACCCATGAATGTTTTTAGTTCTTCTGGTTTTAACACATATGAAGCAATAGGCTGGAAAATCTTGCCCGGATTGTGAGGGTCTCTCTTCAGCCATAAGTGCTCTCGAACCCCACACACCTCCATGTCTCTACGCACTTTAAATGTGTCCTTCACCCCAATTATGAACTTGATCACACTCTCGCACACATTCTTCTCAATGTGCATGACATCCAGTGTATGTCGAATCAACAAGTGCTGTATGGGCATCAGCCAACCAATCACACATTTAATACAGTCTACACACACCACACATGTTCCACATTATTGCATTGTCCAATCCATACTTTGTGTAATCACATCGATATGGCAAGGTCTTCCCCACACTGCATGGGGTGTACACAATAGTCGGGCCATGATTTCCAATCATGAAATTATGTATTACTACCATCATTCTTGTTGTGTTCCATGCCCATGCCCTTCTATACAGTTCTGACATCAAGTTCGGATACTTGGGTTCAGGTCCAGTTTAATTAAACTACTGGCTATGTATCTAAACCAGGATTCATGTTCCTTTTGTTTTTCAAACTGCTTTAAAGTCTGCAATGAAACCTTGAATATGACAGCTATATTACAGGTGTTAAAACCCAAGAGTATAAATGGGGGTATATACCATAACACTACTACACTAACCTCCCAGTATGGCAATCTGAATAGGGCAGATTGACGCTTCAGTCCAGTTTCCTTTGATGGGCAACCCCTCGACCCCAAAACATTGCCCCCTGCCACCCACTTTTCCGTCCTTCGTGCCCGTCTTAAAGTGTCTACACTAGTTGTTGTGCGGGGCTTCATCCGAAGCTCCTCTGCGCCAATGAAGTGTGCTGCATTCGGGTGTGTTCTGTAAGGGTGGTCCCTTTGCAACCAGCGTCTGCTTCCTTCAAAAACAGCCTTCCCCAACTCCTTGGACCATCTGGATACGGTACTTGACCCACATGGCGGGCAAGCTTTGTATCCCTGGTGTTGACAACCAGATACCAAACCATAGCCAGGGAAGTCATGAATAGTCCACATCAGCATGGCTTTCAACACAAATGCTTGGCAACCTAGAGGTTGCAGTATGTCCAATCCTGCCACCCCCTTCCATAGCTCCTCCAGCTCCTCTATCACGGGTTCCAAGTAGACATCAAAATTGGCCGCTTTCACGCTCTCTCGGCCCGGGATTATCAATGATAGTATCACAAAAAACCTCTTTGTCACTAACCAAGGGGGTAAGTTGTAATTAAAAAACATTACTGGCCAAGTCGACCAGCTTGAGCTCTTCTCCCCATATGGATTGAATCCATCTGTAGCAAGCCCCAGTTGTATGTGCCTGGGATCATCAACAAACTCGGGCCAGGTAGCATTGATGTGAGCCCATGCCTTGCTGTCAGGTGCATGACGCACCTTCCCATCTGTCGATTGATTCTTGTTGTGCCATGTCATGAGCTCGGCTATGGCAGGAGCTCGATACATCCGAAGCAATCGAGCAGCTAAAGGAAAATGCCGCACGACCTTGACTGGCACTTGGGAGCTACCAACTACCTTATATCGAGGAGCCCCACATTTGGGGCACTCCTGCATCCTTTCGTGTTGGTTTCGGAATAGTATACAACCATTGCTACAGGCATGAATGTTGTTGTAGCGGAGGCCAACTCTGCTGGTCAGGACTTTGGCTTGGTACATGCTTGAAGGCAAGCAGTTGTCCCTGGGTAGCAGATGCAAATGAAGTAGAGCCAATAGCTCATCTACAAACTTGTTCGAAACCCCATGCACCTGGCACACATTCATCAACAACATAGTAGCTGCTAGCTTTGTGCTCTGGGCACCTGTGTATAAGGACTCACATGCCTCGCGCAAGGCATTTGCTTCATCTGAGTAGTCGTCCTGATCTGCAGTAGGTGCTTCAGGCTGTTCTGGATTGTTGGCCTCTGCACCATCATCATCCAGTGGTAGGTCTGACTGTTTAGGCATGCTCTCAGGAATGGCTGCTAATTGCTCCATGATCGAAAATGCTTGTTGCACCATGTTCACAATGTTTATACCATCCACTCCCGAGCCCGCGTTAGTTCCAACACCTTCCACAACCGGGGCTTCAGCATCACCTGTGTTAGTTCCAGCAGCTTCCGCAACCAGGTCTTCAACATCTAGAGGCACAAATAAATCATCCAGCATTTGTGCAACCTGGACACCGTCGTCCATAACCTTTGCTGGCATATGGGCTTGTATTTTGCCTGCTGCACCCCACTCTTCATCAGAGTCATGGGGCTCCCCTGGCCCCTTCCACACCCTGAACATGGGACTCCTTTGGTTGACCAACAGGTGTGCCTTAACAGTTGCAAGCAATAGAGGTCGACCACCTCCTGCACATTTAGCACATGGACACCTCATTGTCGTAATGCCATGGTTGTGGGCCCAATCCACCTCTCTCTTCCACAGGCTATTATCCGTATTAGTAATCCTTTCAGGGTCGTCCAGGTCACGACACCTATAAGGATCATTTAGTTGCCTTACACCTGCATCAAAGCCACTGCACATGCCCATTCTATGTCAGCCAACCTGCAATGCCACAGATCCGGGGTGTTGTCACAAAACTTCCCAAGGATGGAACTTTCACCAATTTCCAAAACTAGACAACATGGGAGCAGAAGCAAAGAGAAGACAACTACTCACAATCACAAAAACTATGTTGATCTTCAATGATATGGACAACAAAGAGATAGCAGACTGACCGTAAAATGTAAAGCGAATATCCAAAATATTAGGGTGATGACCTTGGTTGGATATCTCACTGGTGCCAAACTTGCTTTCGCTAGTAATGTAAACCCTAAACCCTAAACCCAAAACCCAACTTTCGATTAGCGGTAGGAGGCGGCTCTCCATGACAACATTGCGTAGGTTTGATACGGAGGACAATGGCATAAAAACGAAAAGTAGCTCGACATTCTCCCATCCACTCATCCCTTTCATCCACATCAACAGAGTTGTTTCATCTTGCATTTTAAAATAAGCTCTTAATGATGATTACACTAGCCAGAAAACTAACTCGTTTGATGGAGTGTTAAACAACAGGTGGTATATCCCCTCTTCCTGATTTAGTGGGTGTTCCAGCAAGTGGAAGTAACTAGCTATAGCATTATGCAAATTTGTTTAGAAAATTGCATCATTATTTGTTTTCATTTATTTTATAACAATGTAGGTTTCATGGCCCTAGTTTCTAACATACTTGTGGACCATAATGATTGCAGGATTTATATTGCTCACAGCTGACCATCCTCCCATATGTCGATTTCCATACACCCATTGCTCTCACACAAGTCCATACAAGTCATATTTATAATCACACTTAAAATTCAGTTGCCTATACAATACTACCCTTCAACCATTGGCTTGTTATCCTACTAGTATGTCATTCCAAAACTAGGTAGAGAGTTCACTAAGTCATCAACATATTACAATATTGCACAAAATGTTGGTGCTAAGTGGTACAGGCTGGATGTTTATAATTGCAGTACTAGCATTGCCAGAAAATCAAACAAGTCTGAAAGTTTAACATTGACATCTTTATCATGTGGGCTATCCTATTGGGTTTCTTCATCAAAATAAGATTCTCCATTACTGTCTCCAATTAACTGATCATTTACATCTGTTAGAAGTTCAATGTTGATGCGGGGAGATGTGGGGACCATCTCCCAAGTGAATGTGTTGGCTGAACCTTTCATTTCCTCATAGATGGCATCGTCCATTGCCCTCACCATTGTGGCAAGCCGATCTTGCTGCTTTTGCTGCAGGAATGCAACCTCTGTAGTTGTTGACTGTAGCACTTGCATTTGAGAATCCCTGCTACCCCATTAGCCTCCCATGGGTGGTTAGAGTGAGCCTGTCCTACAACTTTCATTCTGACAGGGGCAAAAAATGTACACCACAGTCCTTGACCACATCACATTGCATACCCCAACTTTGGTCATGGGCACAATGGCATGCAACTTTACACTTGCTTCCCAAGCAACTTGTTACACCCATACCATGCAACTCTACACTTGCTTCACACATAACTCACAACTTGCTTCACACATACCACACAAATTCCATTACAACATGGCACACAGTCTTCTTAGACCAGTCACATTACACAAAGTTGGAAACCAGTCCTACCAATGGCTTTAAACAAAGCAATAACAGACAACCCTATGTGTACTCCAATAGATGAATAAAACCCTAACCCCACATACCATAGTATGGCACAATCTCTTATGAATTGCAGTTGTGGTTTTTTGAGTGCCAACTCCCCAGAGACTTCTTCCATCTCCTTGATCAAATTTGCATCACAACATTTTGCATCCTCCATGGCTACCTACAATCCCAACCATCCCTTTTACACAATGAATGCCACTTACTTTGAGTACAACTATCCAAGTTCACACATGAGTAATTCTACTCTATCATGTGTACTAGAAATTTGGGCATGCACCACAAAGCAGTTTGCTACCCTCCACAACAAGCAACCGGAATAACCATTACACTCTCCAGACACCACTTGCCAAATTCTGTCGCATATTCTCAATCATGAGTTGGTTTTGTTGATCCGATTCCTACATAAGGTGAGCACCCCCTTGCCCAAGTGCTTATAAGTAGTTATGTGACCAATTCTTAAAGCAGTGGGATAAACTTCACATGACCCTCATGCAGCAGGTTGAGGCACAACTACGTTGATGATCAAATGTGGGTGAACATATTGATGGAACCCTAACTAATAGTTGGTTAGAGACAAAGTGGGCAATAGATATGTGTGGAGTAGATACCTGAAGAGACTTGATGATGTCCTCATTTGCCTTGTTATGGAGAGTAGCACATGTGATGACCTGTTTCAGCTCCTTTGCTAATACATTACATGCATGACCTAGTTCAGCCTTGTGTCTTTCATCTACCTGTGCCTTGTCAGTGCTATGCTGAGAGCGCTCACATCCTAGTTGGTGCTCCAAGTCTTGAATGGTCCCTTTGAGCCTGCAATCATAGCAACAACCACATGGTCTATT
Source organism: Sphagnum contortum (assembly GCA_963920785.1). NCBI lineage: Eukaryota > Viridiplantae > Streptophyta > Sphagnopsida > Sphagnales > Sphagnaceae > Sphagnum > Sphagnum contortum. Next base: position 15,381,230 of record OY987279.1, on the reverse strand, counting down.
AGTCCCTACCCTTGAAGGAGAAACACATCACAACAATAAACCCTCCACTACCTCTAGTGTCCCTTCCACTCAACATGGGCTCTGCAAGATAAACTCATTTGAGACATGGTGAGATTCCAATTGTTTTTTTGACATCAAGGTATGCCAGATGTTGCTCCAAGCCATCTATGGTGGATTGCTGATGTAATAGGGTGGTTACAGACTCGTTTAATTGGTTTGTTATATCAGAGAGGTCCACTCGCATGGCTTCAATCTGGGCACAATATTTTTGAGTCATCAATGCCCGAACTTCTTCTAGCTCCTGTACATGCACACAATAATTCCCATCAACTTCTACCTGACTACACAAAATCAAAGCCCCCAAACAAAAACAATAATTCTGAAACACCTTATTCATCCACTTGAATCACAAGAATCTAAACAACTTGGATGCATTAAATTAGAAATGGCACCCACTGCACCATGATTTGCAGAAGCTAGATGGTAGTCAGACCACAACTTCTCAGTTGCTTGAGTGTGTGTCCCTATTTGATGGCGTAGTATCTGCTCCAACCCCACAAAAAAATAACTAGGAGGGGCCCAATAATGGTTTAGAATGCAACTACTGGGGTCTAACAATGTGGATACAAAAAACAGGGACCAGTAAGTGAAAGCGTAAATGCATAAAGTCATATAATCAGAGTTCTTCCTATGACACATATACATGTTTTTCATTGTTGGTCCTACAAGCTTAGGAACTCACTTCGTTTGAAGCTTCCAGACCCCAAACATAACTGAGTGTCACGCGCGCGGGACCTCTACGACCTCCATTCACCAAACCTGGAATCTGTTTACAATCTGCCCCCGCTTCTTGATCCAGGTATTTTGCCATCCAACCCCGACAAGTATGGGGTGATTAACAATTCAACTAAATTTCCCAAAGCAATGTTGTTGGCCCCCAACAAGCACACTGTCATTAGCCTGATGGTTACAGGGATGCTTACGAGATGGGATGGATTTTCTCTTGAGCACTGTTTCTCTGTTGGCTACAATATTCGGGGTATGGGGAGTTGTCCTGGCTAGCACCAATTTGTAGACGAATGCAAAAGCATTAGGGTTTAGGGTTTAGGGTTTTTGCACTAAATCGTGTGTGTCCGGTTGTCTGTCCATCCGTCCGATATCCTATTGGTTAGAAGATTTGTCCGACGTGTGATTGGACGGAAGGGCGAAAGGGAGGTGAGTTCTCTCTCTCACTCATAAACACAAACTTTTTCAATGATGTTCAACATTAAAATTATTATTTTTTCATAATTAGGCAGTCTAGTTTTATTTTTCTAAAAAATAATAATCAAGTGTGTATGATATATAGGTAGGTAGTAGAGTCTAGTACAATTTTTTTTTTTTTTTTCTTTGGCACTTCCTTTTCAATTTCCAAAGTTTAGGCAGCATGGCAAGCAAAATATTTTCATAACTGGTTAGATATCATCAAAATTAATTAAGTAGTGCCTATTCACCCAAGGTACTATGGTATCCTAGATGGGAGCATTTCAAAATGTAGTTGAATGTGCACCCTTTTAAATGCCCCATTTAATGTTTGTAAATGATTCAACTTTAACATGGTTCTAGTTTCTACCTGATGGGCTAATACATATTTGAGGTTTAGGTGAGTGGGGAGTCGGGACTTAGCTATAGACTGTTCATAATTTATTTATTTTTAAATTGCAAATAAACGTAACAATATTTTTTTATGGAATTGGAAAATAAAACCAAGAATGCAATTAAGAAATATAGGAAGGGAATAAATAACATGCCATCGGCAAATTGAGGGAATGACATTTGGAAGTCATGTAACTTTTGACCCAACAACAAAACCTATCAATTAGGTGTTGCTTTGTGAGAAAAGATGTTGAATGTTTGGTGAATGCCATTGATGAAACCAAGGGGTGTGTCACACTGTGGCCTCGCTCTTTACATTTACAAATATCTTAAGGCAAAGAAAAATTATGGAGATTCAAATATTTCACCATGTCAAAATACAATCTTCAAAACATCCCTTTAGAAGAAACCAAAATCCTTCCAGATATCATAACTCTGTAACTAATCTCAAGTTTCAGCACAAGCCAAAATATCATCTTTAAAAAATCCTTGTATAAAACAGACTTACTCCCTATGGGCCAAAATCCCTTTGAGCTACTATATATACTCTGAGGCTAGATGGTCTTCCCTGCTGCAATCACTCCTGAATGGAGACCCACTTCGCTGTTCTCTCTCATGTTGTTGTTCTGGGTGCTTTTGTGATGATTCTGCGCCTAGGGTGAAGGGAGGTGTACAAGTTTCAGTATCCTTCAAACTCTGTGAATCCTCACCTCAAGATTGCCCTGTCAAATCCTCAATCAGTGTCTTCATCCACTGTTTGGTCAGTCTTTCATGTTGTGTTGATGCTGTGGTGGCAGCTTCCCACTCATCCAGACCAGATAAAGCTTCAGGTGACAAAGTCTCAGCAGTGTCTGAAGAAGCTGAGACTGTTCAGAGAGATTGTCATTGCTTTGATTGTGTGTCATAAAGAGCAAGTGTACCATGGGGACTTGACAGGCACAAACATTCTGCTTGACAGGTGCCTTATAAGAAAAAAATGGGTGTTAGCTGTCCGCACGGGCTTGAAGCCAAAATTATCCATTGGTGAAGCCTCCAGAATGTTCGCTCTCATGAACAAAGTGTGCCAAAATTCGGGGCCAAAACCAATTTATTGGCCCATTGCTGCCCGAACAAAAAGAAACTGTGGAGGTTCCTCAAAATAGGAGGTTCTGTTTTGATGTGTGTAGTTCCTCCCCTCGGGACCACCTATATAGGTGAAAGTGCCAAAGCATATGGGCTAAAAGTTAGGTGCTTACATGGAGAACATGCGGGGGAACACGTTGTGAACTTGGGGAACATGTTTGGAACCCATTAGGAACTTCAAGGGAACACTGTGGGAACACATTAGGAAACAGGGAAAATTGAAGGGAAAAAAAATTCTTCCCTCTCCACCCCTTAACTTAAAAGGAATAAAAACCAAGGCACCCTGAGAGCATGATTACACTTCCCATTGGTTGGATGAAATTTTTCTCCTCAAAAGGGTTCATCAAATTTTTTTGCCTGGGCTATTACCCCTCGCAACGAACACCCTGGCTATATAGGTGAGAAGGGGAGGATTTTGGGCAAAACATATGGGTTTGATACTAGGTGCTATTGGGAACACCCTTAAGGTACACATTGAAAACTTGGGGAACAACTTGGGAACATGGTAGGAACACATGAGCAACTCATTAAAAAAAAACCTCTCCCCCTTCCCCCTGCCCTCAAAACCCAAATTAAAAAGTTGGGACACCTGAATGGATGTTGCACCTTCCCATTGGCTTCAAGGCATATGGGATAAAAGTGAGGAGGTATGGGAAAAATGTTGGGGAAAATATTGGGAACCCATTGGGAACTTGAAAGGAACATAGTGTGAACACTTGGGAATCCAGGAAAAATGAAAAAAAATCTCTCTCCCCCCCCTCTCCCCGCCACCTCCCACCCCAAAACGTAAAAGGAATAAAAGAAAGGCACCTTGAGTGCATGCTTGGGCCTTCCCATTGGCTGCATGAAATTTCTCTTCCCAAAAGACTTTGTCACCATTTTTGGCATGGGCTAACACCCCGTGCAAAGAACACCCCACCTATTCAGTGTTGGGGCACATTTGATTTTTAAAAATAATTGTAGGTTTTTAGGGTTTAGGGTTTAGGACCTTGAGAACATAACACTTTAGTCTTTTGCTTATTTATCATTTTGCAAGCAAAATGGGTTTACAAACTAGTTCTCTATAATGAATCTAACCACAATATCCTTGCCTTGGTAGGCAAGGCCAACAAATAGTGGAGTAGCTCAAAACATGCTGGTACCAAGTCTCACATTGTATCCAATATTATTACACAACACTCAAGACCTTCTCATTGGCCCTCCTCAACAAGGCTATGGTGTCCTACACTGTATGGCATGCAAGTGGGGGTCGAGTCATCATCAACATCTAATTAATGGGTTGGGGAGATCCCCACACCTTCTATTCACTTAGGTGATAGGAGGCTTCACATTTGAAACCTTCAAGGCCATTTTGCCCTTCTAGTGAACGGGGAAAAGTTGTGGGAACCATTAGAAGTGAAATGCAACTTTTTATTTCTAACTTTCAATAGAACTTCACTTGGGTGATAAGGAGGTGCATGCCATTAGTTTATTGGCCCATACTTGCTAGGCAATTGCTAGGCAAGGATATTGTGACAAGACCACTATATAGTATACTAACTTGAACATACTTCAGCCACTATGTAGTAGGATGTATGTTTGGAGTCTTACAAATCAGACTTTGACAAATGTAAGGTCAGATTTCACACACCTGACTTGAATGAAAATATGTAATTTAATTTTACATAAATATTCATCCATTGCAAGTAAAATAATCTATTGAACATCAATCACATGAAATAAATAATTTTTTAATTATGTTATATAAATTTTTATATGAACAAATATGCAATTTAAGGTCTAAGGCAAGGTCGCATTCAAGGGTTTATTTTGCTTTAAATGGATCCAAATTGTCAGGTTGCCACTCAACATGACTTTTTGGTTGCTATGTGATGGCCCCAATGGTCCCTTGCCTCTTTCCTCTTTGGGGTTTCCTTTATAGTGGGCCTTAGTTAGTAATGAACGTTACTATGTTCCCAAATCACTGACCCACGCATTAGTCCAAGCCAAAAATGTTGATCAAAAGTTTTGTAAATAGGGATTTCATGTAATAAATGGGAAGGTTCAGCATGCATTCATAATGGGCCTTCAGTGCATTAAAATTTGCAAGCAGGAAGCCATCCTCGTCACGCTTGTAAGTTGGATGACCTCGCCTATCAACCTCATTTTTCACCCAGTCACATTTAAACAAAACCACTGGGATTGATACTGCCCCATAATAAAGTAATATTATATCTTGCAGAATTCCCACATATTGCATGGGCCCAAGTGCACACACTCCACCTGGACCTTGTGCTTGCTGGAACACTGATGCCACTCCACAATCATAGGTTGCCATTGTGTTAGCATTGGTTTCTCCAATGACCCTATAGTGATTTCCATAGGCCTTCATCCATGTATATCGGGAAGCATCAGAACTAGGCTTAATTGACAAATAGTATGCATCCATCTCATCAAGCACATTGCCATTTGCCATATGGGTTTGCACTACCTCCCTCACCCATTCTGCTAACTCCTGCACTTCTACAAGCTCTACAGGATACTTTATAGGCCCTCTTGATCCTCTTTCATCCCTGTGCCATTGGTCTTCAAACTCTGTGCGTAGTCTTGCCACTCGATCACACTCTTGCTCATGTTTTCTGCCCACCCCATTAAACCCCAAGTAATGAGTTAAGGAAGGGCTCACCACGTAGGTGGCCTACAAGGCTACATTATGTGACCAACATACAACAGCTTGTAAATGTAATACCATTCATGAAAATTGAATGTGTGTTGGGTTTAGGTGGCAAAAACCGGACCCATTGGGTGGACTTTCAAAACTGTAAGCAGCCTTGTGTATATTTTTGCCTTGAAGAAACCATTTGTACATCGCTAGAGTTCTTCTATTATATTCTTTTGCTGTTTAGCTATCCAAGGTCCCAAAAACAATAAATTATTGTATTTTTCAATATAAATTATGCATAAAAGAAACATCAATGGGGATCAGCCTTCTCTTTATTGGCGAAGTAGGAAATTAACATTAAAAATGTGAAAATGATGTGTATTCTGAAATATTTAATCACTAGAAATAATCCCCCAAATTATTATTTCTCAGATTCCTACATTTGGTTTTCAGTTAATAGCCAGAATTGTAGAAAGGTGATTAAAGACATGTGCTTCATATCTGCTCTATAGCCAATTTGGCGACATCTTCCTAGGGAAGGTACCCACATTTTGTACATGTTCCAATGGATAATCACCACCTTGGCTAAATTAACAATATCCCAAAAATAATAGTGATGTAATATTAGGAAAGGATCATTGAACCAAATCTGCATGTTTGGCGGCTCGAGGGGGGCGACAAGCAGTAAGTGCTTGATAATCATTCAAGGTGATCATGGCGGCATGAGTTGAAAGGCATTTTTCAAAACATGCAATTCGTTGTGCAAAAAACTTCGAATCATGCCCGCCTGTTCTCACCGCAATCACAAGACAACCTAAACCTAAACTACCTACATCACCCAGCAAATTGCTTTGCAGGGGCAATATTTTGCACCTTTGTGTGTTTGGATAGAAATTGTGTTTGGAGTGATGGGATCAGTGGGCGCAAGTAAGAATCGCGTAAACAACGAGATTGCAACTAGGAGCCCAAGGTTTGAACAACGTGGCAGGATTCCGCTTGGAAGCCCAGAGTTATAGCAACATGGTGAGACTGCGACTGGAAGCCGAATGTATGGGGAAAGGTTGCAACGACGGACAGTGTTCCGCACAGATCAACAAAGTTCACAAGCTATGAGTCGACGGATCCATGGTTTAGAGGCACGTGTTTCTAAAATGGAAGGCAAATTGTGTGCCCTTTGTTTGGAGCTTGAGCAGGTTCAACAAATGTTAATTACAGTCACAAATAAGTGTACCCCATACATGCCAAATGTCTCACATCATGTAGAAGTGGAGGACCCACTAGCGGAGATGGTGAAGATCTTGTTGCCCAGCTGTGCTCACTTGTCTCCTAACTCATTGTTAGACCTTATGGTCAGGCCAGGGCTTCAGGAGCAAGTTTCGGCTATACACAAATGCCCTCAAGCGTTCGTTGTCCAGACAGCAGTGAAATCTTTGAAAGCACCATCACACGAGAAGCGCGTACTTTTTGGGGAGCTAGTTCCCAATACATTAGCCCAGAAAGGAATTTCAAATGTAGCCCCAAGCCGGTTGGCTGTGGCTATGGCCGACAGGTAACAATTGGCGGTGGAAATTAGCTCGCTAGAACGGGACAAGCATACCGAAGTGGTTGAGTGGCAGGCAGACAAGCAGGTTATCACTCAAATGCTCCCTGAATATGACACTCAAATTTTGACTCAAATCCATTAATTATGGTCGTTCCTTGCAGGGTTTCACAGATTGTGCATTGAGACTACGAAATGAGTATGTACGAATTGGGAACAATTGTTTTGTAAGGTAGTCATGCCGCATTGCCTCAGCTGTTCGGTAGATCTTCCATGTGTATAGAGGTTAGGTAGATAATTTTGACATTGTTCTTAGTTCAACTGTATGTGGTCCAACAATTGTTATGTAAGTGTTGGGCTACTGTTCGTGACATTATTTAAGGTTGTTGGGTGCCCTTTTCTGGCTCCTTCAAATTCATTAAGTATCCTTTGGTTCTGCTTCATTGTCACCTTCCTTGGGGGCTATGGCAGTTTTTTTACCACTGTGCATGATATGTGCAAATGTCTATAAGTTTAAACAGAGAAACCTAGCACTGTAGTTTAACAAATGAAGACAAAGGCCACAACTGAATTCCAGTTTCAAGAGGTGCATCATACATGGGCCAGACATAGGTTGGTATATGACTATAATAAACATATAGTTCCAGCTGATCAACAATCGATTGGACGTGACGGCTACTGTGGCGTTACTACAACTAAAATCTATGAAACCTTACATTAACGTGATTCAACAATTTCTGTACTAGGTCCCAGACAATTTGTTTACGAGCTTCCAGTTTGAATGCCATGAGTCATAAGGATTTTTATAAGTTCACCCACTAATTAGTTAATGGGTGAACATTCAATATAGCGAGGATGTCTTTGACCGTAACACAAGGCTAGACTGACAAAGCGTTCGCCACCTGCAAGAATGGAGTAGGTATGGATCCGAATCCATACCTGCAAGCAAGAGATCGACGAGTTGCTGAGGTCTTGTTGCGTGTGGAAGAGCTAGGCCTGAAACAAGCTGCCTCCGCATTGTAAGTTCCGCCTAATTACCAACCCTGCTAGATGTCTGCGTGCTACAAAGAGCCTCGTTCCAGCAAGCTCGGATTCTAAATATGACAGTGGGCTAAGCTCTGCAATGAGCCGTGAAGAGGTTATTGCATCTTGTCGAATGGGTAGGACTTATAGTGTAATTAAACCATATGTTAGGACGTTTGACAGACGTTCGGCCCATCGAGGCATATTCGAACCCTAACCTAACTAGTACATGCACTTGTTTTGTTGAATGTTTGCGCTCTGATGCAAGCGAGAGTTTGTGAACGCACAAGCGAGGCATACGAAGAAGCCCAGACATTGCATTAAAGCAAAAGCAGGCTACAATCCACTCCCCTGCCGAAAGAGCCTGCGCATTGCAACAACTCCGCGTCATAGTATGGCAGAAGAAATGTGTTCGTTACTGGAAGGGTCCGGAAGCGAATGTGACACATCCAGTAGCAGTTCGGACAACCCAAGCAGTGAGTCCAACAACCCAAGCCCAGAGTCCAAGCGAACAAACAACTAGGTGCGTACACAAACAAAAGTTCGCGATGCTCAAGGTGCATCGTCAACAACAAAGAAGATGCCCAAGGTGACTCCAAGTAAACGGATGCCTACTAAGTCACCAGAACAGGTTGGATCCCCACATAAACCACGGCATTGTGTTTCCTAAATGGATTTCCAAGATAGTTGTAACACAATCGAATCCCAATGTAAATATTTCTTCGGTTGTTCTTAGTCTTTCCCTATTCTTTTCCCTTTCTGTCTTTCTTTGTTTTTTTGTCTAGTCTTTGTTGCGGGGTCTGTTACTAGCCAAATCTTCAGTATGGTTGATATCAAAGGGAAGCTTTGGGTAGATTTGTGGCCATAGTCGAGTTACTCGGCAAGCCAAGCCTTCAGTATAATGAGCTGCTATACGTTGGATTGAGGTGCCTGCGGGTGATGGCAGCTCCCCAAGTTTTTGTAGAAGATGGTTCAATAGACTCAAGCTTTTGGTAGAGACTGCTTCTGCACATGCCAAAAGCGATGTTACCCATTCTTGTCCTACTTCCTCACTTTGCTGTCCTCCCTGCCAAGTCTTGCCAGGATTTGCTTCTTGTATATACTCTGAGGCTTGATTGTCTTCCCTACTGCAATCACTCCTGAATGGAGATCCACTTCGCTGTTCTCTCTCATGTTGCTATTCTGGGTGCTTTTGTGATGATTCTGCGCCTGGGGTGAAGGGAGGTGTACAAGTTTCAGTATCCTTCTAACTCTGTGAATCTTCAATTCAAGATTGCCCTGTCAAATCCTCAATCAGTGTCTTCATCCACTGTTTGGTCAGTCTTTCATGCTGTGTTGATGCTGTGGTGGCAGCTTCCCACTCATCCAAACCAGACAAAGCTTCAGGTGACAAAGTCTCAGCAGCGTATGAAGAAGCTGAGACTGTTTAGAGAGATTGTCATTGCTTTGATTGTGTGTCATAAAGAGCAAGTGTACCATGGGGACTTGAAAGGCACAAACATTCTGCTTGACAGGTGCCTTATTCCTAAGATGGTAGACTTTGGGATGAGCTTCCGTCACACAAACATTCCATACCTCCAAAGCTGGGGTGGATCCCTGTTCTGGGCAGCACCCGAGGTCATTGATGGACATGATGAAGATGGGACAATTCCCAATGAAGTTGTGGTCAACCCCTACCCATCTGATGTATACTCCTTAGGGATGGTTCTAACTTGGTCCTCCTTCCTCACTTTGCTGTCCTCCCTGCCAAGTCTTGCCAGGATTTGCTTCTTGTATATACTCTAAGGCTTGATTGTCTTCCCTGCTGCAATCACTCCTGAATGGAGATCCACTTCGATGTTCTCTCTCATGTTGCTGTTCTGGGTGCTTTTGTGATGATTTTGCGCCTGGGGTGAAGGGAGGTGTACAAGTTTCAATATCCTTCGAACTCTGTGAATCCTCACCTCAAGATTGCACTGTCAAATCCTCAATCAGTGTCTTCATCCACTGTTTGGTCAATCTTTCATGTTGTGTTGATGCTGTGGTGGCAGCTTCCCACTCATCCAAACCAGACAAAGCTTCAGGTGACAAAGTCTCAACAGTGTCTGAACCATTAAAGGTTTGGAAGGGTAGTGGCATTGCATGATCATCTAGTAAATCCTTCGAGATTTGAAATTAATAAGGCTTCCCCACTTGTGTTGCAGTCTTTTGAATAGTTCCCACTGACATGTATGTGGGGTTGGTGAAGGCAGAAAGGCACATCAAAGAGAGTTTGTAGCACTGGCCCATCACAAAGGGCTGAAGGAGGGGTGCGGGTAGCTTGCCTTCTTCACCCAATACAAGGCCTAGGCCCAAGATGTGATGGGCAACCTTGGAAGCCAGCTTGTGGAGGGATACAATGTGGTGCACAATCTATGCCATATTCTGGGCATTGTGGACACACAAGTTGGCAAGGACGCTGGGAAAATTGTTGTCAAGGTATGTGCATCAATACCAACACTTGCCAGAATTGTGCTGGGCATGAAAATTTGCATTGTGGGGGGTCGATGCAACCAAACAGTGGGGGTGGGAATGGGGTCTGTGAAACAAGTGCGCAAGGGTTTGCCAGGCACCAAGCTGCAGGCATTGCAACGAATGGTGGCATGCCACAGATGTAGGGTGTTGGGGTGGAGGAGGCTCTCCCCCCTTCACAGGCTGTAATTAGGGCACAACAACGGTCCTTAAAAAGGACCATAGAGATTGAAAGTGCAGAGCGATGCCAGAAGGGTTTGCCACCTCTTCAAGTGGAGGTGGGAAAAAATGGAAAAATAGATGGGGCATGTGCTGGCAAGAATATATGGGATGACAAGATTCGGGGTTTTGCACCACGCCACCTCAACATGGCAATTGTGAAGGTGGGGGAGCAAAATGCTCTGGACATGGCTGAACTCCGCAGGCTAATGGACACTGAGTTTGAGTATCTTCATCATGAGTTGAGTGACCAGGGGTTCAGAAACTGTGTCAGACGATTCATGAAGTCTGAATGGTCTCGGCTCAAAAAGCGGTGGATTATGCATGGGCACACAACGTGCCCTATGGGTGTGGAACAATCCCAGTGGGACACCCTTGTGGCATATTGGTCTGAACGTGCAACAAAGAAGAGGACTGACCAACTTACGAGTGTAAGAGGTGCAGTATTGAAGGTCAGCAAATATGGACGGGGTGGAAAAGTAATGGCCGAACAGAAATTGGTAACACATTGTCTTCAACCTACTTTGTTTTGGGTTGTTTGGTGCAATGGGTAGTTTGTGCTGCAATAGCTACAGACCTGTGTAGATGTGCACAGGTCTATTAGTTGTAGACCTGTGCCTAAAGTTTGTTGTGTTGTAGAAACTGGCATCCCATCAAAGCCCATCTTTGTCTGAGGTGGCAGCTGCAGGTCTTGATTCTGTTGGCAACCCAAATCCAGTAAGTGCTCGAATATTATTGCTTGTATTCAAATGTGGAAGGGGACAATCAAAGTGGAGCCCAAGTTATGCCGCATAACAATATGTGCGTACTTGTCAGGGGCAGCAAGATTTACTTAGCTACTACTAGCCCTTGTAATTTGGGCAAGTAGAAGCTATATTTGGGTATGTTATTTGAACTATCCATATAGGTATAAACATTGACTATTATGAACCCCTGGATCTAATACTATAAAGACCAGGCACTAGGTGTTGTGTATCTAACACAAGTTGGTGTGGAGTGGTGGCTTACTGTGGTAGGAGTCTAATTCAACCTATCTTTCATCACGAATTAGAACAATCGAAACCAAGCTCCCAGAAATGGCTACGCAGGTAGAAAAAGTGCTTGAAGCAGCTATTGCAAGAGGCATTGAACAACTTCATGCAATAGTGGAGTCTACCATGGCAAGGTTTTTAGCACAGGCAAATGTTGGGGTGCAAGGGCAAACATGTGTGAAAACTAATATTGACACTGCAGCAGTGGCAGCAGTCCCTACCACGGTAGTTGGGGCAGACCAACAATTGCACATAGATTCTGACCCTATTGAGCTTGGGGTCAGGAATGGATCTGAAGTCAATGCCACTAATGGACAAGAGGGTGTAGCCCATGTTAGCAAGGTACGTTAAGGCCTTAGCACCATGGCATGTAATCTGCACTAAGTCTAATGGCATGATACATTGAACAATAGCAGATGTTGGAACTAGGGTTGACCAAAATGTGGTGGGATGGCAGAGCAAGAAGAAGACCAGGCTGGAGCCAAGGGAGGGTGTGAAGACAAGGGCACGCAGTGGAATGTGCAGGGTGCCAGTTGCAAAAGAAGAGGTGAGATTGAAGGTGCCTTGGGGGCTATGTGTGGTGAGTTAAATGCATTGAAACAAACATAACAATCAGGAATAAGGCCAAATATGTTGTGGACCAATATTGGCTTAAGATGTATAATGGGATGTTGTGGGTGCACAGTTCAAGCTGGGGGATAAAGTAGCATTGATCAACTCTACCAAGTCGGACGTCATTGCAATAGGTGTGGTGACAGGTATTGGTGGGCAACAAGGTGTGCACCATTGCAGCCAAGTTGACCCTAGGTGGTATTGGGTGCAACTTGCAGAAATAATGGAGGGTTTTGGCAATACTCCCCTACTCATAACAAATGAGAATGATGATCCACCTCAGTTGCAGTTGAAGGATACAATGGGCAGCAGTTTGGTATGGAAGGGTCAATTCATGTGTATTGCAGTGAGTAGGAAACAAGTATAACTTATTTCCAGAGTGGCCCACAAGGAACTCATCATTGGTCTCCCCACATAGTTCGTAGAAAAACAATGAGATGTCTTCATACCATGGAGAATTTTGGGGAACAGTCTAGCATGCATTGTATGCTTCTTAGATGCAAACTGCATTTTAGTCGATATGAGTATTAGTTTGAACGAACTAGGTGTAAGACCTTCAATGATTCCATGTGATATGCATCTTGATGTGGGAGGTTGTTTATATTTCAAACCATAATTTATATGGTAGTGAGATATGTGTTTTTTGTGATATTGCTTCATGCATCTACAGAGTTGATAACAACAAATAGAGTTAGTTGCAACACAAGAGAATGATTTTGACAAGGAGGCAGAGAAGCGATCAAAATCTTTGGTATTCTTTAAAGGGGTTCCCACACTGCTCACAATTGCCATCACATTGTTGACCATGTATCTTTGCATCTGTTTACTGTCATCAGTTCCCAGGATAACTGCTGCAAGGTACAATACACCTGCAAATGGTTCTGGCCAAGGGGAGGAGGAGGAGAAGGACAGTGACTTCTCCCATGCCAGGCTCTTTGCAAGGGCTTCTTCCTCTCTGCTAGGGCTGATAAGTGCAGGAGTTGTCATTGTGGCAGGGATGTGGATGTCTGATGTGGGTGTTTGGAAACCTCCTGAGGAGGCAATAGGTTGCTCCCATTGTGCAGATGTTGGGGCAAAAAGCCACAACAGAGTGCAGCAAGCTGATCAGAAAGTGCTTCAAGCAGAGCGGGCTAAACGGCAGTTCATGGCTTACGTTTTCCATAACATCAGAGGTGACATTGCTGAAGCCCCTAAATGTTAGAATTAACAGTAGCATCAGGGTGTTAGATTAATCAATTTCAGGTTCTTAGGGTTCAGGGAGATGATTATGACTGATGATTCCATTGTCCTTTTGAATAGAACCCTGCAATTTTTCCTAAGGCCATTTCTAGTAATTTTACAAGAGAAATTTGTGGCAAAGGCTCGAATGTCACCTCAGTTTTTCATGCGGCACTGTGAGAGCATGCTGGTTAGTCTCATTCTTTTACTGGGTTCCCACTTTTACTTCTGATTCCTAATGCAACCCATATGAATAGCTTTTAGAAATTTAAACGTTGAGAAACAAATTCATTTGACTCTATGGCTTTTTTCCAATTAAGATACATGTCCTGAAGTTGCTTCATTTTTTTTTTGTGGGCATTGGATTCAAAGATAATTGCAGATATGTTGGAGAAGCATCCTCTATCCTTAAAAGAGCGCTTCCTTTTCTGTATTTGGTAAGAACTCTGTTGCACCACCAGTTTTTTTCTATATACTCATCACTATTTGCTGGCTCAGTATTGTTTCTACTTGGTAGGATCTTGAACATGATCCAATCTTGGAAAATGCGGGAATCAGGAGGGTCATTGGTGGTGGTTATTGCAGAGGATTACAGAGATTGCAAGGGTGGTCCTTTCACTGGACCCCAAGCCTATTGATGTGAGAACCCAAGCCTGTCTTTGAAAAAATTGGACCATGTTAGAATGGGTATCTTCTACTCTGTTTTGTTTTTCTTTATGTTCCAAGAGTTTGTGAGAATTATGCTCATTTTTTAATGGTAAATCTGACACAGGGTGACTGGAATGGTGCGGGTTGTCACAAATTACAGGTACATTTGCTCATGTTTCAGCTGGTTGGACATCAGAGCATATTTGTTATGAAACTGAAGCCCACTGGACTGATTTGAATCTTGTGATGTGACAGACAGCTAAGAGTCTGCATCTAGATCTCTTTCATGCACAAGGTTCATATAGCATGCTTCAGATGCACCTACTTCTTTTTTATAGAAAGGGGGGTTTACTATCTGCTTGTATGACAACACAAAGACCATGCGTGCTTAGGTCACATGCGAGCCATTGGGGAGGGATTCGGTACTCTGGGACTTGGAGACAAAATGGACTTGATTCAGATGATGCTTGATTGTGTTAAGACCATGACCTCTGTGCTTCATAATGTTACAGATATGGGTATCAATGTGAACACCTTCAGATTTTTTTCTTGTGTTTGTACTTTTGTTGCATTGCTCATTGCGTTGGCAGTGGGTAGTCATGGCAGCTTGTCACTGCTATTTGTGATGAAGGTGATGGTCTGACACTTTGCAAGTGACTGACCCCGCATAATAAGTTACAAGTGCAATCATTTCAGTTACCTCCAAATTGTTGTTGTTGTGGAGATTTCTCTGCAATTTCATAGTTATGCCTGCTAGTATTGGTTAGTGATGTTGTGTGAAGTTTTCCTCTTGGGAAGCAACTAGTCCTAATTCTCATGTTGTGTTTTTGAAATGTTGCAGGGCAATGGGAGGTTGGGCAAGTACAGCTGGGCAGGGAGGAGTTTGATATCCTTACAGTTGTGAGATTCTTGTCCTGGGGCTTGAAGGATTTATTGGAGCAAAAGCAAATTACTTTCAACATGAATATTGATGACATGACAAATAAGCTTCCCCAGTGAACCCATGTGGGCTGTTCAAATGCTTGGAATAGTTCATGTGGAATTAGACTGATGAGTGCAAGAACTTGCAACCCATTGCCATAGTAATAAAATCTATCCTAGTTTTGGTGGGAGGCCAAGCAAATTGGCATGTCAAGCTTAAATTACCAAATTCTTATGTAATTTTACCTTGAGTGCTTAAATTTTTGGGATTGTACGCAATTTATAAATGCTCATACCATTGGGTTTCAAAACTTAACTGAAGTATATATTGTGTTTATTATAAATATTAGGTAAAACCATAAATGCTTAGGATCTACTGTGTGCAACATGAAATTGGACGACAAAAAATTTCATGCATTATCTGTAAATAAATGCATTATTTAAAACTAAAATAAAAAACTAATTGCCACATGTCATAATCGCCATGAGTAAAATCGAACGGTCCATATATATTGTAATTATTAAATAATAAAGTAAATACCATACTAAAAGCCACGTGTCATAATCCTAGTGCTTGGATCGGACGGTTAGTATTATTAATCTAATTGCCACATGTCATAATCGTGCTGAGTAAAATCGAACGGTCCATATATATTGTAAATATTTAGTAATAAAGTAAATACCATATTAAAAGCCACGTGTCATAATCCTAGGGCTTGAATCGGACGGTTAGTATTATTAAACGAATTACCACATGTCATAATCGTTATGAGTAAAATCGAACGGTCCATATATATTGTAAATATTTAGTAATAAAGTAAATACCATATTAAAAGCCACGTGTCATAATCCTAGGGCTTGAATCGGACGGTTAGTATTATTAAATAATTGCCACATGTCATAATCGTTATGAGTAAAATCGAATGGTCCATATATATTGTAATTATTTAATAATAAAGTAAATACCATATTAAAAGCCATGTGTCATAATCCTAGTGCTTGAATCGGACGGGTAGTATTATTAAACTAATTGCCACATGTC
This sequence comes from Sphagnum contortum, assembly GCA_963920785.1. Taxonomy (NCBI): domain Eukaryota; kingdom Viridiplantae; phylum Streptophyta; class Sphagnopsida; order Sphagnales; family Sphagnaceae; genus Sphagnum; species Sphagnum contortum. The sequence goes on along the minus strand of OY987279.1, from coordinate 15,365,088 downwards.
ATAATCGTTATGAGTAAAATCAAACGGTCCATATATATAACCAAAATAATTGTTGAATACTGGCACCACATACGTATATTCGTATTTTGTCATGAACTGGTATTTGTACTGAATAGTTTCCGTCCACCCCGTTGTCGCCTACGACTAAGGACGCCTGCGACTTGTCCAAGGCGACTACACAAACTTTTAGTCGTAGATGTCGCTAGCGACTAGAAAACAGTCGCAAAGACCAGTCGAAAATCGGAACTTTCCTTCTAGTGACACTCCCAAGGCAACTCCCACATTGGGAGATGGAGTCTCGGTGGACTTTTGAATCTTTAGAAGGCAATTGTAGGGGCCAAACCTCAATCGCTTGAAAAGTTCTTTATATCATTGGAAAGATCTTGGAACGTAGATGTCTAAATGGGTTTGCATGACCCATTTCGACATCTAAAACACAAGTTTTGGCCAAAAGAAGGGCCGGGAGTCAAATTGGTAGTTTGATTTTTGACCACTAAAAGTCGGGAATCGACCCAATTCCCTTGCGTGCAAGTGGCGTGGGACATGCCATTGGAAATCTCTCGACGAGGGCTACAACTTTGCTTAAGACCTCATCATAATCGAAGGTCTACATAGGAAATTATGGGGCCCCAAAGTCACGGGAGTCCCAATGTTGGCAATTTCGGGATTCCCAAGTGCGAGTCTTGAGACAAAATGCCATTTGGATGTGGGCCTCGTGGAGAGGCACATAATATACTACAAGGGGGAAGGTGGTGGCTTCCCCCAAGTTCAGGCCATGGTGAATTTTGTGAGTTTGAGTTTGCCCATGGTTCGTCTTAGCACCAAAAATGTTCTAACTATGCATTAACCAATTTGTTGTTTGGTTTGTGCAGATCTATGTGAGTGATTAAATGCTTGTCATTCTTCTTTGTCCCATCCCGAAGCTCTAACATGCCCCTCTACCCTTCAAAGTGGTATGAGTCAAGCAGCGTGCCTCGATTCCTTGCTCTTTCGCTATTTTCACTTCAAACTCACCTTTGAGTCTATCAAGGAGCTTGGGAGCATGTCATTTGGTATCATAGCCCAAAGAGATGTAATGTAAAAAATCATGAAGATGTAATGAATTAGGAATGAAGTACATAGAAAGAAATCAAATTTTATTTATTGTTTTTTCCCAACCCAAAATGCCCTTAAACAAAAACATGTTCATTACAAATTTTAGTACAAAAATCCATGATAGATTCATGGTTCCAAAACCCATAGATTGGCGCTTCAAATAACCTAAAAGCATAACACGTATTAATCCACCCATATATCTAGTCATGAATTTTTAGTCTCCATAACGCATCTTATTTTTCCCCCACTACCAAATTGCTATGTAGAAAGGGAAAAAACTCAAGTGGTAAATTTTTTTTGCAAACATTTTGACCACCAAGTCCACATGGATATTCAACTAATTTTGAATCTTCAACTTCAAGAAGTTCACGTTGGAGAAGGTCCTCTTATCGTCCACATTGCTCAAGACCATGATAATGGCCAACTCAATAAGATTCTGATACTCTAATTGCTTGTCAATTGCAATAACATTTGATGCCTCATCCCCATAATTAAGTTGTGGGGTTACAATCAGGTAGTGGATGTAGGGCATCATGAATGTTGTTTTTCATTGTTAATAGAAGAATGACATTTGCTAATCAAGAAGTGTTGGATCTAGCAAATTAACAACCAAGGTGCCACTTGCACCTTTTGGTTTGAGGTGGTAGAATTTTGTTTTCAAGATTGCCAAGTGATTAAGGAAGGTGGTCTTTGCATAAAATGTTTCCCAATAGTGGGGATAGATGATTCCCCATTGCATTCATTAACTCATGGGCAATAAAATGCCTTTCAAGTTTTTTTGTTAACCCATTAACTACACATGTACACTGTTATTTTGCAAATTGCACTAAAAATGCATAGTCATCCTCAGTCACCATATACATAACACCAGTAGTGGAGTTTGTCTTGTGCAACATATACAAGCGGGTGTGGAAACTAAATGTAGCATACTGAACTTGACTTTCTGGTTCCAACCTCCAAGCCATGTGCAAAGCATAAACAAACATGCTCCACCAAGTCATTGAAAGTCATGAATTGTGGGTGGTCATACTTTTTTAGCGGGTTTACATACTAGAAATAATTCACCAGTACATAGTATGACAAAGCTCATGAGATCACAAACAAAAGTATCCTTATCCTGGGCCATTTTGGACCAACTCTGCATTGCTTTTCATCATTGGCAACACATAGGTTAGTCCCAAGATAATGTCACAATCACATAATAATTCATAATTGGTTTTGGCAGTTGCATTCCCAAGACCATCATTAGCCATTTTGATAACAAAAATCTTGTACTCTTACAAAACGCTTTTGGTAGGTGCAAGCACTGAAATCCATCAAGTTTTCACATTACAAAAGATCTTTCCACCCTTTGTTTCCAAAATTTCTACCAACTTTGTTAACTCCATGTGCCTTTTAGGGGAATGAATAAAACACACATAGATGGATTGTAACAACACTTCAATCTTTGCAACTAGCGACAATTTTGAAAATGTTTGTGCAAGCAAATTGCACCTATGTGCAATGCAATTGATTTCGTTGACAACTGGTGCATGTTTATTTATAAGCTGTACTATCACCCCTGTTTTCAAACCCTAAAAAATAATCATGCCATTTCTTGCAAAGCAAACCAACTTAGAAGCCAAATCCTCTTAAGATAATCCCTCGTAAATAACTATAGAATCCACTAACATTATAGTTCTGGGTTATTAGACCCACCTCCCTCAATCACCTTTTACAAATTCAAGAGGATGGTACCTTTCAAAAATTCTCACCCACACATCTAGTTTAGGTTGTCAATAGTTGTGACCTCATCACAATTAAGGGTTATAAATCTCACCTTGTGAATTACATGCTTAATTGCAACCAAAAATATGTTGTGCATAATGTTTACCATTCCCAACAGACAAACCAAAAACCCTAAAACTAGTTTAGTCCATAAAACAACACATGAAAGGTAATCATTGTTACACCATTGCAAATAGAAATCTTAAAACAATAATTCAAACAACATTGTTGGCAATAATTTTAAAGAGTCCAAACATTTGAAAAAATTGAAGTAGTAGACTTTTAGTGGAACTAGGACTACAAATTAACATATTCAAAAGTTTCGTTAATCATTAAAGGCATAAGATTCAACAACATAAAAATAGACTATGAGAAGGAAGAAGGATACAAACTTGCCATCCCCATCCACTAGAATTAATCTATTGCATTTTGGCCAGCTACTCAACCTTAAGAAAAGGAAAGGACCCTTGCATACATTCATAATTTGTCAAAGGCCTTCCCTATTGTAAAAGGTGGAAAATAGTAACAAACTAGAAGTTTTTTTTATTTTTATTAGCTTTTTTTGCATTGACCACCTAGTCAAGAATAGAAACTAACCTTGTAGTGAAATAGATGTGGGAATTCTTTGCATGTTGGGTGTCAAAACTATTGTAGTACTCACAAATAATTTGTCTAAGTTTAGCACACTTGCACTTTCTTTTGCCACTATGCTTATGGACCCCATCTAACTTTTGCACCAATAATTTTTCTTTATGTTCAACATCAATGCAAATCTTGCAGCACACATGGTGTAACTTGCTGTCTTCCTTTATAATAGGCCCAACCCATGGGAATTTGGTAGCCCATGTGTCCTAAAAGTTTCTAATTAAGTACCATTGAACCTTCCTTTTTTCTTTCTGTAAGTATAGTAAAGACAATTCACCTTGATTTGTAGGATTTTTTTTATAGTAGCTTCAACCTTTTTTGTATGTTTGTTTTGAAAGTTTATGATCTCCAAGTCCAAGCTTGACACGTTCCAAGATCTGTAAACAAACTTCGACTCAATGAACATGTTCTTGTCATTGATTAAGGATCATTACAAAACTTGCAAACACCAATTACAATTTGCAACCAAATATGAATTAGAATCTAGATAATGTTTTCATAATGTCTATAATGTCTTTCACAATAAATTCAATTATATCCAAATAATGATATAAACTTGGCACATACCTTAGTTGAGGGAAATTTGTATCTTTTTTGTTGGAATTGGATGAAGACTGGAAATTTAATGATCAAGCACCTAATTGCATAATTCAACCTAGTGAAGAAACCATTGCTGATCATGTAGAGACCTATCACAAATGTTAAAGCCCTAAATATGCTAAAGGAAGAAACGGTAGAGGAAGAAACCATTGCCAAGCTTGAAAACAAACTCATTTCAAACCTTAAAACTAAAAAAAAGGGTCATGCACTTGACAAATGTTGTAGTAGTACGAATCAATGGTTGGTTATTATAAGAGAATAAATCCCAAACATTTAACATTGTAGACTTAGTAGAGAAAGAACTCGTCACAAAGCAAAAAAAAAAAACCAAGCAAGCAAATAAAGAAACTATTGTAGTGGCATAACATAAAAGGTCAAACCCGTCACAAACCCTAAACCTTCAATATGTAGAAGAACAAAAGTTGACACACCTAAAAGATGTTCTAACACTTGAAAATTTGAGTCTTGACTATTGCTTGAAGCTTCGCCTTTTGTGAAAAAGAAAACCAAGCAAATAAATGATTAGTGCTTTGTTGCCTTCTACCAACAATACTTGCATTTTTGTGATGTTGCTTCAACATCCATTTTAAAGCTGGTCATAAATAACCTACAACACATACAACTAGTAATGTTAAAATTTAAGAATCAAGATTTCTATTGAGATAATTTAAATGATCAAGACAACTAACTAGTCTAAAACTCTCTTTCAACATCCAATGCATATGTGGAATTAGATCCTTTCGGTCACTTACATTTGGTGCTTACATTTAGAGAATCTTTCCCCCATCAGGTTGGTAGGGTTGCTTACATTTGAAGAGTCTCTTCCCCAACAGGTTTGTAAGGGATGAATCATTATATTTAGATAATGATGATCCAAGTTTGGTGAGAAACCCCTCCTGCTGGTTAATTGAGATGTGGTGAAACCCCCAACTGTTTAAACCTGTTTGGGCGGGTATTTTGTTAAAAGAACTGAGACATGTATACCCGGATTCACGAGCGATCAACCCCTTCTAGTGCACACCCACCTGACACAAATTCTCCAAAACCCAGAACAAGCTCTTGTCTGAAAAGTCAAATACCCACGCCACACAAGTGGAACTGGCAAAACGAAAAGTGGAACCCACAACGACCCATCTAGGAAAGCCCTAATAGTACACTTAGACCAGTTACTTCTAGGTAATGGGCGTGCAGTCCGAACAGATACTGTCAGGAACCAGGCTGGAGCGCCTGGCAATGGTGCTATCGTGCAGATCCTGGTATCCGCACATTTGTCGGCTCTGTTGTCTCAAGTCTCCAATGTCCAACACCTTCCCCTTCCTTCTGGCACCTCCTCCAAAAAGAGGATTGTCTCTTGTGGAAATTGATCATTCATTCGGGAAGTGCAGGGTAAGTGGGAAACATTTTGGGTTGTAGTTTTTGTTTCTCCCTCAGCTCAGGCACTACTGATCTGCACTCCACTGTGATCAGTAGCAATTGTATGAATTAGGATCTGAACATGATAGATGAATCATTGTTTGAAGGTGGAAGTGTTTGCTTTATATCTCTCTTTTGAGCAGTGTTATTTTCTAACATGGACTCATCTTTTATTCCATGTTGTTGAGGGAAGAAGTTGGGGTGTGGGCTGCTGGGCAGGGGGGAGCAAGTTGTTGAAGACCAAAGGCAATAACTTAGTAATATGAACTCATGAAATTCAGTACGTCCACCAAGAGATGGGATCATGCTCTTTAGAGGGTATTTACTGTCTTCCCCAGGAGATTGTATGTGTTTTGGTTGTATATTTTAAAATGGAGATCTGGGTGGCAACATGCCTGCCAAATTTTACTTCATTTTTGAATTGTAACCATAGATTCAAGAGAAGGATTTACATGGGATATAAAAATGTTAGGATAAATAGGCTGCTAGGTGAACATTTAAGGGCTAGCAGACCAAAGGTGCCAAACTTCTGAAAATGAACACAAAAAGAAACCCATCACCAAACATAGGCAGAGGCCTCCATGTTCACTTTTTGTTTCAATTTTTACATTCCACATCCATGACTGATCTCTTTCAAGGAGAAATGTGGATAGCCTTTTTTTTAAAGTGCGTTGAAAATAACCCCTATCAAGGGGCACCTGCTGATCAGTTTTTAAAAAGCTTTTATAACCCCACATCCAACAACAATCATAGGGGAAACATCTCAGACATGCTAATCAGTGTGGCAGCCTTATTTTTGCAGGGAAGGGTGAGTCCTCATTAGCACCCTGAACCCTGCCAAAATACAGGGTCAAGTCCATTTTGCCGAGCCAAATCAGTGTGTTTTGACTTTTAAAACACTGTTTTATCCAATTTTATTTTTGCAGGGCTACATACTGAGCATTGTTGGAATGCTCTAAGTGATTGAACACAAAACCTCCATCCTTAAACTCTGACATTAAAAAGATCGTCATTAATTTTTTGAACTGAGCTGGATTTAGGGGTGATTTTAAATGACTATGCGCTGTCCAACAATTCATCATCAGAGTTCTTTTGGGCTATCTGGGTATTTGCCCACCAGCTAGTGATCACAGCTGTCTACCCTAATGAAATTGAACTTTTGAAAGATTATAAGTGATGAAACCCTGCAAACTCCATTAAACAAAGCACCTAGCAAAGGGGGAAAGAAGGAAAAGAGAGAGAGGACCCAAGCCCAAGCTATAAAAGCAAAACTCAAAGTGGGTCACTATGGGGCATTGGAACCCCCACCAATCCTGAAAACCTGAAAAAGCAATAAGCTTAGAAGAATCCTTGCTGGGATGCAGACGCATCTCAAATTAGTGACAATCTGAGCTATCTGCAAAGCTATTGACATCCTCTGCCTAAAGCACACAAAACAATGGTAAGAAAGTCACCAGTGCCCTTTGTTGACCACAGTGTGCTAGCACATTGATCAAAATGAGTTCTTTGTCTTGATCAAGGAGAAACTTTAATGGTGATATGATGACCCAATTGCATAATATGAGTTGCAACTGTTATGCCAAACTTTGGCTGATATTTAAGTTGTAGTTATAAATTCAATGAAAAATGATCATATGGAAGGTAAAGGTTGGTAATGTAAGAATGAACTTTTAGAGGATTGTACGTTTGTAGTCCTCTTCAAGTAGAACCATTAATAGTGATATGAAGAACCGATAGCTTGAATCTGTCAGCTCTAGTCTAGCTAGTACACTGCCCCAAGCTCAGAGGCAGGCGTTAAACGCCCCCTCCTTACAAACGTTGTGAGTGTCAGTGAGACGACGTGTGCGGCGCCTGCAGTGTTCGGTGTAGGCTTTGACTGATGTTGCGGGAATTTAAAAAAATAAAACTAAACTAAGGCTGTTACGTTCAAAAAGTGTCTGTAACTTCACTGCCCCAAGGAGTAGAAGACTTCAATTGAAAATGCATGTAGGAAATTTTGCATCCACTACTATGCCAGGAATGAGGGTCTCCTCACATTGTCCATCTCTGTTGATCGTAGTTCATCTACTATTGAGATGCTCAAGACACTGAGTTTTTTAGTTTTCTTATTTTCTCAAAAGTGGCGAATTTTTGCTGAAAAAAAGGAGTGTTGACTGAGAAAACATGTTTTTGAAGGTTTTCCCCCAAAAGAATGGCAAAATAGCAAAACTTCACCACAAATGAATCCCAACCCAACTTTGATTGGGCATTGCAACCATTGAAGTTTGAGAGGGCTACCTACCACTTCATTGGTTTCTTTAAAAGAACTCTATAGTATTTAATAAGGCGGTGGGGACTCTTCAGGGCGAATAGGAGAGAGAGAGAGAGGCCAGCTTGGCTGTAAGTAGTTGCTGCACTCAACTGTTGTTCCTGGATGAACTGGAATGAAGGTTCAGCCTATTTCCTTTGATTCCTGTATCTTCTTCTGACCGCCAATACTCACCATCTGAACGACTGATGAAGGTGGGATGGTCTAGGCTTGACAGTAAGGACTCAGTGCATTTGGTGGTCTACACCTTATTTTCCTCATGAATGCAAAGGTCAGCCTGTTTATGCATACATCAGTGGATTTTTTTTCAGATTTTTATTTTTTAAGAACCCTGGCTACCAATACATAGTGAAAAAGAGGGGTGTTTTCATTTAAAATCGCCTAAAAGGCAACAGAAAGTTGTTTATTTGGTAGGGTGTCGCCACATTTATGTCTACTACATGCAGTTCAAAAAAGTTCATTGAAATAATGTCGCCAACCTGGCGAAATCTGTCTGAATCTGCTTAGGGATGCTCATGGCTCCATCAGGAAATTGACAAAAAAGAAAAAACAAAACATTGGCGTACATGCAAAGATCTCCAGGGTCTATTGATGGCAGAACACACTTAAGGGTTAAGTTTGTTGTGTAGTTTGACATACAGCTCCACCCATACTGGTATTTAGGCCTGTAACAATATTTCTCACATTCAAGATTATTTAAGTACTGTTTCCCAAGCCCCATCTTAAACATGAAATTGGGATTATAAAGCGTGGGAAACCACATAGCATTGCAAATCACTTAGACAAATCAATCAATCTAGTCAGGCAGGAGCAGCTGTTAGATTGTGCAGGGGCTCAGAGCAAAAATGTTGGCCCGAACCAGCAAGTTTTTAATGTTCATCTAATAAAACTTTGGATGCTGTGTAGTGGGCCACTGGAGATGGAATCAAAATATTGAATACTCCACTCCTACTTTTTGCTGCTTCTTCATTGTGGTTTTGTTTTGTTTTGTTTTGTTTAAAGTAGAGTATCTCAAAGGTATTATACATTTGCCTTTCAAATACTCATGTTCATGTGAGAGGACTTCAAGTTTGAGAGTTATCCGTAAAGTAAGAAAAACACAGCACCAGAATCCTGAGTTCGGTCATACGCACGGTAAGATTAAAAAAAAACCTCCAAAAAAGGGCCGCAAAAAAGTACATTAGCATTTAAGGGGGGATAAAACTCAGAAAATCATCAATTTGGTAGTAAACTGAGTTTCATCCTGTCTTTCCTTTTTCCTGAGTGCCTCAGCTGCTGTTACATATATTTTCCCTGCTCTTTACACTATAACTACTATAAATAGTCTCGAACCTCGTGCACTAAATGCTGAGTATCAGCATTTCATACTGAGATTTATTAAAATGTCTTTACTTTGCGGATACCATTGAAAGAGGGGATAAGGGGTGAAAGGAGGCCCAAAGACAGAGTGAAGAGTGGGTTACTTTTACTGATAACTCTAATATATAAAAGGTTTCCACACAAATTGGCAACATTTATTTACTAGGGGTTTAGCGATGTAATTGTGGAGCACAATTACACTGGATATTTTTCTATCTTGGATATTTGAGTTGAGGACCATCTTTGACACTAACTTAGAGGGAGGCAGGGAATTGTAAGTAGTGGAAAATGCTAATGATGAGTCACTAAAGATCGCTATATATCCACCTAGCTGCACCCTCAGTCCTATTCATGAAAGTTCTGTGGACTAAGCAGTGGTACATGAGAGCAGACTTGCAGAGCGTTTGTGTGTGTGTGTGTACGGTCTCTCACACCTATGGACATGCTCCACAGTAAATGAGGTACGAATGATCAGTATACTAAACTGAAGCTACTTGCTATAAGGACGCAGGACTCAGAAACCAGAAGTTTGGGGGCCACCCCGGTTATGGATCTGCATGGAAACTGGAGAACAGACCGAAGGAGTGGTTCTCTATAAGCTTTCACAGAGGGCTTATTGAGTTGGAACCCTTCTCAAATATAGAACAGCTGATTTTCTGCAGCATTCTGATTTTGTTTGGTTCGAGTTTCATTCATCTGTAATCAAACACCCCTATAGAAAAGTCAATTGTCTCAATGTGCACCACTGATTTTCTGAAGCCCCATTCTGATTCTGTTCCACTCCCAGTTAAATATCACTATGCATGTGAGCATCTGGAAATAGGCAGCAGACATTGTACACTGACTGGGCTAAAACCCACTTCTCTAAGAAGTCTCCTACCTCCAGTTCATTTCCCTGTGAGCCCCAATTTTCTGAAGCCATCTTTCACATCTCAGGTCTAGCTTTGCCTAATCAAAATCCCAATAGCCAAATGACAAAGCCTAAGAGAAGTTCCCAATTGCTATTTTAGCAAGCTTGTAACTTTGACTCAGCAGCATTCAACCCTGGGGGCGGGCAAGACTTCCATTTGTTTTTTAAACAAATTGCAAAAACATATGGGGTGTTACTAATTCATTAAGGAGTAAATTTTGTAACATACTTAAATAGAAATAGGGTGTCTAGAATTCATTATGAGAATGCACTTTGAATTACATAAAATATTTTTAATTGTAATGATATATTCTTTCAATATTCTATTATTTCATAGTATAGCAAAGAAAAACCCCCTCATATAAAAAAACCCCTCACTATCTCTTGTCTTTCAGCAAATATACAAACTTCAAAGAGTGACCTCAGCCAGGGTTCAACAGGAAATAATAAATCGGCCAGGGGTTTGCATTGGTGTGTTTATTTTGTCTATTGGTGTATTTGAAGCCTTTGTTGACAAGTTATGAGCTCTACCATTGTAAAGCAGCTCATTGTGTCCTCTTTGTGATAATGACAAAACCCTAGTTATTGGTTGTTGCACTTGGACATCGGGTACTTGAGCTAATAACTTAATGAGCTAGGACTTAGGTCTCCTTTCTGTTTTGTTTTTCCAGTTCTTGATTGATGTTGTGTATTCTTGCAAGGAAGTTTGCCAAAGTTTTACACCCGGTCCATTGTACTTCTCACCAGGATTTATGCCATAAAAACATGAACAAGATCCACCCTCGTGAGAAATGAAAATTTCAAAATTAATTTTATTCAACAGACATGTGTCGAAGTTGCCATGGAGCTCCAGTAGCAAGACATGGTGTAATTAAGAGCCACTTCCCTATGCGATAATTACATGAAGACACTCCTCTGTTTTATACCACCAAGTTTCATTATAATTTATCATCCTATGTCCTCACAATTTATCCCCCTCCCATTAGGTTAGGCCAAAATAGGTGATGAACACAGTTGAGATAGAAATGTTTGTCAGCCAATGAGGAATTGCTGTATGCGCTGCTCAAGTTAATAATTTTTTGGCCAGGGGGGGCAGGGTATTGAATTTTTGGGATGTTTGTTGTTCCGAAAGGAATGACTTACATGTTTTGATTGTGAGTCACCATAATTATTTTAGGTTACACTTTGAATAATTCCACTACTCAGATGTCATAGTAGATCATGGAAGAAATCATAAATTTAAAATAAATAAAAAATAATTTTCATGAAAGTAAATAACTTTTCGTTTTGTCAATGTGAAAATTAATCCTAGGCTACAGCAATATGGCCCTTAATTGTATGTGTTTATGCTGTTAGCCATGTCAAAAAGGGTGTTATACAAATATAGGAATAGAAATTTTACTCAACCAATGAGGCCTAGGTTTTTTCCCTTGGGGGGGGGGGGTAGTCAGGCTAAAGAGGGGGCACTCTATATTTTGTTCTTGAGAATAGAGCCTTTTATTTTTGGGAGCTTTGAATGTTTAAATTTTTTATTTATGATGCGCCAATCACAATGGCTCATCGCAGAAAAAGAAATTGAACTTGGGAGACACACGCAATCCAATGAATCACACACTAACATGGATCACACTAAGATACCATCCAAGCACCCCAATTTCTTCTCTACTAATTGATAAACCAAATCATTGTAGACCAATGCCACTTTCCAGGCTCGCAGGGCACAAATATTATCTCCACCAAAATGATAAATGAATTGTGGGGCACCCTATCTTTGTTTGACTTCTAAAATGTCACACAAATACTGTCAACTGTGTTTGTTTACTGAACAATTTAAAGAATGTTAGTTGTGAATGCAATGAAGAATGCATTGAAGATTCTATGTTGAAAATGAATACTCCTGAAAATTTCAAAAGATTGTCTATTTTTTTTTCATGATTTTTTTTCTTTGAAAATTTCTTTTTTCAAAAGATTTCAACATTTCTACCAATAATATACTTTGTGTCATAGCTGGCACTTGGTGCTATAGTATTGCAATATCGAATGAATTTTGAGAGGGTGAATGGTATCCCTTCATTAGACTAAATCTGAAATCCAATTTTCATTAGAATTTTAACTTTTGACTTTCATTGAACTTTCAGTGACACATTATTCAAATTTCAATATATCCACACATTAAGTCTAGCAATTAGGAATTCGCCTCTGTGAAACCCTACTCATGAAAGGTGCGGTCCCATTCATGGAGGGTAGGGCATACTAAGCCCAACTGTACCAATAGTGTGGCCAGGGGTGCTCTGGTTTGGGAGAACTCAACAAGACAAAAGAAAACAAACTAGGGAACTACGATTTTATTCTGAAAATGCTGGCATCCAGAACCTTCCAAATATAACTCTTAGGTGTTTGTAATACTTCGCCATCAAAAGAGACGAATTCTTTTAAATTTGTGACCAGTTTTAGTGTCTTATTCAGGTACCTTTTTTTAGGCTATTTTTTTAAGCCTTAGGTGGACAGGTGAAGTTTGAACATCTGCTGGTTTCACTTTTAGTTCTGTCAATTCCACTTGTGATGTGAATCAACTGCGGGGCACACCGGTTACACTTTCAAAAGGACCCAGTAGAACCCATTATGAGCTGATGGAATGGCATCATCTCACCTCACACATTCCTTGGTGGAAAGGGCCTAGTGCATTGAACTTTACAAAAGCTATGTTTATTTGGCTTGTAACCTTTAGGCAATAGTGGAACTGCAAAAATGTTCTGTACAGAAACTATACACACCAACTCTATGAAAACCCCACGTGTTAGAAAATACATAGAATATTTCCCCGAGACTGGAATTAAGAGTTACACTCTGCTCTCTTCCTATGCCATGATATCCTATAGCAGATAAGATCCCTATCCCATCCATCTCATCCACTGGACTTCCTCTACCAAACATCCTCCAACATGAGGTCCAAAAATGCATTCAGCCCTAGGACTAGGGCATTACCCAAACAAGGGAGACAGGATTTTTTTAGTGGAACTTGCACATGCTATTTACTTTTGGTCAACCTCTATGAAATTTTGTCCATCAGAGACAAACCCAATGCCCCTCTTAGGTGTCAGGTCCCTCCAATCTTAAGGACTATGCATAATATCCCTAGGAGGGATATTCATAGACATAAGGTGCCCTCCAAATACACTAGGAAATTGCTTGGTGTCCTTTACATGTATTGAATAACTTCTCTGATTTTGTGAAAAACTGGCAGTTTACTAAACAGCTTTGTGTGTGTTCTCACAGAGTAGAATTATTAAATCAAACCATATTGTATGTAGAAAGGTGGAGGACATTTGTAGAGCTTTTCTGCCTACCTTGATGGGCCATACTTACTCCAAAATGTACTGAACTTCAATTCCAACCATGACTTAAGACTTCAAGGTGCACTGTGGATTGTGATGCTTGCCTATAGGCATGGGAATTGTGGAATTAGTGCATTCATTCTGCCTTTAGCTTGAGAGGGATATTCTTGTACCTGTACAGCAACTTAGAAGGATTTAGAAGTAACTTAGAAGTACAAATGTAGGACATCACTGTCTTAGCAAAGCACATACAGTGTATACCCTCTCTACCTTCAAGTACACCACAACATTCAATTGAGCAAAACCTGGAAACCTCTAAAGCCTGAGGCATTCACATTGAATTTGATATAGGACCTCAAAGTATTTGCTGACTAATGGAGCTCAATATGTATGGAGATGTCTGTCAGGTAGCAAATGCATAAGTTAGCTATGTAAATGGTGACCACAAGTTTGATATCCATCCAAGTAAGGAACTCAAAATGCAGACATCTGGTCACAGTTTTCCTGACTTCTTTACACAATTCATTGGGAAAACTTAATCAGAGTACACAACAGTTCTTTTAGGAATAGACTAGGACCAGCATCTATTGTTCAGACTTGACTACCAAGTTTGCTGCCTCAGGTTCCTGAAGTTTTGATGTCCCATCAGTTTGAGGTTTCTCACAGTTTCAAGGAAAAAAGTTTATCATTGCAACAAAACCATGTTGTATCCATGTCCAGCAAACAAAAATCTGGTTTTCCTGAAATGCACTAGCAACTTCTTAGCCTTGCAAGCTAGTCTCAAACTTCATCTAACATTTATGTTCACATGCATCAGTTAAGAAGCAATGGCAACTTTGAACAACCTCAAGCTTTCAAAAGAAAAGCAACTGTTGAAACTCGGCTTCCTTCAGTTCCTCCAAATCGAAAAGTTGGATAGGTGCGTACGTGATCTATGTACTCAAAGGTCAACCTTGTTGAGGGTGAGCAATGACCGGTTGTATCCTTATCCTCTTTGGCACCATGCTCATTGACCTTCCAAGATTGAGAGACAGCATTCACTTCTGCAACTAGCTCATCCTTGGTGCTGTTACATGATGTTATCACCTGTGTCCCAAACCACCAAGATCAAAGTTTGTAAATTTAAACTTGAATTAAAAAGAATCCAGATTTAACAACTCTTTCTGTCCCTGTCTCATCTATCACTACAAGCTGATCAGTGGGACAGTGCAGTCCTAACCAAGTACAACACTGGTTCAATTCATGGTCCAATGCTTAGGAGAACAGTCTCAAAACCCACTACTCTTTAAATCATCTGACGTGGTCACAAGGTCTGGGGAATGAAATCTGTGGCAATGTAATCCTAAAATCAGAAATTCTAAGAAATCTAGGAACAGCAAGGAACAGAGGCCACACCACAACACCTCCAGGAGCAACAAGTTTACGGAGGGCTTTCCAATATTGGAACCTGCAGACACTCAGCAGAGAGAAATCATGAGAATAGTCCTTACATTGATGATGCTCCTCCACAGGTCCACAATTTTGAAAACATCACTGAATAGACACATCAATAGGCACTGCTACAACATGGCTAGCATGCACCTATATGAAAATTGTTACCACATATACATGAGGGAGTTTGGTACAGAATTATACCAGATTCACCAGTATGAGAGAATTTGGCAATGGCTACCACACAGTTTTAGGGACATGGGATCATAAATGGATACCATGATTGACTGCAAAACTAATACTACAAAATACATAAGCATATTAAATGGCTCAAACTTGACCCTACTACACCTAGCTGCATAATCTAGAAGTGAGAGAATAATAGAAGCATTAGAACCTGCGGGCTACTCCATCTGAGTGCAGACCGATTGCATCAAGAGTGCCTTTGTCAGTGACAAGTTGGAACTGTCGGTTCAACTTTGAATCCAGAACATCATCAACCTGTATATTGAATGATCTTCTCTCAGTTGATCACAAATATCCCATATGTGCACACTCTCAAGATCAAATGGACACCCCAAATGAAATCTGGTCTGTTCATAGTAATGATAAGAGAAAGGCATCAATGGCTCTCACCACATTCAAAATAGCCCTGAGAGAATCAGAATCATGGCATCCCAACTTGGAATGAATCAAATTTGCATGTAGCACTAACAAGAAATAATACATGGCACTTGGTAAAGCATTGAGTAAGCCTTCAGGATAGCAACTGTGCTCTTTTCTCTTATGCTGACACAACCTTCAATTCTTGTCTCTGTGATCACTCCCATCATCTCTACCAGCATTACCTCCAAGTGTGAAGAAGTATGTCCTGTAAAAGGCAACAAATGAAGACAACAAGCCATGAACAGAAGACGCACCAGAAAGGTGATGTTGTCCACATTGCTGCGCTCAGCCACAGCTCCTGCTAGCTCCACTGCTCCCTCACTATAATCAGTTCCTGTTAGATCAGTGAACCTGTACAAAAAATTCTGTGTCAGCTCCTGACTTCATCAATTGCAAGTAATGATCAATTTTGGTCCAAGATATGGGAATCACAAAGTTTAGGTAGAGGATGCAGCACAGAAGCACATACCCTTGCTTGAACAAAGCATGAAGGAACAAGCCATTGCCAGTGCCAAGGTCTAGAACATTCCAGTTTGCAAGTTCCAAGGCCATAGATCCACCTGAAGACAATTCAGACAAGCCTCTTGGAGCCATTGCAAAACCATTGACAGGATCCCAGGGAAGCCCCGCAGCAACAGCCACACAAATTCTCGCAGTCCAAGCTGCCACTGTCTCCATCACGTCCTCACCAAACCTAGAGTTCATCAATAACCAAAACTAGTGATTTCAAAACTTAGTTTTCAGATAGACCTATTTGAATAGAAAGCCCTTGGATCTCATTAGCGAAACTTCTCAACCTTCCTAAAAACTACAGTGACAGGGGATACTATGTATGTTCATAAACATGGAAACCTACTTGCCCATGTATTTGTCACATGGCAGGTTCATGGAGAAAACTACATTATCTCAAACTGAGAAACCACATATATTTAAACAGCCAAAATTTCAGTATAGGGACAATTTCTGCCACCTTAAAGCTAAAACAGAGTGTGTCTTTGGGACAAATAGGCTGGGAAGTTCCAGAATCTGGTAATATTTCTCTTGGTCATCTTATACAATTCAGAATAGGTCAACATAAAATATGCTTTGTTACAAAACATTAGCTAATGTTCTAGAGGAAGGTTTCTGACCAAATTTCTCCTGCATCACCATGCTCATGGAAGTTCGCAAGCTCGTCTGCATAGGTTGAATCCCAATGAGAATGAAGCCCCAGCACTGAAGCTTCCATCTCCAAATCATGTTCATCTTTATCTGAACTGGAAAGTGAATACAGATCAACAACAGATACCTGTAAAACTCCCATAGAAGACACAATAGAATGGCCTACTGTCAATCGGAACCCTAAACGTACGGTTCCACTCAGCAGACCATTAAGCCATTGCATATCCACATTTTTTTGTGCAAGAGCAACGCAGAAGGACTAATGTCATGCCTCTATAACCAATAAGTTCTGCCATATAGAAGGTTCACTTGCTAACCCTAAAGTGGATTTGCTCCCAAGATCCCCCTTAAGGCAACATGAGGGATTAGAAACTAAACTCCCTACAATGCACAAACTCTAGCATAAATTCTTGCACCACATAAGAATGAAAGAGATCCTGAGTCTCTAGCTACAGTTCCACTATTTTCCTTTCAATTCACTGGACGTGGTCTCCTCAATATTGTTCTTTCAGTAGGTCTAGCAGAATGGAATTTGAAAGATTTCATGCAATTGAGTCACAGAGGAAGCAGCAAAGACATTGCTACAAGTGATACTCTACATACTTCTAGACAGTCAGTCCGGGGTTGTTTCAAGCCTGAGGAAGGGAAAAAAAGTTCTCATATTCTCCAGATCCAAAGACATCTATGACCTAAAATTTAGCACAAAGCAAGCGGCTGTGAAAGCAGGTTCAGATTGCGATTCTCTGTTCGCGCTCAGAAAGCAACAACCGTCAAAGCATATATATGAGAGCGGGAAACCAAACAGCAAGGGGATGAGGATGATAAGCGAAAAAAACACATACAGGTACTCCGATGGACGAAAGGCAGCAGCAGCATTCAATGCATCCACCACGTCTGCAGTTCTTTGATCTTCACCATCAAGTGTGCTGCCATATTCGCTCTTCACAGACCACGAATCAGCCGCCACCGATCTCTCGTCGTCAGAGTAGTGTGTGGTCACATCAACGTCACCTTGTCTGTTGCCTTCTGCTGCTGTTCCTCCTCCTCGTCCCGTCGGAGCTTGCGGTTGCTGCTCTCCGTCATCCGGCGGCCATCGAGCCTCAGCCATCCGCCCTACCTTCACCGTACCAGAGTATACACCTATTTTGCCTGCTTTTCTCAACACACACACACGCACTCTGTCTGTCTCTCTCTGGCTCTGTCAATTTCCTTCTTCTTCTCTACTTCTCTTACCTCGCGTCGCACCTCAGAGAACCCAAATTGTGAGACAATGGGAAGAGACTGTCGCTGCGGTCCTTGATCGCGTTCACAAGGGTACGTTGAAGCGCGCTCGAGCGAGGGAGCATCTGCAGGTGCCTAAGGGAAGGATGGTAATCTTCAGCCTTTTTATTTGCTGCTTATATATAGCCAAAAACCTATATTAAATCAAAAGTGCTAAAATCAAGCGATTTTTGAGATTTTCAATAGCCATAAATTGAAATTTTCTTTTATAAAAAATTTCCAGCTTTCTATACATGATTCAAGTATGTAGCCAAAATATAAAATCTTTCTTAAATTTTATTCTCATATTTTTCTTGTAGCCAAATCTGGTTAAATCTTGCTATGGATCATCGCCACTTTGAAGTTTCACTACATCACAAATTGACCCCCCCAAAAAAAAAACTATGGTGTTCTTGAACTTGGATCATATTTCAACTTTTATTTTGTATAGAACTTTATGGGTTTTTTTTTTATTCACAAGCTATTCATTATTCATAGTGATTTTGCTTTCAATTTTGGCTTTCGATTTTGACTCGCATCCCAATAGGGATTTAGCATCAAATAGTGACATGTATTTAGAACCTGTCTAATTGTCTTTTAAAAGAGTTTTAAAAATGCAACCAGCCTTAAAATGAGAGTTCAAATGGGGTGAAAAATCTTCAATTTCTTTTTCAAAATTTGGCGATATTTGGCAAAAAAATTAAATTGAAACAAAATATTCCTTTTTAAAATTTACTTTTGGCATTTTATTTCCTGGGTCACCCACTCGTAGCAGCACTTTTGTAGTGCAATTTTTATAGCTAGGAAAATTCCGCTGAATAGGCATTTTAGGAAGCTGCATGCATCCACTTAAGGCAGGTGTGCCAATTCCCACCTTGATAAGAATGGATTTAATTATTTTAAAAAATTAACTTGAAGTTATCAAAAAAAATCTTGCATAGATGTCTTGTATTTTGTCTATTAGTTTTTTTAAAATCTGAAATATGAGAAGCTATTCATTAGTTATGGATTTTATATGTAATTGATATCATGACAATAGACTCATTTTGGGATTGACAAAAAAATACCATATTCTAACATTAATGAATTTTTTTTGTGTGGTTCCTTTTCAAAACCAAATGCAATGAAGCTTTGATAATGATTACTTTTGTTGGGATGTCCATCAATGATATGACATATATCTATTATTTACTATAATAATGTCAACATTTTTAAAATCTCATTTGTCACACTACTAAGTCTCAAAAGGTTCCTACCCCAATATCATGAACTTCAATTCTTATATTCAACCTTTATTTGACTTAATCACATTAATGTAAAACTTTTAATCAATATTTTTATATCTTAATACTGACATCACCCTAAGTTTATTTCACACTTTCCTTGGAGGTTAATCTCACCACCTTAACATTTTTTCCCTCTAATGTAACCTAATCCAACCACCTGATGTTTATTTCCTTGCATTTATCAAACCATTGTTTCCCTCTCCAATGTAACCTATTCCAGCAACACTCTATTTACTTTTTTGCCTTCATCAAAAGATTATTTCCCCCCTAATGTAACCTAATTTGACCATCTTCTATTTGTTTCCCCACCTTCATCGAACCCTAATTTGATCATTGTAACATCTTTCTTGCCATTGCAAGTTAGTGATATCATCGCCCATCAAATTATCATTGTTCATTTATTCTTTGTTCAAGCTTAAGGTGTGCAACACATCAACTAAAAAGCATTGCATTGGTGGTGTTGACCATGGTGTAAGGACTAAGGTGCTTAACCAATAAGAGGGAGAACATGATAGTGATGATGGGTTTTATTTTTTCAAGGTGTTTGTTACACATAAGTACCTTAGTCAATGCCTTTTTAAAGTGGAGTAGAAATGCACAGCTTCTTTAGTCTTGAGGTAAAAGTGCACTACCACCTTAGTCATTACTTCTTCAAGGTGGAATTCAAGTGCACAATCGCAATCACTACCTCTTCAAAATGGAGTTCAAGTGCACAACTATAATCACTACTTCTTCAACATGGAATTCAAGTGCACAAGTATAGTCAATGCCTCTTTTAGGGTGGAGTTCAAGCTCACAATTGCAATCACTACCTCTTCAAGGTGGAGTTCAAGTGCACAACTGTAATCACAACTTCTTTAATGTGGAATTCACATCTATAGTCATTCCCTCTTTTAGGGTGGAGTTCAAGCGCACAATCGCAATCACTACCTCTTCAAGGTGGAGTTCAAGCGCACAATTGTAATCACTACTTCTTCAACGTGGAATTCAAGCACACAATTGTAGTCATTGGTTCTTCGTAGCGAAGTAGAAATGCACATTGGTTATTATGGATGATGAAACCACCATGTCCATGAAACTAAAATGTGAAGAAAAAGGGGATGATGTCCACATAGTATTGGCAATGAGTGGTAGGTATGTCTTCCTCCTCCTCAATGTGTAGCAGGCCACATTATTTTCTTCTTCACTTGATGAAACAATGTTTTTTTCATTCCCTTGGAATTGTTCAAAAAAAATAGTCCTACCTTTAATAACATTGAGGTTAAAGGGCCAAATTATGCATGTTTTAGCAAATACTTTCCTAATGTTATTAAAGGTAAAACCCATCTTCAATGCTTCAAAATACATTTAACCCAATCCTTTTGTCAAGGTTAACATGATAATTTGTGTTTCAATTACCATTCACTTCTAATGAATCTAAACTATTTTTTGCAACTAACATACATTTTTCATATGTGCAATTATACCATATGTCCACATGTCCATGAGGTACAAGCTTTGTAATTAGTTTTCAATTATGAAGTCTGTTTGTGCAATTGGGTGGCCACTATGTTGCCATTAAGTGGCCACTATTGTACTACTAGTTGCCCACTATTGTGTGATAACTATGCCATTACGTGGCCACCCAAATGCCATTAATTGTCACATATGTGCCATTATGAGGCCATAGTATTGACACCGTTTTATAATTGGATGGCCATTATGGTGTCACTACTTGGTCACTAATAAAACATTAATAATTCACTATCCATATAAAATGTGAATTTGTAAACCTCAAATTGGATCCCAATGCTACATAAATTATATAAAAAATATTTACATTGGAAGTACATCAAGGTATTCAAGTTTATACATTTAGAAATTTTCTAAGCTACATGAACAAATGTAGAATTGATAATGGTCGATTATTTTGTAGATAGTTCCTTGGCACCCACAAAAGTTGCATCCTATGGCATATTTAATATATATTATTTTAAAATATTTTACCAAATGTTAAATATTAATTTATGGCTTACTTTATTTAATTACCATGAACTTAAAACTAGATTAATTAATTAGCTGTTAATCTAAATTAGTCAATATAATTCAAATAATTTATGAAATTAAAAGCAATGTGTATATTTTATTAAACAATTAATAAGGGTGTACATATGGATATGTTTCTATATATTTCAATGTCTTCTATTCCAATTCATGTTTATTATTTAATATTCATAGTGAATTATTTGTTAATAATTTATTAATTAGTAATTAATATTTAATATAATTAAATACTAAAAATATTTAATTAAACTGAATAATAAACGTTTCATATGAATTCATTAATCAAATAATATATAAATAATATAAATAGATAAATATATAAAATGGATAATTAGTTATTCTATAACTAATTATCTAAAATCTCTAACTAACTAAATATTTAAATTTGATTAATTAATTCAAATAATTTAGATAATAAAATTTGTTAATTTAGATGATAATTACTAAATTTTTGTGAATTCAAATCATCAATGATCAAAATCATTTATTTCCATAATTAATTTTCTGATATTTATTTTGCTAATTAATTATCAGATATTTAATTCAAATAATTAAATTTCAAATAATTATGTTAGATGATTTATTGTAAAATCAGGTTAATTAAAAAATTAAAATCAACCACAAAACATGTGGGAATGTTTTTTGGTAGTTGCAATTCAATTGCAATTAGGTGCAACTAAAAAATTTAGTCCATACTATGTTTTGTTTTCGAGATCTCATATTACAAATTATATAAAAAAGGTGTTTTATCTTGTATTTTCACAATAAAATACATGTGCCTTGTTGGGATGAGTTCATAAAGTTACCCCAAAAGCAAAACACAAAACAAAATTAAAACATTTATGTGGTTTTTAAAAATTCACCTACCTTTCTACCTTCCTACCCATTTGCTACTTAAGTAAATAGGTCTTACTTTTTTACTGACTTAAGTAGGTAGGTAAATAGGTAGGTTGATATGTAGGAGTGACCAATTTATTTACCTATGGTTAGTATGTACCAACCTATTTAGGTATATATATATATGTTTGCATAATTCAATTAATATGCCATGTGGCAACTTTTTGATTGTGCCACGCATTAGAATCTAAGACCATCTAAAATGAGTAATCATAGTGGACAATTGATATTAGTATTTCCAAAAAAATCATTAAAAAACCCTCAAAGTGCCATGTGTTAAATTTTGATAAATGGATGAAAAATGATGTCAACATGACATTATGGTTATAGTCATAGGGGAGTTGCATAGTAGTTGAAAATGAGTTGTGACAAAGTTACAATCAGTTGCATTAAAATGTGATTGTATATATGGTGAGTTACATCTCTTGCAACTCATGCAACTTGTCCAATAACACTCATGGGTGTAAAAATACAATGAATTGCAAATGGTCATTGTAACTCAAAAATTGAATTGTAGACCCATTTGTAAAACACAATTTTTTCTCATACAATGCACCTTCAATGCCAATTTGACCACTTATTCCTTCTATCGTGTAGGTAGTATTTGGGCTAGTACTTATTTTTGCCCCATACACTTGCCCATAATAGGAATCCTGAAAAAAGATTGAAGTATGTCCCACTTTCTAGCCTCCATGTTGATTGGCATATCTTCATCAACTACCTCCAATGCTACCTTAAATGAATCATCCATCCACTTCCTAATCTTTTGCAAATTTGATTTCCATGTGTCATTTGGATTGATGCATGATCATGAATGAGAGTGGAGGTGGGTTGAGATTGTGGTAATTGAGAAAAATGTTTTTGTGAAAGAGACTAAAAGGAAAGGTTGGTCACATCCTTCAATGGTGGTTGTATGGATCTACTACTCATTTGGAAAAAAAAACTTTAGACGAGGTTTTTCTAGTCTTTGAATAAACTGCCCAAAATCCTCACAACTCTCATGAACATTTGTAATAGGGTTGGAAGGATTAGATTCATGATCAAAAGTAGTGTTATAGTTTAAAATCAACATATAGTTTTTTCAAAATACAAATCCACTTTTTCAATCTATTTTCACACTTGTGCAATCCACAATATATTAATTCCCCACATCACTTTAGTCCAATTATTGTGAGAATGTGACAAAATTGCATTCTCACAACCTACCTCCACACTCATGTAAAACATAATACATTAGAGTTCCCACAATAACAAAACAAGAACACAATTTCACTTTGATAGTTTAGTTTTCAACACATGTAACATATAGAGTCTTACATTGCCAAATAAACAACAAATTGTTTCAAACAAAAGTACATCAAAATGATAAGGGAGAAGCAAAACAAACATGAATAAAAGAAAGGAGCGCACAAACTCCAATAGTAGAATGGGAAGTGTGAATAGGAGCAAAAGGGGAGGAATATAAAACCTAAGCAATATTAATAGGATGATGGCATCAACCTCCATTGCTCAACAAAACCTTGGGTCTTGTAAAACCCAATGTCCCGCATATCAACAATAAATCACCAAACCTCATTTTTCAGCATGAATTAAATATTGATATTAAGTAAATGTTAATACTAAAAAATGGAATGGTTTTCACCTTCATTCATTTTAGGAGGTGCATGTTACATGTTGTCCATGTGTCAAGTTTAGAAGTTGTCCATTAATAATGTATAAAGTGTATAAGGATAAAAAAATTTGTTTATTTAAGAGTTTTTCAAGTGAAGGAATCTTCTTAAGTTGGAGATGGCATATTTTCTTGGTTTTTCAACAAATTTGAATATTCTAAATGGTTATGGGTGCATCAACAAAAAAATTACACATTCTCTTTTAACTACAAACTTAAAGAAACAACATATATATCACATTGAATTTCATGGGTCATGATTTGGTAATAATAATTTTGCAAAATCTATTTTTTCATTAGTTCATAATATTTAACCACAAATGTGTTTAAAACATATGAAACACATATAAGTAAGTTGAACATTTTCATCCATATTAACAAGTTTTATCTTACTTACATGTGCTTCATATGTGTTTTAATTGTATGGCATTTGATAATACAAACCTATGAATTGAATTGTGGCCCAAAAAGTTTGTGATGTAATGAATATAACCTTTTAACATTTGATTATCGACTTGTTTACCTTACACTAAAAGAAATTATTAAATCTTTGAGTCCATATATGACTAATTTTGTAGTCATATTGCATATTATATAATTAAAGGCCTTTAGTTGTAATGGACATATAACAAAAGACAAGTAGTTATCAAATGTTCGATGTGGCACTTTTCATCATGTAGTCATTAAGAACAAGCCGTGTATAATGTTGAGGTGTCATATAATGAATGATTAGAATATGATTGAAAGACACTATACTATTTGATTACTTAGATTTATACTTAGATTAAAATCATTTTTTTGGATTATTATTTTAAATAGTTTCTAATACATAGGTAATAAGTCTAGTTAGGTAGAAAAATATAAGTAGGTAGATAGTAACTTAACCTACCTAATGACTTATGTAACCTATGTAACCTACCTATGTAATTATCTTAATTTAACCTACTTACCTTAACCCATTAGGAATGCACATAGGTTGCAAGTATTAGAAATTGAACCTTTCACTTGCACAATGATAAACCAAGTCATTACCAATGGACTACAACATTAAAAGGTGTCCAATTTTGGTAAGTTTTTTATTTCACATCTTTATTTATATCATTACAAGATTATGAAGTAGGTAGCGAGTTATAAAATGATAAGTAGGAGGTAGGTAGGTGAGTGAGTGGGTAAATAAGCAACTAGACGGGTGGGTGGGGTAGGTAGGTAAATATGTGGGTGTTTGGGTGGGTGTGTGGGAAGGCAAATAATAGGTAGATAAGTAAGTGGGTGGGTAGATGGTGGTAGGTAAATGATAGGTAGGTGGTAGATAGGTGGTTTGGTGGGTAAGTAAGTAGGTAGGTACATAAATAGGTGGGGGGGGGGGTAGGGTTATCTATGTTAATATCAAATGATTTTTTTATCATTTTTTAATCATTGTAATAATAATTGAACATCCATGTCACTTTATAATTAAATGAAATAAAAGTGATGAAAATTGACATCCCCCATCTTGTTGTCAGTTCATCATCTACTAGCCATCATCCACTAAATATAACTTTTTACACATAGGATTCAAAGTAATAGTTTAATGATTAAAGTTATACATATAGTCAATTAAGGCTTGTAGTCATAAATTTCTTAGTTGCAAAGGATAAAATTTCTTTTAGTGTCATTATATATTTTTTGATTTGGAGATTGTGGTAAAACACTTTTAGCTTGTGAAAATGTAAAAAAACATGATTTTGGTGCATAATAAGGCAACATGAAAAGAAGTACTTGGATTGAAATCATTCATTAAAAGACATGATCATCTTGTAAATTTATGCCTTGTTCACATTTAACATCATGTAGCATTCAAAATACATCATAATTATTACATGTAATTGGTGAACTCATGCCATATGACAAATATTAAATAAATGTAATGACTTAATTGTAATTTAGCTTCTCATGCAAATAATCACAAGTTTGGGTTTTTTTTCTAGTGATGCCCAATATAAAGAGGTTTTATAAAAAAAAATGAGCAAACTAAATTTATGATGAAACTTTATTTATGTTTGAAGTTGAAGCATTTTATTGAAAAACATTTGATGCATTGGTTCAATAATGATGTTTTGCATGAAAGGGATGAATTTTATTGATAATAATTTTTCAAGTAGCTAAAATTAGACAATGTTTAAACTTTGGGAAATTGAACAATGGATTGATGTGAGGAAGTTGAACAAATGGATAAACCTAAGTAAGGTGGGATGATGTTGTAACTTTAACCTTGGGCTCACGACCAAAGTAAGGGCTTGCGAAGGTGCAAGCCAAAAGTGAAGCCCAGGAGTCACATTTCATGCTCTTAGGAGTGTGGGTGTGTGGGAGAGTGAGGGAATGAACCTCCACATTCCCACTTTGGGAGTTGAAGTCTCAATGGATTCTTGAATTTCTAGAGAACAATTATAAGGGTCAAAACCCATTAGATTGAAGAGTTCCTTATGACATTGGAAAGCTCTTAGAATGTAGATGTCCAAAATGGGCTTGCATGACCCATTTGGATAATTAAAACATAAGTTATGGTCAAGAGAAGGGTTGGGAGTCAAATTGCCAATTTGACTCCCGACCACTAAAAGTTGGGAATCGCCCCAATTTCCTTGTGTGCAGGTGGCGTGGTACATACAGTTGGAAAGCTTTCAATGAGCGCTATAACATTGCTTTAGAACTCACCTCAATCGGAGGTCTACACACAAAGTTATGGGCTTCCAAAGTTGCAAGAGTCCCAATTTTGGGAATTTTGGGAATCCTAGGACAAATTGACATTTAGGTGTTGGTCCCATGGCCAAGCACAAAGTATAATATAAAGGGGACAATGGTGACTTCCCCCAAGTGCAGGTCGTGGTGAGTTTTGTGAGTTCATGTTTGCTCGTGGTGAGTTTTGTGAGTTTGTGTTTGCCCATGGTTCATCCATGCACCAAAAATGCTCTAGCTATGCATTAATCAACTTGTTGTGGTTTGTGCAGGTCTGTATGAGTAATTGAGTTGCTTGTCAATCTTTCTAATCCCTATCTCGAAACTTCAGCACACCCTTTTACCCTCAAAGTGTTATGAGTTAGGGAGTGTGCCTCAACTTCTTATCCTTCTACTGTTTTCATATTTGGACTCGCAATTGAGTCTACCAAGGAGTTTAGGGGTGTGTGACATGATTTGGGAAGTTGGACAATGGATGGAATAAAAGATCATGGACAATTCAAAGATTCAATTGAATGATGTACAATTGATGGAAGTTGGGCAATTGGAAAACTGACATAAATGGGATAAGTGATGAACTCAAGCATGTGGGACAATTTGAAAAAGTTGAAAAATGGTTAAACTTAGATAAGTTGGACAATGAATGAACATTTTTACAATATTTTAAAGTCATCATGTTATTCTAGCTCCAATTTAAAGCAATATATGTTCATTGGATAATACATGACTTAACAAAGTAACACGATGGAAGAAATGAAGGTAATGGGAAAAAAATAAATTCCAACTAATTCTATTTCCCTATGTTGTCTCACCTTTCCAACTTTTCCAATTAACTTCATTTTGATACCTTATGGTATTCTTCCAATTTTGACTCGCATTTCATTCAATGGACATAGATTACCTTATAGTGGAGCTTGGTATGATTAAACGTGATCTAAAGATATTTAAGGTGTTCAAACTTCATTTGTTGTCCAATTTCCAAAACTTCTAAAAAATTTGGCATGTATTGAAGCTAACCATTTGGGAAGATGCAATCAATTAAATTATTAGATTCAAACAACCGAAGAACATCTTTCCTATTGGGCTATTGGCACCTAGTCCTTTGAAAACGTAGACCTCACATGTTTAATTCATTGCACTTGCTTGCTACTTGCCATGCCTTAACACTTGGCTAATATCTATAATGCTCAGATGGTACATATTAATATCTTCTTTTGTGTTCATTTTTTTTGTGCTAAACATTATTTTTCTTAGAGTTTTCAAAATAAGTTCAGACATTTTAAACTTCAATCAGTAATAAGAACATGACATTGCAAGTGACACACAACAACTAGTTGACCCTCCATACCCATAGTCATAGCTTTGTTGGCTAGTTCCTTGCAACTTTGAAGGAACTGGATCCCAAACCAAACCCGTTGAACCCACATTGTCTTGGAGCCGAAACTTGAACTTGACAAATGCTTCAATCCTGTGCTACATAATTTTTGGTTCTTTAGGCAGTTCAATAAAACTTTTTCGATAGTAGGCAGAATGCACTTTTCAGGCACGTTGTGAAATATAATTCACTGTATACTAATTTGGTGTGATATTACACAAATTTCAATGTCAGGGGTATGTGCAATAGGTGGAATTGTGGAATCAAACCCTAATTCCAAACCCGACTGAGTTTGAAGTTCTTTTTCGAAACACCGGAACTCAAGACTTGGAAATTTTTGAAGTCTTCAGAATGTCCTTAGCAAGAGGAATACTGGTTGCTGACATAGATCAGCAGTTGCTATCCCTTCCAATCAGCATACCCACCTTCAAAGCAGAAACTTACTTGAGAAGAAGACATTAAAAAATGAATGAATTTTCCAGCACTGAGTTCATTCATGCTGGCCATTCTAAGAAGAAATATCTAACCTCTGGACCTAAGAATTTCACCTAACCACAAAAATTTCTGAATTTTCTGTATCTACACCTAGCTAGTCCCTGGGGACTATCCTGGCACATCAAAATGAAGATGAATTAGGGATTCATGGTTCATGCAGGAACTGGAAAGGAAAGGAAAGGAAAGGAAAGGATAGGATACAAAAGGAAAGAAAAGGAAAAAAAGAAAAAGAAAAGAAGTTGGTTGTGATCTCAAGCTTGTTGTGTCCTGCTGTAGTGAAGGACGATGATCACATCCTCCAAAGAAAGAGTGGAGTCATTGGGGTCCTCAATATGAACCCTTCCATCTGGTACAGATGATGAACTTGGTACCTGGTGTATGCTAGAGGTTTCGATCCTTTGTTGCCAGATGTTTTCTCGCACATATTGCAATGAAAGCGTCGGCTGCAGGGTGAGTCCATTGCATGCAATCTCCACCTGCAATTAGTCCATTTCCAACACTTCAGATATCACCAAGCATAAAGCCAATCCAGTTGATGCAATACATGACCACAATGTACCAAAATACAAATAGACTAGCACCTCTCAAGAAAGTTGAACTATGGATCATCTAATTGATAATTGAATGGTTTAAGCATCATCATCAAAACCCCCTATTTGGTCCCCTTAGATCAATATGTACCACATTCGACATTGTGTTAATTACTCCCCCATCCCCACCCTTAAACATGCAAAAGTGACTTCACAGGGAAAGATCAATGTTACCACCTGGGCCAATCAAATTGCCATCTTTCACATAAAAGGCCTCCAAGTTTATGCAGTCTAGATTTTATATAAGCAGCTAGATGGTTTGATGGAAATCTAGAAATTCAACCTATCAGACTTTGATTTGTGTTGGTATGCATTAACCCTTAAATTCACATTTTCAGCCTATTTTTTTCTTTCTCTGACATTTAAGGGTTATTAACATGCAATTAGCCATATGCTCACTGCATTAGTTTACATTTTGTGCCTGCAATGGATTGAGTGTGGCTGGTACCTCAAGTTGATTGTGGTATGGTTAAAGCAGTCTAAAAGAAAACAAAAGTAGTGTACCCATCCATGATTTACATTTTGGTGTCCATCTAACCAACCCTGGCAACGCACATTAGAAAAAAAAGTTGCAGTATTGTGGTCAATAGTGATCACAATCTCGGAGCATGCAATGTATAATATTACCTCTGACTCGTTTTCAAGCCCAAGCCTCTCCACCAAGTATTTCCTCACCACTGAAACTGTGACATTCTCATCTCTGCGACACACAACAAGAGGGAACACATCCATCCAGTTTGTCACCCCTCTATCATTGTAGTATTTAATGAGCATAGTGATTGGCCTTTTGAATAATAGATCTCAACCATGCAGCTCCAATGGATGCTGCTAAGTTGAACTGCATATATTCAGCTACTTCAAGTTTTAGAATTTCAAGTGAGCTCAGAGTTCTACCTTGGTGACTTTATCAAAAGAGCCCTATTACATGACTTATTTTCCAACATAGGGAGACTAGGTCAGGATCTCAAGTTTGCATTCTCATTTTAAGAAGGATAGTAACATTTTGGAAGTTCAACACTTTGTGACGAACTTTTGGTTGTGTGCAGTTGATGACTTCCACCCTTCCTCTCCCCGCACAAACAAAAACCCTTTATTGACCTTGAATCCTTGCACTGTAACTTAAACTCAGTTTCCATTCAGAATTCATTCCACAGTAAGATTTGCTAGTTTGTAGATTATTTTCTCTCCTTTCAACCCCTTCTCAACATTTGGCAAAAGTCAGAAAGCTTTGTGTCTGATGGAAACTGCTGTAAAACTTCATCATTTTCTTCATGTGATTAGAAGAGTACCCTAGTAGAGCTTGTTCAAGGCTCCGACAATGCAGAGTTTGAAGACTTACTTCACATGCAAATAAGCCTTGGGTACTTGATCCAGTGTTGGAATCCCATGTCTGTAAATCACAGAGTGACATATTTGTCAAAATACAGGGCAACATGGAGTTCCATTCCTCATGAAGAACAAAATGAAAGATAGAGTTCTTTGCCCTCCTAAAGAACACTGGAAAAATACATAGATCTCACTTGCAATAGCTTGTTGAGGATCAGCATTGAGCAATGATGTAGACTTGGAGATGTTACATGGTTCAGAATTTTCAAACATGAGAATCTCCTATACATTGATGGCAGGTAGAAAATTCAAGGTAGTGTATATTGAAGATTGTTTGAGATTTAATTCCAAAATTTCCATCCCTGAATCCGCATGTGATGTACATCATTAAGACCCAAATTGAAAGTTGGCTTGCCTCCAAAATTTCCCCATGTCCAAGGCATGGCTTCCCACCTGCGTCCAGACCGATCTCAACATCGATGAACTGGAAGAAGCATTTCAGATGTCACCAGCCAACTTGACCAGCAATCTATGTACACCACTTATAGGTCTCTAACACCAGCTTGGTGACCATGTGAAGTCTTTTCAGGTGTTCAAACCAGTGCTGGGCGGTTCTTTACTTTTATGAAGAACCTCCGGTTCCATTCCAAAATACAAATTACAATGGTTCTGGTTCCAGTTTATGGTTCTGGTTCCCAAAATCAGACCCAGTTCCAGGTAACCCTGATAAGAATCGATGGTTAATTGGTGATTAACCTCTGGTTAGTCTCCAGTTAGAGTTTTGTTTTTATTTCAAAAAGCACAGTTGTAGTTCCAGTTGCACACATAAATGTAACTGGGAACCTCATTCCAGATCTGCTTCTTAAAAGGTTTTAGAATTGATCTCAAAAATCAGATCTGGTTCCAGTATAGTTTTTACTAACTGAACTGAAACTAGCAAGTCTAACCCACAAAACCAAATACCGACCGAACACTAGTTCAAAATAGTGTTGGTTGGTCTTGATTTTGATACAAAGACAAAAAAAGAAACTTCTTAAGTTTTTGTAGGTATGGGTTTGAGCTTGGTTTTTCAAATTTCGAAACCTTGTAATTCCTGTTTTGGCATTCAGATCTACCCCTAATGTCACCCCAAAGTCTCAAGAAAACTTACTTTATGAAGTATTAAATTGTAATTAGAAAATTTACACCAAATTTGTGTTCAAGCTTGGAAAATATGTATTTCAACCACTAGAAAAATCACTCTGACCTTATATCTCACTAGTATCTGAACAAATCAATAGAACTCCAAAAAACTGCCAAAATCTTAATCTCTTACATTTTCATTGCAAGAGATTCATAGACCCATTTATACTAAGTTTTCTTATTATGGTTTATTTGTGAATTCCTGTTAGTTAACTTCATCCTCTTTGCAATGAACTTTGTTAGGACCTAATCCAGAGGGAGAGGGACTATCAACATCCAACAGGCCAACATTGGTCAAATTTTATTTGTTTCTCATTTACTCCTATAAACTTATATGAAGGACTGTTCATTACATCTCCTGAATTTTTTCTTTTGAAGCACAACAGCAGACCTGACCCTGACAAGAAGTCGGCACCCCCAAGTTAAGCTCATTGGCAGCAGAGAGCCAGCAAGAGAGCCTTCACCTGGACACCACTGGGTTTGAACCCACGACCTTTTTGTGATCCCAGGGTCCCAGAAGGGACTATACCAGTGCATCATCACCCCTGAGGTTCAAATAGTCAAATGTCTCAAGGAAAACACAAGATCCTGACCTCTGAAAATTTGTCATGTATCAGGTTATATAACCCATTGGGAGGACCAAGCCAGTCAAGGGTAGGTGGCCAAACATCTGTATTTGACCAATGGCTGGTATCTAATGTAGTCAGTAGAAGGGAGAGATTCTGCCACATTGTATAAAAGTTTGTAACTATTCCCTAGACCTGGGGAGGTTTTATCAGTGTTGGGTGGGTATCAACTTTGGAACAATGTACCAGCTGGTACTGGTATGGCATTTAAAAAAAATTGCATACTGGCTTAGTATTGTTGTTGTATTTTTAAAACAAACTTTCATACTAGCCTGGTCCTGGCATTAGGGTTCAAAGCTGATTTTGGGCTGGTATGTGACGGGTATATCTCAAAATGATTATATATCAGGTATTGAAATCAAAATAACCCTGATAATAATATGGTATTACCTCAAGTCCGTACTAGACATGTACCTGCCCAAAATTGCCTTCTATATGTGCAGGTCACAAGCATTTGAAATAGCAGCTGACCCTAAGAAGCTCAGGGGCCATAACATCTCCTGATTGACAATTAAGGGAAGTTGCCCCTGACAACCATAGGGTGAAGGCTTCTTTATTTGAAAGTCAGAGTCAGGTTTTCTTTTCCAATTTTGTAGTGTGACAACAGTTTTGTCCACAGACCTGTGGCAACACTCTCCCCCCAAAAAATAAGAATGGGCGAAATTTGGCTACTTGCTTTTGGGAAAAAAGAGAATTTTAGCCCAAAATTTGAGTCAGAGTTGACTTTTGGCTACTGTTTGCCCCAAAAAATAAAGACTGGCCAGAATCTCTCCTGAGTGACAACTAAGAACGTAGTTCACTGTAAGAAGGTCGGAATGTTTACAAGCTCATGACAATTAAGAGTAATGACCCTAAGGAGTTTAGGGTGAAGGCCGGAATCTCTCTCAAGTGTCGATTAGGGGTCTAGATGACCCTAAGAAGCTCAGGTTGAAGGCTGGAATCTCTCTCAAGTGACAGTAAAGAGTAGTTCAGCGTAAAAATCTCAGGGTGAAAACTGGAATCTGTCCTGAGTGACAATTTAAGAGTTGTTGACTGTAAAGTAGCTTAACCTGGTGAAGGCCAGAGACTGTCCTGAGTGAAAATTAATAGTAGTTGACCCTAAGAAGTTTAGGGTGAAGGCTGGAACCTATCCAAAGTGACAGTTAAGCAGAGCTCTAGGGAGTGACAGTTAAGCGTAATTCACCCTAAGAAACTCAGGGTGAAGGCCAGAATCTGTCTTAAGTAACGATTACGAACTAGTCTGCTGATCCCGAACTTGAACTTACCATTCCAATTACAAAAGAACAAGAAAAGAAACTGGACAATGTACATGCGGGTGATCTTAACTGAGCACGAGGAAAGCATTCAAAGTGAAGACAAGAGCAGAAGAAGATGAAAGAAAAAGGAATCAAAGGGTTGTGGGTATGTAACTGGTGTGAAGCGGCCTCGAGTCGGAACCAAAGACCTGCAGGGTGGTAGCGGTGGGGCGTACACGGCCGGATCCTCGCGGATGTGCTTCGCAACCCCACCAGCAAATCCCGCTCCGCACTCCCAGCTTCCACACTTGGTAGCAAACCTGCTCCAGCTGCCGCTCTTGATCTGCTGCCGCCGCTGGGATCTGGCAGATGGTCGTGGATCGCTGTCGTTCTTGATCTTGTCTGCTGCATCTGCGGATCAGCTGGCGACTGTTGCTGTCTGGAGCTGGTCGATGACGCGGCAGCAGCTGCAGCTCCCCTAGCACCAATGCCTTCAGCTTCAAGCTGCCAGTAGTAGTCGTAGACGACGACGAAGTAGTAGTAGCAGCAGTAGTAGGCGTGCAGCACATACCCACTATTCATCTTAAGTCCCCAGAAATGGATCGTAGGATGAGAAAACTAGAAGGGCAACTTTCCTGATCAGAAGGAGAAGCATGCGATCAGCAGCTGCAGACTATCGGTTATAATTTATAACCTCCTCTCCTGAAGGTTTGAACAGAAACTAGCTGCAGCTGGGGCTCTAGTACGAGACTAGTATCTGGCCGAGCATAATTACGTACAACATGTGCATGCAGCAATTAAAACGCACTATATATACATATATACATGTACGCGATCGTAGAAGCAGTTCTTTGAGTTCATTCGTTGCTCATAAAATCATTCTAGCTAGCTGCATCAGATCTGGACATTGGACATACATGTACTTCGTTTCCGATTATTAGCTTACAAGTACAGCTCATGACTTCTACAGTCGTCAGATAAGTTTGTCAATCATGAGAGCTGAACCTTTTTTTGGGCGGGTTAGTGATTGGCATTTCTTATACACTTCCTTGAGAAATGTTGTACTCCATTCAAGAGGTTTCATCACAAGAGAATGTGGTTTTTCTGACACAAATAGCCACTGCTCGCTACACATGTGTGAGGTAAACTTTGTGGTTTCATCCATTACAATGGACAATATGTGATATTTATTGTGGCATATATATTATGTACATTCAAATGCCAATTATTTGTCAGATCAAGAACGGCACATATTACATTTGCATTACATGTGCCATTAACTAAATGTCAAATAATTGGCATTGGAATGTAATATATACCACGATAAACATCACATATATTGTACATTGTAATGGATACAACCACAAAGTTTACCTTCACACGTGTCACGGGCAGTGATGTGTCATGAGCCGTGGCTTGTTGCGGAGGAAAACCACATTCTCTTGTACAGATTAGATTTGAAAACTTAATTAGCTTGATCAGTAGTGAGCTAGAATTTGCATGTGGAACTTACCCAGCTGATTGTGGTCCATGGTTGCAGGCTCGCTGGTAATCCAGAAGTGTAGGTCCAGTTATGGAACTGAGACGCGGGCCTGACATGAGCCGCCATGTGTATATCTTGACTGCCAATCGCTGTTGCTGATGCAGCTGGTTGGTGCAAGCTGCTGGGTCGATCCAGTCGCGGGAATTGCAGCATATTGGGCGGGCCGACGCGATCGAGCAGCCTGTGCCATGGACCTTGTGAACCGTGTCCTCTTTGATTAGCAGACTGCAAAGCAGCTGCTTTGTTGCTTATAAATCCTCGCCAATCCTGCAACACTCCGGCTCGGGCTGATGTGCTTGCAGGGATTTCGTGCAACCAAGGTGCAGGCAGTCTAAAAGACGACTGTTGATCTAATGACACTAGGCCGGCTGGTCTGTGATGATCGGAGCTTGGTGGTCTGCCAAAAGAGTCAATGCTGGGACCAGCTCCAGCTCCCTCTGGTCGCATCATCATCCAAGATGCCAAGAACGATTCTTCAGATTGAAATCTCGGAGGTGCAGGCCGTTGAGATGGTGAAGACGAGGTTGGGGGTCTTAACAGCTCATGAGCTGCATCTACTCTAGGGCGCTGGGACGGTCCTTCACCAGCTTTCCAACTGATCATTTGCCCTGCAGTTCCTGCAGGTGGCTGTCTTGCATCTCCCCTCTCAGCAGGAAATGGAAATCTCGCGGCAGAACTAACCGGAATTTGATGGGCAGTTGAATCTCTCAGAAACTGGACAACCTGTTGAGCCCCTGAAGCTGCTGGATCGTTATGTCTAAGAGGGAGTACCATTCCTTCTCCATGATGCAAGCTTGGACAAACCGAAGCTCCATGCACCTGCTGTCTGCTAGTCCTGGAAGCTACAGCAGCTCTTTGAGGAAATAGGATGGCGGGTGCAGCTTGGAGTTGTCCCCGATCTTGCAGTGGCTGATCAAAGGAGGGAGAGACAGGCTGCAGTAGTTCATGGGCTCTGCTGTAGGCCGGATCCAACCTGCTGCTGGTATGAGTATTTGGGGGATTCAAGGGACCAGGCCTAGTTCCGCCGATTGTTCCTGTGGGATCTGAGCTTGGCAGTACGGCGATTGGCGACTTGGTCACTTCTGGATATGTGAAACTCCTTGGAGTGACAGCTCCAGGTTCCTGTACTAGTGTAGCTTCACCTGATCTTCCTAAGTCTGCTTTCAGGGTAGTCCCTAGCCGCAATTGTAACCATGAGGGACCTGCTTCTTCTTCATCATTTACATTCGTGTCAGACTGAGGCCTAGAAGGAAGTCCCTGCTGCGTGTGATGCAGGTGATATATGCTGCTTTCCTGCAGGTTGGAAATTTTCTTTTCGAGGACCCTAGTTTCGAGTGCCAATGGTACTGTTGCCTTTGGATAGAATTCTCTCTCCGTGGGGCCTGTAGGGCTCCTAGTCCTCTCTTCTAATTCTAGCTGCTGTGAAGCTGCATCTAGTGTATTTCCTGGAGGGACGCCAGGCCTAGTGTAAGCTTTCTTCACACATCCAGGAACTTCTTGTGAACGCAAAGACTCATATGCAGATGATACCAGTTCTTCTTGTGGTTCTTGCTGCAGTACTGGGTCGAATTGCTGCCCTCTGGGTTTCTTATCCGGAGCTGGAACAGGGCTCGAACATCGCGATGATCCCGGGTCGTCGAGAGCTGGTGGTCCAGCGACCTCGTCAACAGAGCTGGATCTTGAGCCCTGATCTTGATCTGAAGCCATACGTAGCTGCTGCTGCTCTGAGGTCAGATCCGAAGCTGCAGAATTCTTCTGAGAGCCTTGATCAGGCTTCAACAAGCTGCTGTAATAGTTGAACTGATCCAGAGCTTGTTTGCAGGTCGAACTAAGACACTCATGAACCGCTGAACTACTTCCCCCAGAAGCCCTGAACCCAATTCCCAGCCGCAGCGCACTCTCCTGCAGCTGCAGAGGAGATCCAAAGCTTAGACTGTGCTGCACTAATTTTTTCTTCTTCGGTTGTGACCAGTAGTTCATGAAATGGGTGTTCTGGACAGTACGAGTAGTAGTGGGCGCATTGCAGGCATCTCGCCCCGAACTATTGCTGCTGAGGTCCACGAGCGACCTTGAATCAGTCTGCATATCATCAATCCGCCCTCTCTCCCGTGGCGTCGTCAAACATCGAGAGCTGGTGACTCGATTCAGCCGGATCACAGTTGCAGGCTGCAAGATGAAATTATTATGCACATGAGCTGCAGCAGGTTCACTAGAGCACATCTTCCATAATCCGGTTGTCGTGGAGCGTCTCTGGCAATGCGAAGAACTGCTGCATGCCCCGCTAACCTGTGCTAGTGTGCTCGAAGAAAAACAACTCTTGCGGTCTTCAACTGTTGCATTATCATGGTTTAGCCCACAAGTAAATGAACGCAAATGCAAGGTCTTTCTGGCGACTGGATTGATTCTGAGCTGTGCACTCGCTTGGCACCCTACCGAACTGCATACAGACATACACAAAAAGCACAACAACAAGTTGCAGGTCAATGTTTTGGTTAGATCGCCAATGCGGGGTTCTGCCTGTAACGTCTTACACAAGGAGAGTTTGGAAACTGGATATATTGTCCTGCAGGTTCACAACTGCTTTTACACTTCCTGCTGCAGCTATTCCTGAGTATTCACCGCCGCTCAAGTACTTCAAGGCTTTTATAAAAAGGAGTTACCATGTTTTAGTGTCGTGCAGCAAGCTGGAGGAGCAGAAAGCACTAGTCGTCTTTGAGTTGTCGCAGTGAGAGACATAACTAGCGCCATATTCATCAGTACTACTGCCAGCTCCAGGCAGACTCAAGAAGCTGGAGCAAGCAGCTGCAGCGCTACTTGGTTGAGCTTGCTTCCACATACTGTAGGTTGAGAAGTATCACACTGATCACCAGCCATGTAACTCTCGCGCTCATCAGGCTCCCAGCTTACAGCAGCTTCCCCTACGCTCCTTGCCAACATGAAATCAGATTCTAGCTACGTCCTCGGACTTCTCGTAAGCTTGGACAGCAGTTATTATGCAGGAGTCGCTTGAATCTTCGCATTACGGTGCAGATGCGTCATGCCGGCCGGTTCAAGCTGTTCTCCACGCCTGCACCGTCGATGTCTACAGATCCTCAAATGGCCTGCACGATTCGAATCGGTCATCTCAATCTTTTCAATGCTTCTAGAATGCATGCCAATATATCCAATGGAAGATTGTGTACAAGTGACCCTCTCCACTGCCTTTCAAGATGTTTATGTTCACACAGCCTGGAAACTAATGCATACGGTACGTGCAGCTGCTTCCTGATCGAAATGCTTCCGCTGGACTGGCTCCAAAATTATTCTTGCCCATTATTCACAGACTGCAATGAAATCATTTGAGAACATGAGATTCAAGTATTGAACAGCTGACTCATGACCAGTTCGATCTACAGCCTCCCACCCGCGCGAGCTGTACGTCCACAGAATTGGGCTTCCAGACACTCTTGCCCAAAGATCTTGACGTCTACCGAGTAATCGTCCGCTCTTCATGTACTCTACAACTGAATTGTGATGTTAGATGAGTAGTGCAGCTTCAGTACTACCTCCTGGTGTCGCCCGAGAGCAGTACAGCACCTTGAGCAAGCTTGCTGGCTTTCAAATCTTCCCCTAAAGGAAAATAGATTGCTGCAGGGCGTATATCCGATCAACAGTCCCAACGCAGATCAGCGTCTGCTTAGTGTCGCAGACATTGATCTTTAACAAATGTGTTGAACACTAAAGCTGCCAAGAGGACAACGTCGCGGGCCTATAAACTTCCTGGTACCAGAAGTTACAAAGGAGGAAGAAGCTAGCCAAAGCTGAACTTCATAATTACATGTCCATGAAGCTCTAAGGCATGTGTAACAAAGCACGTCACGCGGCGCAGCACTTACATGCTGCAGTACTCCAGAGATCATGAGCGCCGTTTATACAACCCGCGATGTACATACTTTCTTTCCTTTCTACACTCTCCACTACTAGCTAGCAGTGCCCTCCATCCTGCAGGTGATCACGACCAACCAGAACCCACTTATAAGTACAGCTAGCGCCACAGCGTACAATAATTCCTTGACGCCAGTCATGACTTCTCGAGACTAATCAACAGTACTAATTCTTCTTCCCACTGGAAATCATGATATTCATTCATGATCATATTTTTTTTGTGACAACTACTAGTACTACTACCTCCACCCGCTTCCATTGTACACACCTGCACCCCTACGACCATTCCACCGCACAAGATGAATAATATATATTAGGAGGATATAAATAAAGCTGTACTGGTGTTCTACATTAGATGGCTCGATCATGACTTACTCATCAGCAACAACTTGAGCAAGAGTATAATATATTTAAGAATCAACTTATACTTACTCCGCCATCACTCTCATGAACACCAAATTCCCCTAGCTAGCGACCACAACGCAGAGCCTGTGCTGCTGCTGCAGCAGCAGCAGACGACGACTGCATGACACACATCAGTCCGTCACGCACTTGCAAAGAAAGCCAGAAGCGTCGTACTAGCCAGCTGCTAAAGAAGAACACACCACCACCAAACCAGTCCGGAAATCCCCGTGGAAAAACACGGAACTGGTGAAAAGACAACAAATCCGGTAGAGAGAAGAGAGAGAGGAACAACAGCGTGGGATGCGTGCTACCACTGCTGTAATCAAAGGGCCAAGTGTAGTAAAAACCTGGCCAGATTTTCCTAGTGTATCTGGAGATACTCTTACAAAGTGTATTACAGCCGTAGGACTTTACAAAAACGGTGAGGGCCTTTTATTTTAGTAAAGTCCGGCAGCCTTTTTTTTTCATGATACCCGTTGTGTATCCAGTGGACACTTGCCAGGTATCATGGGAAATATAATTTTAAGCAAAATGATGCCCAAATTTTGCACCATGTAAAACTTATGGACAAGAGCTTTATGGAAATTCAAGACTTCGTCAGTTTTGCCTTCAGTCCCCTTATTTTTGTCAAGCACCTGTCCTAGTGCTTTACCCAACACTTTAGTACACTCATTTATAAATCAATTGATTGATTAGTAGTGGATTAAATTACTTGTCCCCCTAATCAAATCCATTGCACGGCACCCCAAACACACCGAACAAAAAATATTAAACCGGCCAGAGGAATTGAATGCAGTAGTACAAAATTACTGATGGGATTTTGTCCCCAGTCTGCCCTTCGCCCCATTCATGTTTTCTCCTTTTTTTGGCTATTCCACAAAGCGGGGTTACCGAAACGTAAGGAACCCCACCCAGAGCGCTTACATCTGCTCCTTCATTCAAAGGTTAAACCTGCAGAACTCCACCGTCACGCAAGTTATAGCCAGAATCTGGCATAACGCCCGACCCCGGAAGGTCGGTACTCTCATATGGCTCACTTTAAACCGGGGCCTCCCGGTTGGCACCTGGCTACAATGCATGGGGATCCTCCCCACTTGCAAGGTTTGCACAGAGGAGGCCCCTGAATCCGCTCAACACTGTCTTCTCGAGTGCCCCCTCGCAAAACGGGCTTGGGAGGCCTTCTTCCACATCTGGCCAAAATGGGGAGCGCCCAATGACATCACTCTTTCCTGGCCATTCATCATGCTGGGTGAAGCTGTTTTTGAGAGAGAAGATGACCCCCCTGGGATCCAAGGGTACCATGTAGGAGGCTTCTCCTATATCAGACAACCACTTGACATCCTTCGCAGTTTTATCCTCTACTTCCTCTGGACGGAGAGATGCCGGAAGCATTTTGATAACCAGTATTCCTCTAGGAAAATCCTTCAGCAATCCTGGGTTGCTACCGTTGAGGTTGGAATGGCCACTTGGAAGGCCATTAATTCTCTTCGGTCCACCCGGGACCCTAGTATTCAAGCTACGCTTGATCAAGCCTTTAAGGCGGAATGGTGCCACTTAGGCATCTTTGGGGCTGATTGCGCCACCATTGTGTGGTGCTTCTTGCCCCCCTTGTATTTCTTGAATTTCTCTAATGTTTGATGGGGCTGCTGCCTCCCTCCCCTGCTGGGGGTCTTTCTAAGAAAATCGTTTTGCACGTTTTGCACTCATAACTTCTCATGTTATGAATGTTCCAAAGGGCAAATAACATGCCTAGTGACAGGTTAAATACCCCTAATACCCAAAACATGTTTAGGTGTCACAAGGTAAAAACAAGTGGGGCAAAGGGCAGACTGGGCGAAAACTTGCAGCAGTACTTTTTGTACTGACTGCATTCAATTTCTTTCGCAGGTTTAACATCTTCCACTAGCTCTTGGATAATTCCCTTTGTGGGAAAATTGTCGAACTTTATCTGCAAGATTAATAGACTAAAATCGCAACAGCGAATCGTGTGACA
Source organism: Sphagnum contortum (assembly GCA_963920785.1). NCBI lineage: Eukaryota > Viridiplantae > Streptophyta > Sphagnopsida > Sphagnales > Sphagnaceae > Sphagnum > Sphagnum contortum. The sequence continues at coordinate 15,323,837 of OY987279.1, read as the reverse complement.
CAGAGAGTTTTGCAACATTCCCAAGGAGCCTACCTCGCAAGG